>CAMAPE010000057.1:8177500-8777500 GCA_945859875.1 Cuscuta europaea
ATTTGTGTGAATCCTCAAATCTCAGTTCTAGATGCAATTTAATGCTATTTGTATAAGGAACATTTTTAATTCATACTTATTTTTGTTATATTTAGGAGTATGAGTTTGGATAAATTTGTAATTAAGATTAAGAGGTCTTTGATTGGAGGTGTTAGTTCTTCAATTGTTCCTAATCAGTCTATCTCTAGTGTTAAAAATGCCACTGCGTCAAATGAAAATATTGCTAGAGATGAGAGGAATGAGAGGGACAAGAGAGCCCGAACAGAAAGTACACATGAATGAGATATTATTAGTGATCCATTTTTACGAAAACCAATTAATGAATATGCGTCGGGGATTAGGGATGATGTGATGAGAGCATATGTCGTTAAAGGTGCTTGTCAACCAGCATCTCATAAGTTTCCACGAACTGAATTTGGTAAGAGATTAAGGAGCTTTCGAGGAGAGTGGTTTAAAACTTGGGAATGGTTGGAATATAGTATTTCTAAAGATGCCGCTTTCTGTTTTTGGTGTTACCTTTTTCATGGGCATGAAGGAAAGAGATTTGGTGATGATGTGTTTGTGAGGACCGGATTCCGTAATTGGAAGAAAGCTCCTGAAAAATTTAGAGATTTGCCTAGGTTGCAGAAGTAAATCAAGTAGTGTGTAATGAACTATAATTTTTTGTTAAATTATTACGCTATTGTTGTTCTTATTATATTTTGGACACGAACTTTAAAATTTTTAGTCTTTGGTTTGCCCCTCCTTGGACAAACCTCTGGCTCCGCCACTGGTTGGAGAAGACGATGAAGGCTGGTGGATTGCAGCGGTTTGCGATGGTTGGAGAAGACGATGAAGACTGGTGGATTGCGGCGGTCGGTGATGATTGGAGAAGACGATGAAGGCTGATGGGGGGCAGATGAGAAAACAATGAAGGTTGAGGCTGAAGAAATGTGTGAAAGAGCACAATAGAGTTTTAGCAAATATACCGCACTTTTGCTATTCAAAGCGGGAGAATTTTTATCTTTGCTCTCCTTGAGTGTTGTGGACTTACCAACTCCGCTATTTAGACTGAATATATAATTTAAATAAAAACAACCTTCTTGAAAGCTGAAAAGTTTACATTTATGGATTGGTTTTATATCAATCTTTGTTGATTAGTACATAGCTGCAACAATCAAATGACTGTAATATCAAGGTTTAACTCAGTTACCTCGCCTCTCTTTTTATACAAACTAAGATAATATGTAATCTTACTTTAGTGAGACTCGTTAGGTAAGAGTTCGAGCCCAAAGTTAATCAATTGTTCTTGAAACATAAACAACTATGAAGGTTTGAGAATCAAATTGAATTTTAGATAGAGACCAGCAAATGCTTTACATTCATGTGAAGTTTGAACAATTTAAAATGTGAAATTTGATAAAAATTTTAAACAATTTATTTATTAATTAACAGAAATATTTTTTCAAGTTTATGATATTAAGTTATAATGAATGTTCTCTTTACCGTGATAATTTGGTTCATGTTTTATATTAGTGTGTATAGGTATATTTAATTACTTTATAACATTTCATATTGCAGGTGACTTGAATAGCGCTCTTTTTAATGGATACTATTATTTACTAGTTATGCACTTTCAAGAAAGGGAACTAAAATATTATGATTTCAATAGGATAGCTCTGTTTTGGATATTGAACTTATGCAATAAGTTTGTTCATATCTATTTTGATGGTATCGTTGTGCCTGATTACTTTCAAATTCAGAATGTTAAACATGAAGGTGTTCCATGTATAGATGTTTATTTGGAAAAGAATAAAAAGCCCAACCTTTAGGCTTCGAGATGCCAGAAAACATTTGGGAGGAAGTTAAGGTATGTTTTAACTTTTAACGTTTTTTAGTGACCTAGTTTAGGAAAACTTAAATTTCTCAGTTTTCAACCCAACTAAACAAAACAATTGAATTCTGGAAACTCAATTGCAAATGAAATGTCACTTCATTTTTGGTTTTGAAATTTCTTAAATCTGATTTGTCATATGACTAACGTTAAAGGAAACAAGATTAGAATACTGGTTTTGGTGTAGGATTTTCTTAAATCTGGTTTTCCCTATGGCTAGAGTTAAAGAAAAAACCAGAGTACTGTTTTCAAGTGTAGGTAAAGAGTATTTCAAATAAAAAGAGTATTTAGTCCTTTGATAAGTATGTTTCTTTTTCGAATCAAAATTAGACTCTGTTTCTCAAAATAAGTTTTAAAAGTTCTTACACGTTCATAGCTACTCCGTATTTATATACATTAATATATGAGACTTTATGTGTACTTTGAGTTGATTATGTTAATTTTGATATGAGACTTAAGTTTTACCAATTTCTTTTCTTAGTTGTAGGGGTTCAGAAATTGATATGAGACTTAAGTTTTAAAAATTGATATACAACTACTTTGAGTAGTTGTAGGGGTTCAGAAAACACGGGAGACCCAGCCCGTATTTTCTGTATAAATACTCCCCTTGGGAGTAGTTGTAGGGGTTCAGAATTCATTAATATCAAGCAAATATACTACTTCTCTCTCTAGCTCTCACTTCTCTCTACAGATATACTCTATCACATATGTTAGTCTTCTTATTTAATGAGTTGAATGGTATAAGACTCTGTTTGAGGCAACCAGCAAGAAAAGAAATTGGTAAAACTTAAGTCTCATATCAAAATTAACATAATCAACTCAAAGTACACATAAAGTCTCATATATTAATGTATATAAATACGGAGTAGCTATGAACGTGTAAGAACTTTTAAAACTTATTTTGAGAAACAGAGTCTAATTTTGATTCGAAAAAGAAACATACTTATCAAAGGACTAAATACTCTTTTTATTTGAAATACTCTTTACCTACACTTGAAAACAGTACTCTGGTTTTTTCTTTAACTCTAGCCATAGGGAAAACCAGATTTAAGAAAATCCTACACCAAAACCAGTATTCTAATCTTGTTTCCTTTAACGTTAGTCATATGACAAATCAGATTTAAGAAATTTCAAAACCAAAAATGAAGTGACATTTCATTTGCAATTGAGTTTCCAGAATTCAATTGTTTTGTTTAGTTGGGTTGAAAACTGAGAAATTTAAGTTTTCCTAAACTAGGTCACTAAAAAACGTTAAAAGTTAAAACATACCTTAACTTCCTCCCAAATGTTTTCTGGCATCTCGAAGCCTAAAGGTTGGGCTTTTTATTCTTTTCCAAATAAACATCTATACATGGAACACCTTCATGTTTAACATTCTGAATTTGAAAGTAATCAGGCACAACGATACCATCAAAATAGATATGAACAAACTTATTGCATAAGTTCAATATCCAAAACAGAGCTATCCTATTGAAATCATAATATTTTAGTTCCCTTTCTTGAAAGTGCATAACTAGTAAATAATAGTATCCATTAAAAAGAGCGCTATTCAAGTCACCTGCAATATGAAATGTTATAAAGTAATTAAATATACCTATACACACTAATATAAAACATGAACCAAATTATCACGGTAAAGAGAACATTCATTATAACTTAATATCATAAACTTGAAAAAATATTTCTGTTAATTAATAAATAAATTGTTTAAAATTTTTATCAAATTTCACATTTTAAATTGTTCAAACTTCACATGAATGTAAAGCATTTGCTGGTCTCTATCTAAAATTCAATTTGATTCTCAAACCTTCATAGTTGTTTATGTTTCAAGAACAATTGATTAACTTTGGGCTCGAACTCTTACCTAACGAGTCTCACTAAAGTAAGATTACATATTATCTTAGTTTGTATAAAAAGAGAGGCGAGGTAACTGAGTTAAACCTTGATATTACAGTCATTTGATTGTTGCAGCTATGTACTAATCAACAAAGATTGATATAAAACCAATCCATAAATGTAAACTTTTCAGCTTTCAAGAAGGTTGTTTTTATTTAAATTATATATTCAGTCTAAATAGCGGAGTTGGTAAGTCCACAACACTCAAGGAGAGCAAAGATAAAAATTCTCCCGCTTTGAATAGCAAAAGTGCGGTATATTTGCTAAAACTCTATTGTGCTCTTTCACACATTTCTTCAGCCTCAACCTTCATTGTTTTCTCATCTGCCCCCCATCAGCCTTCATCGTCTTCTCCAATCATCACCGACCGCCGCAATCCACCAGTCTTCATCGTCTTCTCCAACCATCGCAAACCGCTGCAATCCACCAGCCTTCATCGTCTTCTCCAACCAGTGGCGGAGCCAGAGGTTTGTCCAAGGAGGGGCAAACCAAAGACTAAAAATTTTAAAGTTCGTGTCCAAAATATAATAAGAACAACAATAGCGTAATAATTTAACAAAAAATTATAGTTCATTACACACTACTTGATTTACTTCTGCAACCTAGGCAAATCTCTAAATTTTTCAGGAGCTTTCTTCCAATTACGGAATCCGGTCCTCACAAACACATCATCACCAAATCTCTTTCCTTCATGCCCATGAAAAAGGTAACACCAAAAACAGAAAGCGGCATCTTTAGAAATACTATATTCCAACCATTCCCAAGTTTTAAACCACTCTCCTCGAAAGCTCCTTAATCTCTTACCAAATTCAGTTCGTGGAAACTTATGAGATGCTGGTTGACAAGCACCTTTAACGACATATGCTCTCATCACATCATCCCTAATCCCCGACGCATATTCATTAATTGGTTTTCGTAAAAATGGATCACTAATAATATCTCATTCATGTGTACTTTCTGTTCGGGCTCTCTTGTCCCTCTCATTCCTCTCATCTCTAGCAATATTTTCATTTGACGCAGTGGCATTTTTAACACTAGAGATAGACTGATTAGGAACAATTGAAGAACTAACACCTCCAATCAAAGACCTCTTAATCTTAATTACAAATTTATCCAAACTCATACTCCTAAATATAACAAAAATAAGTATGAATTAAAAATGTTCCTTATACAAATAGCATTAAATTGCATCTAGAACTGAGATTTGAGGATTCACACAAATAATTTCTGACTTTTCGTTAGGGATGAGAGCAAATAATTAATATGGGCATAAATTGGCAGATGAGAAACTTACTTGAAAATTGCAGAATCTGAGAACAAAATGGGGAGAAGTGAGAACTAACTGGAGAAGGAAGGTAGATTTCTGTTGGGGAGTAAAGCCGGAGAGGGAGCGGGCGATGCTGCTTCTCAGTTCTCACGTTCGCTGCCTGCCTGCGTTCTCAACTGCTCGATTCATTTTTTTTGGCGGAGTGGGAAGGGACTGCCGACTGCCTAGGTCTTTTGTTAATGAAACTTTGAATGTTTAACCCACTTAATGACTTTAGACTTTAGTGATTACGTTTTGAATTGTTATTTTTTTCATTTTTGGGCTTAGGCTTTAGGATTGTCTAGGTGGCTTGGGCTTTAGAATTGTTTTTTTTTCATTTTTCTACTTATGCCCGTTTTTTTTTACTTAGCCTTAGACTAGATGCTCATTTGTCTCATTGACTCATTAATCCCCTTTTATTCTATATTTCATTTTTTTTACTTTTTCTGAAAATACTTTTTTATTTATTTGAACACTTCATCTTAAAATAACCTTAAGTTGTACTTATTGTTTTTAAAATTAAAAAAGAAACCGGGGCAAGAAACATATTATAAGTAATACTAGTAAAAAAAATTAGTCGGAGCAGGGGGGCTTGCCCCCCCCCCCCCCCCCCCTTGCGCCCCCCTAGCTCCTCCACTGTCTCCAACCATCACCGACAGCCGCAAACCACCAGGCTTCATCATCTTCTCCAACTATCGCCGACAGCCGCAAACCACTGGCCTTCATCATCTTCTCTAACCATCTTCGACGGTAAGCATCTTCATAGTAGTTTTTATTCTAACCATCTTTGCTGTTAGAATCCTGCTTCGCTCAATTAGTTCTTCGATTCACAGGTTTCTCGACTTCTTGAATTCTCTGGTTCTCAGATTCTTCTTGGACTAAACCCTTAATCGAGGTTTCACATCCCTAACTTTGTTTTTTATATCATTTTTACACTTCTATTATGCATAAGCTGTTTTTTGAGTTTGATATAGGTTCTAAAATTAGTGAATTAATGACTACAATTTTCTGCTATTTTTGACACTTCCTCATAAATTTCTATTGGATTTTGTATATTATGAATTTATTTTAATGACCCATTATGCAAGGATAATTGTATCACTTTTTGCATGGCTCTTCTTCACTTATATATATATATATATATATATATATATATATGTATGTATGTGTGTGTGTGTGTGTATATATATATATATATATATATATATATATATATATATATATATATATATTGTTTCAAATGAGAACGAGTCTTAACGTGAGAACGTGAGAACACATCTCAATCATCCAAAATCTAAACCCATCTTCGATCAATTAAAATAGGAGTAAAGGCTATTTTAGTCCATATTAAACTTGGCCGTTTTGGTAACCGACTTTGTAGTTAATTCGTTTGTCCAAAGCAGTAATGGATTGAATAACTTCCATATTATTTTACTTTATTTCTCACGTCAACAATTATAGAAACAAAATCCCATTCCTTTTTTCAAATTCTCCTTCCATCTTATTTCATTTCTCACGTAAATTGAGTTGTGCAACTATAGAAACAAAATATTATTCATTTTCATTCAATTATTCCTTCAAATGCACATAACCACTGTTTTAGTTTTAGATTTTAACTGTTATAGGTATTTTATTAGTTATCACAAATAATTTTGTCACATGCGCTAAAACATCGTACTAGTGCACATAACTTTATCACAAATGATTTCGCCCCATGCACTAAAACATCATACTAGTGCACATAACTTTATTACAAATAATAATTCCGCCCCATGCACTAAAACATCATACTAGTGCACATAATTTTATACACCCATACACTTAGTTCATTTGCATATTACTGCACAAATCCACTGCAGTAGTGCACACCTATGCTTTGTAAACTCAAATACGGAGTATGTTATTCAATACAAATATGTTCCCACTACTATGTTATTGAACTGCACAATCTCCAGAATTTGCATAACTTTATTTGTGCATTAGATATCAGTTTGTATATATTACATACAAGTTTTACTTTCTTTTTGAGTACGATGGCATCTCATATGCATTAGATATCGGTGATTGTGTGTTAGATACATGTTCTTGTGCATCCGGTAGATAGAAATGTTTGTTGTTCTTTAGTGTATGCATCTTATACATATTTTATTTTTAAAAATTATATATGACATATTGATGTCATATGAAAGAGCATAAAAAGTTATTTCATTTGGTATAATTTTTGTTAAAATTGGATTATTATTTAAGAAGTTAAATCAATTTATAAACTAAAGAAATTTATATGATTTGAGATTTATTATTACCTAGTTTTTAGGGAAATGACAACCCCTCAACCGTATGATTTTTTTAAATGACTATCATGTCCATCTAACCTATGTTTAATTAGAAGAGAGAGCATGGTTTTTTTTAAGTGTTTGCACTTCCATTGTACATCCGTAGATCTACTCCTTTTTTGTCCATTAATTTACTAAGATCTATGATTAAGATTTGTTTTCACGTTCTCACATTAAGGGGTGTTCTCATTAGAACCCAACCCTATATATATATATACACACACACACACACACACACACACACACACAAACACATATATATTGGGAAAATTCTCAGGTCTAGCACCTCCCGGTCCGAACACCGTCCGAACACCGCCGTTTGGGGCACTTCCCGGTGGAATTTTTGACGAATTGTTTTGAGCATGTTCCTCATCAAGTCTAGTTTATCCATACCAAATTTCAGCTCAAAATTCGATAGGGAAGGCAGTCAAATAATTCGTTGAAGTTAACTGCGTTTTTCTATGTATAATTTGGCGCACTTAAATTCAACGAATTATTTTACAGTCTTACTGATCGAATTTTGAGCTGAAATATGGTATGGATAAACTAGACTTGATGAAGAACATGCTCAAAACAATTCATCAAAAAATTCTATCGGGAACTGCTCCAAACGGCGGTGTTCGGACAGCGTTCGGACAGAAAAGTGTTGGACAAGAGAATGACTCTATATATATATACACACATATATATATATATATATATACTGTGTGTTGGACAGAAAAGTGTTGGACAGAAAAGTGTTGGACATGGAGCGGATCAGGTGAGAAGTCTCCTTAGGCTGAAAATTGCAAAGTCAAACTTATATACTAAAAACACAAACTTTTAACCAATAAATCATAACTTATAGACCCCCTCGAAAATAATTACGAAAATGCCACGACAAAAATCAACTCAGAGACCTTCAAATTTTTTTAACGCGGTGTCATTTTCGTAATTATGATGGAGAGCTTTATAAGTTATGATTTATTGGTTATAAGTTCCAATATTCAGTCTATAAGTTTACTGCGTTGTAAGATTATATGCAAATCCAAGGTCTGAGATTACTTCTCACTTCTCATTTTAAATGGAACTTCTGACCTGATCTTTTCTATATATAGGGAGCGGTTCCGGTAAGAACGGACTCCCAGGAGAGAAATGAGAAAGAATATGGACCGCCGGATTGTATTATGTAGATCTGGATTGTGCATTTGGTGAAACTGAAATGTGCATCAGATGATATTGAAATATGCAAAATAAAATTTTTATCTCAAATGTGCATTAGGTGAACTGAAATGTGCGAAATAAAAATTACAAAAATAACATCACATCGTACCTTTTATTTCAGCACAATTCGGTTTCACCTAATGCACATTTCAATTTCACCTAATGCACAATTCAACTTCACATAATCCCACTGATCGTACGATGTGTGCTTCACATTTCAATTTCACCCAATGCACATTAGAGTTTCATCTAATCCACATTGAATTTCACTTAAAGTAAATCTAACGGTCCCGATTCATTCTCATTTTTCTCCTAAGACCATGTTCTTATTTGAACCAAAACACACACACACATATAGGGGAAAGATCAAGTACAAACTGTGCTTATTGTGCAAATGTTTGTACGATGCACCTTGACGTTATTTGCATTGCATATTGAGGTTCAAAGTGTTGCATATTATATAGTCATAAAATAGCAGTTGCAAATTTACGTTCAATGAGTTGCACCCTAGAAAAGTTAGGTTTTATTACAAAAATGCCACCTTGCATTTATATCCTTTAGATCAACTCATCGGATGGCCAAGATAAGTTTGTACTTTGTAAATTAAGCATGATTTGTATTTGATCTCTATTCTATATATATATATATATATATGGAGCAGATCAGGTGAGAAGTGCTCTTATGCTGAGAACTGCGAAGTTTAACTAATAGACTAAAAACACGAACTTTTAACCAATAAATCATAACTTAGAGACCCCGTCGAAAATAATTACGAAAATGTCACCGCCAAAAAAAAGCCTGGAAACCTTGAAAATATTTGGACGCGGTGTCATTTTCGTAATTATGATGGAGAGCTTCATAAGTTATGATTTATTGGTTATAAGTTTCTATATTCAGTCTATAATTCTACTGCGTTGTAAGATTAGATGCAAATCCAAGTGGTGAGATTGCTTCTCACTTCTCATTTTAAGGAAGACTTCTCACCTGATTTTTTCTATATATCTATATATAGGAAAATTCTTAGGTCCAGCACCTCCTGGTCCGAACGCCGTCCGAACACTGCCGTTTGGGGCGGTTCCCGGTGGAAATTTTTGATGAAATTTTTGTAGAATGTTCCTCATCAAGTCTAAGTTATCCATACCAAATTGTAGCTCAAAACGCGATCGGGAAGGCAATCCAATAATTCGTTGAAGTTAACTGCGTTTTTCTATGTATAATTTGGCGCAGTTAACTTCAACGAATTATTTGACTGCCTTTCTTATCGAAATTTGAGCTGAAATTTGGTATGGATAAACTAGACTTGATGAGGGACATGTTCAAAAAAATTTATCAAAACATTACGCCGGAAACCGCCCCAAATGGCGGTGTTCGGACGGCGTTCGGACAGAAAACTGCTGGACATGAGAATGACTCTCTCTCTCTCTCTCTCTATATATATATATATATATATATATATATATATATATATTGATTGCTTCTTTATAACTCTGCGGCATCCCCTCATCTGTGAGCATAATTGTAACAGTCCAAAATACCCTTCCCAAAACCAATGATATTTTTGAAATAAAATATTTATTCCTTCATAATGTAACTTGAAGAAATACTGTGGAAGACTTTAAACTAAAGGGTGTTACCGTCACATCCAACTAAATCATAGTCGAATACACAAACAATCCAAAAAACAACGATAAACTAATCTAAATGTTCACAACAAAAATAAAGTGTTTATTTAAGAATAAGTTCGGCTAAGGGATCTCTAGACCGCTCTCGGGCCATGCAATCATCAATTAGGCCTCATGATCATCGCTTATCAAATAATGGGTAAAGGAATGAACACGCAAAGAACTAAAGTTAACATAACACTAAGTAAGTTCTACCTAATCCCCTGCAAAATAGTATAAGTTTGGCAAAATACTTTATAATTAAGTTAGTATGTACTGAGTATCACATTGAAAATAATCTCAATAATTATTTTCTTTTTAAAACCATAGTCACTGTCACTCCTAATCTCTTTTAAGATAAGCAGTACTTGAGACTCTTTCCCGAGCTCAATGAATCGTTGTTATTTATGAACCCACCCGCAATTCCGGTTTCCACGTACACCACTTTATTGAAAACGAAATGATTACCTTAATTGTGTGCACCCCAAAATGGGATTCCAAACCTTTGGGTAGTAAACCATAACAAGTAGTCATGATTATCTCTACCAACTACCCCATTAAAAGGATTTAATCTAAGTGATGAGGAACTTCTACTTCTACACCAAAAAGGGATCAATCGTCCCAATGTCAAGTTAGATACCGACCTAATCAAAACCAAAACCGTACTCCAAATAAGTAGAAGTAGACCTAACCACCCTCCACGTTTATCTGGACGTGGACGGGATCAATCATCCAAATGTTGGGTTAGATACCGACCTCTTATAGGATTTGTCAGTAGCCCTAATAAGAGCATAATGAGAATTTCTCCTTAAAAAAATTAGAATTGGCCCAATGCAAAACAGTCTGGCCCAGTGCAGCCATTCTCTATTGTGCATTGCCCAATCCAATAACTGGAAGAACCAAAGGATGAACGGAAGAAAAACGCAAAAACACGCAGCAGAGGTCGGACGCCAAGTCAGCGAGGAACGCAACACCGCTCGCATCGCCGGACGCCGCACGGCCCTTCGTGCCTCCTCCCGCCGCTGGCCGCTGCTGAGTGCTGCTCGCCTACTCCTAGCCTCCTAGTCTGCTTATCTGGACTCCGCCTAACCGGCTTCTGCTTCTCAGCTTCTGGGACGCCCCTGGTTTTGGACTCTGTGCCCATGTATCTCCTCCGGTTCGATCTTTCTCCTTATAATATTGTTCCTACCTAGAATCTCGTTTCACCTCTGGAAATTGACATTTTATTTTGTATGGAATTTTGAAAAATAAGTATTCTCTCCTTTTTCATTTCTTTTTAAAGTTCGTGTTAATATTAGTTTTCTCACCTTTTACTCTCTATTTCACGTGCAAACTAAGTTGGCTCAACTGGGACAGACTACAGAGGGAGTATTTGGGCCGATGAGGCCGTTGAGGTTGTTCCTTGCTCTGAGGACGATGGCGTCCTTTCCTTTGGGTGGCCGATGGGGGTCTTTGCGCACTCCTTTTGGCCGTCGTTGATTAGCTTTCATGTTTCTGGCCGAAGAGCCCCTCGTGATTAAGTGATGGCGAAGGACGATGAGCGTCCTTGCCTTTGGTGGCCCGTTGGCCGTTGCAGATGACGTTGTGTGCCTTCGGTCGACGAGGTGCAGTGTGACGCATGGCCGATGTGGCCATGCTCTGTGGTTACCTTGTTTGCATTCTCTTTTGTTTTGTTGAGGCCGGTGTAGTCCCCTAGTCCCCCACTTCTTCAGGCCGAAGAGTTTGAGGGGTGAAGGAGTTGCCTGAGTCCCAGGCCGAGGCGGCCTCTCCGTAGTGCCCCTGAATCAAACCCTTATGGCGATTTTCTGGCCAAGGTAACCCTGTGGGAGAACCCTTGTGCGTAGATCGCTTGTAAAGAGTTATCATCAAGGGTCGTTACGAGGAGCCGACGGCTGTGGGTTTTTGTTCCTTTGGTCCTGTGGCCGTTCATTACGTTCCTGACCGTTGTCATCTCCCTATCGTTGGCACTTGTGAATTTGGTATGTGAATAGGCCGTTGTGGGCGCTTGCTGGCACTTGTGAAGCCGGCAAGCGTAGAGGCCGTAGAGTCTGTTTTGCTGGTGGGCTCTTGATGTTTTGCTTGGCCCGTTGTTGACGTGGCGGCCTCTCATTGGTGGCCGTTGACGTGGCCATTGGGAGGGTGCCACGTGTAGTGACCGTTGGGTGGGGGTTCTATAAATACCCCTCCCCCTCCGACGAGAAAACTCATTTGCTTTCTGAGTTTTGTCGAAGTGCTGCCCGGATTTCTAGAGAGATAAACTCTGAAGCTTGTTCTTCGTGTTCTTCGTTTGTTCAAGGTTAGTGTTCATCGAAATCCTCTCTGTACTTTGCATGTTTTGCTTCCTAGGCTAGTGATCTAGTGTTAGGCCCTTGAGTATCCTTAGATCTTGAAGTAGGCTGCAGTATATTCGAGATAGTGTTTAAGATGAAAAACCTCAACGAGGAGTACTATCCTTATGACGACGAGCCCTCTGCCCAGTCCCTTGATTATGACCTTCTCGAGGAGTTCTGTGAGGAGATTGAGAATCTGAGCTCGTTCCGTACCGGGGAGCCGGCCGAAGAGGACCATGCGGACGAGGGGTCTGCGTCATCGTCTGGGGGTGAGGACGCGGGGGTCTCTCGAACTGCTGATGGGGCATCCACGTCGGCTGCCATCCCCTGCCCTAAACCTGTGTCTGCTGTGAAGGGCGTTGCACCGCCGAGTAGGGTTAGGAGGCCGAAGAGAGGGCCAGCCTTTTCTCACCTTGATTTGACGAACATCTATGTCATCAGGCCGCAGAGTAATGCGGGGGAATACTTGGTCGCCCAAATGTATGTGGGGCCGTACGGCAGGGTTAGGGCCCCCAGGCCGACGGACTATGTCCTCAATCCCCCCCTCGGGCTACTTCGGAGTGTACCCGATGAGCTTTGCTAAAGGGCTTAGGTTTCCGCTTCATCCTTTTATCACTGAGTACCTGGATATGGTGGGGCTCCCTCCGGCCTTGTTAACGCCGAATAGCTACTCCCTCATCGTCGGCTTCATCCTGCGGTGTGCTGAATTGGACTTCAGGCCGACGACGGCGCTGTTTATGAACTTGTATCAGATAGGCCGTGGGAGTCATCAGAACTGTGCGTCGTATGCCACCCTTCAACAACTTCCCAAGAAGAGGAGTTTCACAGACCTGCCGACGTCCATCCATGGGTGGAAAGGGAAGTTTGTGTTCGTGTCTCTGGGCGAGGGGGGCACAGAGTTTCCCTCCGTCGGCCACACAGGCCGTTTTAATCTTCATGATGCGCCGAGGAGCTCCATCCTGGACGCTCAAGTTGAGGCCTTCCTGGAGGGGGGGCCGAGGAGTGTGAAGACATATATTACCGAGTACAAGATGGCCGCCCTCGGCTTTGTACGATATTTTGTGTATGGTGATCTCGACGATGATGTGGAGTTGTGGCCGAAGATGACCACGTCCTATGAGGAGGTTGATGGTCCCGATCTGGGGGTGCCAGCTGAGGCCGATGGTAAGTCCCTTCTGACGTGCTTCCTTGTCGTACTTTCGTATTTTTCTTTCTAACCCTTAGTGTTTTTTTTTTTGTGATGCAGGTTTTGTGATGGACCGCATGTCGTTCATGAAGAGGGCCCAACTCAAAGCGGCCGAGGAGCTGAAGGCCCAACAACCTGGGGCTACTGCTGCGGCCAAGCCGCCGGTGCAGCCGAAGAAGAAGAGGCAGGCCGAAGAGGGCCAGAAGAAGTTGACGGAGGTGGGAATGAAGCCTCCCAAGAAGTCAAAGAGGGCTTCTTCTGCCGGCGATGCTGGGACGTCGGCTGTTCCTTCTGGGGACGGAGAGGGTTCAAATCCTGATGCTATGGTGGACCACCCTTCAGGCCCGTCGTCCACCACTCTTTCCACTATTCCTGCTCCCTCACCGGCCGCCCGGAAGAAAGGGTCCGGCCGAGAGCTGGTCAGAGGGACCTATAAGCTCGAGGTAGAGTACCCCGTCAAAGGGGGGCTGTTCAATGAAATCGTTGACGGCCACGAGGTGATTTCTCAGGCCATCCCTGATGAAGACCGAGCTTATCTGAAGAAGCTCGGCCACGTGAAGATGTATGATGGTGGGATGGACCACGTCGTCCAAGTGAGTAACCGTGCACGCTTCGTCTTACTTTCTTCGCCATTTTTTGTTGCAAAGTTGTCTCACTTATTTTTACTGCAGGGTGCCTTCATGTTGATGGAGAACAACAGGAGGCAACAAAAAGAGATTGCCCGTCTGAGGCAATTTGAGTAGAAGGTTGCCTCAGCCGATGAGGCGCTAGGCAGCTTAGAGAGGTTGCGTCTTGAGGTTGAGGGCCTTAAGAAGAGGGCCGACGAGGCCGACCAGTTGGCCGCTGAGAAGGAGGGGGCTCTCCAGCGCTTGGCCGACGTGGAGCGTGCCCGCGATGAGGCCCTTCAGCGCGCCGAGGAGGCCGAGAAGGGCAAGGCTAGTGCAGAGTTGGCTCTCGTCGCTGCCGAGGAGAAAGCCGCTGATGCCGCTGTGCAGAAGTTTATTGAAGTCGGTTGGAAGGACGAGGGCCGGCTTCCATTCTGTTTTGATGTCGTGGCGGCCAGACTCGTTGACTGGGTGAACCAATCCCCCGATGGCCAGGCCTATTGGGAGAAGGAGATGAAGGTCTTTTATGACCTTGGCCAATACCGGATGCAACGGTTGTTGTACAGGAGGCTGCAACGGCGTTTCATGGATATCGGTGTGTCCAAAGAGTGGGCCGTCGGCCTCGAGTTGCCTCCTTTGATGAAGCATCCTGAGGTAGAGTTGGAGCTTCCGGTGGCCGAGCGGCAGCTCCCTATTGAGAGCTCACGCATCAGCGATGACTGGGCGTATGAGCGGAGCATGTTCGAAGATACTGCCACGTCGGCTGCCCCTGCCGGTACCTCTGTTGTCACGGCCGAGGGGGGTCCTGAGGCCGAGAAAGACTCTGAAGCCCCTCCAGAGGTCTGATCCTTTGTAGTTTTATCTTTCTTTGTGCTATGTAACGGCCTAGAAGCCCTCCTTGTACTCAATTTATATTGAATGGAAATGTTTTCGTAGTACTTGCTGTCTGCGTCGTCGTCTCGTTTACTGTTATGTCTAAGTACTTTGGAGTTTAGGACTTAGGAAAATCTACCAAGTATCGGAACCTCGAGTGGGTGGGTGTTCTCATCGTCTTGATGTGACACCCCCTTTGCACTGTTAATCATGTGTTCTAAGAAATTTCCTAAGTGTTGAACCGATGTTGACGTTGTCAGCCCAGTGTCCTTTGTGGCCGTTGTGTCCCCTTGTTTTTGATCTGATCAGGGTGGTCGGCTTGGGTCCATGTGTTGTGGCCGGTAAGGGCGCACTGGTTGTTGTCTTTCCGGCCAGGTGGCTTGATCGGCCTGGCTGTCGTTTCTCAACTATTATAACACTTAGGATTTTTTCAAAAATTTCCTAAGTGTTTTGGATCCACTTAGGTGCTCTCCTTTCGGCCTTGACCGCGATGTTCGCTCCGTCCTGGCGTTGTCCCGTTCTTCTTTTTTGTTAGAATTTTTCTTAAGCGTCTAACTTCAAGTGGAAAGGTGTTCCCATCGTCCTGGCGGTGGATTTCTCATTGGTGACAAATGCTTTGGGAGATTTCCCAAGTGTTTGAACCAGTGTCGTTGTTTGCCTGCATCCTTTTGTTGTGGCCGATAAGGGCACCTTCACCTTGATCTTTTGAACTTAGAGTTCTCCAAGTACACATGCATAGGTGTAATTAGCTAACGGCCTTGGAGTATACTGGTACCCGCTTCGTCCTGGTCATCCTCAGGATTGTGATTCTTTGTTTCATACCAAGCGGTGGTGCCTCAAAGGACTATGGCCGATGAAGGTCACCTCTCGCGTGTCACCCAACCGATACGGTTAGGGTTTTATAGGCGTTTGTTTCGGCCTTGATTATTCCCTTGTAGTGTGTGGACGTGTCGTCCATGTTACCTGTCAGTGGTACTACACTTGTGTTCAACTGATATGTACTTGGCCTAGTTGGGCCTGAGTTGTGGGGATTTTATTTTTTCATTGCTCGAGGCCGGCTAGTGTGCGCGGCCGTCGGCTTCCCTCTTTTTCCCTTATATATATATATTTTCGTTTCGGGGGGTATCCTTCTTTCAGGCTTCGGCCGAAGGGTGTGCTCGTCCTTCAGCCGGTTCGGACTTCGTTTATAACGTTCGTGATCTCAGGGCGGGTCCCGTCGCCTATTTATGACGCGTGCTAGACTTTTGGTCGGTTTCCAACGGCTGTCGTTGCCCATCCCTGAGTTTTGGGATTTTGTCACCTCGGCCATGATTTCAGGCCTGTCGTCCTGCGATCTGGCGCGTGGACGACGCGGTGAGCTTCCCGTTTCAAGACGTGAGCCGTTTGCGGGCCCCTCGTCCTGGGGACATCGTCGGCCATACCTGAGCGTTTCACTTCTAGGCTTACGGGGCTAGGACAATGTGCTCTCTCAGCTAGGCCTGAGCCCTTCGCTGATACAAAATACAATGGAGTGCCTGAGCTTGTCGCTCGTAGGCTGCAAAATGCAAGGGGCCACGTCGGCCATACCTGAGCCTTTCGCTCTAAGGTGGCCGACGGGGGCACCTGCTAATGTTTTACTTTGAATTTCCAGAAAAAAAATCAGAACATGATTTTATTCATAAGTGGCTCGAGGCCGAGGGTGGCGTTCAATCAGTAACCCGTTAAGGGGTGAGGGCTTCGCCGTCTACACCTCCTTCGGATTACTGATAAAACTTCACCAGATGGTGTACATTCCATGTTCGTGGTACATTGGACCCATTCGGGCGTTTAAGCTTGTAGGTGTCGGGTTTGACCACGGCACTGACGATGTAGGGCCCTTCGTACTTCAATGCTAGCTTGCCACCCTCTGTCGGCTGGCTTGCTTCCCTTCGGCGGAGGACGTAGTCCCCCACCTGAAATTCCCGGGTACGTACCTTGGCGTCATAGTATGATTTTACTTGACGCCGGTAGTTCTCTGCTCGGACGTAAGCTTGCTCACGCCTCTCATCGACCAAGTGCAGGTCAATCTTCATGCTTTCCTCATTAGCGTCAGGCTCGTATTGTTCCACCCGTCGGCTGGGGATGGCAACTTCCGTGGGCGCCTTTGCCTCGAAGCCGTAGCATAGGGCGAAAGGCGTTTCACCTGTCGCCCTCCTCGGCGTGGTTCTGTAGCACCACAGGATGTTGGGGAGCTCGTCGACCCAACTACCTCCTGCGGCCTGGAGTTTCTTCTTCAGCCCCTCCATAATTGTTCTGTTGGCGTTCTCGACCTGCGCGTTGCCCTGAGGGTAGGCAACGGAGGAGAAACGATGCTTTACCCCAAACTCCCGGAGGAGTTCTTGGAAAGGGGCTGCCTCGAATTGGGTGCCGTTGTCTGATATGATCTCCTGGGGGACGCCAAAGCGTGTGATGATGTTCTTGTAAACAAATTTCTGGCATCTGGCCCCCGTGATGCTGGCCAAGGGCTCCGCTTCGACCCACTTGGTGAAGTAGTCGACGGCGACGATGATGTAGCGGTTATTCCCGGCGGCTCTGGGCAGGGGGCCGACCAGGTCAATCCCCCATCTGGAGAATGGAATTGCGGTGCTGACAGGGGCATAGTTGACAGCTGGCCGACCAGGGGCCTTCTGGAGTACCTGGCATGTGGTGCACTTCCTGGACAGGTCAGCGCAGTCGCGTGCCATTGTCGGCCAGAAGAAGCCCTGGACGACGAGACGCCGGGACATGCTGAAAGGGCCCTGGTGTGAGGAGCAGACGCCACAATGAACTTCTTCCATGGCTGTGTCGGCCTCTTCCTGGTGCAGGCATCAGAGGAGAGTGCCATTATAGGACCGTTTGTAGAGTTTGCCATCTTCGATGGTGTAACTTGGGGCCCTGAGTTTGGCAAGTTTGGCCCTCTCCTCGTCCGGGGGCAGCTCCCCCGTTGTGATGAAGGTGGCGATGTCGGAGATCCAGTCCTCTGGTCGCTGTTGGACGCACAAGACGGGGCTGGCATGGATGCTGGACATGCTCAACTCCTCGATCTTGGCCAACTGGGAGATGTGCTCCGGGGTGTCCGAGCTGAGCTTGGAGAGGATGTCGGCTTCGGCGTTCTCGGCCCTGGGGATCTGAGTGATCTCGTGGGTTTCAAACGCTTTCAGCAACTCCCCCGCCGCTTGTTTATACTGCTTCATCCGGCCTTCCTTTGCTTCGTAAGGTCCTTCCACCTGGCCCACCATCAGTTTGGAGTCGCACTTGATTTTGAGGTGCTTGGCCTTGAGGCCGGCCGTGAGTCTGAGACCGCTGAGGAGGGCCTCATACTCGGCTTCGTTGTTGGATACCCTGAAGTTGAAGCGGATGGCATAGTAAGCTCTGAATCCTTCAGGGGATATGAGGACGCCGCCGCCGCCGCATGATTTCGCGGCCGACGAGCCGTCAGTGAACAGGGTCCATGTATCGTCTTGCTCCGGCCCGGGGTTGGCGACGGCCGTCTCCCTTGCTGTGCATTCGATGACGAAGTCGGCCAAGGCTTGCCCTTTGATGGATGGCCTTGGCTTGATCTCAATTTGGAACTGGCTGAGGAAGATTGCCCATTTCACCATCCTTGAGGAGCTGGTGGGGCTCCTCATGAGTGCGCCGAGAGGCTGCTGGGTCAGCACATGGACGGTGTGGGCCTGGAAATAGTGCCCCAGCTTCTTCACCGTGTGGACGATGGCCATCACCGTCTTCTCAATGGGGGAGTACCTGAGCTCGGCCTCCCTGAGTGTCTTGCTGATGTAGAAGATGGCCTTCTGCACCCCTTCGTCCTCACGGATGAGCACGGAGCTGATGGCCGACGTGCTCACCCCTAAGTACAAGAAGAGGGTTTCGCCGGCTCTGGGCTTGGAGAGCACGGGTGGGGACGACAAGTACCTTTTCAATTCGTCAAATGCCTCCTGGCACTCCGTCGTCCACTTGAAGCTGTTGGCTTTCCGCATGATCTGAAAGAAGGGGAGTGCCCTCTCGGCTGACCTGGAGAGGAACCGGTTTAAGGCCGCCAGGCGCCCCGTCAGTCGCTGTACCTCCTTGACGTTGCGGGGCGGCTCCATGTTGATGATAGCCTGCGTCTTCTCCGGGTTTATCTCGATGCCTCTCCGGCTGACCATGTAGCCGAGGAACTTGCCGCCCTGGACGCCGAAGGCGCACTTCTTGGGGTTGAGCCGGAGCCTGAATTCCTTCATGATTTCAAAGATTTCCCAGAGGTCGTCGGCGTGGGAGGAAGCCTGCCTGCTCTTGACGATCATGTCATCGACGTACGCCTCCATCGTCCGGCCAAGGACCGCTCTGAAGATCTTGGCCACCATCCTAGTGTAGGTGGCGCCGGAGTTTTTGAGTCCGAAGGCCATGACGAGGTAGCAAAAGATTCCCTCTGGGGTCATGAATGCCGTCTTCTCAGCGTCATCTTCATGCATGGAGATTTGGTGGTACCCTCTGAAAGCATCGAGGAACGACATCAACTCGCACCCCGCCGTCTCGTCCACCAGCTGATCAATGTTGGGGAGAGGGAACGGGTCCATGGGGCACGCCTTGTTCAGGTCAGTGTAATCAACACACATCCTGAATGTCGGCGGTTTCTGGGCGAGGACGACGTTGGCCAACCACGTCGGGTACTTCACCTCTTTAATGTGTCTGATTGAGAGGAGCATGGCGACCTCCCCTTTGACGAAGTCCCGCCTGTCGGCGGACAGGTAGCGCCGCTTTTGTTTGACGGGCGCGGAGGCCGGATCGACGGTCAGCCGGTGAGTGATCACCTGGCGGCTGATGCCTGGCATATCGTCCGGGCCCCATGCAAAGACAACGGCGTATGACCGCAGGACGAGGAGGATGGCGTCTCGCTGGTCCTGGGGGAGTTGCTTTCCATAAATTCATACAGACACAAAGGGCTTCGACAGGAAAGTCGTTTCGTTCCAATTTTTGATCATTTTGATAGAGGGGGATGCAGAAAGTGGACAAAATAGCGTATCACTTGATACGGACGACTTCTGTTTTTTCGCCGGACCACAGTCTTGACCTCCGATCGAGCTTTTTTTTGGGGGGAGCAGTCAAAGAAAAAAGACTTTAACGATGTTCTGCCGACCCTGAGAACCCGCTCCGGCCGAGAGGTATCCAGAGGGATTTCCTCGACCTCCTCGGCCGGCTCCGCATGTGGTCTCTCCTCGTCCATGGCGACGGTGGCCGTAATGGTGTCTATCCTCTGGCCTTCCCTCTCGGCCGGCCTCGTCAGTTTGAGGTAGCATGCCCTGGCTATCCTCTGGTTTCCTCTGGCGTAGCCGATGCCGTCGTTGGTGGGGAACTTCAGGCACAAGTGCTTCATGGAGATGATGGCCTCCAAGTCCTCCAGCGCTGGCCGACCCAAGATCAGGTTGTGGGCGCACTGGAGGTTGACCACCATGAACTCCATGTTAATCTTGGCGTGGTGGGGGCCGTCACCGACCTCCACGGGGAGGACTATCGTGCCCTCGGCGTCAATAGAGTCCCCGGTGAAGCCGGATAACGGGGTCTTGATCGGCTTCAGCAGAGCTCTGTCCAGCTTCAACTGCTTGAAGGTGTCCAGGTACATCACGTTGACGGAGCTCCCCGTATCGATGTAAGTACGGTGGATGATGGAGTCACCGATCTCACATCGGATGACGAGGGCGTCCCTGTGTGATTTCGTACCCGTGGGCAGATCCTTGTCGGTGAAGGTGATCGCCTCCGTTCACTGCTTCTTCGGCTAGGGGGGGGGGGGGGGCGTGGGACACTTCCCCAATGTAAAGGGATTGGGCCCATTTCTTTCTCTGAGTGGCGGAGTCCCCCCCAGTGTTCCCACCTACGATGAGGTGGATGTGATTCTTCTTCGGCGGGGGCTCTTCGAAGTCCTCGTCGTCGCTGAGCCTACCAATCTCCCGCTTCTTCGCAGAGGGTTCGCCCCCATGTTTGCCGGTGTTTACCCAAGTGTTCTTGCGTGGGCCACCTTTGACAAACTGGGAGAGTTCCCCCTGGCGAATAAGGCGCTCGATGGCCTTCTTCAGTGTGATGCAATCGTCGGTGTTGTGCGACGAGTTCTTGTGGAACCGGCAGTACGTGTCGCCCTGCTGGATGGCAAGGATCTCCTCGGCCGGCCGAGGAGCCTTCTCGATGAGGCCTTGCTTCTCGGCATAATCGAGGATGGTGCCGACCGGGTGGGTGAGGGTTACCCCCGGCCGTTCCAACCTCGGCCGCCAGTGGCGGTCTTTCTTACTCTGTCCACCAGAGCCGTGACGGCCCTGGGCACCCTGGCCGGCCGGGGACGGACCCGGGGCCGGCGAAGGATTTGTCTTCTTGGGGAGATGGCCCCCCTCTCTCTTGTGGTTGTGGAGCTCTTCGGCGTTGGCATACAAGCCTCCGCGCTGGAGCGCCTTGGCGTACGACCTCGGAGGGTCGGTGATCAGGCTTCTAGCGTACGGGGAGCTGCGGAGGGCTCCCTGGTACAAGGCGAGGAGGGTGCGCTCATCGGCCCCTTCGACCTCCTCGGTCTCCCTCGTCCACCGATCAATGAAAGACCGGAGGGTCTCCTCGTGCTGCTGCTTGACGGATAGGAGGTGGGTGAAATACTTCTTCGCGCGCTTCCTCCCAGCGAAATGAGTGAGGAAGCGCTGGGCGAGATCCTGCCATGAGTCGATGCTCCCTTCGGGGAGCCCGTTGAACCACTCGTACGCTGGCCCCTCGAGAGTAGAGAGGAACCAACGGCAGAGGTATTCGTCGGACGCGTTCACCATCAGCATGTTGTTCTGGTAACGGCTGAAGTGCTCCTGGGGGTCTGATCGGCCATCGTAGGACTTGATGGCGTTTCCCCTGTACTTCTCAGGGATGGGGGCCGAGAGGACCCTGTTGGTGAAGGGGGTCCTGGTCCGGACCTGGATGATGGGGTCTCCTCTCCCCTCGGCCAGCTCCCTCTCCAGGGCACTAACCTTGTTCATGAGTGCGTTGAGGTCGGGGTCGTTGGAGGCGCCGGCCGTAGGGATGTTGGCCGACTGCTTGGCCTCCATCTGAGCTAGCCTCCTTTCCAGCTGGGCGATGACCTCGTCCCGGGGATCCCTGGCGGCCGTAGCGCCGCCCGGCTGGTTCCTCATGCGCTCTTTGTGAGCCGCGTTGATCTGGTGACGCACGTCATCCTCGTGCAACTTTCCCTTGCCCTTGTCCGGGCGGGGCTGGTCCGCTGTCCGGGACACAGACCCCAAGCTTTCCCTCGGCGATCCAGGACGAGGATCACCAATCCGTCCCGCCATCCTCTCCGAAACCGGACGACGGCGCGTGTCACCTAGCCTGTTGAAGGCAGAGGCTTTTCCACGCTCTGGGGTCTGCCCGGGCCGAAGAGGGGAAGCAGGGTGGGAGTGGGACGACGCCGTGTCCTGGGGCACCACCCCCTCATCGTTGCCAATCTGGACGGCCAACGGTTGGGGTTGAGAAGGCTGAGTGACGTTCCCCCCAGTCCTTGGCAAGAGTGCGTTGAGGACGGTGGGGTTCTGAGCCAAGCTGGCGATGATGGCCGATAGTGCGGCCTGGACCTGAGGATCTACGGACGGAGAGGCCGCGGCCATAGGCTGGGACGGGGCGTGATCCGTCTTCTCCGCTCGCTTCTTGTCCAAGCCGAGGCGGGCATCAGGGACTCCGCCGTTGAGTTGGTTGCGAAGGTCCGTCGTGAGGTTGAAGGCCTCCTGGAAGAGGTCCCCTCCGCCGACCTGGTCGGCCGTGGCGTCCTCATCGTGCTCCCTGGGCTCTTGGTCCTCAGGGATGGCTTTGCTGACGAGGTTGCGGTTTGACTTAGTTCTCCCCATGATCAGTGGTTAGCTGTGCTTGCTAGCGACGAAGGGTGCTAACTTGATTGTTCTAGCTCTCAACGAGAGCACCAAATGATAGAGTATATCTCTAGAGAGAAGTGAGAGCTAGAGAGAGAAGTAATATATTTGCTTGATATTAATGAATTCTGAACCCCTACAACTACTCCCAAGGGGAGTATTTATAGAGAAAATACGGGCTGGGCTCCCAAGCCTTGGGCTTGGGAGGCCCATTTACAACTGGACCGCTACTGGGCCGAATACAAAGCCACTAATGGGTTGTACAAATGAATAAGTATAAAATCCGGTTCTGGGAGGTCTTCGTGGCCGACGAGGGCGTGGCCGACGAGGGCGTGGCCGACGAGGGCGTGGCCGACGAGGGCACGGTCGACGAGGGCACCCGAGTTCCTTGGGCTCAGGACCATAATCTGAGTTGGCCCCTTTTCGGCCGACGGGGGCGTCTTGGCCGACGAGGGCGCCACTCTGTGTCTTGTGCTTTCTGTTCTTCCGAGTATGTGGGTCCAGGGGCTCAGACCCATATACTCCATCAATAGGTATATCATTTCAGCTTTTGTTCTAGACTTCTAGTAAACTAAGATAAGACTTCTAGTAAACTAAGATGCTTATTAGATTTTTATAAACATGAATTCTCGTCAAAATTTTGAGAAATTGCTTCTTTTTTTCTCCCTGCACTACATGTTTTTCAAGGAAAAGCTAAGACTGAAATGCAGAGATTGAAAAGTACAGTTGAAATATCTACCCATATCAAAGTATTTTTTCTGTTTTAAACTTTATAGATTAAATGGTGAAGTGTTGATGAAACTGCTTATGCAGATTAGTTGAGGGGACAGGGACTTGCACGACTGAAGGTTTCTTCACAAAATATTTTCATATTACTTGTGATGAAGGTATTGATAGTTCACTTGGTGCTTGGCTTATTATTACATGTTTAGGACTATAATTTGCTGGCATGGTCTAGTCTAGTCTGGTCTGGTCTGAACTGGTCTGATCTGGTCTGGTTTTTTTGTATTTTTATAACTATCCAAGTCTGATATGGTCTGAACTGGTCTGGTCTGATCTGGTCTGGTCTCGGACGAATTACAGTCCAAGTAAAAACATCCTTACACATAGGCTACCAGTTATTTTGGAATAGAGTTACTTTTGAAGTTTAATGCTTGTCTGGTTATTCACAAGTCTACACATAGCTGCTTTTATCGTGGAGTAGAGTTATTTTGGAGTTTGGGGTGTTGCATTGATTTTGGGAATAAACAATTTTAGGTTTATCGTAAAAATTGCAAGAAAATTAGGGAAAAGGTGCAAATAAATCCTCGAACTAATCGCAAAAATGCAAATCACCCCTTTTATAGGAGATTCTGTCCAGACGTCGCCATTTGGGAGGTTCCCGGTGGAATTTTTTGATGATTTTTTTTGAAATTTTTCTTCATTAAGTCTAGTTTACCCATACCAAAGTTCAGCTAAAAATCAAATGAGTTTCTGAAATATACTGCGCTGTTTAACTACGCAGTTATCTTCAAACATTTATTTGACTGCCTTCCCAATTGCATTTTTATCTGAAATTTAGTATGGGTAAACTAAACTTAATGAAGAAAATGCTCAAAAAAATTAATCAAAATATTCCACCGGTAAATTCCCCAAATGGCGACGATCGGCAGAGCCTCCTATAAAAGGGGTGATTTGCATTTTGCGGTTAGTTTGAGGGCTAATTATAATCCTATACAAATCAAAATTACAATTATAATTTGTAATTTAGTTACATGAACACTACATTCTAAAGTGTAAGCATTTTGTAATTCTCCCTCTAGTATAAGCAGGTCCTTGTGTTGTATGCGGCCCCTATTTTGCTTCACTATCTCGGAATTCAAATCTGGGATACTGTTCTTTACGGTTATCAATAAACCTTATTAGAGCTCGAATCAAAGTGAAAAATGATGACTAATATCTTGCAGTTTCAGTTGATAACCGAAATTTCAAGTTCAATATTTTGACGTTGATAATATTTGTACCGAGCTTGATAATATTTTCATCATTAAACCTTATTGTGTGATCGAGTTTCATTATATTTTCATCTTGAATTTCAGTTTTATCCTAGTGTGTTGTACAAGAAATCCAAATGGAAGATGTATTGGGCATGGACATTAGCAGAATGGTGGAGGTTACTTTTAAACTACCAAGCTACCCGACCAATTTTCTTATGTTCCCGTTTGATAAAATAGAAGATGTATTGTGCACTTTCTTATGAGCTTAACATTTGTGTTAGAAAGTAGAAGCGTTAGTTTTTAGTTGTTGAGCCGATTTGATGTGTAAATTGTTTCACTTTGATAAATATCTACATTGTAATATTTGAATAGGTGAATTTGACAATTTGAGTTATGAAATGAATATGATTGTTTAATATTTTGTTTATTTATAAATATCAATATGATTTTATTATTATAGATATACACACGCATGATATCAATACGTCATAAACATTTATGATACCAACGTGTCAAATACGTTTCCGATATTAGTGTATCATTAGTTTATATGATGTCTAGATGTCATTATGAATACAAACACAAATATATCACTGTATTTTATGATACTAAGGTGTCACACTTTACTGACACTTAACGGTGACACATATTTTAGTGTCAGGATTCCAACCATTCTTTGACACTTTCGTGGTGTCACTAAAACTTTTAGTGACCCTAAATTAGTGTCACTACAGAGCATTTTTCTACTGCGCTTATAATCCAATTCAATCTCAATCATATCACGGAATCTTGCCCTGCTAAGTGCCCGCCCAATATCCAACGGATCAACACACTGTCGCAGGGTTGCTCTGATACCACCATTAACAACTCGTGCCCTACGGGGCAGGGTGTTACGGATTTTGACTTCTACATTTATCAGGAGGATCCGAAATGCGCAAAACTAAAAGGAAAGAACTTGAAAATGTATCAAATGTACTATGAGCCCTTATTTACGGATAGAGTAGCAACCGGTGAAAACGCTCAAGGTTCAAATTATTACACTGGTGTTGAAGATAATATTCAATCATGTGAAGAGGATGATGAAGAAGTTGAAAAGGCAAACACTGTTTCCTTGAGCTTTCCTCCTAACTTTCATAAAAGGCCTTCTTCTTCTACATCTTCACGGTCAAAGAAGGGTAAATCACACGTTGCCTCTAAATACGAAGGAAAACTTGACAAAGTGATTGAACTAATGGGATCAAGTAGCTCAATCACACCTGCATCGACTAAAACTAATGTACCTTCACTTGATGAATGTGTTTCTATCATTAGTTATCTTCCAGGTTATGAACCTGGTACACCAACATATTGTGACGTTATTCAATTGTTCTGGAAAAAAGAAGCAATGCAAAGTATAATGCTTCCACCAACATTGGAAACAAAGAAAGTGATACTAGATAGCCTTATTAATTTGGAACTGATTATGAAAACTGCTTCTGCTCCTTCAGAGAGAAGAAGCAGAAGTTGAAGTGTTTGGGTGAAAGTGCAGAAGTACTTCTGGTGCTCTAATTTACTCCTAGAATCAGATTTATTAGAAGCTGGGGAGACTAGCTTCTGAAAATTAATTCTGATTCTGCTTTTGCTTTAAAAAAGAAGCAGAAACAGAATCAGTTCCAAACACCCCTAAAAACATGAAGGAGTGATGGTGTTCTTGTTTGTATAATTATGGTTTAAACTTGAATATCGTGTTATTTTCTAAATTTGTTAAGATGCTTATGTACTACGACTCTTGAAACATGTTTGATAACGCTAGTTTTTGTAGACTGTAATTTTGGTACTTCATGTTTTTGCAACAGTGCCAAAAAATTGATCGGGCTAAACTTGCAAGTGTACAAGTGCTGATATAGTAATAAATTACGGTAAAATACCGGGTTGAATTCACATGGAAACATTGTTTAATTCAAGCCTGAAAGTGGAAACTTAAAATTTGGAAAGGAGTAAAGTGCAATGATTTTAATTTATGTTTTGTTATATGAATAATAACTTGGCTTTTCAGTTTGAATAATTAACTTTAAATAATGTTCAAATCACCTAAACACTCTTTACTAGTATTGATTCAAGTTCATTACCAACAATTATGAATACGACGTCGCTAATATATATATATTATCAACTCCGGTTAAGGCAGCATGAGTGTGATTTTTGTTACGTGTAAGTCCCATCACGGTTTACATTCATCTACCGAAAACCCCGTTGAATATCAAGACATCACACTTATATCGTATAAGACCAGATATATTTCTATTCTCGGTTCTATATATGTTTATCCTTAATAGTTTATTCTTCAATCTTTTCATTGCAAGCATAAACTAACTATAATATATTTCCATGTTGATCACCATAGTAATACACAATTAAATTATAAAGGATAAATCACAATTCATTGGTTGAGAACTTTTATCAAACGCCTATTATGTATAAGTCATCCCTAGCTTTAGATAAAAATTTAGTCTCTTGAACTCATATTAATAACAAAAGAGTAACTAAGATAAAGAAAATACAATAACATAGAAGAAATATTACCTAAAACCAATTATAGAGGAGAGAAGTGACTTCTTCTCCAACTCTTCAAGAGAATGCAAAAATAAAATATAAAAACTGAATTTTAAGGTGCAAGGATAGAGTGATGATCTTGTTTTATTAATTGAGAGCTTTATATAGGCTAAAGAATGACATCTTTTAGTCCATTTGAACCCAACAATCAGGTATGGAAAAAATATTTGATCGGATCATATGGAAGGTGAAGTTTTCCCATCAAGAATAGGTTGCATGTTGCTGTGTTTTGTGCAGAAATTGATCAAACCGGCGCCGGTTGCAGGATGGACCGACTCTGATTCTCCTCCGACACTGCATTCATGTACACTAATAACGTAACCGACGTCGATTCTGAGGGCAGACCGGCGCTGGTTCTCCCACTTTGTGTAGTTTTTGACTTTTTGCTCCGTTTTGACGCCCGTATTTGATTCCGAAGTGTTGTTCCTTGGTCCCCTTTGACTATTAATTCTTGTTTCTTCATTCTTGACGCCCTTGCATGTTTTTTCTCAATTTGATGTTTTTACCTATTTTCTTTGTGAATATTGGTCCATGTATTGATTTTCTTTCTTTTTAGAAGTGCTTAACAAGCGTTTTAATTCCATAGAGCGAGCCATACTGGCAGCCATAAAACGAGATTCTAGACGTTCTCAGATGGTAGCAGAAGTGCGTAGAGTGTGAACTTCAACAACTATATCACGAGATAAAGTAGCAAACAACCAAGAATGAACTGTTTGATCAAACTTTAACCAATAATAGTATTCATTATTCACAACTTCTCTACGTAAAGCATCTAAAATATATTGAGGAGGGGTAGCAATGGTACCATCTAGAAACCCTAGGAGTCCATGAGACACCAGAAAAGACTCGAACTGAGTGCGCTAGGGTAGATAATCTTTGACAGCATCGAGCTTTGTAGTAACAATATTGGTGACATTCGGTGTCGAAAACCCCATAGACTGTGCAATTTCCTCCAGAGAACTCTGTTGGCTGCTGCCGGCCTGCCTAGTGGCTGAAAAATAGGAGGCGGAGCCAACCCCTGTACACCAACGAACGTGGGGCCTCCAAATTGAGGCTGCTGAACAGACGGTACCTCAGATGTCGAACGAAGAGGACATCATGCCGTGATGGGGGAGGACCAGTCAAACGTTGGTGGAATCCACACAGATTCATCAACATCCGAGTGACTCATCGGAAATGGTGCTGAAAACGAGGGAGGCACCGGATTGGAGGTGGAGCCGAACATCAGGGAAGTCGAAGCTGATGCCGGAGAGTACGTGGTCGGCATAGTAACGGGGGAAGGCGCAGCCATGATGACGGGTGCTGCCATACCTTGAGTCGTTGCCGTCGTGGGCGGTGCGCTAGGTAGAGCGGATGCGGCGGAAGTCGACGCCATAAGGAAAAAAATAGACTCTTGATACCATGCGAGATTAATGAACATCCTTAACCAGACTGGTAGCCCTGAGAGTCCATTAATAGAGAAATAAGTTGTCTATTACAATCAGGATACTGACTAATAATTAATTCTAATTAATCTACACTATTACAGATAATTACAATTCCTATATAAAATTAGGTAACCATCGTGCTTATTAACGGTAACTTTGATTTCACATGGTGAATTCAGAAAAAGTAAAATTTAAGATACTTTTCTAATTGTATTGACTGAACACTCGAGGCGGATCGTATAGCCCACGGGTAATAATAAGATATGTAGTAGTTTTGAAATGGGACTTAAGTCTTTGTTCAACAGAGTTAAGCCACTAGGCAGACCGGCAGTAGTTTGGGGGGCAACCCCCAGCTTGGATGGTCTTAAGTTCGAATCCTGCAATGGGAGTGATTATTGTGACCTTCCCAAGCTGTGAACTGGTCAGTTATGGGTAATTTAGGCTAGTTTACCTTCTTGTGGTCCTTTGCCGGCTAGGGTCACAAGGCTCCGGATTAGTTTCGGGTAGCCGAGTATACCGGATGTCAATAAAAAAAAGATATGTAGTAATTTTGTAATGCGTGGGCTATTCAACCAGCGACATTGCTTTACCTCTTAGTCGAACGCCGCGGGCGCTATTAAAGTCCGTGTTTGAAAATAGAAAAGTCAGTCGTGCTCATATTATGGAGGAGGAATCATAACATGAGACATTCACGTACGGAGTAGGACCTCATTTCTTTCTGGCTTTTGAAGCATATCCACCTTTACAAAAACTTTAGTTGCATTTTATACGTTTTTAATCGGATTGATTGCCAACTTTCACTCCGCATCACACCAACTAAAATTAGATCTCATTAGATCAAATTTTAATAAATCAAACCAGACTAAAAATAAATTAATTCAATTAAAAATATCCTAATTAAATTCTTACAATCAGATTAGATCAAATTTTATTAAATCAGACCACGCTAAAAATAAATTAATTCATTTAAAAATATCTTAATTAAACTCCTATAAACTAAAACTGATTTTTCATGAATAGTCAAAAAAATGAGGATCTAGATACAAACTAGCAAAGTTCCAAGGTCCTAGATTTGAAATTAGGGATCCCTTACATATGGGTGTGGTGGTGTATATAAGAGCCGTGTTAGTTCTGCGCTTCAACATATCTTGTGATTTCCAATTCACTCAACTACGTACTATTTTATCAACTTCTCCTCTTGTGTAGTCGTTCTAGGCGTTTTACCTTCACCCGGCCTGATCCAATGGCATCCAGGCTTGCAAGAAGGTACATATATAGATATTGTGATATATATATATATATATATATATATATATATATATATATATATATATATATATATATATATATATATATTCTTTTCAGATTAATAGTGGTGTAGTTTAGATTATGATATACCTCCGTCCTTTAAAACTTTGTCAAGTTTGACCGACACGGAGAATAATAAAGTAAAAACTGGGTGGTTGAGGTTTGTGCAGAGGAGGGAGAAATAACATGAAACACAAAATAATTGATTAAAAGGGAAAATGACAAAGTTTTTTGTGACGTCCAAAAGGAAAAATGGCAATGTCTTAAGGGGGGAGGGAGTATAATATTTGAGTTATAAATTTTATGGTTTTATGTAAATACTTTTATCAAAAAATATTTTCAAATTATTTTTAATCATATAATAGCCTCCTTACTTTTGAAATGTGGTTGAGGAACACATCCCTAATTTATTAGGGAGTAGTTGGTAGTACAAATGATTATATGGGATATTCGGGTATTCATCGTGGAACTTGATTGCCTTCATCATATATAATTGTCCGATTTAAAATGTGAATCTCCTGGTTAGGCTGGAAGGAAAGGTGGCGCTGATCACCGGCGCCGCCAGTGGCATCGGCGAGAAGACGGCGAGGCTTTTTTCGAGGCACGGGGCTAAGGTGGTGATCGCCGACGTTCAGGACGATTTAGCACAAAAAGTATGCAAAGATTTGGACGCCGAGTTTGTCCACTGCGACGTGACGAAGGAGCCGGACGTGGTCAACGCGGTCAACGCCGCTGTTTCTAAGTTCGGCAAGCTCGACATCATGCACAACAACGCCGGGATCGGAGGGACTTTCCGGGACAGCATTCTTGACGAAGAGAAGTCCGACTACGAGCGGGTCATTAGTGTGAACCTCGTCGGCACATTCCTCGGAATCAAACACGCGGCGCGAGCTATGATCCCCAATGGGCGCGGCAGCATACTCACGACGGCCAGCGTGGCCGCCGTCATCGGCGGCGTTGCGCCCTACGGGTATACGAGCTCGAAGCATGCCGTGTTGGGGCTGACGAGGAACGCAGCGGTGGATCTGGGACGGTACGGGATCCGGGTCAACTGTTTGTCGCCTCATCTCTTGGAGACGCCGTTGACCAAGGGGTACTATAAGATGCCGGCGGAGGAGTTGAGTGAGGTCTATTCAACGTTCAAAGGGGAGGAGCTCACGGCGGAGGATGTGGCGGAAGCGGCTCTTTTCTTGGCTAGTGACGAATCGAGGTACCTCAATGGGGAAAACATGGTTGTTGATGGAGGTTTTACTATTGTCAACCCGAATTTATGTATTTACAAATGATATTGTGACTTGTCAAGTGTGCATTTCTACGTCCATTCCTTAAAACTCCGCCAAAGTTAATCGGCACGGAGAATAATAAAGTAAAAACTGTGTAGTTGAGGTTTGTGGAGAGGAGAGAGAAATAACAAAAACCACAAAATAATTGATTAAAAGAGAAAATGGGCAAAGGTTTTTGGGGCGTCCCAAAAAGGAAAGATGACAAAATTTTAAGCGACGAAGGAGTATTTATTTTGTTGTTAAATAACTAGCACTACCTATCATATAATTAACCAAGCATTCTTGTCCATTTGGTTGTACGATCTATCACCATACTTAGTGAGACGTCTCGAATTCGAAACCCGTTAAATATACAAGGGTTTAAAACTTAATGAGTTGGGTTTCAGTCCTGTTTACTCCAGGATCTATCAACCCCTTCCCCGGACCCCTTGGAGTAAAAAAATTAAAAAATCAAACAATTATATCTTGGAATCATTACATCACGTGAATGGTGTACGGATCTCACTGAGGCATTAATATATGTACTCTTTGTATTTCTTTTTCTTTCCTGGAGTAGTAAAGTGCATTATTAGTATTTTAAAAAAATTCAAAGAAGCCTCCTAACAAAAAAGATCTTGAACTTGAATTTTTTCCTGAATTAATAGGGTTGATTTCAAAATAATTTCAAAAATTACTTGTTACCTGCGGAACTACAACGTAGCACTCCAGATACCAACTTCAAACGTGGGACCAAAAATTTAGAAAAACAATTATTTTCTTTAAATGAATATAACTTTTTTATTTTAACTCCATTTTGTATAAATAATATATCAAAATTCATAATTTTTTGTGATCTTTCATTTGAAACCAATATTGAATATATAATTTTTTCTTTAAAAAAATGAAGAACATACCATGTCCGATTGAAATTCAAGTGTATCTCACTATCTCCGATTGAAATTTCTTTCCCACGAGATTATGTTTAGGCTAAAAAATCATAGCATATTTCATAATTTTTTATGGTCTATTATATGAGTTTAGTATTGCATATGTAACATTAAAAAAGCTAAGCCTAAAATTGGTTAGGTGAAAAAGTTTTTTCAAATTTTTTAATGTTATATATGCAATATTGGTCTCATATGAGAGATCTTCTATCATAAATTATAAATTTTGATATAATATTTTAGCCTAAACTTGGTTCATTGGGAAATAAATTTTGATTGGAGATACAATTTTGAATTTTGTTATTTCAATCGAACGTTGAATGCTATTCAAATCTTAAAAAGTTATATACTCTGTATGCAACATTGGTGTCAAATGGTAACCTATAAAAAATACCTCCTCCGTCCCAATTTGTTTTGCAAACTTTCCTTTTTTGGCTATCCTAAAATGATTTTCCACTTTCTCTTTTTGGTATCCAAGTATAAAAAAATGACCTCTTTACCCTTACTATTATTACCTTACGAAGGAATTGATTGTACTCCCACCCACCCAACCTACCGATGAATTAATTTCATCTACTATTCACCTACACACTCTTCTCTCACCCTCTCCCTGAATTTATCGTTCCAGCTTCTTCTCTCACATATCTACCACTCTTTTCTCCCATCAACACATATATACCTTCAACTTCTTGGTCAACGGATGAAATGGATTCTAACATGTTGGTCTCCATGGTCAACGAGAGTCCTCTGTTCAGTGAGTTTTGCTGTGATTCTCAATGCCTAGGGTTATGTGTGGAAGACAGAGATGAACAAATTAAAGAAGGTGTAGGGTCCTGCGATGAAGCAAAGGGGCTGAACGGTGAATGTCATCTCCTCCTGCGATGAAGGGCTTCAACGACGATGTTTGCTCAACGACAATGAAGGGGTTCAGCGATGATGCTTGCTCAACGACGATGAAGGGCTTCAGCGAAGATGGCAAGGGTTCACCTTTCTCTCACCAGGGGGTTGTCGATGGTCCGAGTACCAAGTGTCCATGGGCGTATGAAAACAAACACCAGAATCCGAGCAACGAATTGATTATAATCCCTGGCTCGGATCCAAAAATGAGAAATCGATCGGTAAATATGTTCACCTATATATTTTGTGAATAATTTAAAATTTTTGACTTGAATTCGTGTGAAAAGCTTGTGTTGTTGATGTTTTCTTCCCTCTATATTGTGTCAATTAACTCCATGGGTACATTTTCTGTCACTTCACCTGCTGCCATTCCTAAAGGCCTTTGCAAATGCGCAATTGATTCTTCAACCAAAATACGATCAACTAAAATGACATTAGGTAGAATACCTAGGCTTTCAAGTCTTCCTTTTCCCATGTGAGGCAGCTTGTATTTGTTGTGACCTTTACATTTTAGCACCTCTACCATAACTTGTTGTAATGTCCACCATACACGGTTTAAATTTCTTGAATCAAGCTCATCAAATGATCGTTGTACATGATTGACCAAGTCATCAATATTTTTTGAACTTTTTTGATGCTTTAGTGAATCAATAGCCCTAAACCATCCTAGATCTAACACATTTAGGTCAGGACTATTAGGAGGTTGACATGTTAACTGAATGTCCCATTCACCTTCTGTTGCTTCCTTCACAAAGTCTATGTCATCACACTCTATATGTGGCTTAGCGTTATCTTGCTGAATTATTATGCGTTTGGCAGTCCCTTCTGGCCATTTCTGTTTGATGACAGGCAATATTTTCTCAATTATAAACTGTTTAATTACGTCCCTTGTGATGCTTGCAATAGGCTTTGTGACTGGACTTCCTCTTGATCTATTTCTACTGTTTCTTTTTGTCGTATCTTGGTAAGTGAATTTGAATTTGAATTTGTTTGACCATGTTTGAACGAGCGTGATTGTCTTTTTTATTATTGATAGATAGTGTACCCGGGGGTAGCTTATCCGGGGGGGGTTACTGCGGGGAGTAACTTATAGAGAAGTCAGAGCAAATAAGTAAGAGAGATAAAGAGTTCGAATATGGATTGAGTATTCCAATCGGTTTTTACACAGGGGAAAGGGGCAGCTATTTATAGTAGTAATAAATGCGATGAGAGTACACGTGTCAATAATCTAACGGTCGAGGGGTCACCTCAACCGAGGTGGCACCAGCACCTGCATGTGGCCGCATTAAATGCGGCGGTTGGATGATATGTTGTATTTGGTACGGCGATCCAGGCGCATGTGGAGAGGAGATTCTGTCGAGAAAGGTGCCTTTGGATGTAGATGATAAGCCGAAGGCTCTTCATACTGAGGGACTCTCAGTGTCGAGGGCTCTAAGTGCTGAGGCTACTGATCTCACAGTTTTCTCCCGGTAGCTTCGTATGCCCAAAACCAGCTGTCCTGTGGGATTTCGAGCCTTCGGCCTAGGGCCGAAGGCGTCCATATGTGCAACATGGGCTCCTTGATATTTGGGGAGCTGTGATTTGGGCCCGTTATGCTTCCTGGGCTTGTTGGGCCTGTGCCAGCGTAGCGGGAGTCTGTGGGCCGGGGGGGGGGGGGGTCCTGGGCCATATACTCCATCAGGAGTCCCTCACTCCTTTTGCCGAAAGGTACTTGAGGGAAAAGGAGTAGTTGTGTTTGTCCTCTCATGCTGCCTTGTTGTGGTTTGTAAAGTAGTGAGAAGTTTTGCTTTTGTATGTTCTGCCGAGGGCAGTTCCTCAGTCCCCCACATTTATGGACTTGGAGGATTATGTTGATGTTTTGGGGAAAGTTTAACATTTTGTGATTTTTCTCGGAGGGGTCCTCTAGTCCCCCACTCCTTGAGGCCATTGTAATGAGGTGAAAAGGAGTAGAGCAGTGCCTGTTTTTATCATAGGGCCGAAGGCTTGTGCTTTTCGTTTCATTTTGGGGGGGTGCCTCGTTAAAACCTCATTAGGAAAAACCCTGTGGGAAAAAATCCTAAAGAGGGAAAAAGAGTGCACCGAATTCCCCCAATGATGAATCGAAAAGGGGAACCCTTGGTCTGAGATAAAGGACAATGTTGATGCCGAGAGGTGTCCGTGAGTTGAGGGCCTTCTTCCTGGTTTAGCCGAAGGCTGATTGTTGATATCCCGGGATCGCCGAGAGGAGTCCCTCAGTCATCGGGGCTGAGGGCGTGTTGACATTGGTGATAGCTCCTGTGTTGCCGAGGGGGGTTCCCTAGCTCTTGATAAGTTGGAGGCTGAGGGCTCCCGAGGGGTTTTCCCGTTGTGAAGCCGGGGGCTCCCCTTGATGAAGGAGTTTGAAGGAGTTAGCCCGAAGGCATGCATAGTGTTGTCTGAGGGGTGCCAGATTAGGGCACCTTAGTCTGTGAAGGAGAGCTGTTGGGATATGACCGTTGGAGGTTGCTGTCCACGTGGCGTGTAGATGCTGGCTGCCTTTGGGCGGGCGTCACCGGTTGGTTGAACCGACGGTACGTAATGATGGTTTTGCACATGGCGGCCCAGTTCCCGGCCCAAGCCCGGAGTTGGGAGCCTATAAATACCCTAGGCGTGACTTCACTTTCCTTTACGCATTCATTGTTGTAGCGAAGCTCTGGTAATTTTTCTAGAGAGATAAACACCTCCCTTCGATCAAATCATTCTTTCCGAGGTCAGTTCTTCACCCGCTCTTTGCTATATTAGTAAGTTTAGCTTCTGTGGCCTTAGATCCTTAGAAAATTTTCTTCCCTTGGACCCTTCAGCTTTAGTGTTCAAAAATGTCTTCAGCAAGTGATTCCCAAGACATCTCGAGGGTGGAAAGCATTTCGGACGTGGAATCCTCGAGTGGACAGCCTTCGGTAAGCGGTGATGCCGCCATAGCTATGGAAGTGCAAAAAGACCTCATTGCTGAAGCCGAAGCTGAGGACTTTGAACAAGTGGTAGAGGACGAGGAGATGGCAATCGCGATGCAGGCTGCCGAAGAGGAGGACGAGAAGGAGATGATGCAGGTTACCGTCGCCATCCTCCCCCCACGTAATGCTGGAAAAGTGAGTACCTCTCGGCCCCTCAATCCAGAGCCTCTTAGGGTGGTCCCAGGGAAGAAGAAGAGGGACAAGGCTGTGCTGAAGAAGAAGCAAGCAGCCGTAGACGCCGGGCGGCCGGTAGGTATCCGTGAGGGCCACTCTTTCTTGAACACCGATACCCTGGAGTTGAAGAGGAGGGCATCGCCTGCAGAATACCAGGCCACACAGATCATTGCCGTCCCTTCGTCATGCGTGGTCGAACCGGGGCCAGATGATTCGTTACTTTACGCACCCAAGGGCTGCTTCACCGTCCATATTTTATCACTCGAGATGGGGCTCCGGTTTCTGCTCCACCCTTTCCTGCTGGAGTACCTAAGGTTTGTGGGGCTGGCCCCCTGTCAGCTAACGCCCAACAGCCACTCTTACGTGGGCAGATTTCTTTCTCTGTGCCGGAGCCGAGGGGTCTCACCTACCCTCGACCAGTTTTTTCTGTCCTTCAACCTATGCCGGGGGGGGGGGGGGGGGGCATTCGAACGCAGAGGGCTTCGCCAACCTGCAGCAACTCCTGGAGTTCAGGCTGTTTGATGATGATCCTTCGTCCCACAAGGGATGGAAGGATAAGTTGTGTTACGTCCGCTTGGAGGAGAACCCCTTTCTGGCTCCGCTTCGCAATAGTTTTCGGCGACATCCGAAGGTTGAGGGGGCTGCCCTCGAGAAGAATGGCAGGAAGCTTGCCAAAAAGCCGGAGGGTTCTGATAAACATGTGTCAATCAAGGAAGCCATGCTCCCAGATGAACTGTTCAAGTTGAGCTTCCGTCGATATAGGCTAATGGGGGAGGAAGATGACAGATACCCCCCCATAGATCACGTCTTCGAGACTGTCAGAGTTGAATTCAGAAGGGTTTTTGTGTTGTGTACTTAAATTTTTTTTTATTCGTACATGTTTTTCCTTGACCCCTTCGATCTCATACTTGGTGTGTTTTTGCAGGTAGCAACATGGATGTGAACTCTCTTTTTGCCTTGAAGAAACAGAAGGGCAAGGCCAAGAAAACGAAGGAGCCGACTGCTCAGAAGCCGGTCGATGCCTTCTACAGGAAGGATGGGGAGGAGCCCTCCCAGGCTGTTGCTGGTGATGGAGCCGGGGGCTCTCAGGCCGATGCGGCCATCAAAAAGAAAAGGGCCGGGAAGGAGACCACGCCCCCGGCCAAGAAGCAAAAAGTTGTCGATCCCGGCAAGCAAACGGCCTCTGACATCGTGGTTGTCGAGGATGAGGAGCATGCCTCCGGCCCCATCCCCCAGGAGCACCCCAATTAGGACTTCTTCGGCCGGGAGAAGTTGGAAGCAATTTTACCGAAGGGAGCCTCCATCCTGGATGGCAGCCTCAGCCCTTCGGCGTTGATGTGCCAGGCGATGCCCTCGGCCGACCGGCTGACCTTTGCCAGGATGAGTGATGAGGGCCTCAACTCGAGGATTCGTCAGAATAGTGCCTCCGTAAGTTTCCTTTTTTCTCCTTTTCATGTTTATCTGCTTACGTGGGGGGTGTAACGTATGCAGCGTACCTGACCCCTTATGCTTTTTGCTGCAGGCCTTCATGGGACTTTGTGAGCAGCTCCGGAGGGTGGATCAGCTTAGGGAGGCCAAGCTTGCTGGCGACGGGGAGATAGCCGCTCTCATAAGAAAGTTGACTGAAGCTGAAGATGCCCTCTGGCTGACAAACGAGAGCGTCGAGCAGAGAGTCCAGGCTGCCAGGGCTGAGGGCAAGGATGAGGGACTGGCAGAGGTCGGGGAGGCAGCTACTGAAGCCGCCAGGAAAGCTACTGATGAGGCCAAGGCAGCCAAAGAGGAGGCCGCTACTAAGGCCCGAGAAGATTCTGTAGCCGCTTTTACTGCCGAGGGGTGGAAGACCGAAGGGCATAAAGAGTGGCTGGCCTCGGTGGTGGAGGCTTCGGTGGATGCTTTGGTTGGAGGCCCCGACAAGATGTGGTTGGCTGTGAAGGGTGACTCCTATTACCAGGGCGGAGAGTTCTTCACCCAACGCCTCATCTACCGGAAGCTGGATCAACATTTCAACATTCTGCCGGAGGAGTTCCAGCCCGAAGCTTATGGCCTCCCCCGGCAACCAGACGTCAGGATTCCCCTCCCCCAGGCGAAGAGAGGCCTGTGCTAGAGGATTCAGAGACAATGAGGGAATGCGGCCTCAGGGATGAAGATGAGGCTGAAGGTGGCGCCACCTCGAAGGTTGTGGAGGAAGATGTAGCCAATTGCACTTAGATAATTTTCGAACAATCTTTTGTAATAACAATTTAGAGCTTTCGGCTTCGGCCCGTTGCGTAACAAACACTTAACATTTTCCTCGTTTTGTCTAATGCATGCCTGCCTTCGGGTTTTTGATGACTAATTTTTCCCATTGTCTTTTGTGATGAATTAATGCCTTCGTTTTCTTTTATGCCTTCTTTTCATAGTTGTATGAATGTATGTCTGCACGATGAATTGACCGAGGGCCAATCAATTAGGACTTAGAAGATTTTTCTAAGTGTTGTTTGACCACTTGGCCTTCGTCGCATGGTGATTTGACCGAGGGCCAAACATTTAGGACTTAGAAAATTTTCTAAGTGATGTGCACCACGTGGCCTTCGGTTAATAGACCCATCTGGCTGTATGAAATAAGTATCCCTCGTCCTGAGCTCCCGGGGGATCTGGCGCTGTGGACTTAGTCATTTTTTCCTGGGCAGTGTCTTGAACATGCCTTCGGCTTGTAGTAGTCTTAGGAAAAGTTTTCCTTAGCAAAGGATGGTGATGCCGAGGGCCCCTAAGTCATGGACTTAGAGTATTTTGTATTGGGTCTGCAACCCGTAGTCCTTGGTAGAAACATGGAGTTAATTGATTTTTGACCCACTCATGGGAAAAGAGCTTCCGGTATTGATCGTCGTGCCGGAGGCTATTAGAGCGTGGATTTAGGAAATTTAAGCTTTTGGTTTGTGAGCAATCGCCTTCGGTAATGTCAGAGGATGCAGCAGTGTAAGTTAATCTTTAGCCCTTACCTAGCGTAGGAGCCTTCGGTGATCTTGGATTCCAAAGTGTGGACTTAGGATTTTTTGGGTCCAATATATTATAGTAGGTGCCCTCGATCCACGCAGGGATTGAGTGTCCTGCATACCGAGGGATGCCCTCGGTATTCTTTGAACTCCGAAAGCTGTAGTGATCTGGACTTAAACAAATCCACCCCAATAATGGGATTAGGGGCCTTGGTATTGGCTGGTGTCAGAGGCCACCAGATTGTGGACTCAGCCGCGTTTGGTAACAGTTGTTGAATAGTAGCCTTCGGAATAAGGGCCATTGTCAAAGGTGATTTCCTGAATAAGAGTCTTCAGGTCCCGGAAGTATTCCCCAAAGGAGCCTTCGGTATGGTCTGGATTACCTTGTGAGAAATATTTTTGCTAGCTGTAGACGGGTGTTTGTTGTAAATTTATATTCATTGATTGCTCGTTGAGTCTACTCCCCTTCACACCATTTTTTTATAGGGAAGGGAAGGCTTCAAGAAACTTAGTTTCTTGGTAAGTCTTGGCCTGTCGGGAGGCAACGGTATACACCACTGGCTCCCCCCTCAGGATTAACCTTCCGGGTTCCGAGGGGATCGAGGGTCGTTTCCTTGGAATGAGACATAGTATGTTTCTTGCCTCCCCTTGGGGGATTGCACAGAAAGCGCCTCAGTTTTGAAAGTCGTTCCCTCAGCACGAGACATAGTCTGTTGCCTGCCATTCCCTTGAGGTAATGGCGCGGGAAGCGTTTCATTTTGAAAGTCGAATCCTGAGGCATATTAGTTGCCTGCCATTTCCTTGGGGTAATGGTGCGGAAAGCGTTTCAGGGAAGGGTTTTATTTGCATATTAGTTGCAAAAGGCTGTGGTACTTGGTACCTTCGGCACCGATAGGTGGGGCCTTCGGCATAATTGCGTCCTCAAGGGGTACAACTTTGTTTTTAACACTTGGTGTTATTTACCGGATATCGCCCCCGGCATTGGGTACCGAGGGGTCGCATTTAAGAACACTTGGGGTTATATCATTGTAGTTGATTGGGGCATCCACCCCCGGCACTTGGTGCCGGGGGGTCTTGTGATAAGGCCTTGGGCCAGTAGCTTTGCAGGAGGGCTTGGTCGCTCGTGTGTGTTGTGTACTTGGTACTTTTAGTGCCTTCAACTTACATTTATTCTTGAAAAATAGGAGGCCTTGGGCCCTTGGATAATACATTATTAAGTCATGAGGGCTTGGTCTCTCATACGTTACTGAAAGAATTTGACGAGGTGGTGTACATTCCAGTGTCTAGGGACCTCGGTCCCATTGGGGCGTTTGAGCTTGTACGTTCCTGGTTTGATGATGGCTGTGACGATGTAGGGGCCTTCGAACTTTGGTGCCATTTTGGTAGGTTAGGTACAACACATGTGGGAAAAATCGCAACTCGGTGTATGGAGTCCCTCCCAATTATTCGTGTTATTTCTGGCAGGTTAGGTCAAAATAGCATCCGGTTGCCCCAAACATTTTTCCCAACTTCGGTTGGCATTTTATTGGGCTTCTATAACTATCACGATGTCCCAACTAAACATTTGGTAGCCCATTCTCAATATTACGGACCCGATAAATAATTTAATTAATCACCCATTAATTAAATACGCCATTCTTTTACACGAAATTATTCGCTAGAAAAATTCGAATACATACTGAATTTCGAATTCAAGTACATCCGGGTGCGGTGTCACACGCGTACCCGCAGGTAAACGGCCAGGTGGAAAATATGAACCGAACCATGATGGATGATATAAAGAAAAAACTGGAAGATTACTCCTCAACCTGGCCGGAGCAGTTGAACTATGTCCTGTGGACGTACAGGACGACTCCAAGGACGGCGACCGGGGAAACGCGGTTTGCACTGGCGTACGGTTTCCAGGCCAAAGTCCCCACCGAGGTACTCATGCCCACACACCGGACGTTGCAGTTTGACCCAGGACAGAACGTAGAAAATCTGAGGGCACGGTTGCACTTTATCGAGGAGAGAAGGGATCTAGCCGCACGACGCATGGAAGAATATCACCGGGTGACCGAGAGATATTTCAATAAGGCGGTGAAGATCAGAGAAATCAAAGTCGGAGACTTGGTACTGTGGAAGCGGGAGAAGAGTAAGCCGCTCGAGGGCGGCAAGATGGCCAAGAACTGGGAGGGGCCGTACAGGGTATATGAGAAGAGATTGGCGGCAGGGACGTTCCTCCTACAAACCTTGGAGGGACGCCTCGCTGGCATATGGAATGTGGAGCACCTGAAGATGTTCTACCAGTAGGTTCCCCTCGAAAAAAAACGGGGGGGGGGGGGGGGGGGGGGGGGTGGAAGGCAAAAAGGGAAGTTTCGGTTCGTACAATGTAACAACATGAATTAATGAAAACAGGAAGGCTTGGACATTAGCCTAAAAAGTCCCGTGGTTTTTCCCTTTCCGGGTTTCCACGATAAAATCATGGTGTACATTATCGGCATAGGAACACTACGAGCCTCCCAAAGGAGATTAACATTCCCCGTCGAGCGATTACAATCGCCCAAACGGTACAACCACCGCACCAAAGACCCCTAAAAAAAAGAGGGGCACTGGGGAATCCCCAAAGGGGATAAACCCGTTCCGCATCACAATCGCGGCCGAGCCCAACTCAGGATCCTAAGGACCGGGCCGAATGGGCAGGTAAGACGAGCGGATGACGGGACAAAGAACGGGGAATCCCCAAAGGGGATAAACCCATTCCGCATCACAATCGCGGCCGAGCCCATCTCAGGATCCAAAGGACCGGGCCAAATGGGCAGGTAAGATGAGCGGATGAAGGGACAAAGCTAAAGACCCCTCAAAAAAAAGAGGGGCATTGGGGAATCCCCAAAGGGGATAAACCCGTTCTGCATCACAATCGCGGCCGAGCCCAGCTCAGGATCCCAAGGACCGGGCCAAATGGGCAGGTAAGACGAACGGACGACGGGGCAAAACAAAAGACCTCTCCAAAAAAAATTGAGAGAGGCATTGGGGAATCCCCAAAGGGGATAAACCCATTCCGCATCACAATCGCGGCCGAGCCCAGCTCAGGATCCAAAGGACCGGGCCAAATGGGCAGGTAAGACGAGCGGATGACGGGACGAAGCTAAAGACCCCTCAAAAAAAAGAGGGGCACTGGGGAATCCCCAAAGGGGATAAACCCGTTCCGCATTACAATCACGGTCGAGCCCAGCTCAGGATCCCAAGGACCAGGCCAAAATGGCAGGTAAGACGAGCGGGTGACGGAACGAAGTCAAAGACCTCCAAAAAAAGAGAAAAGAGGGAGGCACTAGGAACGAAGTTAAAAGACGATCATAGCAATCAAGCAATACACTTTATTCATTGGCTCTACCGGCCGGAAAGTACATATGCACACACGAGTTCGGAGTGAAATCAAGACTACAAAATAACTGAAGTTGTCACGCCTCGGGGAGCTATCCATGAATATAGATATGCCTGCAAGAGCTTTCTATGAACCCAAAGGCATGAGGGCTGAAGTAAGCCATCTTAAAAACATCAGGCGCTTTAAGAAGAACGGCCTGCTAGCCAGAAGGTGCGGCCGACAAGTAGAATTTGACAAACTCACTCAGCTACAAGAGGGGTCATCCTTTGCCTGAGACTTCTCCTTCAAAGCCTCCTCATAAGCCTCAGCGAACGAGGCATTGAAACCAGCACCCTCAGGATCAAACAGAGTGGGGAGGTAACACTCAAGAGCCGGGAGGTTTCCGGCCAAAAGGCCGATCATCCCTTTAGAAAAAGTATCGTGGGTAAGCTCTGCAAGGAACTCCCGGCCGGCGGAGGTCCCCAATACCAGCTCAATGTCGTATTTCAACATATCAGAACTCTTAGCCAGAAACTCCCCGAAGCTCTGGGCAAGACGCTCCTTCACACGGACGTTCATGGCATCGACGCAGGCTCTGGACTTCTGGAACTCAATGGAGCCAGCTTCCTTGATTTTGGAAACATCAGCCTCAAAAATAGGGACGGCCCCCTCCACACCAACCTGGCGAAGCTGCACGTCGGATTTCTCCACGGCGGCCATTTTGGCACGAAGCAGCTGCAGCTCCTCGGCTTGTTTCTTGACCATCTCCTGAAGAGACGAACTCCCCTTAGCAAGCCCAAAAGCAACGTTCAAGTCCTGCCGCATCTTGCTCAGGCGCTCTTTGGCCTTCTTCACCAGATCATCGGCTTCACAACGCACCTGGGTGGAAGCATGCTCCTGAGCTTCATAGGCAAATCGCGCCTTGCAGAAATAGATAACAGCCTTATTAAGAGTGCTAAGGCCGCACTCATGAAGATCCACCGCGCTCTCACGGGCGGCGAAGCCATGAGGGAGTTTTAACCCCAAAGAGCACCGGATGGAAGAGACTGTCTGGCCAAACAGTCTCTTTGACTCCGCACGGGGGCCCAACCCAGAGAACTCAATGATGTCAGAAAAGGAATCCTCGGAACCGGACGGAGGATGGTCGCTCGGGCTTTTGCCCAACGAAGTAACGGGGGGCGGCCTAGGAGGAGAGGCGGCCTCATTGTCTGACCCATCAAGGATCACCACGGCCTTGGAGGATCCTTCCCCATGGTGGAACTTCTTGGCAAGCCGTTCGTCCCCGACGGGTTCAGCTTTGGGCCTCTTTTGGCCCTCATCGTCACCAACGATCTGCTTTCCCTTGCTAACATCGGCCCGGCTGGAGGAGGGAGTTGCATGAATGTGAGGAACCATGGCGGAAGACCTGGGGGAAAGTCTTGCGTAAGGGAGATAAAAAAGTTAGAACAATGTTTGGAATTCACAAAAAGAGAGTCCAAAACACGGGCCACAGCGAGGACGTACCTATGCCGGCCTTGCCCAAGTTGGTGTCATTCACCAGCGAACGCAGGTTCTGGACCCCCTCACCGGCAATACGTGTGGCCTGCTCCAGCTCGGCCGAATGGAGAACCGAAGGCTCAAACTTAACAGGGAAAGCATTCCACCGGTCAGAGAAGGGGGGAGGGGAATCAACCCCGGCAAGAAAGAATCTCTCCTCCCAGCTGTTCGGATTTGGGGGGTTGTTGGAAAAGAGAACCCTCCACGAACGGGCCACTATGCTGAGATAACCTGTCTGGCTGTACGGGGAGAGCCGGAAGAAATGTAAAAACAACTTCACAGACGGCTCAACCCCCACATTGTGGCACCGTATTATGAAACCGGCAAGAATCCGATGGGAATTCGGAACGAGTTGAGTCGGGGCAATACCAAGACCCCTGAAAAAAGAAATGTGAAAAGGCAACAACGGGAAAAGAAAGCCCGCCGCCACAGAGTCCAGATGGACGACCACATAGCCGGGTAAATGCCGCATAGGATGGCGGAGGAACCGTGCGTCCCAACCCCGGGGAGGGGGGAGCAGCTGGGGAATCAGTTTCTTCTCGCTAGGGAGCAGATGTTGGCGCTGACGCCGAACGAGGTGAAAGTTAAGGGAATAACGAGGAGGCTGGGGGGCATCCCACGCTTATAGACCGGAAGGTTGTTCCCTGAATTGCAACCATCGTCAGATGAACTTCCAGGACGGCCGTGGGCAGATTGCCTAGGGGCAATGGAAGCCATAGCAAGGACGGATAAAAACACAGGACGTACAGAGAAGAAATGACGATCTAGAGAGAGAGAATAATCTGGCAGAGTAACGACCAAGAGTAATTCCCCCTTTGGGCGATGGAGTATTTATAGGAAAAAACCACCACTTGCGCCCGAATGAAGGAAGGACACGTGACGGACCATATTTGGTGTATCCTGCAGTTGACGCGACGCTTCGAGATCCACGCCACTAGTGGCGCGCGCCGGAATCACTTTCCCCACAATGAGACATACGCAAAAAAAAAAAGAGGAAAGAAGAAGATGATAAAAGAGAGAAAATGAGAGAAAGAAGGAAGAGACGTGACGAGCACTTTGTCACAGTGCGTCAAAATAATTTTCAATACTAAACACTTATACGTAGTATAGCGTAGTAGAGTTCGTATCCACAGGGAAAAGAATGATTTTCTTTCTATGAAACTAGTAATTAACAGGGGGTTTTGGTTTGAGTGATTTAATTCAATTAAGAACTAAGATGAACAACCTATATGTGTTTAATTCAAAGATAAAAGGACTTGGCATTGCTACTTTCCACTTGTTGATATATTTTAGTCGATCATTGTTATATCTATAACTTATTCCCTCTCGAATACTCAATCGGGGAGTATATCCACTTCATCGAGGATAGTTATTAACAACGACCGTTCATTAATAACCCTTACTATTAATCAAATATAGAACAACGCCTTATACCGATTTAATAGTAGCATTTAATCTTTCTAACTCCTTGATGAAATCAATTCAGATTGATAACCTCAACACAAGCGGTTTCGGTTTAACCAACAAAATTAATCCCTCTTAAGTTTATTAACCACGACCGTGCATTAATAAACCGAAGTTACTTACTTGTGAAACCATCAACGATTAACCATCGGTTCGTTGATCGTTTCTAGTAATAATTAATATATGAAACAAAACTAGTTGATCCTTTAAGTAATGTTCAAAATATTAATATGAAATAAGAGTAGGAATTAAATAATATTCAAGGAAGAATATTATTAAAGAAGATGAATCCTACTATAATTAATATCAATATGTTAACTAATTGTCATCTTAGCAACACTCCTCAACATTAATATAGAGGAAGAAAATACCATTCTAACTAATGTCGAGATGTTAACTAATTGTCATCTTAGCAACACTCCCCAACATTAATATAGAGATGGTATTAAGGAAAGAACTATTAATTAATATTCAAGGAAAGAAGTTAAGAAAATAACTCACAACTTTAATAATCAACAAGCTTCAAGAGCAACACCAAGAATGGAAGTTTAGCTCCTCATTTGGAGACTAAACATAGCTAGAAAAATATAAAGAAATGCTATTCTAAACTGAGCTAAAGAGTATGGAAGAAGGGATGATTTTTAGAGAAGAAAAAGTGTGCTATTTATAGGTGTTTTTCAACACCTTTGGCCGGGTACCCGACCGGGTCAAATACTTACCCGACCGGGTCCATGTCAAAATCAAATATCCTCCACGTTCTGGCAATCTTCAGCATGTTAAAGTGTCCGGGTCAAGTCAGACCCGACCGGGTGGGGTAGGGGACCCGACCGGGTGAGTGCAAAAATTGGATATTCTTCACGTTCGGGTGATCTTTGCACACCGGGTTGTCCCCGGTCACTTCTCACCCGACCGGGTGAGGTAGTATATCCACTTCATCGAGGGTAGTTATTAATAATGAGATGCGTTCATTAATAAAACTTACTATCGAGTCAATATAGAACAAGCGTCGTATATTAACTTGATAGTAGCAATAAACTTAAGATGAAAACGATTGAGATTGATAACCTCAACACAAGCGGTTTATTGGTTTAATCAATATAATTAATTCCCCTTGGCATATTAACCATGAGATGCATGTATTAATATTCCAAGTTTACTACCGTTGAAAGGACCGGATTAATAACAAGCGTATTAACCGATTGATTCTAGTAATAATTAATATGAGAAACAATACTAGTTGATACTTTAAGTAATGTTTAAGATATTAACATGAAATATGAATAGGAATTAATTAATACTCAAGGAAGAATATTAAAATATATGAATCCTACTATGATTAATATCAAGATGTTAACTAATTGTCATCTTAGTAACACTCCCCAATATTATCATAGAGGAAGAAATAGCTATTACTATAACCAATGTCAAGATGTTAACTAATTGTCATCTTAGTAACACTCCCCAACTTTGATATAGAGATAGTATTTTGAAAGAAAGAATTAATATTCAAGGAAGAAGATTAAAGAAAATAACTCACAACTTACAAATTCATTAAGCTTCAAAGTAGCAAAACCAAGATGGAAGAGTTTAGCTCCTCATTTGGAGACTAAACATGATGAAAAATATAAAGAAAGAGCTATTCTATACTGAGCTTAGATGTACAAAGGGATTGGATATCTTTTTGTAAAGGAAAGGAGGTGTATTTATAGGTTTTTGGGATGGGATTCGGGTACTCGATCGGGTATATACATGGTACCCGATCGAGTATGTGTGTAACACCCGATCCGAGGTATACTCGACCGGTTTCAGGGTATTTTCTAAGAGTATACCCGATCGAGTATATATGCATACCCGGTCGAGTATGCTTAGAAAGTGGTATTCGGGCTATACTCGACCGATCTTCGTTTGCAATTCAAAGGCATACCCGATCGGGTATGTCGGTCTACCCGATCGGGTATAGACATAAAATCGTGGCCAAAATCTTCCCTGCATGTTCCCTTGTCTTCGGATCTGATCCGATTTGAAGTTCCAACCTAATACCCGATCGAGTATAGCTAATACTCGACCGAGTATAGACCAAAATTCAGGATCTTCTTTTGTTTTTGAACTTTTGCACCTTCTTTTCACTTTTTGGGTTCACCAACTGTACTTTGAGTGACCAAAACCTGCTTGAGCTCAGAATATATCTAATCTAACCTATTTACAAGAATTTAACAATCTAATCTATTACACCAAAAGTGTGTAATTTCCAAAGTAAAAGTCAAGCAAAACTAATTAAAAACATAAACATAAATATGGAAATTACGAACGTATCAACTCCCCCACACTTAAACCTTTACTCGTCTCGAGTAAGATCAAATGTTTACAAGCGTCAATGTTTATCCAAAAGTTCCACAGTTCAACAAGAATACAATACAAACACAAAGACCACCAAGGATTACAAAGAAAAATGAGTTTTAAACTCAAATTACAAAAGAGCATTTTGGGTTTAATGGCCTCCTAGTGTTGTCTTCTTTTCTCCTCCTCTCTTCTTCTTTATCTTGAATCTTCTTATTCTTCACAAGGATACAATGAGTGCCTGCAAGAACAAACATTTCTCTCATATCTCTCATTTTGCCTAGGAGCCTTTTCAGGTTTTCATCCTAGCACCTCTTTTCATTTTCCATTCTCTCCAACTCACTCATTTTTTTATAAGCCTTTTTTGCTTAGATTGCCCATTTTGTTGGGTTTTCAACCTAACTAGCATTTATTTTCTTTTGTTTATTTTTTTTTATTTTTTTGTTTTTTTTTGTGTGTAAAAGTTCAAAAGAATTACATGCATAGTGCTAGGCAGAAATGAAAATTACATACCATCATGAGTGTCTCCCCCGCACTTGAATCAAGCACTGTCTCTAGTGCCCGCCTTCTCCTCCGTAGTAGCTTCCTCCAAAGCTGCTCCCTTGGCCACCACCTCCCATGTAGGTGTCCCCGCCATCTCCGCCGTCGTACCCTCCACCTCCGGAGCCTGATCCTCCAAAGTTACCCCAATGAGTGGGGTCATACCATGAGGGTGGTGGAGGAGGGTTCGCCATGGTATGGAAGGATCCCTGCTGTGCCATAAAAGAGTACATAGGCCCGTAGAACCTATGTTGGTCTTCCTCATACCGATGTCTATCGGCCTCCCGGAGCTCCTCCAAACGTTGAAAGCCGGCCCTTTGCTCATCCTCCGATCTTTGAAAACCGGCTCTTTGCTCCTCCTCTAATCGGTTGAGCCGGTTGTCCATTTGGGCTATTCCCGAAAGAAGTTGTTGTTGACCCTCCAGAAGTTGTTGAAAGAAGTCGGGTGGTGGAGGGTTTTGGTTCTGCTCTGGGAAGTCCTGGCTCATGGTTGGATGGCTATGGAGTTGCTCATAGGGCTCGTAATCTGCTTGGTTTTGGGGAGGTTCCTGTTCCGGTTCCTGGAGATGTGGTGGGAGGGCGTTTGGGAAGAGGTAATGTTGGTCCGCTCTTCCTGTTTTGAATTGGAGTTGGGGGAGTTCTGGGTTGGGCAAGAGGAAGTATTTGAGGGGTTTGGGGTGGATGTGCCAGTTGTACATATTTCTGGGCCTTTCTTCACCATAAACGGTGTGTGAAAAAGATGTACAGCCCGAGTGGCCCAGCCAAGATATGTTCATCAAACAGTAGTCGGGTATAGGGGAGTCATCCGTATACCCGAACTTTGTGGCCAAGTGCATAATTACCCCGCCCACTACAATAGCACCCTTTGCCACGCTCTCCTTTTTTAGATGTGCCCACATGAGATTACAAAGGTTGAAATCCACGTGGATGCGGAATAAGGCTACCGAGATGAGGCATACATCCCTCATCCTTGTATGATGGTTGTTGGGACGTCCAAGCAAGGAGTTGGCAAGGAATTTCAAAAAGAGGCGTAGGACGGGATGTTGGACATGACTAATGTAGAGTTGGGAGGAGCTAAATTTAGTCTCCCCGGTCATCTTGGTCCATAGGGTGTGGCCGAAGGCGGTATTGTCGGATATAGACTTTTGGTACGGGACCGGAATACCAAAGTGTTCGGCGAACTCAAGTTTTGTGATGGTGTGATTGTGATTAAACAATCGAAACCTGAGTTTATCATCCCTAAAGTCCTCTTCATTGTTCTCAAAGTGCACAGAGCTTAGGAATTCATAGATAATTTTTTCATTTGAGTTGTATTGCATTTTGAAAATTTTATCCATATGCAACTCATGAAAAAATTTCTTCATCATTTTGTATACTCCTAATTCCTTTAGGGCATCAAGGCATAAAAAGCGGGAAGGTTTAACTTGCCTTTCAATCGTGGACATGAAGCGTGTGCGTTGTTCGTTGTCCCCGAAGAGGATGTCCTCGTAGCCCGGGATGATTGCCCTAGTGCTTGAGCTTTGCCCTTTCTCTTTCCTTGGAGCCATTTGGAATGAATTTGGCCTTTGAGAACCGAAATTGGAAGGTGGGGGTAGGGTTTTTCGGACCTCTGAAAGTTGGGGGAGAATGGGATTGGTGGGTATGAATGTGTAGAGGAGGATGAGGGGAGTGTTTTGGCATTGAAATGGGCGGATTTGGTGAAGATTTGGAAGAGATATGGTAGAGAGAAGGTGCAAAAATGGGGTTTGGGCGTTTTTTGTTCGAGATAAGGTTTGAAATCTGGAGAAGATGAAGTGTTTTGGGGCTGATCTGGAGTTATAATACCCGTATACCCGATCGAGTATGTGCTGGTACTCGGTCGGGTATGCCTGGAAAGTGGTTTTTTCGACCAGTCTGCCTCCTGTACTCGATCGGGTAGTGTATGGTTACCCGGTCGAGTATTGCTGGAAAGTTTAGTTTTTTAGTGGCCTGCCTCCTGTACTCGATCGGGTAGGGTGTTGTTACCCGGTCGAGTATGCTTAGAAAATGAACTTTGTGAGCAGCCTGTCTCCTGTACCCGGTCGAGTATTCCTCCATACTCGATCGGGTATGTGCTTTTTTTTTCATTTTTGAAGCGGGTACTCGGTCGAGTGTGGGAGTCAGTCCCCTTCAATTTTAGCATTTCTATACATACCCGACCGGGTGTATAGTGATGCCCGATCGGGTATTGCTTATTTTTCAATTTTTGAGTGCTCCCTCGATCGAGTAGTGCCCGGTCCCTTTTCTTTTTGCTCATACCCGACCGAGTATAAGGTGATACTCGATCGGGTATGTCTCCAGATGTTTCAAAACCTGCATTTTTTTTTCTTTTTTTTTTCAAAAAAAACCCATGATTAGTTCCCTTCCTCACTGATCTCTCAAACAATTAGACAAAAATTGAATTCTAAATACTTGAATTAAATAAAAAAATAAATTAAACACACTTAAATAAAAAATTAAAATAAACTTGGGTTGCCTCCCAAGTAGCGCCTTAGTTAACGTCGTGGCACGACGTTATTCATTTTTTTTGGTTTTGTTTTATGTGGGATCATGAGCATCCATTGTTTCACTTTTCAAGGCCCTATTTGGCCATTTTTCATTTTTATTTTTCGGCCTTTTCCAGTAAGGCCGGGGTTTCTTTCTCAAAAGACATCTGATTTTATCCGCTTCTTGGAAAAACAGCGGTTCTTGTGGTTCAACAACATGTAAAGAACACAGAGTTGGATTTTGCATTTGTTTTTTCGTAGAGTCCAAGATGTTGAACTCCACTTTTTGATCATCGAACTCTAAAGTTAGTGAACCACTAGAAACGTTAATTTTCGTTTTTGCGGTCTTCATGAAGGGTCTACCCAAAAGGATGGGTGTTGTTTGGTCATCAGTTCCCATTTCAAGGACATAGAAGTCAACAGGAAAGACCATATTTTCTACTTCTATTAGCACATCTTCTACTACACCCTTTGGGTAAGTACTAGAATGATCTGCCAATTGAATCACTACACCTGTTTGATGTAGTGGGCCAAGTTGTAGAGTTTTGTAAACAGAATAGGGGATGACATTTATTGATGCCCCTAAATCCAACAAGGCCTTAGGAAATGTGGTGTTTCCTATTTTGCAAGGGATAGTGAACATGCCTGGGTCGTTACATTTTTCGGGGAGTTTCCTCTGAAAAATGGCCGAGACGTGTTCACTAACTCTAACCTCTTGTTTCCCTTTCAATTTATCTTTTCTTTTTGTTTTGCATAATTCTTTTAAGAATTTAGCAAAACGAGGGACATTTTTCATGAAGTTAAGAAGCGGAATGTTTACCTCACACTTTGCGAAGGTTTCATAGATGTCGGCATCTTTTTCTAGCTTCTTTGTCTCCTTCAGCGCCTTAGGAAACGAGATTTCTTGTTCATATGATGAGGGTGGGGGAAGCTTGGTTTCTTTGTTTTCCTCCTCCGGTGGGACTACTTTTCCAGGGTCCACACCCTCAGTCTCTTCATCGTTCTCTTCTGCCTCTTTCAACGTTGCACCACTTCTCAACGTTATAGCATTCACATGTTGTCTCGGGTTTTGCTCCGTTTGGGATGGGAGTTTACTCGAGTCCTTTGTTTGAAGTTGGTTCACGGCATTTGCAATTTGACCAACTTGAGTTTCCAAATTGTTAATGCTTGACTTTGTCTCATGTTGAAATTGTACCATGGTTTGTTGAAATTGTCCCATGTTTTGTTGCATGGTGACCATGCTTGAGGTCAAAGTCCGGATCATGTCATCAGTTGACATACCAGATTGAGAAGATGAGTTGGATTGTTGAGGGTTTCCATACCTCAAGTTAGGATGATCCCGCAATCCAGGGTTGTAAGAATTTGAGAATGGATCATATCTCTTCTGTTGATGGCCTTGGAAACCCAAGGCGTTGACTTGTTCTTCTTGGAGGGATGGGCACGAATCAGTGGGGTGCCCGGTTGCTGTGCAAATGCCACAAGCTTTGACCTCCTGAGTGTTAGGTTTCAGAAGAAGTTCTTTGACAAGAGAAGTCAAACTGGCAACTTGGCCTTCCAACGAGGTGTTGGATTCTGCTGCGGCAACCCTTCGAGTTGAGGATCGCCCACTGTAATGTCTGGAGTTCTCGGCCAATTCCGAGATGAGATTCCTTGCTTGAGAAGGGGTTTTGTTAACAATTCCCCCTCCACAAGCCGCATTCACCATGCGCCTATCTTGATCCGCAAGACCATCATAAAAATAGAGGATGAGGTCTTGCTCGGTGTACCCATGATATGGGCAACTAGCACACAACTTTTTGAAGCGCTCCCAATATTCATACAATGTTTCATCTTCTTTTTGCTCAATATTGCTTATTTGTTTTTTTAAAGAAGATGAGATTGAGGCGGGATAGTACCTATCCAAGAAGCATTTTTTCATTGCTGCCCATGTGTCTATACTTCCCGAAGGAAGATAGAATAGCCAATCCTTTGCAGTGTCTTTGAGGGAGAATGGAAAAGCCCTCAATTTGATTTGTTCTTCCGAAACACCACTGGGGCACATGCTTGTGCAGACAATATGGAATTCCGAGAGATGTTTGTTGGGGTCCTCGCCCCTTAGGCCATGAAAGGATGGCAGTAGATGTATGAGCCCAGATTTTAGCTCAAATGTATTACCTTCATCGAGTGTAGGGAAGGTAATACATAGTGGTTGTTGATTGAGATTTGGAGCAGTGAGCTCCCGTAGTGTTCTTGTCTCAAGAGCCATGGTTATTGACTCTTCGGTCTCGCTAGAATGAGAACTAGCGCTGGATGAATCTCTGATAGATGATTCCTCCGAGTCGGTATTAGAAAATTTACTTTTCAACCGCTCGAAAGTTTGTTCTATTTCTGGGTTTGTTTGATAGGTGATCTCGTTTATAGAACGGTGTTTAACCATATACTACACCAAGCTCGGAAATAGAAGAAATGAAAACTCTTTATATTTTTATTTAATTTGGTAAATATGTATTTTTTTTTTGATTTTTCTTGATATGAAATAAAAGAAAAATTAATTGCCTTTCCCCGGCAACGGCGCCAAATTTGACGTGCACTCGTCGTTAGGTGCACTCAAAATAAATAATCAATACAACACTAATACGTAGTATAGTGTAGTAAGGTTCGTATCCACAGGGAAAGGAATACTTTTCTTTTATAAAAGTAGTAAAAGAAGGGGGGTTTAGATTTGTTTGGTTTAATAACACTAAGATAAACGACCTATATGAGTTTAATTCAATGAGATGGGGACTTGGTTTTGCTTTTATCCACTTAATGAAATGTTCGTCGATCCCGGTTATATCTTTAACTATCTTCCTCTCGAATACTCAATCGAGGAGTATATCCAGTTCATCGAGGGTAGTTATTAATAACGAGATGCGTTCATTAATAAAACTTACTATCGAGTCAATATAGAACACGCGCCGTATATTAACTTGTTAGTAGCAATAAACTTAAGATGAAAACGATTGAGATTTATAACCTCAACACAAGCGGTTTATTGGTTTAATCAATATAATTAATTCCCCTTGGCATATTAACCATGAGATGCATGTATTAATATTCCAAGTTTACTACCGTTGAAAGGACCGGATTAATAACAAGCGTATTAACCGATTGATTCTAGTAATAATTAATATGAGAAACAATACTAGTTGATACTTTAAGTAATGTTTAAGATATTAACATGAAATATGAATAGGAATTAATCAATACTCAAGGAAGAATATTAAAATATATGAATCCTACTATGATTAATATCAAGATGTTAACTAATTGTCATCTTAGTAACACTCCCCAATATTATCATAGAGGAAGAAATAGCTATTACTATAACCAATGTCAAGATGTTAACTAATTGTCATCTTAGTAACACTCCCCAACTTTGATATAGAGATAGTATTTTGAAAGAAAGAATTAATATTCAAGGAAGAAGATTAAAGAAAATAACTCACAACTTACAAATTCATTAAGCTTCAAAGTAGCAAAACCAAGATGGAAGAGTTTAGCTCCTCATTTGGAGACTAAACATGATGAAAAATATAAAGAAAGAGCTATTCTATACTGAGCTTAGATGTACAAAGGGATTGGATATCTTTTTGTGAAGGAAAGGAGGTGTATTTATAGGTTTTTGGGATGGGATTCGGGTACTCGATCGGGTATATACATGGTACCCGATCGAGTATGTGTGTAACACCCGATCCGAGGTATACTCGACCGGTTTCAGGGTATTTTCTAAGAGTATACCCGATCGAGTATATATGCATACCCGGTCGAGTATGCTTAGAAAGTGGTATTCGGGCTATACTCGACCGATCTTCGTTTGCAATTCAAAGGCATACCCGATCGGGTATGTCGGTCTACCCGATCGGGTATAGACATAAAATCGTGGCCAAAATCTTCCCTGCATGTTCCCTTGTCTTCGGATCTGATCCGATTTGAAGTTCCAACCTAATACCCGATCGAGTATAGCTAATACTCGACCAAGTATAGACCAAAATTCAGGATCTTCTTTTGTCTTTGAACTTTTGCACCTTCTTATCACTTTTTGGGTTCACCAACTGTACTTTGAGTGACCAAAACCTGCTTGAGCTCAGAATATATCTAATCTAACCTATTTACAAGAATTTAACAATCAAATCTATTACACCAAAAGTGTGTAATTTCCAAAGTAAAAGTCAAGCAAAACTAATTAAAAACATAAACATAAATATGGAAATTACGAACGTATCAAGACGTTCCTCGCCAAAGAAGAAGAGATAAGAGTTCATGAGAGAAGGGAGAAGAGCCGTCCCTCGCCAGAGAAAACGGGGAACGGACAAAGGGAGTTATGAATAAGTAAGCAGGCCGCAAATCATAAAGGGCAAAGGAAAGTTTTATTCTTCGGCTCTACTGGTCGGAACATACAAATAAGCAAATGGGATTAGTCAAATCATGCAAGGAAACCATGGGGGGAGCGTGGAGAGGTCTGCGGCTCTTCCAACTCATCGAAGAGAGGCTTGGGAGTCGGGGGATCAGGGATTTCACCCATCTGAACGGCCTCGGCGCACCGCTCATCTCGGCCGATCTTCCCCATGACCCGCCGAAGCTCAGCACCCTTCGTATAGTCCTCCACGTTAAAGGGGGGACAGCCGACCAGAGGAAGCACACTCCTGAGGGCCTTGACACCCTCATAATATCCCTTGGCAAAGGCATCATCAGCAAGCTCTGCAAGCCATTCTCCACCGAGGGCAGTTTTCTCCAAAAGCCGCACCCCATGAGACAAGTGATCCTTTTCCGGCACGGGCTGCTGCTCGACCTCGAAAACTTCTCCAGCAGCTCCTCGACAATACTCATGGGCGGCCTGTAGGAACTGAGTGGTTTTCTTAAATTCCTCCACGTTAAGGAACAGAGTCAGAACGTCGCTGGGAGGGGATCCGCCCTCAGGACACGGGGTACAATCTGCGGCAGAAACAAAGGAAATCCCATGCTTCTCAGCCAGGGCCACCTTGGAGAGCAGGTTTTGTTTCTCCTGTTGGCTCTGAGTCCGAACGACCTGGAGCTCCAGTTGGGCCTGAGCCAGGGCAGCCTAAACCTTCTTCATCTCCGCCTGAGCAGCCTCCCGCAGCAGCACGGCTTCCTGCTCTTTCTTTAAAGCCGCATCGGCTTTTCTCTTGAGCTCAGCAAGATCCTTCTCCCGAGCGGCCCTCGCCCGCAACAAGCTTAGCCCAGCCTACAAGGAAGGAAAGTGAGTTAAGTGGGGATGAATGGCAGATCAAGTGACGGGGGGAACATGTGAGGAACGTACCTTAAGGTTCAAAAGGAGAGCATGATCAACGGAATCGTCAGAAGAACGTTCCGACAACTCCAGCTCGGCCTGAAGGGCCATGTCCTTCCAGATTTCAGAAATCGGACCGACGTCGGAGGGCACCACGACGTTCGTGGGTTTGGGAACAGAGGGCTCAACACGTGGCCTCTTCGGCTTTTTTCCCTTGTCCTTTTCCCCGCCAGCAGGGATACCAACGCCGAACGAGTCCACATTCAGGACCCGGTTATATTGAGAATGTTGGGCCTCGGAATTCTGCCCAGTCACCTCAGCAACCAGAAGCTGCTCCGCTTCAGCAACATGCTTACTCGCCTGAGACGCGGCAGAAGAATTGGCCTCAGAAGACTGAACGGCCCCACGAGCTTTCGCCAGCGCCGCTCGTTCCTTGTTTGCCTAGGCCTCGCGACGAGCCACCATAGCAGCACAATCCATTTGTTCTTGAGTAGGAGGAGGACCTGAAACAAAGAAATAACATTAGTATTGGGCGGTGCGAATCACAAAGGCACGCACCTCAAGGAATGGACCGTCCGGACCCACAAGATGAACACGAGAGAATGCCAGTCCAGGGATCACGGGCAGTACCTATCCCTGCATCGGAGAGTGCCTGAATGGTCAGGAGGTCCTTCAGCTTTCTAACGCCGCCCCGCTTTAGCTTATTCACGGCATCTTGCAATTCTTGGGTTAGCTCCGGCGTCTTAATCTTCGGAGGGTACCCGTTCCATCTTGCAGGAAACCGCTCGTCCGCATAGCGAATGAAGAAACAATGATTTTTGCAATCGTGAATGGAAGTGGGAGCCCCCTCGGACAGCTTCTTTTTGGGAAGAGCGGCCACGCACAGGAACCCTTCGGCGTTTTGAGGGGTGGCTTGGAAGAAATAATGGAAAAGCTCCAGATTAGGGGTGATCCCTTGCGATTTACAATGAACGAGGAATGCGGAGATCAGACGGTAGGGGTTTGGCATGAATTGGGCCGGGACAAAACTATAAAATTCAAAAAAATCAAGATAAAACGGGTGGAGCGGGAAGCGCAGCCCGGCTTCTACGGAATCCATGTGCACCATCACCATTATCGGACGTCTCATGAAGAGGTTGTCCGCACCCCGGAGGCTGTAGTAAGCAGGTGGAGGGAGAATAGTCTGCAGTTCCCTCAGGGCCCTCCTAGAGAAGACTTGTTCGATCACGGCGACGTTGGGGATGAGCACTATGTGTCGGTGCTTATCCATGGGGACGCCAAGATCATATATTCGGAGATCGTCCCCTTCTTCGGCCTCTTCACTAGAATCGCGATCGGCTTAATGCTCCACCCCCGCGGCAGGTTGAGCCACCATCGCAATGACATTCTCGGGAACGACGTCCATGTCAACATGCTCCTCTGCATCCAAGATCGCGGCGTCAACTGTCGCCTCAGGGACCGCCATTGAGGAAGCACTAGAACGGCCAGAACCACTCGCCCCCTCCGAGGACGGGATCTGGGCTTCGTTGCAGAAGAAGAACCGGCTGAAGAGCCGGTAGAGGAACTAGAACCAGTAGCCGAATCGGAGGAAATTTCCGTGGAACAGGCCATGGGGAGGGTTACGAAAAGAAAGGGAAAGGGGTTGGATCGAAGAATTACCTTGCGGGGATCTTGGAAAAGGGACGAACGCGGAAACCAGAGACACTCGTTGGACGACACTGGGAAATTAGGAGGAAGCAAAGGATGGAAAGCCCTAACCATGCCTGCGATCCCAGTATTTATAAGGGGAGGCACCGGTTCAGTGGCCAACCCACGGATGACGTGTGGCAAGGAGCGTACTCAGGGACGCGTGTCACGTAGAGACGGACAGGTGCGAAATGATTACTTTTGCGTCGGAAGTTGAACCGGTCTGGACAGATGGCACCTCGAGCCTCGCGAACAATGGCTGGAAAGCAACCGTCGCTTCAGGGGGAGGGAAGTAACGGCCCGAGGTAGTACGGCGGAAGCTACCTACTTCTTTATGTCCCGCGCACGCTCGAAACATCAGAAGTGGGGGACTTGTGTTGGGTTAATGGCCTAACAAGGGCCGGCCCATCAACCCCTTTGGGCTGCACGAGAACATCTGGCAACGGGCCCAAAAGGAAGCCCAAGGGCCAAGGGACGTACGTAGCCCAGCAGGACCAAGCTTCAGGGCTCCAGGGCCAGGGGACGTACGTAGCCCAGCAGGACCAAGCTTCAGGGCTCTAGGGCCAGGGGACGTATGTAGTCAAGCATGACCAAGCTTCAGGGCCAAGGGCCAGGGGACGTACGTAGCCCTGCAGGACCAAGCTTCAGGGCTCCAGGGCCAGGGGACGTACGTAGTCCAGCATGACCAAGCTCTAGGGCTCAAGGACCTGGGGACGTACGTAGTCCGGCGTGACCAAGCTTCAGGGCCAAGGGCTAGGGGACGTACGTAGTCCAACATGACCAAGCTCCAGGGCTTAAGGACCCGGGGACGTACGTAGTCCAGCGTCACCAAGCTTCAGGATCTAGGGGACGTACGTCTTATGGGTTTTCTATCCAAGGGTCCAAGGTGCCACCAAGAAGTTGGGTCTAGTCTGAGGGACGAACGTCCCCACGTCATGGCGGGAAGCCAAGATCCTGGCGGGAAACACATTAAATGCGGGAGATTTGGTGGTTGGGATCATGTCGCCCACAGCCAGCCACGTCAGCCCCCCAACCACCCTGGGATAATATAAATAGTCGCATTTTTTTCGTTGTAAAGGGTTCGCATTTTGACTCTCGAGCACGATAATAGCAATAACAGCTCATGGCTTAGCTTAGGACGTTCGACCCTTCGACTTGTAATCGTTGAAGTGAATTAAATACAGTTGTTGGCACACTCCCCGTTGTCTAGTGATCTCATTTGTCCTTCACCCATTCGAACCCCCCAGGTTACGTGTTGGGCCTGCGGGTTGAGGGAATAAACCTCAACATACGTATTACGTTAGTTATCAAAGTACATGTTAGTACGTAGGAATATTTTATATACAGTTAGTTATTATTACGTAGTACTTCGTACTACCTAATACGTACGTAGGTTTATTTAGCATTAAGCGTATAATAGTTTTAGAAGGTCGAGTTGTATTTGCTACAAAATTTATAATAGTTAAAATAACTTTTATCTTTTACACCATGTGTATAACGTTACTTTTATTATCGGATCATTTTATCTGACTAAAATGTTGTAAACTTGGAAATTTTTATCTGGTTAGATTGTCACAACTGTTAAATTTTTGTTTGACTCACTTAATAATTAAAATGTCATTTCCGTAACATTTTATCTGACTAATAAAAATTATTTTTATTTTTATTTAAATTTTTGAAGTGTCACACCCGGTTTCAACGTACTTCTGACCATCTTTTTAGAATACATTATACGACATATGTTGAATATTTAACTAAGATTGGTTGAAATACAAGTCAAAAAAATCGACATGTAAGCTAAAATCGGGATTAGGAGGTGTTAAATAAGCCGTTAGGACTCATTTGATTGATTTATACAAGTAGAGGTACTTATATGACACTTTATTGGATACATTGTCTTATGTGATTATTTCATAATAGTAGAAGACCTTATTTGATCCTCACTCATAGGACTAATTTTCACATGAAGGGACACAAATACCCTTCGCCCCCAACTTGATTGACATTCTCTCTGCGAAACAAACAAAACAGCTACACCTCACAACAACGAACACCAAATTTGAACCATTCAAACTCCATCGTCGGACCTTAGCAGAACCCGGTCAAATCGACCTTCCTCCGGCAGCCGGAGCAATGATTTACCTCTCTCATGACTTTACAATATGTTAAAAAGATAAAATATTCATTCAATTTTAAAATAAGAAATAAAGGAATAAAAAAGATTAAACAAAACAAATAATGAAAAAATTGAAAAATGACTTGCAGGGGATATTTCAGCCGATTCAGCATCCCGGCTCTTACATCATAGCCTTAATTCTTCAAATTTGTCATCTAAGATTTTTTAATATAACAGTTCTCGAACAAATTGCAACTCCGACGAGCCACTTCTTCACCTCTAGAAGCATCTCCGGCAACCTTCACTTGCAGCGGCGAATTGAGAATTCAAACTGAGAAGCGGTGCAAGATTCCAGGTATCCGTCTCGGTCATCATCTTCATCGGCGGCGCCCTGCACCTCGTTGTTGTTGTCCATCATCTATTTTTTTTCATCAGCTCGAGCCTGCTGGTGCCGCTCAACTATCCCATCTCATCTTATTCATTTTCCGCCTCTGTTTTTTGACTAAGGAAGAGTGCACTCCAGATCAAATGAAGAAGAGTGCTGCTAATGTGTTACAATTAAATCAAGGGCAAAAGTGGGATCAGGGCCGGTCCTGATCATTTTTGTGCCTATGGGCGAGATATACTATACTGGGCTTATTTATAAGATAAACTGTAAACTATACATATTAAAATTTGAATTATGACAAAAATATCTAATAAAGATCATGAAAAAATGTGATTTAAAGTACTTATTTGGGCAAACGTAACGACACAAATATTACATAAAAAATACTTAAATTGTTTCTCGCAGATGTGAAGAAAAATAGTCAATACTCGCTTAAAAGAATTAAAATCAAAACATAAAAAGCTAAAGAGATGTTAAAGACTGAAGGGACATATCTTTTATTGATTCATTGGGTTGCTTAAAAAACTACAACTGATCCTACTTAAAACTAGTGTATATTTGTTTTTAAACTTGGCTTCGTTTATGACATTTTAATTATGTTTTATTTTTTCAAATTGACAACGAAATTTAAAATTAGGAAAAAAATTAAATAATTGAACTTAAAAATAAATATAAAAAGCCTACTCACACTATATATGAAGATAAAATTTGGACCTATTTTTGTCTCTCTATATTTTGGGGCTTAGGGCGGTTGCCCCTGTTGCTCTCTCCCAAGGATCGGGCTTGATAAGTGAGATTAACAAAACATTAGTCTTATTTAGATTTAAAAAAGTAGGAAATCCGCGTACAAAAGCAAAATTTTGATCCTACTTGGGACCATTTTTCTATGTGATAATGGCGTCATGGCATACGCATATGCGTCAATTACAATTTATTTATCATTGTAAGGATCAGATTATACGGAATATGTTTCCATGCGGCTTCTCAAAATAGGAATGTTTAGTAGTCTCTATTCCTCTAGACCTATATAATCTTTGTCATACTCCTTGCGTTTCTGAAACAAGTTCCACTTTTCCTTTTCGGGAGATTCAAAATTAAGTTCCACTTTCAAACATTTCCTTATTTGACAAATTATCTACTACCTCCGTTCCCATTTTATCTTACAACCCACTTTGGCACACAATTTAAGAAAAGTGGATATTGTGTGGTGGAGAGTTGTGCAGAGGAGAGAGAAATGTGTAAGAAAAGTTGTGAATCACAAATTCTTTACCAAAAAGGGAAAGTGAAAATTTAATTGGAACAGACGAAAAAGGAAAGTTGGAAGTTTATTTAGGAACAGAGAGAGTACATCAAAACAATGTCAAACAGTGTCAAACAGTGTTCAAACAGTGCCAAACAGTGTTCAAACAGTGTCAAACAGTGCACTCCACAGTAAAGTCAAATTTATTTTCTTAATATGTGTGAAGTCAAATGTGGAACTTGTTTCAGAAACGGAGGACATTGTTTGAACACTGTTTGGCACTGTTTGAACACTATTTGGCACTGTTTGAACATTGTTTGGCACTGTTTGACACTATTTGACACTGTTTTGCATTGTTTTGGTAAAGATTTGTTTACCAAATAAGGAAATAAGGAAGTGTGTCATTGATTGTGAAACGGTCAAAAAAGGAAAGTGTGTCAAAGATTGTGAAACGGATGGAGTATTATATTTGTGTGCAATTTATAAAGTTTATACTTTTATGAAGTTTTTTTAATAAAGAATATGCTCATATAATTTTCATATTTTAAATAATTTTGTATTAAAGATATCATTTGTCAAGATCGGTCACTATCGATCAAGAAAAGAAAAGTCAATTTGATCAATCTTTTTGGAACGGAAGGAGTACTACTCAACTATTACTACATTTAACTTTTTTGTATGGAAAGAAAACTGAAAAACCAATCAAAAATTCTCGGTATACACGTTCTTATACACATTAGTACACCTATGTGTCTGTGAGAGGTTTTTTTGTTTATGAATCCCTGTTCACAGACAAAACTGGGATTTAAAGAAGAAAAAACTCTCACAGACACATAGGTCTGTTTATGTGTATAGAAAACCACCGTACCTTCGTTCCTCACACGACTCGATCTACCTTTTGACAGAACGAACAACTGTAAAGTGGTCAGATCATATTCCCCCTTTGATTATTGCAGGATGTATGGGTTTGGGACCCATTGTGTCGTCTCCAACGTACTATATATACACCCAATATTTCTGTTGTTTTCCCATCAACTTGGTATCGAAACTAATAATCTCAAGTATTTATCCTTTTCCCAAAAATCATATACTTCTGTGGTGTCTATATATACACCCAATACTTACGTACGTGTCTATAAGTGTGTTAGTATTACGGCTAAATGGGTCGGAGGATATCAGTGGTGTTGCTGCTGGTTTCTGCATATGCTTTTATGCTATTCTGTTTTGCTACCGCGGGCCAGGACTTTCAGAGTACGTATTTATGCATATAATACTTCGTACTAATCTATTTTGTTAATTGTGCCCCTGCGAGTCACATGTCCTGGTTCCGCCACTGGTTGAAAATACAACCTTTTACTTCATACTTCCTCCGTCCTTTGAAACTTTGTCAAGTTTGAGCAGCACGATGATTAACAAAGTAAAAACTGTGTGGTTGAGAGTTATGCAGAGGATTGAGAATTAACTGAAACCACAAATTATTTACTTAAAAGAGAAAGTACAAAATTAGTTAGACATCCAAAAAAGGAAATTAAAGTTAGACATCTATTTTGTTACGTATTCTTTATGAACGTATATCAAAGTCGCAATGGTCCTAGTTGATCCTTTCTGATTGGACATTATAATCTAAGTGATACTACGTATGTTACTGTCCAAACTTTTATTATTATGAAAATATACTCACTAATAACTACTGGTACGTACTACATAGTATGTGCTATATACACTTATACTCCCTCCGTCCTGAAAAGGTTGGCCAAAGTTGACTTTCACGTGCATTAATAAAGTAAAAATTGTGTGTTTGAAATTTGTTTAGATCAGAGAGAATTAATTTTAGCTACATATTCCTTACTTTAAATGGAAAAGGTTGGCCGTATTTTTATTAGATAGAATATAAAAACTCCCAATTTGGTGGTGGTTTTTTGTTTAGAAAATTATAAAAATGTCCTTGTTATTTACATAGTGGAAGAAGTGGAAAATCGCCTCCCTGCAACAAATAGTTTATAATCGATAATCCATTTAGACCTTTGAGTACGAAAAGTGTTGTTCTCGATGACAAATGCACATTGAATTCCAACACTCTCGTCCCATTCAAATGTTACATCTTATGCACTTTCACCGGCTACCACTGCGGAGGCGAGATATGCTAGGGCGCTGAAATGGAGAGGAGAAGTTGAAAGGCAAACATGTTTCTCTGAACGTGTCCGTTAGCAACGGAAGTAGAAGGATGTTAAGGATACACAATAAAATAAACATAGAGTACAATGACAATATGCATCAAGAGACACCAACATTTTGTTAGTTATCATTTTATCCTTTACAATATTCACTCTTATAATATTGTAGAGATATATATTAGAGATCAAATACAAACCATGTTTAATTTAGTTTCCTACAAACTCAATAGTATATATGCAACACTTTGAACTTCAATATGCAATACAAATAATGTAAAGATGCACACTTTGAACTTCAATATGCAATACAAATAATTTAAATATGAAACTGCTATTTTTATGTCTTGAATAATATGCAACACTTTGAACTTCAGGGGTGGGGTCCTATACAAACTAGTCCTCTCATGCTAACCTACAAACTGTGCATCTTTATATTATTTGTATTTTATATTGAAGTTCAAAGTGTTGTATATTATTCAAGCCATAAAAATAGCAGTTTTATATTTACATTATTTGTTTTGCATATTGAAGTTCAAATTAAAGTGTGTTTCTTTACATTATTTGTACTGCATATTAAAGTTCAAAGTGTGCATATTATTGAGTTTATAGGTTAGTCATTTCAGCATGATTTGTGTGTGTGTGTATATAGGTGGGATCAAATACAAACAAGTCCTCTCATGCTAACCTACAAACTGTGCATCTTTATATTATTTGTATTTTATATTGAAGTTCAAAGTGTTGCATATTATTCAAGCCATACAAATAGCAATTTCATATTTACATTATTTATATTGCATATTGAAGTTCAAAGTGTGCATCTTTACATTATTTGTATTGCATATTGAAGTTCAAAGTGTTGTATATTATTGAGTTTGTAGGTTAGTAAATTAAGCATAGTTTATATTTGATCTCTAATATATGTGTGTGAAGAGAAGCATCCAAGTCTAACTCTCTAAAAGCATGAATTAGAGAATATTCTTTAAAAATCAGCCCTACTAAACTATGTGTCGTTGTCAACAACCTCCAAGCTTTCTTAGCTATTAGCATTGCAACATTATGTTAAACTTTCAAAGAGTCTGCCCCCCCCCCCCCCCCCCCCCCCTCATTTCCCTTGATTCCTTAGGTAATCACATCCCCCTTTCCATGCATTCCACTGAATTCCTTTTTTTTTCAAACGCCATTCATAATCTAGTCTAGCTATCTCTTCACAAATATGTTTTGGTAGCAAAAAAAAAACATTCATCGTGTAAGTAGACATAGCTTGAATCATATTTTTTAGAAGAATCTCCCTCCTCGCTCTAGAAAGAAATTTATTATTCCAATTCTTTATTCAGTTAAATATAAGGTTTATACGAATGTATTATTCAGTACTTCAGGGAGATACAATATAGGGAATAAATAGTACATCGGTTAGAGTTCAAATCTAACTCTACAAGTATAACTTTGCGTATTAGATAACTACAACCAACTGTACATATTTATAATTACAAGAATTAATAAATATAACGAATAACTAAGACTTATCCTTAACACGTCCCTGCAAGATGGAGGATCCATCGGAGACGCCAATCTTGGGGGGCCGAAAAGAAAGAAAGGAAGAGCGACCCAAGGGCTGAGTGAGAGCATCTACATGTTGAGCCTTAGAGTGAACATGATGAACGGATAAGGAATCGGAAGCTACAAGGTCACGAACAAAGAAATAGTCCAAGCAAAGGTGCTTCATGCGGGAGTGAAACACTGGATTTTACACACATATGTAGCACTTATATTATCTGTATATAATGAGGGAACCCCAGTTGAGGAAACACGCAATTCAGAAAGTTTTTAACTCAAAGAAGCTCAATAGTGGCATTTGCAATGACCCAATACTCGGCCTCGATTGAGGACCTAGAAATAGATGTTTGGAGAGCAGACTTCCAAGAAATAATGTTAGAGCCAAGATAAATAATATACGCAATAGTAGAATGGATGGATGTAGTAAAACCTCCCCAGTCTACGTCAGCAAATGTAGTGAGTGCAAGGCGTGATCCAGGATGCAGAAAAAGGCCATGACAGGTTGTACACTTGAGATAACGTAACACACGTTTAGCTGCCAACCAATGAGCAGCTAGCGGTCCATGCATATACCGAGATAAACGATTGACGGTGAATGAGATATCAGGTCTGATCAGACCAAGATATTGCAGGAAACCCAATAGCCGTCGATAATCAGAGGAATCAGCCATTTGCAAAGTATCAGCAGGAGGAAACTTTTCATGAGAAGCCATGGGCGTAGATACTGGTTTAGCAGAAATATATTGGGATTGGGACAAATATGAACCTGTAGATGTTGTGACCACCTCAATTCCCAAAAATGATGTAGAGCTCCCAAGTCTTTCAAGGAGAAGCGTTTAACAATTAAAAGAACAAATCGATCAACAAAAGCATTATCATTTCCAGTGAGCACAATATCATCAACATAAATGAGAAAATACAAGATGATCCCACGAGAAGTGTAGACACATAAAGATGAATCAGCCTTGGACTTTTGAAATCCAAAAGTGAGTAAAAAGGTGGAGAGTTCAAAATTCCATGCCTGAGGGACCTGCTTTAAACCATAGAGTGCTTTTCGCAAACGGCAGACATGTGTAGGAGACTTAGCATCAATATAACCAGGAGGGTGAGCTACACAAACAACCTCATGAAAAGTGCCATTAAGAAATGCATTATTAATATCAAGTCCACCACCCATTATTCAAAGCCAAGGATAACACAATGCGAACAGTCACGTGTTTCATAACCGGACTAAATGTTTCAATGTAATTGTGACCAGCCTCCTGAGAAAAACCTTTGGCAACCAAGCGGGCTTTATACCGGTGTTCAGAACCATCAGACTTGCACTCAACAATGTGATGGCCAGTAAAAGGGACAAGATCCCGTGTATTATTCTTCCGAAGAGCTGAGATTTCCTCATCCATAGCCACCCACTAGAGTGAATCTTTGAGAGGTTGAGTGACCGTCCTAGGTTCAATCGTGGGCAGAGAAGGATGAAATGTGGTAAGACTGACATAAGACGGACCAAAGTATTTAGGATTGGGATGTTTGGGATGTTGTGAGCAAGTGAGAGGAAACGACTCAGTAGTCTGGGAGGAAGACTCGACAAGAGGTGGCGACTCAAGCACCTGGGAAGACAGCTCGATGGAAGGGGGACGACTCTTCATGAATGAGTGCTGCAGGGTTGGTATAAGGAGGATGTTGTCTTTGTATTGCAGGGGAAATAGGTACGAGTTGTTGAGTGGATATAGGTTGACTAAGACGAGGAGTATGGAATGTGGAAAGAGACTGATCATGTGGAGAGGGGTGTATGAGTTGAGAGGTTGTATGAGGGGAGATAGGTGGACGTACTTAAGACACAAAACTGGGAGAAATAAAGGAGGGTAGCTGAGGATTAGTAGTCGAGGGATAAATATGGGGAATAAATTTAACATGACAGGAGATATATAAACGGTTGAAAGTGGGGTCCAAACACTTGTAAGTAGATTGAGATACAGAGTATCCCTAGAAAATACAGGGAGCGGACTGGGGTTGTAATTTGTGAAGTTTGACATAGTTGAGAAACTGAAATCAAATGTTTGGGAAGAGAAGGAACACATAGAACATTATTAAGGGAAAGGGAGCGGGTGGCAGGGCCGGCCCTAGGGGGCGCAACATGGGCGACCGCCCTAGGCCCAAGAAAATAGTAAGAAAAAATAGGCACAAAAATATTTCTTTGTATGTAGTGTGAGTAGGCTTATTTTTTTTTTATTTTTAAACTCAATTAATTAGGCCCAAGGTTTAATTTTTAAAATAAATGTAAAGAGGCATGTTTGTCTTAATTGTCTTCACATCTCTATGCTTTACAACCCTTTTAATTACAACACTACCAAGTTATGTTAAACCTCCCAAAATTAATTTGGTTAAGTCCATCCAAATTAATTTGTTGTTTCCAAATTCCACAATCAACAGATCGAGTAAAGAACCCTCCAAAGCGGTGAGTGCCTTAGCGGTTTGTTCAGAAGCCGATCGATCACGGAGGCCAAACAGCAGTCAGTGACCAAAAAACTTTTCTTTCAAGACTTTAAACAATCCAATAATGACCAATAAACTATTCTTGATAAAATCGGTGCATCATTTCGGAATAAAGAGAGAAAGAGGAGAAGATTAGAAAAGGCAGACTTAAGGTAGAAGAGGTCAATGGGAAAATTTATTTTTGTTAAGAAATTGAATCTTGAAATTCCGAGAGAAACGTTTTTAAGTAATGTTTTTCAAAGTTGAGGATTCTGATGAATTATTTGCGACCGTCTATGTGTTAAGAAAGACTTAATGAGTTAGCAATTTTAAGTATTGAGCATGAGATATTGGAAAAAGTTGATTATGAAGCAATTATTGATGATTTTGCTTCACAATGTTCTGCGAGAAAGATTTTTAACTAATGTTTTTATGTGATACTTGTGTTGTTACTGATACTCCCAGTACTTAACAAACAACAAACATAAGCAGCGGTGATAGTAGAGAGAGCGTCGGAAGAGAGAAGTGTCCCAAAATGATTTTTTTTACTGTTAACAGCATGTGGACCACTCTCCCCCTCATGACGATTCGATGACTCAGGGCGTCATGCCTTTATTCTTTTATTCTGCGGAAATAAAAACAGGAAAAACAAGCAGAATGTAAAGAAGATAACGTAGCCCCCCGGGGTCGTGAAGACGCCCGTTATCATCACTATAGAGATAAACTCTGAAGTGATGGCCTGAAGATGTTGGTGATTCTTATGTTGCAACAGCAGGACTTCCTTCCAATCATTGGTCTACATCTGTAATAGATGAGCCCTATGGAAGTTCTCGCGGGTCATGTAGACCTGCAACTGACTCTTAAAGTGCGTCTGTGTCCTAGAAAATTTCAAAACATTTGGGAGTGAGGTAACTAGACACGACGTGATCAATGAAAGTTCAGTGGCGTGGGGCTGAGGCCACCGTAGTCAGTATCACTTGCCTCAGAAGGAGACAGTAATGAGAGATGTGGTTCCCCGTGAAATATGATTAAACACCTGTCTGTTGGGAGACAATTGAGTGGTCTTGGGTAGGGTTAAACATGCACTGTTGGACAAGATGCAGTGACTTCTACCCGGGATCTGAATAAATTCAGTCCTGAACCTATGGAGATAGTCCAGAGTATTTGAGTGGCTAGGAGTAAATGTTCAATGGATAGTAGGCAGTTGAGGTAGCAGACTTATCAGTGATAATTGTTTCCTTGCTCACTTGAGCCTTCTGATTCCTAATGCTCATAATGTTCAGTCACTCACTCGCTCACTCACTCACTTACGCTCGGCTTTGTCCCTTGGGTAGGCTTAGTTGGGTTTTCTAAGCCATAGGGACATGTTCTCTCATTAATTTCTTCATTTTCTCTCTGTACTCCCCCTCAACTGGAGCACTCGGTATGCTTTGTCATTGTTAGGCACCGGAGAGGATAACATTGAACACTCCCCCTAGAATGTTGCATCCGTTGAGAGATTCCTTGCTTGGTCGGTGTAAGGCGCCAGGAGGAGAAAACTGAAACTCCCCCTCATAATGTGCAAGGTTTGATTGCTCACAGTTCGTCATACCCGCCATGTGTGTGGAGCAATCTGAACAGGTACCACACATGACGATTTCCCTAAGCTCATCATTTGGAATTTCAGCTTGTTTGAGGATCACACAATGTTGATGAGTTAGGGGAGGCTTCAGCAGTTGATTGTTGATTATTGTAAGATGACCGTTGACACGGGGTTGATTGAATTATCTACGATTTTCGGACCTCTACATTGGAGCTTAGACCTTAGGTTTGACTTTGAAAGAATTTGATCAGATTTGCCTAAGTTTTGACCTGGACATCGGTGATTTACAAAGTTTGTCGGAAAACTAACGTTTTGACCCTCAAGGGCTGCGAGTGAGGGCGCGTGAGAAAGGGTTCTGGGGCAGCGCCCGAGAATTAATGTATATCATTTTGTTAGCTTTCAAACAAAAAAAAGTTTGCTAGAAACGGATAACCGAGCCAAAACAGTGCGGTGTCGCAGAAAATCTCTAATTTTGAGTTTTTGAGGAAATTCTTCGAGGTTGAGGTTCTCGATGTTGAATTTCGAGAGCAGGTGAAATTAAACAAAATTCTAAGGCAAAAACTCAAAGTCCTAATCTCGAGATTTTAATTTCGAGTTTGCCTTGAAGAGTAATGGCGAAATCCACCTGCAAAACAGATCTCAGAATAACGAAATCTTCAGAATTTCAAAATGTTTGGAACATCGAAAACTTTGGAGTTTCGAAAACCTCATAATATCGAAAACTTGCTATTTGAAAAAGATCAGAACATCGAAAACTTCTAAAAACTTTGATAAGCAGGGAATCATTCAGAAATCCTATAATGTAAAGCTTCGATGAACTGCGAAGGATGTCAAGATTCGAATTATGAGTTCCATGAAACTGCAAACTTTGAAAGATTCAAAACATCGAGAAATTCCGAAAATTCTGAAATTTTTCAGAATGTCGAAATCCTAAACATCGAGTTCCTAAAACTTGAAATTCCAAAACTCGAAATTCCAACTCTCAAATTTTAAAACTCGAGGTTTAAAACTCGAGGTCAGAACTCGAGGTTTAAAACTCGAGGTCAGAACTCGAGGTTTAAAACTCGAGGTCAGAACTCGAGGTTTAAAACTCGAGGTCAGAACTCGAGGTTTAAAACTCGAGGTCATGACCGCGAGTTTAAAAAAACTCTCGATTTTAAACCTATCGAGTTTAGAAATTTGAGACCCAAGATGCAGAGTTCCTGCAAAATGAAAACTTCGAATTTTGAGAATTTGAAAACTGTTCTGAATAGCCCTGAAGGTCGAGATTCCTCCTATATCAGTTTCAAGTCAAAAAACGATTCTGGGGCAGTGAAAAAGCATAAACTCGCAATTCATGTAGAGTTCTATGAAAAATGAAAATTTGAAGAAATTGAAAAAGAGGATATGCTGCTGGATCGGTTTTGAAAGGCGATTCCAACAGTATAATTTTTACAAATTTTCGTTCACAAACAAGATTACAGGAGCAAAACTTTATATTGGAGAAAAAGAGAAGAAAAGCAGAGCAGTTCTTTGTTAGATACGAAAAACGCAAATAGATTCAACCTTTTTCACGCCTCGACTCTGATACCAATTGATACTCCCAGTACTTAACAAACAACAAACATAAGCAGTGAAGAAGAAGCAAATAGAAAGATAGCAGATGAAAACCAAATCTGGTATACCGTGATAAACATCCGCTGCTCTCCCTGGAGAAGGAGAGCAGCGGAAAACCCTATCTCTCTATCTCGCCTCTATTCTCTCAAAGCCTCAAAAAAATTAGGGTTCCCGTAAGTTAGCCTCCTTTTATAGGAGAAGTAGGCTAACTTACGGGTTACAAAGAAGCAAACGGGCTGATACACATTTGTGGCCCGTATTACACGTTTAATTAATAACTACACAAATACAAAGATATTTTATTAGATTGGACATCATAAAATATTCCTAACAGTTACTTTTCACCAAATATGTATTTTAAATAATAACAATAACTTTATTATATTTATTATTTTAAATAAGTTAGTTTATTGTTTGTCTTGAATATAAGCTCAAGAAATTATCCCGCCCCTAGGCCCGAAAATAGAGAGGATCGGCCCTGGCGGGTGGGAGTGGGGGTGATAGTTTGACCAATGTGAGAAATAGGAAGGGATGTACCATTACCTAGATGAATTTCATCAGGACCGTCATAAGCGGCAAACTCATGCAAAGGGTCCACTTCAAAGGTGGTATGATGAGAAGCTCCCGAGTCAAACAGCCATTGGGTGGAGCTTCAGGAATTATCACTATGTGTGCTGGTGTGATGAACAACCAGAGAGGCTGAAATAGATGAGATGTGATTGTCTTGTTAGAAGCGAGCAAGTTTACGGCAATCTTTAACTATCTGGCTCGAAAAATTGCAGAATCTGCAAATAGGAGTAGAACGTGATTGCCCGCTAGATGAGGAGGACCGAGAGGCACCACCAGATGAAGAATTGGAACCACGAGACCCTTGCCGAAGTGGATTGCCATGATTGGTGGAAGGACCAGTAAAACGGCGTGCATCACCGATAGAGGAAGCAAATTGTTGAGTAACATTGACCGCGGGAAGAATGTTGTTGCTGGTGTCATCTGCTTCTTTTAAGAAGCGTTCATGATCAATAAGGATCTGAGATAATTCCAACATGGAAGTAGGCGTATTGTGAGCCATAAGGGCACTAATGATTGAGCGGTAATCTTCACCAAGTTGATTCAGAATTGAAATTGTCATATCAGTGTCCGACACAGGAGATTTGGCTAGCGCAACCTCTCCAGCGATATCTTGCATATCCTGGAGATAATTAGTACGAAGTAATAGAGCGGGTGCCACGAGGGTTACATGAAAATTTGGTTTTGGTGCCAGAATACGGCTAGGAGAAGCATTTGTATAACAAATGAGAAGAGTATCCCAAGCATCCTTGGCAGATGTGGCGGAGGAGAGATCGGCTGAGCAGCTTCGGAACAACTACCAAGAAGGGCGCTAATCAAGATGTGATCTTGACAGAACCAAATGAAGTAACATGGGTTGAGAACACGCTTGGCTTCATCAGAAAACTAGGAAGGAACCGCAAGTGTTCTGTCTACATAAGGGAGGAGATCAAAACCAATCAATGTAGCCTCAACTTGACGGCGCAGACTTGAAAATTTGCTACGGTTAGTTTGATAGGAAAGTTCGTTGGGGCTGTGATCTGAACAATGGAAGTGGTGGGAGTGATCTCCATGGAGAAAGAAATTTATTAGTGGTGTAGGATCATGTAGAAAGAAATCTATAGAGCTATGATACCATATAAGGTTTATATGAATGTATTATTCAGTGATTGAGGGAGATACAATACAGGGAATAAATAGTACATCAGTTAGAGTTCTAATCTAACTCTACAAGTATAACTTTGCATATTAGATAACTACAACCAGCTGTACGTATGGATAATTACAAGAATTAATAAATATAAAGAATAGCTAAGACTTTTCCTTAACATTAACAACTCTCTCCTTGATATAACTCAATATTTCTTTCTTTTTGTCCCAAGTTGAGGTCGGTAATCCCAAACACCCTATTAATCTGATCTTCAACCCCCACTCCCAAAATAGGACTAAAATGTATGCTTGATTTAAAAAATAATTAATAACCTGACCAGACATCTGCACATATTCCTCCTGCAAGGCTTTCACACTCTCCCCTTCCTTCCCTGAGACTTTAAAAACATGAAGTTATCATCCGCAAAAAGTAAATGTGAAATTTTGTATCGTATTCATTTAGCTCCAATATATTCAAAAATTCAAATATTATAGTGTTTGTAGCCGTATTCGAGAACTACTTGACTAAAAACCAAATTTATATTCATTTTCAATTAAGGTAAAATGAAACATAATTTCTCAAATAGGAGTATATGCCCCAGTTAGTTTTATTTTACAAAGCTTTTATTGTTTTTTTCTTTTAGTAGAAGTAAATAAATTCTATTTTAGGGAAAACATACTACCTTCGTCCCATTTTATGTGTCATACTTTGACTTTACACAATTATTAATAAAGTGATTCAAAAAATAAAAGTTGTGATTGAGAGTTAAGTATAATAAAGTGAAATGTTGTAGACCACATATTTCTTTTCCAAAATTGGAATGTGACACTTATTTTGGGATAACCCCTAAGGCCCTAAATGAAAGTAGAACAAATAAAATAGGACAAAAGGAGTACTTAGTTTTACTTCAGGAAGTTATCCAGGTTTTAATCCTATTTTAAGTAACTTATATTTAGGAAATACCTACGGGGTAATGACCATTAACTGTCTTTATGCAATACAGTTGGCGCTATAGTTACACTATTAGGCGGTTTGACCAAGAGTACCGATCAGAAAAAGGTCATTGATGGATTCGATCAAACCCTTGTCAGTCCTTATACTTCTATTAATTACCGATTGGGAGCATTGACTTTTTTTTATTGGTTGGCAAGAAAATGTTGACTTTGCAAAACAATTTGGGACAGAGGGAGTACCTTTTAAGGATAGGGTTTAGAACATATCAATACCATTATGATTGCAAATTACCGTGGTGCCGGTATATCATGCGCACACAACACGGGCGCACGGTATACCGGTACCAAATACGGTACTGTTTTTCTCTCTTGAGAGCACTACGGACCTTTTTGTTTGTTTTTCCTCAAGCCCTCCGGGTTTCTTTCTCTTTATTTTTCTTCAAATGTTTTTCAAAAATGACTGAACATACTCTTATTTACTCGTATGATTTATAAACATGACAATGTTATTTTAAAATTTCAAAATGTTTTTACTTCTATTTCGGGAACTTTATCTGCTTTTTGTTATTTGAAGCAAGTGTTTATGATTATGTTTATGTTTACAACTTTCATCAGTACTCTGAGTATGCAACCACTTTCGGGACAACTTTCAGAGCTTAATGATCCAAAATATGTGAATGCCCTTTCAGCGTTGAAGTATTTGTGAGTCCAATTCTTTTCACCCGTTTTGAATATGTACTTTGTATACCTTCTATTTGGACGGCCATTTCAATATGATAATATATGAGATCTGCTTCACAACTGATAGAGACACACGAAGTCAGCCCATTACTAATAATAATGTTGACTATTATAAACAATTGTATTCCAGAAGAAGAAAGTGGAATATTAAATAGCTATGTGTTGAATAGAGGGCTGGGGGAATTACTATAAATATGTAGCTATTGTAATAAGATGTAGGCTAGTTTTGGCTTTGTTGGGCTGGGACTTGGAGAGTGGCTCTCTTCAAACTGCCAAGACACTTTCTCTCTCTTGTTTGTTAATAACGACCTTCCTGATACTGTTCATCATCCAGTTTATCACTTTTGCTGCTTTAATCACTCGGTTACAGATTAGATCCCTATCATTGGTATCAGAGCACGATTGTGGTACCTGTGTATGGTTGCTACCAGACGAACGATGGAAGCGAGGTTGGAAAACGTGGAGCGCGAGCTGGTACAAAGTCGCGAGAACCTGGAGCGCGAGTTGGAGAGGAATCGTGAAGAGGCTAAACGCAATAGCGATGAGTTACGTGAGTTAATTCTGAAGCAAAATGATCGTCACTCACGCGAAAGATCAAAAACATCCAAAAAGAGTGCAAGGAATGACAGTCGTGACTCCATATCATCCGAAGGTAATCATTGATCCTTATCCTCTAGACGCGATGATGATTACAATAGATGGATTGAAAAATCAGGAAGAAAAGTGGATTTGCCACTTTTTATTGGTCTTGATGCGTATGGATGGACCATTAAGCTTGAGCGTTTTTTTAAATGAGCCGCATAGATGAAGAGGATAAAGTTGACTTGGTTACTCTAGCTATAGAAGGTAAGGATCTAAACTGGTTCCAGTGGTGAGAACAACATTCGAATGTGAGGAACTGGGAACAGTTTAAGGATGCCTTGATTCTGAGATTTCAACCTGGACTGGTACAGGATCCATACGGTCCTTTACTAAGTATTGCACAAACAAGAAGTGTGATGGAATATAGGGAACAATTTGAGTTGATGGTAGCTCCTTGGAAACATACTGATGTTAAAATTCTCAAGGGAATTTTTATGAAAGGGCAGAAAGCTGAAATACGTGCTGAATTGAAATTGAATCCTGTCAGAACTTTGGCGGAATTAATGGATAAGGCCTTGATGGTAGAAGAAAGAAACAATACTCTGAATTCAAGCAGATCCAAGGAAGAGGATAGAAAGGGTTGAAGGAGAGGGGGAATGTTCCTTCACAGTCTCACAGATGGTTGAATGAGAACAAATGGAAGAACAACCTGACTAACCAGAATGGATCTGAGAAATCTACCTTGGACAAGAGCAATGAGGTAGTAAACAAAGGTGCGGGAATGAGAGGAACACAATGATTATCTCAGTCTGAACTGCGGGAGTTGAGCGGGAAGGGCCTTTGCTTTAAATGCGGGGAAAAGTGGGGAAAAGGTCACATATGCAGGATGAAACACTTTCAGATCATCATGTTGGATAATTCTGAAGAGGATGAAGATTTAGAAGCAAATCAACGGGAACCTATTTCAAAGATTGAGAAACATGATCTTCCCAGTATGCAATTATCATTGATGAGTAAAGAAGGAATGACTACTCCAAGGACTTTCAAGCTAAGAGGAAAAATACAGGGCCATTGAGGAAGCAAAGAAGTAATCATACTGATTGATTGTGGGTCTACTCACAACTTTATATCCCCCAGGGTGGTACAAGAAGTGGGAATTCCCAGACTTCACATTCCCGAATTTAAGGTGGAAATAGGGAATGGAGATCAAATTAAAAAATGAAAACTATCAAATAAGCCCCCCTACTATACCGAAAAAGTCGATTAGGCCCTCGTACTTTACAAACACTCAATTAAGTCCTCGAACTATTAAAAAACGTTCAATTAGGCCCTTTTGGTGGGTAAGTAACCGATTTCCCGGTTAAACGACGATGATGACGACGATGTGCTCGAACTCCAGCAACAGCGGCTTCCGGGAAACAGGTTACATTTAACCGAGAAACCGGTTACTTACCGACCAAAAGGGCTTAAATGGACGTTTTTTAATAGTTCGAGGACTTAATTGAGTGTTTGTAAAGTACGAGGGCCTAATCGACTTTTTCGGTATAGTAGGAGGGCTTATTTGATAGTTTTCCCAAATTATATTGTTGAGTTAGAATAGAACTGCCTAGTCTATGGTACTCACTTTCCCATTTTTGAAGTGCACATAAACAACAACAACAACAACAACATTCAAGCCTTAATCCCTAAAGAATTTGGGGTCGGTTAACATGAATCGATCTACTTGAAAATGTATCAGTCTACTTGAAAACTCAAATTTTCATAAATTATCATATGAATCACACAATAGGTCAAGTAACCCTTATTTTACTTCATAAGATCATATTACCCTCAATAACTCAAACTAATGAAAAATAAATTGATCGCTACCGATCATAATATGTAGTCTGTTGTCACCGTCATCACCTTCATTAAAATAGGAATGTCACACACTATTTATTCTATATTGTTCTTCAAGAAAGAGATCAAAGGACTAATTTGTGAAAATCTAAAATTGACTCCAAAAAACGTGTAGTTAGTTTTGAAAAACACTAAGCCACCGATGAATTTTAAAATAGGAACGTCACACACTACTTTGTTCAAAAACCTAAAAGGTCTATTATCTTCACAAAAAAATTGACAACACCTATTTTTAAATAAATGAATTGCAAAAAACGTGTATTTAGTTTTGAAAAAAAAACACTAAGCCAGTGATGAATTTTAATGGAAAGAAATAGGTATTGAGGATTTTGTTTTTTTTTTTGTTTAGGTAAACATGGTTGAAAAGATTAATTACATTTGTATGCAATTGAGAGTTGTAAAAATGTTCTTTTCATTAGAAAATAGAGACTGCGAACATGTTTAGATAATAATTAGTTCAAAAATAAGACATAATTAATAAATTAGAATATGCATTATAAAGCAATGTTATAATCAATTAAATAAGTGATTTTTCGTTAATAAAATCAAGCAAAATCATTTTAACTCGTGCATGTTACGTGTAAAGATACTAGTAAATTGTACAGAGTATATATAAATGAAACGAACTTCTATTACCATACGATGCACTTTTGTTGTTAAAGGTTATACGTTTTACTTGCAGCTATTTATGATTACGCCACAACGTATGTTTGTATTTCCAGCTATCTCGTAAATTTTGAATGAACTAAAGTTTTGGTTTGACAAATGATAACCGTTTTAATATTATTGATCAGGTCTATTTACGAGTGTGGTATCAGTGGTTCCATCCCCCTAACGTTTGGCAACTTCACAAATTTGATACAAGTGTACGAGTTACCGTTTTATTATTGTAGTTGATTTAATTATTGAGAAAACTCTAGTAAATCATGGCAAGTTTTGAATTTTCCTGAATATATAGGAGTAATATTATTTTCTTTCCAAAATAGGATTAAACTCTCTTATTTATGGAATTAAATAAGTCTTATTAAGGAAAGAAAACATGCTTAGTCCTATTTTATAACTTTATATATGTTTTACTCTTATTTTGAGTAATCTCTATTAATTATATACACTGTGCGCATTGAAACCTGAATCCTTTGGTAATGAGACACTGATAGACAATGCATGTTTTTTAGAAAAGTTCTATGGTACCCTAAGAGTATCATATCTTATCCAAATGAATCTTTTACAATATTGCAATTGAATAATTTAAACATAAACAAATGGTGAAAACAATGACTTGGAAAGATCACATGCATATGATAGATACGATACTTTCTATTATCAGTTTCAGTATTTCAGGATTCACTATATTACTTATATAAGCGTTTTCATGCAACAATATAAATTTTATTGTAGAGTGTGGTTATCATATTTCACAATGGCTATTAGAATTGGTTGCATTTCACAAACTCTATAGCTCTTTACTTTTTAGATTACTTAGTGTATGATAATTAGACATTGTCCTAAATAGGAGCAAAAAAGTTTTGAAATTCCAAAATAGAAGTATTATGTTTTATATCTCCTAAATAGGAGTAATCTGCCAAGTTTGGAAGAAATGTCATGTTTAAAGCCTAGTAATGCCAAACTTGGTAAAAATTTACTACTATTTAGGAAATAAAAAATATGATAGTCCTATTTTGGAATTTCTAAACTTTTTTACTTTTAAGGAATTCTCTCATAATTCATAAGGTTTCTTTCTTCAGCGGCATGCCTTTTCTTCCGGGGCATGCCTCCAACTCTCCAAGTAAAAAGAATTAGTTATATATGTAGTATTATATAGATATGCATGAAAATTAATATTGGACCCCAGCATTATTGTCATCCTTTTCTGCCCCTGGCTTTCATGATTTTGCTTTTCAGGGACCTCCATGGCAACAAATTAAGTGGACAAATCCCTGAATATTTTGGCAGTCTCCCATCACTAAATGTCTTGTATGAAATACATGTCCTTGCGCATTTCTATTTTACATTAATTGTCTTCTATTAATTAAGAACCATGGACACAAATAATACTTTTTGTTATAGTGGTATGTGTTAATAACCTCTTGTTACAACCTTTTGTTTTGGTTGATAGTCTGACTTTTATGTGTTATACTCCCTCGTCCCTTAAAACTTTGCCAAGTTTCCTTTTTTGTATGTCCCACTAACTTTGTCACTTTCCCTTTTAAGTAAAGAATTTGTGGTTTCAGTTAATTCTCTCTCCTCTGCACAAACCTCAACCACACAGTTTTTACTTTATTAATCCCCGTGCCGGTCAAACTTTGCAAAGTTTTAAGGGAATGAGGTAGTATATAATAACACACGATTTTTGTTGTAGTTGACTAGTATCATACACGTGTGTTACGTTGTACGGCTAAAATGATTTTTGGGTGATTCCATTAATAAAGTAATTGTATTACATAAAATGTACGTAGTGTTATAGTGAAATTATAAGTTTATAACTACGTAAATAAAAAATGAGATACAAATGGCCGCATAATCAACAAAGTGTAGTACATGAACTATAGGCTTCTTATACAAATTAGAACTTGTGATCCAATTCAAAAACTTATTCATTCATTCATTCATAATCTTATGAAAATTTAGAAATTTGTGTTAATTTCTAAAAAGTGTTCGAGTAACACCTTATGACTCAAGATAGAATTGCTTTACCAATGAAAAGTTCCCCAAAATAGAAGTGAAAATAGTAAGAGTAATATGTTTTTCTTAATTATATAAACTAGCTTTCAAGCCCGTGCGATGCACGGGCAGTATGTAATTTAGCTAATTTAAAATTTAATTTCTCTCGGATCACATATAATCTGATTTAAAAGAAAAATAAACTTAGTCTAATATATAGCCTGTTTGATAATACTAAAGTAAATAGAATCAACTTATTTTGATGAAATTGATTGAATTCTGGTTAAATAGGTGGAATCTTCTGAATCATGAAAAATATATGTGAAATATATTCCATTTGTGAAACAAAGAAAAAAATATATGAAAAAAAAATTAAATTGGTCTTCTACATAAGCATCTCAAGTAAACATAATTGTTATGAACCCAATAATAAAAAATTCTATATTTCTTAATTGTTAGATCTTACAGTTTACTCATTAATAAGAACGTTTTTAATTGAATTAAAATTCCGGGTTTGATTTGGTATGAATTAATATGGTCTATTAGATGTCTGTTTTTATGTGACTTATTGTTATAATTACTAAAGTTTGATCTGATCTGATTTAATCGGGAACTGAAATCAATCCAATTAAAAACGTTCTATTAAAATAAAAGTAGGAATTCGTAAACCTATAAAGATTTTCTAATTTGGATTAGGAATCTATTTCAAAAGTGAAGGCATATTTGAATTTTAGGTGTAAAATAAAGAAACAACAAAAAATATTTACTTATTTGGCTAAGCTAAGCATATTTACTTGTGAAAATATATATACTTTATGTTGGTTATAATTTTTAATTATTTACTTATTTGAAGCTTACTAATTTATTAATAGGTGTCAAATTAATAAGTAAACTAATTTGCATATTTGTTTCTATTTAATTCAGTGTAGTAAACTAATATAAATTAGTTTCCATATCAATAAACGTTATTAGAATTTCACTTTGATAACCAAAAATTATTTTACTTATTTGAAGCTTACCAAGTTAATTAAGGTGGATTTGTAAGGATCTTTGTTTCCATATCAATATGCAATCAAAAATAGAATCTAATAAAAACAAAAGGTATAAAAATAAGTAAATAATTGTTATATATAATGACTTGGCATTATTATGTGGCGTTTTGTATGCTCTTAAAAAGTTCTTATATATATATATATATATATATATATATATATATATATATATATATATATATATATATATATATATATATATATATATATATATATATATATATATATTGATTGATTGTTTTCCTTCGTTCAAGTGTCTCATAAAACTTTGTCTCTTTAATTTAAATTGTTTAGTTGATCATGTTCACTTTGACCATTTATAGATTTTTATAGAAACTTTTTATAATATAAAAATAATATGAAATATTTTTTGTTAATAGTACTTTTTTATGGTTGTTAATAGTACTTTGATAATAATATAAAATTTAAAGATTCAATAATATTATAATAATCTAAATCATGGTCCAAACTCTACTACCATTGACTTGAAAAATCAAAGATGAAAAAAATGTAAAGGACAAAGGTAGTAATATATTGACAATAACAATAGCTCATATGATCAATCAATGTTATTTATTTTTTGTCGTAAAACTATCAATAATTAAATAATTAAGAAAAAATTCACATTAATAATCTCAATTATTGACGATCTTAGTATATTAATCTCAAATAGTTTAATTCTAAAACAATACCAACTCATATGTAGTCTTCTCATGTTGATCCTAAGTGACTTGTTACTTACTAAGCAGGTAAAAAACAGTTTAAAAATGAGAGAAAATAAAACACGTAGTGGGGAATTATCGAAGGTTATGCCATGGATCGAAATTCATTTCCCCCCTTTCCCTAGTTTTCTCTTAAGTTTTTTCTTTTCGTTTATCTGTTTTACTTTGAATTCCCTTCTCTTATACCCTAATCTTGTTCTATTCTATAGCAGCCATAGCCAAGGTTCTTGAATTCTTCTAAGTAAAAGAAAACGGAAAAACAAATGAAGAAAACACAGTTGGAGAATAAGAGGAGAATCGAGAGGGCTGAAAAGAAAAATAAAAAGAAATGCCTAAAAGGAAAGTTGGACAAATTATTTGGAATAGAGGAAGTGCAAAAATGGTTATCTCACACCCTAAATCTTGTAATAATTAAAATAAATAAAACTGAATTTACATTCCTTTCTCACGTTGCTAAAATAGATAATTTCCGTGTTAAGAAATATAGGTTTTACAAACAATTTTTTATCACTTCGTTTTTATTAATAAATAAAATTACTAATTTAAAAAAATAGTAGAAATTACAATTTATTTTTATCACTTTATTTCATTTTGTTACAAAAATCATTAATAATTATTTTGAAAAATATTCTACACCGTGCATTGCACTGGTGATATACTAATTGGTGTAAAAGAAAAACTAATGTAATTCTCTGGGAAGAAGTATTACTAGTATTATTTTGTGGAATCTAATCTTCTCGTTCTTGGTTGAAATTTGAAGGAAGCTCCAAGACAATCTCTTGAGTGGTAAAGTTCCTCAGAACCTCATTTTAAAATCGGAAACTATGTTGCTGTAAGTATAAGTTTTTATATACAAGAGCTATTAACCTACCAAACCATTAATTGCCCAATTTCACCAAAAGTTAATATATTCATCATGTCAATACGTTTTACTATGTGATGCAAAAAATCTTAATTATGCGTTTATAAATTTCTTTTTGAAATAATTATAACAAAAAACTACACATTTAAGTGTAACATGAATGGCTAGAAAATTGAAATGTGAATGAAATTCAATCGCTGTCCGCTTTCAAAAAATTCTTCGTGTACCCACTACTTTTTTGTAAACATCTTCTTACACATGGCTGTGAGAAACTATTTTTTGTCTATGAATAGACAATTCACGGACAGAACATGTGTAAGATGGTGTGTACACAAAAATGTATACAAATAGTTTTTTTGGTCTATTTTCCCAATGAATAGATGGTAAAATAACATGGAGTGAATAAAATCAAATTCGGGTTCATTATTCATGTTCCCTGTTCATAAGTTTTTTAAGTGAAGTAAAATTATTTAATTAATAATAAATCGATACAATATGAATAAAATAAGAACAAAATAGAACTACCTTCGAGACTACCAAATAAAATAAGAGTACGTGTAATTCTCACTCATAATAATTATTATGACTTTCCTTCGCAGTAATGTCTCAAACAATCCCCAATTGGATGTCTCACAATTTTCTCCACCAACCATCTCCTTGTCACCTATCACAACTCCTATCAGGTTTGTTAAAAAATACTACGTATAATATCCCCTCCTCGCAAAAATGTGGTTTTAAATCATACGTGGTGATGGTCAGTAATTATTAGATAACATTCAAACTAAAATATACCCAAAGTGCACAAATATATATATGAATGTCATTATTTTATTTTTAAAATATGACTCATTTACTCCTCATTGGAGAAATTTTATACTTACAATGGGATCAAATAAGTCATATTATGAGAATAAAATATAGTTACTCTTATATACACTATGTCTAAGTTATATATAGTCATATTTCGAACAATTTCTTTATTTATATACTTCCTCCGTTTCACAAGATTTTGTCAATTTTTTTTTTTTTGTTCCAAAATCAATTTTCACTTTTTCTTTAGAACAATGAATTTGTAACACTTTTTCTTTTTTACTATTCTAATTTGACATCCAAAACCAACTTAGCAAAGTTGAGTGGGATGGAATTAGTAATTATTTAGTACTCAAGTAATTTCATATGGTTGTTTGTGACAGCATTGGATGGATAATTATGACCACAATCACTTGTGCACTTGGATTTTTATGGTAGCCAGCGTTGCTAAAGAATTTACATTGGACCTTCAGTGGGAGAGCTTATAAAGCATTTGACTTTTTTACCACTTTATATATTACTCTCGTTTATTACATACTGTTTTACTTTCAGACACTCATACTCCGTCCAAAACTATTATACACAACATGTTCAACTTTTTCACCAAACACGTAACTTTTGTTTTCGCGTGCTGAATTATGTAATAATAAGAAAAAATATGGTTGGGGTTACTTCTCTAACTGTGTTGGTTGAAGTTATTGTAAATGACCATTTTAGCCGATGCAGCTACTTCAGCCAGAACTTCATAAATTTCAGCAGAATCAGCCGATTTTCGTATTACCAAATGGGTTCTTAATATATATGTATTTATATGTATTTTTTACACTACCGCCCCGTTAATCGAAAATTTTTGCGCCCGCCGCTGACCACGCCTCCGCACATATAATACGATGCGTGCATGGTGCAACCATTAATTACCTACAGATCTATTATTATTGGCGTCATGTTTATTTGCACGCTATATTGTATATTCTGGTGTTTACGGTCACTCGACATTAATCGGTTATTCATGAGTTGGGTATGTTGAGACTTGGAGGAATAAAGACAATTTTATTAATATAAAATATTGAGTACAAAGATGAGAGTCTCTCTTAGAGTCACTCTTAAGGATGTTTCACTCTCTTGGTGGTTATCAAGTTATGTCCATCCACCTCTATTTATACTAGTATTAGGAGGTGAGAGTGTTGTTAGAACCTCCCACATTAATTTCATCATAGAGTACTCTCACATTAATTACATTCTAGAGTATTTCTTTCTAACTCTTATTTAATACTCTATCTAGAGAATTCTACACATCCTAGAGTATTTAATAAAGAAGATTATAGAAGACTTTAGAGAGTCGTTGACTTTTCAACACTCCCCCTCAACGACTGCTCTATCTTATTGTAGATCTTGCAACCATGCCAAGTTGATCCCTTAAGCTCTCGAACTGCGTAGTGTTTAGTCCTTTGGTGAATAAATCAACAATTTGATTTTCTGACCTGATGTATTTCATCTCAATCTCTTTTAAGGACTTTTTCTCGTATTATGTGATAATGAACCTCCACATGTTTTGTCCTTGCATGAAAGATTGGGTTCTCTGCAAGTCATATTGCTGATTGGTTATCACAATGTAATGTTATTGGATCGCAGTTGGTTGATGAAGATCCTTTAGAACTTGCATCAATCATGCACTTTCTTGAGCTGCCATTGTTGGTGCTCTATATTCTGCTTATGTAGTTGATAATGACATCGTTGGTTGTCTCTTGCTACACCATGACATGGTGCCCGTTCCAAGACTAAATGTGTAACCAGTGGTAGAGCGACGTGTATCTTGATCTCCAGCGTAATCAGCATCACAATGGTCTACCACTTCAAATGATGCATCTCTGTTATAAAATATTCCGAAATCCAAAGTACCTTTAACGTACCTCATGATGCGTCGAGGCCCATACTTGTCTCTATAGGAGTTGATATCGGTTTGCAATCAAGCATCCCAAACTTTTCAAGTTTGTCTTTTGCATACTTGTCTTGGCACAAGAATACTCCTTCTTTAGTTCATTCTCCCTCGAGGCCCAAGAAGTGTTGTAGTTCTCCAAGTTCTTTCATTTGGAACCTCAATGATAAATTACCTCGTATTTCATTGAACTCCTTCTGATTTCCAATGATGATTACATCATCCACATATATCAATATGACCAATATTTTCCCACCGGTATACTTCACAAACAGGCTTGAATCGGAAGGAGAAATTGAGTAACCACTTTGTACCAAGAATTCAGCTATCTTCCTATACCACGCTCATAGTGCATGTTTCAATCCGTATAATGCTTTCTTGAGTTTGCACACAAACTCTGGATGTGATTTGCTTATAAACCCTTCGATTTTCTCCATGTAGATGCTTTGATATAGCTCTCCATGTAAGAAAGCATTCTTGACGTCCATTTGCCACAACTTCCAAGATTGACTTGCTGCTAGTGCTAGTAGGACTCATACAGTAGTGATCTTCGCTATGTGGCTGAACATCTCATCATAATCAAGGCCATACTTTTGAGAGAAACCTCGAGCGACTAAGCATGCTTTATATCTTTCAATTGATCTATCTGGCCTAGTTTTCAACTTATAAACCCATTTACAAGTTATTGGACGTACCTCTTTGGGTTTAGGAACTAATTCTCAAGTCTCATTCTCTCTAAGAGTCTTGATCTCCTCTTCCATTGCCTCTTTCCATTCGGGACTTTGTGAAGCGTCTTTGAAAGTAGCTGGTTCTTTTGGCCCATTATCTTCCATTAGTGCCTCATTTGCATATTTTGGGTTTGACCTCCTTCTTCTTGTCGACCTTCGGAGAGACTCATTTGGCTCTTGAAATTCCTCAAACTGACTTGGCCTTGCTTCTTCAGTAATCTTATCATGACTTCCTATTTTCCATGGACCTTTATAAATCTCAGGTGGTTCTTCATTTGATACTTCCACATTTGTGTCACCTTTTTCTTCTTCTCGTTCTTTTAATACTTCTTCAATTTCTTGTGACTCTGGAAGAACAATTTCTTGAGATGACCACTACGAGGATGCTTCATCAAATACCACATTTCTTGAAGTGTAGCATTTTCCAATTGTGGGATCACAACACTTCCATCCTTTCTTTTGATCATCATAGCCCACGAATATGCAACGAATTGCCTTCTTATCAAACTTGCTACGTAGGTGATCATGAATAGATACGTAGCGTACACAACCAAACACCCTGAAGTGACTTACTATGGGTTTGAGATTTTGTAATTTTTGAATGGTGTAATGAATACAAGCTTTGCTTGCGGCAACCAGTTGATCACATGAGTTGTTGTTTTCATACACTTGACCCAAAAACGTGGTGGTACATTCTTCGAGTGTAGCGTACTTCTTACCGTCTCCACCAAGTGTCTATTATTTCTCTCTGCAACTCCGTTTTTTTGAGATGTACTTGGGCATGATAATTGTCTTCTTATTTTACATTCTTTTTGAAATTTGTTAAATTCTTCAGAAGTGTACTCTCCCCCGTTATTTATGCGTATGCGCCTGATATTCTGACCTACTCCTGCCTCAATCTTTTGTTTAAATACCTTGAACTTGTTTAAGGCTTCAGAATTTTCTTTCATAAAATCAACCCAGACAAATCTTGAAAAATCATCGATAAATGTAATTATTAGTCCCTGTTTCTGTAACAGCAATGAATAATCGATCTAACAAGGAAGATTAAACGTAAAGATGAACACAGAATGAATCACCGTAAAACCTTCTTTGATAAACCGTGGAACGTACAGCAGAATGATATAAGCGTAAGGCTATGAATAATAAGTACGACGTTCAGCCTTTTCCTAAACCTCGGCTCCCTTTTTATAGGCGATGTTTAGGTTAGGCGTTCCAGGCTTTTGGCCTGTTTAAATGGGCCTAACACTTGGCCTGATTTCTATCTAATTTATGCACTATTTAAATACAAGGATTAAATATAAAGCTAATCTATGACCAACTTGATTCACAATTAAATATCTCCAACAATCTCCCCCTTTGTGATCAAGTGCCATTCTCTTATTGCTTCTGTGATTTGAAGTAGTGCTTTCTCAATCCAAGTGCATGTTCATACTGTCTTAGCATATTTCTCTTTTCGAGGCGATCGTCAATGGCCTTTAAAATTGTCTCTACAGTAGAGTGTTCCTTTTGAACATAAGACGATGCCTTTTGAAGATTTTCTTCCAGCTTTGCCTTCATCTGTAGAATCTGCTCTCTGATTATCTTCAGTGTTCCGTCACAGTACTTCTCGATTTCACTGACTACCATCAGACGCTTTTCGTTCTTGTGGTTCAGATAGGTGACTGCTGGCGGTTTGAAGAAGATGTGGTAGGCTGGGAAATCTTCAAGTTCCAGACCATACAATTTTGGCTTTGTCAGATTTGTCTTCTTCAGATTGCATTCAATAGCCATCTGTAGGTCATGTGAAGAGTGTACTCTGATCTGTCTAAGCATGAATCTCTTGATAGCTGCGAGGCCTTCGCTGTAAACTATGTTCTGCCTGACTGGAAGGTATCTGTAGGCCATGAGCATTTGATAGATGTCATCCGGTTTGAGCATGATGAAGTCGTTCTCTTGACAAGTGAATTCGCTTCCATCGGTGCGTTGAAGTCTGAAGGTGTAGAATGTTACTCCATGATAGTCTTCAGCCTTCACTTGTAGAATTTGATGGATCGGGAGAATATTCGACTTCAGATCTTGTTCCATCAGTTCTCTCTGTGTACCGGTTGACCTTTGCAGCAACATATGCAGATGACCTCCAGCCTGCTTTCCTTTCAAATGAGTAAGGCCTCTTAGCTTCAGTTCGTTCAGTGGCTTGACTTTGTCTGGTCTACGCCAGATATGCTCTCTGATTTCTTCTTGGAAGGGGGCTTTGATTCGAACGTTGTCCCAGGGTTTCTCTGTCTTGGGAAGTCTTCCCGCTGATTGTCTTACGACTGATTCAAGAGTTTTCTGGGATTCCTTGTAGTTCTCCCCTTCCTTGCGTTCATCGTCCTCGAGCCGTATAATATCTTCAGAGCATTTGTTAATCAGCTCTCGTAGCCACCAGTTTCTTTGCATGTCTTCTTGCTCGGCTTCAACCCGGAGATCATCCCATTCTGTCCATTTTCTCGGCCATTTGTCGTATATCACCGCCTCCTCCAGTGCATCATGGATGTCTTTGCCTGGGGGGATGTATGGAACTCTTTGCTGCTTTTGAGGCGGTGATTGTTCCTTGGTAACTCTGCCGGGTTCACTTGGATTGCCCGTTGGCATCAGCTTAGAACTAGGTTCCAACTGATGGCCTGATGTGAAGGATGTACCAGTGGTAGCATCATCAGGACTTCCATCCCCTCCTCGAACAGTATCTCTGGGAGATATGCCTCGGGATGTTTTGTCTAGCTCGACCACGCTAGAGAGATAGGCTTGGTTTTGGCAAGGGGATGGTGGTGGTTGGTTGATGATAGTCTCAGGTTGTTCGGTTTGGGGGCTATGAGTGGTAGAGGCACCTTGCTCGAGTATCCGTGGCCTCTTGTTCTCCCCCTCATGAGGTTCCGGATCATCGGGATCCTCATGTGAACGTTTGCGACCACGGGGACTTTCACGGCAGGTACCCTTGGTGTCCGGATTAGCAAGAAGGGCAGTAAGGACGCCTTGCTGGTAGGGAGTGAGGTCAGTGTGGGGTATGTTTAGGAGATGATCCAGCAAGATCGATGCTAGGACTTCGAAGGGTTGGGATAGTAGTTCGATGGGAGGTGTGGTCGGGTGTGGGGATGATACTTGTTCTGTATCATGGGTTCCCCGAGAAGAGATAGGGCTATGGAGTTTGGTGGAGGTGACGGATATGACTGGAGAGGTTTGAGTTTTGGTGTGAGAAGGTTATGGGTGTGGTTCAGGCTGGCTGTGTTCACTATGCACTGCCGGGGTGGTCTTGGATTCTTGTGCCCAAGCGATAAATGCTTGTTGCACCCATGGCTTAATGGTGGAATCCAAGAAACGGTGCATAAGAACGGTGACGTCTTCGGTAGTGAGGTGTTCAGTTACAGGGGTTGTAACTGTTGTCACAGCATCAGTGAAGAGAGCTGATGTGGGGCCTGCATTCAATGATGGAGTCATTGTGAGCGTAGCAGGGCTTCCGACCGTCATCGTTGGTACTCTGGTCGTTGCTTCCAGGGTGCGTGCACCTGTATGTGCGGTGAATAGTGTAGGTGTCCTAGAAAAATTAGAAAATGTAGGGAGTGTGACACCTAGACTCGATGTGCTCAAGGAAGTGGTGGTGACCTCGGGCTGTTGGCCACTAGTTCGCTCGACTGGTTCGGAGGGAACCAGAGAGGTGGGTGAGTCCCGCTGTTTTGAAACAATAGCCTGTTGGGAGGCTATCGAGTGGCTGGGAGAAGGCTGTGCTTGCGCAGTTGAGCCAGATGCTGCGACTTCTACCCGGGAACCGAAAATATCGGCTCCTGCACTTAAAGATTCAGCTCGGCTTATATTAATGAAGGGTTGACAATCAGCGAAGATATGCATTTCGTCCTCGTCTACAAGGTGTCTTTTGACGAGGCGTCGCTTCTTGGAGTTGAGTGACTGTGGAGCATCATTTTTCGCTTTGATGCGCTGCTCCCTGATGATGCCAGTAGCACTTTCTATTTTGTGACTGGCAGCCGTGGTTTTGATGACGAGCTCTTTGGGGCGTGTAGCTATAATGGGAGCTGCATCCTCAGCGGTGATTTTCTTTGGAGGAGATTCAATAGGCAGCTTACCCTTTTTGATGAGAGCGAAAGTGTGGTCCACATCGTCAACATCATCGTCATCGTCATCATCATCGTTGTCACTTCTGGCCACGCTATCGGAAGCCTCGTCGTCAGCCTCTTTGTTGGCCGAGCTGAGCGAGTCATCAGCAGATTCCTCAGCGTTCGTCGGTTTGCCCTCAGTTGTCCGAGTCCTCTCGAGAGATTCATCGGACTCTCCTTCATTGGGCCGACGTGCCACTGGCCTTTGTGGCTTTGGGGCGCTCTTGGGACCCTTACTTACTCTCGGTTTAGTCCCCTGGGTAGGTCCAGATGGGTTTTTCTGAACCATAGGGACTGTTCTCTCAAGGTTTTCTTTGTATGCGATGATGATTGGGTTTGACTGATTTGCCAGGTTGAGCAGAGCATCCGGAATCCGCAGTCCCTGAGCTGCTTTCTTATCAGCTTTGAAGTATTGGAGCTTTGGAGCTGTGAAGTGCGGTTCATCAATACGTCTGGGAATGGATGTGTTTGCGGTCATGCAGTCGAGGATGATCAGCCCCAACCACCTGGCGTATGGAATGGTGCCTGACTTGTTTTTCTCTTTGGCTTTTACAAGATCCATCAGCTCTGAGAAAAAGAGTTGAGCCATGTCATACTTCTTGTTATATGCGATGCCGTGGAAGACGCAGAGTATTTGCTTGTTGCATTTGTCCAGTCCGACATGTTTTGGAGAGAGGCACTTGTTGACTAGCCCGAATAGGCTCTTCCAGGGACGATAAAGGTATGCTCCATTGAAGTTTGACAATTTTGGTAGTAGAGAGTCATAACCCAGAGCCGCGATATCTTTGAGAAGATCCGGAATAGAGGGAAGAGGATCGTAGCTGTCATGTTCGGGGAGCGCCAGTGTAGAGCGTAGAGTTGCTGGAGTCAGGACAATCCTCATGTTGTTGAGCTTTGTGAGGATTTTAGTGCGGTCTTTTGTGGACTCGGTGCGCATATGTCCCCATACTTGTTGGAGGTAGATTTCTGGCACCGACTTTGATTTGTGGAAGGCGGTCCAGAGATAGTGGCGCTTCAGAATCCCGGGGATGACTGGATCCTGACACTTGAAGACAGTCAGATCCAGCTGGAAGTTGTTGTCCAGCACCTTGACCCACCTATCTTGTGGGTAGATGGCGTCGTCAATGTTATGTTTCTTTTGTGTACCTGCCATTATGAGCTGTGGAAAACATGGGTCAGTGCAAAAGTCCATTTTTATTTTTGGTTTCCTGAAATTAGATGAACTGTCGTTTGGTTTGGTTCTCAAGAGTGGAGTGCAGGTGATGGTCAAAATCGGCTAAGGCAAAAGCTCGAAAATCGTATCTCGAGATTTAAATCTCGAGATCTCAATCTCGAGTTTTAAATCTCGAGATCTCAATCTCGAGTTTTAAATCTCGAGATCTCAATCTCGAGTTTTAAATCTCGAGATCTCAATCTCGAGTTTTAAATCTCGAGATCTCAATCTCGAGTTTTAAATCTCGAGATCTCAATCTCGAGTTTTAAATCTCGAGATCTCAATCTCGAGTTTTAAATCTCGAGATCTCAATCTCGAGTTTTAAATCTCGAGATCTCAATCTCGAGTTTTAAATCTCGAGATCTCAATCTCGAGTTTTAAATCTCGAGATCTCAATCTCGAGTTTTAAATCTCGAGATCTCAATCTCGAGTTTAAATCTCGAGATCTCAATCTCGAGTTTTAAATCTCGAGATCTAGATCTCGAGTTTTAAATCTCGAGATCTCATCGAGAAGTTCAAACGACGTGAGCGAGATCCTGAGGTTTAAAACAGGGGATATCGAGACTTTTTGCCTTTTGACGACCTATGACGAAGCCACCTGCAAACATACAAAGCACAGATATACAAAGAAAAGAGTACACAGTTCCGAGTTCGTCATTTGTGTGCGAGATTTCGCAAGACAGAATCGAGTGTTTCGTTATGTTTTTGTTTTCGAAAACCATGATGAAGTTTGATGAAGACGTTAGACTACCTTAGCTCGGAAGGTGAGAAGAGGGAGAAGGATAGAGAAAAAAAAAAATCCGAGAGCTCTGTGATGTTGGGACGGAAAAGAGAGAATGAAGAGATTCAGGGTTCTCGAGAACCTTTTATACGCGAAAAAAATGAGCTTTGCGAAAACTTGGTAGTTTGGGCCGAAAACAGAGAGCTGGGCCCAAAAAGAGTTTGGCCCAAACGATTAAAAAATTCTCCTCCTCGTTTTTGTCCCCCTTAATCAGTGAAAATTAGCTCCCCCTCAAACAGTGAAAATTTTCTCCCCCTCAAAAAATGCAATTAACAGTATGTACAAATGCAACGCACACACACTATTTTTTGTTCTTTTTGATTTTTCACCCACTCAACACATGCAACGCACACACACTATTTTTTTGTTATTTTTCTGGTTTTCTCCCCCTCAACACATGCAACGCACACACACTATTTACACATCCCTCACACACACACACACTTTTTACAGGTCCCACACACACACACACATTTTTTAGATCAGTGGAAACATAATTAAACGGGCTCGAGGTTCAACATGCCCAGCTTGGAGACTAGGAACTGGAATCGTTTTTCATCCAATGCCTTAGTGAACAAGTCAGCCAGTTGAAGCTCTGAGGTTACAAAATACATGTCAATGTCTCCTTTCTCCACATGATCCTTGATGAAATGATAGCGCAGGTCGATGTGTTTGGTGCGGGAGTGATGAACTGGGTTGCTTGTGATGGCTATGGCGCTTTGAGAGTCACTGTAGATCGGGATATGGCGGAGTGTGTAACCGTAGTCCTTTAGCTGGGTCTTCATCCATAATATTTGTGAACAACAGCTAGCAGCCGCGACGTATTCTGCCTCGGCCGTAGATGTTGACACACAGTTCTGTTTCTTGGAAGACCAGCAGACTAACTTATCGCCAAAGAATTGGACTGCCCCCGATGTGCTTTTGCGGTCCATCCGGCAACCAGCAAAGTCAGCATCCGAATATCCGACTAGGTCAAAACCTGAGTGCTTGGGATACCAAAGGCCTAGATTCACAGTGCCTTTGAGATATCTCAGAATTCTTCGAACAACGGTCAGATGGGATTCCTTCGGATTTGCCTGAAAGCGTGCACATAAGCATGTGGAGAAGACAATGTCAGGCCTGCTTGATGTGAGATATAGCAAAGATCCAATGATAGCCCTGTAGTTTGTAGCATCAACTGGCTTCCCGGAGGGGTCTGAGTCCAGTTTGTTGGTTGGGGACATGGGGGTCGTCATGGAAGATTTGCCATCAATGTTGAATCTCTTAAGCATTTCCAGAATATACTTTGACTGATTGATGAAAATGCCGTCAGAGAGTTGTCTTACTTGCAGGCCTAGGAAGAAATTCAGTTCTCCCATCATGCTCATCTCGAACTTGGTTTTCATGAGTTTCTCAAAGTGTTTGCACAGATGTGGATTAGAGGAGGCGAAGATAATGTCATCAACATAGATCTGAATCAGGATGATGTCAGACTTTTGTCGCTTGATGAAAAGTGTGGTATCAATCTTCCCTTTTGAGAAACCTGAGTCAATCAGAAATTCGGTTAATGCATCATACCAAGCTCTTGGTGCCTGTTTTAACCCATACAGAGCTTTCTTTAGCTTGTACACATGATCGGGATATCTGGGATCTACGAATCGTTCAGGTTGAGCGACATAGACTTCTTCTTCCAAGACTCCATTTAGAAAGGCAGTCTTGACATCCATTTGAAAGACAGTAAAGTTCTTGTGGGCCGCGTACGCAAGAAAAAAGCGGATTGCTTCAATTCTTGCTACGGGTGCAAATGTTTCATCATAGTCTATGCCCTCTTGCTGATTATATCCTTTAGCGACCAGTCGTGCCTTGTTCCTTATCACTGTGCCTTCTTCGTCCTTCTTGTTCTTGAACACCCATTTTGTGCCAATGATGGTTTTCTGAGGGGGTTTAGGCACGAGTGTCCATACATCTAGTCTGTCAAATTGATTGAGCTCATCTTGCATGGCAATCACCCAATCTGGATCAGCGAGTGCCTCTGAGACTTTGGATGGTTCATTCTTGCTTAGAAAGCATGCATAGTGACATTCATTTGTCGTTGCTGATCTCGTTCGCACACCTTGACTTGGATTACCTATTATTTGTTCAACAGGATGTGCTCTTGTCCACTTCCTCTCATGAGCTAGAAGAGTTGGAGTAATTATTGGTTGATCTGAGTCCTGATATGAATTTGAAGGCTCTGGGGCAGCTGTGGTGTGTAGTGGAGATGATTCCGGACTTATGGCAAAGCCGTGATCATCCACACCTCTGGGATTGGTTGGAGGGGTTGAGGGTGTGGATGGTACGTCATCTGGTCCTTTGAGAAGCGGAATCTCTGCTGTTGGAGTTGATGTTGACTCTGGAGTGTATGCAGGAGGTGGAGATTGTGAGTTCTCGTAAAAGTTTCTGAAGAGAGAGTCGAGAATCACATCATCGTGTTCGGTGTTTGGTTCAGCTTTATCAGAAGCTACTGGTACAGCAGTGGATGGATCGGTCTGGAGATGTTCAATAGCAAAGTCTGCCATTTCATAGAATGTAACGTTTACACTCTCGATGACAGTCCGCTTGTCTCTGAGGTAGACTCTGTAAGCTTTGGATTGCAGTGAGTAGCCAATGAACACGCCTTCTCTGGCTTTGGGATCCAGCTTACTTCTCTCTGTCCGATCATTGAGTATGAAGCACTTGCAGCCAAAAACCTTGAGGAAAGAAATATCAGGAGTTTTGTTGAATAGGATCTCATATGGAGTCTTGTCGAAGCGCTTGTGGATGAAGGTTCTGTTCTGAGTGAAGCACGCGGTATTGATTGCCTCTGCCCACATGAACTGAGGCAGTCTTGATTGGATTAACATGGTGCGTGCTGCTTCAACAAGGGTTGTGTTCTTTCTTTCAACAACTCCGTTCTGCTGGGGAGTTTTAGCTGCTGCAAATTGCTGAGTGATACCGAGTGATTCATAGAACTCAGTGAGTGTCTGATTTTTAAACTCGGTACCATTGTCAGTTCTCACGATTCGAACACTGTGCTGTAGCAGTTTCTGGATGGTCCTGATAAAGGTCATAATGTTTTCCGCAGCTTCGTCTTTTGATCGAAGAAATTTTGTCCATGTATACCTAGAGAAGTCATCAACGATCACCAGAGTGTATTTGCGACCGTTGATGCTTTGTACTCTCATAGGTCCACACAGATCCATGTGAATTAGCTGCAACTGATGAGTAGATGAAGGTTCAGTTTTTGACTTGTGGGAGCTTCGAGTCATTTTGCCCATTTTGCAGGCACTACAATGATTTTCAGCGGAAGACTTTAGCAGAGGAAGCCCCTTGACAAGTTTCTTGGAGGACAAAGTTGATAGATGTTTGAAGTTCAGATGGGAGAGACGTCTGTGCCATAGGTTGTTCTGTTCAGTTGAGGCTTTGGACAGCAGACAGATGGAAGTGGTGGATTGGACGCTTTTCAGATCAATAGTGTACAGATTTGATGTTCTGTAACACGTTAATAATGTATTCCCTGTGCTGTCAAGAACACAGCATTGTTTTGCAAAGAACCTCACTTCCATCCCGCTGTCACAGAATTGTCCAATGCTCAGTAAGTTGTGTTTGAGCCCTTTGACGAATGAAACATCTTTTATTGTGACGCTGGCACAGACGACGTCCCCATACCCAAGGATAGGAGATGAGGCGTCATTCCCGAATCTGACATTGCCTCCGTAGCAGTTGGTGTAGTTGCTCAAAAGGTGCTTTATTCCGGTCATGTGGGTTGAGCATCCTGAATCTAAGTGCCACACATGACCGTCCTGCAAAACAATCAAATAAGATCAGGTACCCAACTTGGAGTGGGTCCTTCCTTATTATCAAGAAACACCTTTTTAAAACTTGCTTTGAGCAGTGATCCAAGGTCAGCTGCTCTTTCAACAAAAGATCTATCTTCGATGGGCTTTCCAATTGCCAGATCTGCTTTTGCAGTGTGTCTGGTTTTTGGAGTCCACCTACCACTTTCCATTTTGGTGGGTCTGATGTTGTGAACCCACCTTTCCATTTTAGTCCTTGTGGGTCTAAGTTTGGGGACCCACTTTTCAGTTGTAGTTCTGATGGGTCCTTGATTTGGACCCCACCTATCAGTTTTAGTTATGATGGGTCTACGATTGGGAACCCACCTTTCAGTTTTAGTTGGGATGGGTCTTCGTTTGTGGACCCACCTGTTCGATTCAGGTTTGGTAGGTCTCGTCTTGGGGACCCACCTTTCCGTTTCAGTTTTGACGGGTCTTATCTTGGGGACCCATCTTTTTGTTTTAGGTTCAGGAGGAGAGTAGACAGGTGCTTTGTGATTGAACGGTTGTTTCTTGAGTTTGGTTTTGAAAATCTCCTCCTTAGAAAGCCGATTAACATGTTTCCTAGAATGAACTCTAAGGACGTATTTCATATCTGGAATACAAAACGTTCCCTTAGAAGTTTCTTTCTTGGCTTCCTTTTCAGGTTTAAGCTTTCTGGAAGGCTTAGATTTACCAACATTCATATCACATTCATAATTATGGGGATCTGGGACAGAATAACCATAAGCAACACTTGTATTATAAATAGAACTTTGTCTAGAAGATGTCTCAGAAATATTCAGCTTGGGACTCAAGACTGAACTGTTAGAAGTTTGCTTTGTAGAGACAGAATTACAATTAACTTTTGTGTAAAATATTGAATTAGATCTAGGGCTGGCACTTTTCTCAAAAACTTTCTTTTTGCCTTCTGCGATTTCCTTCCTCTTTTTCCTCCACTCATTCTTCTCTTCTCCTTCCTTATTCACTTCATTCCCTGTAAACAAAGGAGAAGAGAGATGAGTGGACGAACCTTTAAAAGCATTGTTTTTCTCATGTGAGGTGTGTGAGCTGTCAGGCTTGGTCGTAGAAGGGTCTGTTTTAGCATGAAACTGTTCACTCAAATCATTAAATTTTTGGAGAAGTTCCTTCCAGTTGCGCTCAAAACCTTTCTTTTCAGTTTCAAATCTCTCTCTCTCTCTCGTTATCAAGAGTTTTCTGTAGGTTTTTGAGCTTTTGAGCCATGGGAAAAATACATGGTTCCTCACCAGTTTTAGCAATACCAACTCTTGGAGGAGGGTCTAGAGGATGTCCTATGTGAGGAATATCTTTAGCATAGGGGTCTAGGCATTCACTAAAGCAGGAAGTCGGTTTTTCTTCTGAAAGTTGTTTTTCATTTACAGAGGGATAATCACAAGAAATCGCAGGTTTTGGTTTCTTTCTCTTTTCTTCTTCTGCTTCAGCATAATCTTCATCACTTCGAAAATACATTTTCTCGCCAAACCCTAGTCCCATGTAATCTTTGTTATAGAATTGAAGGCAATTAACTTTCTTAAGATTACGTGGGTTTGTTATGCCCAGACCTGTTTTAGCATTGTAGAATCGGTCATCCTTTTGTTTGTTGTTAAGCAGAAAAACAGTTTGTTCAGATTGACCTCTTCTAGCAGCTAGATCTTCTAGTTCTTTTACTTTATTTAAAAGCGTTCTTCTTTTGTTATGCAAAAAATCGCATTCAGCCTTTGCTGTGCTTTTTTCCCGTTCACTGTCCTCAAATTTCTTAGTTAATTCAGCTATTTTAAGTTCAAAGCTTTCAAAATCTGAAGACACCTTTTTGACTTGATCTTTTGCAATTTCAAGTTGAATACTTAAGGAAGACTTTTGGTCTAGATTCTGTTTCAGAACTCTATGATTATTGTCTAGTCTCTCCTTTAGTTCTTTGATTAGACTATCCTTTTCAAGTAAGGACTGTAGTTGATTATCTAAAGAAATTTGTGAAGTACTTACAGAGCTTGTTGAGCAGTTGCCTTCGGGGATCGCAGCATCACCCTTTATTTCATCTTCCTCCACTCGTGCCATAAGAGCATAGTTGTCTTCCTCTTCCTCCTCCTCAGAAGAATCTTCTGCCCAGTTCTCATTTTCAGCAATCATGGCAGAGGTTTCTTCTTCTTTCTGCACCATCAGCATTTTCTGCTTATTCCACAGCATCTTCTGCTTGTAGAAGTTAGCATCTTTCTTCTTTGGTAGGCGGCAGTCTTTGATCACATGTCCAGGCTTGCCGCAATTATAGCATTTAGGAGCTTCTTCTGCCGATGATGCCTTCCTAGAAGATCCTTGATCATGGTTCTTCTGCTTGTAGTTTGAGGAGGAAGTTCTCAGTCTGTTGGAGGAAGTGTTCTTCTTTGCAAATCTTTTGGCCAACATTGCCATCTTCTTCTGTAAGTCTGCTAGCTCAGCCTCTAGATCAGATTTGTCATCGTCACTCTCATCATCATCTGATTCAACCACCACTTTCTTCTTTTTCTTCTTTAGTGAAGTGGTTGTCCTTCTAGGCTGAGCATCCATTACAAGAGCTAAGGGGTTTGTGATGTGATGATCCTCAGCGCATGCAACCTCGTTGACGAATTGCTTCAGATGTTCATAGAGTGTGCAGAGGTCAATTTCGTCCAGATCTATCCGTGGTCTGACATCCTTCACTGTCTTTTCCCAAGCAGGATGCAGGCTGGATAAGAATCTAATATTTAGTTCCAGATTGGACCTGAATACTTTGATCTTTCTGAGTTCATTTACCAGTTGAACAAGTCTATTGTAAGTCTCATTCAATGGTTCTCCTGGTCCTGCTTTGAAGGAGTCATAAGCGATGAGAATTGTAGTCTTCTTTGTTTTGAGGCTGATGCTTGTGCCTTGTAGGAGCTTCTCTATTTCATCCCACATCTCCTTAGCTGTCTGCATGCTATCTATGAGAACATAAACCTCGTTCGGTATTGCTTGAAGGAGATACGTTTTGGCCATAAGATCACCACGAAGTCTGAGCTTGTCGGCTTCTGTGTATTCAGATGGAACTTTTCTCCTTATTTCTGGAAAAATAGGAGGATTGTTCTCTGGATCTCCACCAACTGAAATCAAGAGTTCAACTGGTCCTTCAAGCAAAGATTCGAGCATTGCAGAAGAGTTTTCTTTGTGCTCGAGGAAGTTTAGAAATCTGTTCCTCCACATTTGGTATTCTCCCTTCCTGAGGCTAGGAGGGGTACTGCTGTTCCCTTGTGCATTGTATTCTGAACCCATTGCTGTACTAAACTGACCGTTCGAGAAAATTGATCAAAAGATTTTCAGAGGCAGAATCTCGAAAAATCAGATGTCGAGATCTGAATATCGAAATCTCAGATTTCGATAAAGGAGGCCCGGTATCGAGATTTGGGCTCGAGATTAAGGATCTCGAGATTTGGGATCTCGAGATTTCAAATTCGAGATGCTGATCTCGAGATTTGAAATGTCGAGAAGTTAATATCTCGAAATCTTAATCTGATGAGTCAAATGTCGAGACCAGATGTCGAAACCTTTTCTCGAAATCAAGATTTCGAAATCCTAGATGTCGAAATCCTCAGTGTCGAAATCTTTCAACCTGTAAAAATCAGATAATCAAAATCTGAAGATAGTTTCCTGTAGAGTTGAATGTCGAGATCTTCTGGTAAAGTTTTCAGCTCGAAAAACGTAGCAGAACCTGTGAAGAAATAGGATGTCGAGATGCCTAGCTCGAGATATCTCGAAATCAAAAATTGCGTAAAACACAAACTGAAGTATACCCTTTGATCGCTTTGAAAAGGCGATTCCAAAGGTGTAACTTTTACAACTTTTGAACAAGAAACAAAATTACAGAGCAAAAAATCGACAGAATGAACTACGTTAACGAAAACAGAGTAATCTGCAGGAGTTCTTCTGATCGTTCTCGATCGGCTCTGATACCAATTGTTAGTCCCTGTTTCTGTAACAGCAATGAATAATCGATCTAACAAGGAAGATTAAATGTAAAGATGAACACAGAATGAATCACCGTAAAACCTTCTTTGATAAACCGTGGAACGTACAGCAGAATGATATAAGCGTAAGGCTATGAATAATAAGTACGACGTTCAGCCTTTTCCTAAACCTCGGCTCCCTTTTTATAGGCGAGGTTTAGGTTAGGCGTTCCAGGCTTTTGGCCTGTTTAAATGGGCCTAACACTTGGCCTGATTTCTATCTAATTTATGCACTATTTAAATACAAGGATTAAATATAAAGCTAATCTATGACCAACTTGATTCACAATTAAATATCTCCAACAGTAATCATGCACCTGAAGCCACAAACTGAAGGTTGTTTTACCTTCCCGAACACATCTGAGTGTATTAGCTCTAACAGCGCTTTGGCTCTGAAATTTGATTCCTCATATGGAAGATGATGAGCTTTTCCATATTGACACCCAACACAAACCACATCATCATGAATTTCTAGTTTGGGGAGACCCTTTAGCATTTCCATCTTCATCATCACCCTTAATTTCTTGTAACTCACATGCCCAAGGCGTGCATGCCAAAAATCTGGTGTCTCATTTTTTCTTGTCTTATCTACACATGCTGTTTGTGCAGACATCACATAAATAGACTCAACTCTTCCCATGATCGGTTCCTCATTTTCTTGTAGATGCCGATATACTTTAACATAATCTGGGCCGAACACCACATATTTTCCAGATTTTTTGAGTTGTGACACCGATAGTAAATTCTTCTTCATACCTGGCACGTGCATGACATCTTAGAGCTCCACTTGTTCAGCATTAAATTGTGGAGTAATCGTTGTTTGGCCAACGTGAGTGATAGGTAGTTTTGAGTTGTTTGCAGTGACTACAACTCGCTGTCCTTCATACTTATTGATGTTTTCTAATTTGCTCATGGCATCCGTCATGTGATTGGAGCACCTAGAATCTACAATCCAATCATTTTCATAATTTATGAATCTATCATTCACCGTGACAAGAGTCATTTCTTCTTCTTCCTCTTCTTCTTCCTCTTCTTCAATGATGCAAGAAGCTATAAATTCTTGAACATTATCCACTGCATAGGCAACTTGAAAATAATATTCTTCTTCACTATTGCTCTCCTTTAGAGTTGATGTCGTTGCATTTCCTTCAACTATTTGAAGTCTTCAATCTCTAGCAAAATGACCTTTCTTCCCGCAATTGTAGCACTGGTTGTTTATCTGTCGGTACCTCATCTCTTCTTTACTTTTATCATGACGGGTTTGATTAGCTCCCCCTTGGTTAAAGCTCCCTTGTGGCCTCTTTCGTCAATCTTCATGATTTGGATTTATATTTGTTAGTCTTGCGTTTCTTCTATCTCGTCTGAAACTCCTTTTATTGCTAAATAAGACGGTCTCATCCTCCTTGACTGAGACTTTAGACATTTGTTTATCTAAAGCCTCTTGGTTGGCTAATATGCCCTCTAACTCCGTTAGAGTTGGCTCCTTTGCCCATCCACGGGTAGCAGTGATAATGTCATTATATTCTGGCTTTAACCCATGGATTATGATTCTTCTTTTTCTTGTATCGGTGATGGCATTTTGTGGATCGAACTTTGATATTTCATCACAAATTGTTTTGACTTTATTAAAATATTGACTCACCGACATATCTTGTTGCAAGACCGAGAGAAGATCCTTATCCAACCGTTGGAGTTTCACATCATTCGTCCTGTCAAAGAGTGCTGCCAAAGAATCCCACGCCTCCTTTGGAGTTTTTGCATCTTTGATGTGCTGCAGCAACTCATCTTCAATTGTTACGGGTAAAACATACATGGTCTTCCACACTTTTATCTTCCATTTCCTTAATTCCTCCGCATTCGTGGATGGCGATGTGTTACCATTACTAATGATGTCCCACAGATCTTGTCCAAGCAAATAAAATTTCATACGAACACTCCAAGTGTTGTAGTTGGAATCGTTAAGTTTTTCGACGCCACTTACCGAATTTGATATATTCATAGTGAATTGAATATATGACAACCAATATTCTTAGCAAGTTTGGTCCCGAACCAATCGACTTCGCAATCCCGGATTGTGCACTAATAGTACCTCTGCGTCGTCTTAACTCTTCACGGACAATAGCCTTTGATCCCCGGTTCTGTTACCACTTGTTGATACTAATTGGTTGAATAAAGACAATTTTATTAATATAAAATATTGAGTACAAAGATGTGAGTCTCTCTTACTCTCACTCTTAAGGATGCTTCACTCTCTTGGTGGTTATGGAGTTATGTCCATCCGTCGCTATTTATACTAGTCTAAGGTGGTGAGAGTGTTTCTATAACCTCCCACATTAATTACATTCTAGAGTATTCTCACATTAATTACATTCTAGAGTATTTCTTTCTAACTCTAATTTAATACTCTATCTAGAGAATTCTACACATCCTAGAGTACTTAAAAAATTTCTTGAGGATAAACTAGACATGTAAAGGAATATTTTCAAAAAACATCATCAAAAAATCCATCAGAAATCACCCCAAACGACGACGGCCGGACGGAGGATCATGCCCCTCCGGCTAGACAAGATCTTTTCCGAGAATAAAGGTTCAATTGCTCACCACAACGCCCCACAAATGGTCCCACATAGTAACCCGCACGGGTAGCTCAGTTGGTCGAGTGTTGGGAGATTTGGATCAACGGACCAAGGTTTGAATCCCTGCAGTGATCGGGTGGAGGTCACATAACCTGAAATAAGGCTGGGCCTCTGGTGCGCACAGGTGTATGGGCCTACTGCCATTCTGCTGACTGAGTCACCGTGACTAACCTCCCCACCATCCTGTTGGGTCGGAGTGGGGGATCTTGAGGTTAGAGATTCCACCTTTTGGATCAATGGTCCCACATAGTAGGTGGAAAGCAAAATTGTCCATTGACATAGTCCCGATTCAACAAAAGTGCAGTGTGTTCTATCTCTCGAGTGTTTTAAACTTTTTACATTTCTCCTTCTCACGTCTCTCTTTCCTTTCTAAGCAAATGCTTGTGATGGAGTATATTCCCGTATACCCCCAGGGGCACCACGACCGCCGGTAGAGAGCCTTGCGGGTTCATCGGGGGCAAGAAAATACTAAGTCCACATCTAAATCCGACCCCGACCGCCGAGGTCGAGAAACATCAAGTTCAGGAATCAAGTAAACTCAGCAGATGACGGAGTCCACCGACTCCGACCCCGACCCCGAGGTCGGGAAACATCGAGCTCAGGAGCCGACCAAACTCGACGATTCATGAGCCCGACCTCGAGACATCCGAGATCGGCACCAAGTCTGACCTGAGGAGTATTACTCCAAGTCAACGCCAAGCAGAGCACCAGGCGGTCAAACCACCTCCAAAGCAAGAACGGAAGATAGCAATTCGAGTCCTCTCAACATAGGCCCGAGCCCCCAGATACCGACCTCAGTAACCCTCGAGGTCGGGAGAAAAGCACCCTGTACTGAGGCGAAATCCGCAAGGGCTTATTTCGTGAGGAAACATCGCCACGTCACTCTCCGCGCTGGCGGAATATATCGGATTATCTGCATATGGCCACATGAAACCTTTGGCAGGATTTCTGTTAGAGAAATGATCAATCAGCCAGCTACCAGAAGCTCTCTCTCTCCAATCAACTTTCCACGTGGCTGCTCCCGGTCCATTTAGTCTGGTAGTTTGTTAGAGTAGCTTTACACATGCCTCTCTCCTATTAGACTAGTATCTTTTTACTTGGGCACCAAGTATTTCCTTTTCTCCTTAGTAAAAATATCACCTTCCAACTTGTGGAAATGGATCGAATTTTGGATTCTTGAGTTCTGATCAATCATACTGCGAGACTTGCAAGCCAGTTCGCTCTCTCCATTTTCTCTCTTATTCTCGGTGGATTCCGGCCACCCCTGGTCCGACGATCCATCATTTTTTGTGCTCTCGTTGAGAGCCAAACTGTGAACAAGTCAGATCCTCCCAATTCTCTTCAAATCTACAGGAAATTTCTCCACAACAATGGCGGGAAAGAGGATCCTCAGAACTCGACGTGATGCTGCCGCCGTCGCGCAGGTTGGGCCCTCGCTGGAAGCTACTGCTACTTCCGGCACTAGGAGGGCTGCCAAGGGAAAACAAGCCGCTGGAACTTCTGTCGATCTGCGCAGTCAGATCCAGCGTACTTCTCCAGATCTGTGCCAACAAATCTCTTTCAATCGCGATGCAGCGGCAATGCCGTCCGCACAGGTGATCCCACAATTCCAGAACCTTCTCATGGTGGATCCCTCTGCGGCGGTTGGCGCCCTCATCACTGGACTGCAGCAGGTGCTCCCGACGCTGCAATCTCAGCCCGCGGCTGTTGTGGCTCCTCAGGCCACTCGATCTATCTCTCCGGCGAACTCCAGATCTCGTTCTCTGAGAGTAGGCTCTATTGATGCTCCTTTGGTGGTGGAGAGACCAGCGCGGATGGTCTATCAATCACCCCCTCGCCAGAGGGCGACTCTGGGGATCAACTCTCCCCCAATCCGCCAGGTGGCTTCCGTAGCGCCTGTGAACGCTGTGCCTCTCGCACAACAAGCAGGGACTTCTCATCCCACTGCGGCAACACAGAGGATGGCACCTCCGCCGCCTCCCGCATTGCCGTCCAGGTACATTACCCTCCGTGTTGAATACAGTTGTACTAATGATGAAGGTGTCTATGCTGTCACCACGGAGGACTCCTCCCAACCCCCTCCCTGCAACAGGATGACAACCCCAATCCATGGATTGAGGTGGGAAGGCGTCCCATCTTCTCCAGATTGGGGGACAGATCTATGGCAAATCAGCGCCTCTCTGTCAACATACCGGGGATTAACAGGGCAAACTCCCCATTCCTCGACATCCCCCAGCACCAGTAGCAGCAACAGCCTGGGAGAAGGACTCCAGAGCGTGTACCCGCTTTGGAGAGGCTAGGGGGCACTCATTCCCCCATATTTGTCCCCCCACGCCACCAGCAGATGCCTTCTCCCCCAAGGCAACAACGCGCTTCACCATTGCGCCAGCAACAATGACAGCCCCTGCGCCAGCCAAGGCTATCACCGCCGAGGCGGCAGGTGGAATCTCCACCACGGCGCCAGCGCCAGGAGGACCCGAGGGAAGAGCAGGTCCGCCTCCTGACCCAACAGGTCAATGAGCTACGGGCTGCAGCTGTTACAGCAGTACCACCACCACCACCACCGCCGCCCCAGCACACGGCGCGTGATGCTCGGCTGGAAGCGCTAGTGCTTCAGGTCCAGCAACTCCAGGCTCAGGTCAACCAGGAGCCCGTAACGGTAAGGGTAAGGACCGCCACCCCTTTACCACACATATCATGCAGGCCCCTATACCCCCAAAGTATAAGGGACCTAATATTCAGCTCTATGGGCGTAAAACTGACCCCCAGGAGCACTATACCCGCTACCGGTCCGGCATGTATATGTTGGGCGCTAGCGATGAGTACATTTGCCGTATGTTTCCCTCCACTTTAGAGGGAGAGGCATATGACTGGTTCAACGATGTCCCTGATGAATGCATTGACTCATGGAGGGAGTTAGCTACCCGCTTCCTCACTCATTTTTTCGCAAGGGCAAAGACGAAGAAGCACTTCTCCCACCTGCTGTCCGTCAAGCAGGGCAGAGATGAGCCTTTGGGCAAGTTTCTGGAGCGATGGAATGAAGAGACCTCCAAGGTATACTGAGCTGATGACAACACCCGCCTGGCTATGCTCCAAGAGGTCCTGTGGACTGATGGCTTCTCAAGGAGCCTTATCATTGACCCTCCACGAGACTATCAGTGGTCGCTCCACCGTGGGCAAAACTATGCCCTAGCGGAGGAGGTGCACAACCGCAAGAGGGTGCAGGAAAGTGTTGCCAAACCCCAGAAGCAGGAACAAAAACAGTCGAAAAAGCCAAAGCCACCGCGGGAGGACAGGCCTCGTGATGACAATAATAAAGACCGGAACAGCAATTCATAGTTGTGAGATCAACTATACTTTCTAAAAGTATGATGCAGTCCACATACCAATCTTATCGCATATCATCAATATCACATTCTCGATGATCATTGATTGGGGCTATTTTAGGACCTTATGTTATATCATATAAGCTCTCACTTACTTATTGACAACATAAGTCCAAGGGAACACAATTATGAATAAGATATTGACGATCGAAATACTTAATCATCAATGTGTAATACCGCATATATCAAATATATAAAACTAAATGTGATCAAGTACATATATCTCTAAAAGGTGATTGTCGCTAGGACATATATACTAACAGCGCCTACATTGATACTGGATCCTCTGTTAACATCATGTACATACAGACGTTCCACGATCTAGACCTCCATCTCAACTCCCTGAGGCCCATCCGAACTCCCCTCTCCGGATTGACCGGTGACTCCATAGACGCCAAGGGCACTACTGAGCTCTCCCTTAAGTTCGGGGATGGATCTCACTACTCCAAGATCCCTGTGGAGTTCGTGGTTGTGCGACTCGAGTGTGCTCACAATGACATACTCGGGAGGCCAGCACTGGAGGACCTGGAAGCAGTGATCTCCATGCGGCACCTCTACATGAAATTCCCGACTGAGACCGGGGTCGGCTACTGCAGAGGTAGCCAGAGGATAGCCAGATCATGCTATATGAAGATGACAAAACGGATGGCAGCTAGAGACATGCGCATCAACACCATCTCACAGGCCGCCCTCGAGGAAGAAACTCCTAGAGCCGAGCCTGTAGACACGCTGGAGACTGTTGTCATGGATGAGTCCAACCCAGAAAGAGCTGTTCAGATCGGAACAAACCTGAATCCAGGACTGAGGCGAGCAATAATATCTGTTCTTGTTAAATACAAGGTTATCTTCGAATTAGGCTCCGATGAAATGCTGGGGATTAGTCGTGATATAATCACGCACAAGCTATCTGTGGACCCGAACGCAACGCCTGTTAAACATCGCAAGCGGTACCTGTGTACGGACAGAAGGGAATTTGTCAAGGTCGAGGTGACTATGCTCCTTAGCATAAATCACATCGCCGAGGTCGAATACCCAAACTGGCTAGCGAATGTTGTTTTGGCACCCAAGCCACCAACATTTCGTATGTGCGTCGATTACACCGACCTCAACAAGGCTTGCCTGATGGATCCATTCCCACTGCCGAACATCGATCAGCTCGTCGATGAAATAGCTGACTGCGAGCTCATGAGCTTCCTGGACGCCTTCCGGGGCTACCACTAGATTTTCATGAACGAGCTCGATGCCCCGAAGACAGCTTTCATGACTCCAGAGGGTATTTTCTGCTATCTGGTTATGGCGTTTGGGCTCAAAAACTCAGGTGCCACCTACACTTGCATGGTGGCCAGGGTCTTCAAGGCTGTGCTCGGCAGGACGATGGAAACCTACATGGATGACATGATAGTCAAGAGCCGCAAAGCCAGCACACATACCGAGGATCTAGAAGAGATCTTCAAGATTATGAGCAAGATCAACCTCCGGTTCAACCCCAAGAAGTGCACATTTGCAGTTCAAGGGGGGAAGTTCCTGGGCTACATGATTAGTCAGTGTGGGATCGAGCCAAACCCGGAGAAAGTGCAGGTCATACTTAATATGGAGCCGCCCCGAAATGTCAAAGAGGTCCAAAGATTAACTCAGAAGTTGGCAGCCCTCAACAGGTTTCTTTCAAAATCGGCCGAGCGTGCACTGCCATTCTTCCAAATCATGAGGAAGTCTGCAAAATTCCAGTGGACTCCTGAGTGCCAGACAGCATTCCATGACCTCAAGCGATATCTTGTCTCTCTGCCAGTATTATCAAAGCCTGAACATGGAGAAACGTTATACCTCTACCTAGGCGTCATGCCATGGGGCCGTGAGCTCGGTCCCGATTCGCGAAGAAGATGGAGCTCAGAAGCCCATCTACTACATAAGCAAAACTTTGCGTGATGCCGAGCTCCGGTACTCCCCAGTAGAGAAGACTGTACTAGCAGTAGTATGGAATGTAAAGCGACTGGCCCACTATTTTCAGGCCCACGCTGTACACATCCTCACCCATCAACCACTGGGTCAACTGATGAGGAGCCCCACAAGCTCGGCCAGAATGGTAAAATGGGCGGTTTTTCTGAGCCAATACCAGATCGAGATAAAACCGAGGCCGGCCATCAAAGGGCAGGCCCTCGCCGACTTCATAGCAGAATGCACTGCCAGAGATCTGACCCCAGTCACCTCAACTGACGAGGACGACTGGTGGACACTGCTCTTTGACGGCTCTTCAGCAGCCAAAGCCTATGGGGGGAGTCGTACTCATCACCCCCGAGGGCTTCCGAGCTTACTATGTTATACGCTTTGCATTCAAAGTCTCTAATAACGAGGCAGATTATGAAGCCTTATTATCTGGCCTACACCTTGCAGCTAATATGCAGGCGGGAAAGCTGAGGATCAAATGTGATTCGAGGCTCGTGGTCGGGCAAATCAACGGCTTCTGTGAAACAAAGGAGGCCAGGATGAAAGAATATAAAGTCACTGCGCTGGAGCTCCTGGGCACTTTCCAGATGTACGAAATACTACAGATACCATGGGCTCAGAATCAGGAAGCTGACATTTTGTCGAAACTGAGCTCGGATACGCCTGAGTACATCTCCAAGATAGCTCAGGTGGAGGAACTGTCAGCTCATGTGGAGGAACTGTCAACGCCGAGTATACAACAGACCCTCATACATCAGGTACAATCCATCCCGAGGGACTGGACCACTGACCTAAAAGAATATATTGACAACGGGCAACTGCCCCAAGGTGAGGCCGAGGCCAGACTTGTCAAGCTCCAGGCCCCGACCTATACCCTCCTCGACGGCGTGCTATACAAAAGGTCCTACAACGGCACGCTCCTACGCTTCCTCAACCCCAATGAGGCCAAACTAGCCATGAAGGAGATCCATGCTGGTGTCTGTTCGGCACATCAAGGCCCTCACTCAATGTCCAGAAAGCTCCTATTGCAGGGGTATTTCTGGCCCACCATGGCAAAAGAATGCGCCCGGACGGCACGTTCTTGTGATGCATGCCAACAGTTCCAGAACGCCCTAGGACGTCCAGCAGTAACCTACGCCCCCATAAGCACGACAATCCCATTCTCCATATGGGGCGTAGACTTTGTGGGACAGCTTCCCCGGGGAACTGGCAATTGCAGGTAGATTATAGTCGCCATCGACTACTTCACCAAATGGATAGAAGCGGAACCACTGGCTAGCATAACCTAGGCGCAGTGTAGGAAAGTTGTCCACAAAAATATCCTCACTCGCTTCGGAGTGCCACAACAGCTCATCACCGACAACGGTACTCAGTTCGAGGCCAAGAGATTCCAAGACATGCTGGCCAGTTGGGGAATAAAACACAATGCAGCCTCCGTCGCCTATTCACAGTGCAACGGACAGGTAGAAAATGCCAACCGCACCACCCTGACGGGCTTGAAAAAGAAGCTCGCAGATGAGGGCGGGGGCTGGGCGGACGAGCTCCACAACATTCTGTGGGCCTATAGAACAACTCCCCGCCGGGCAACGGGTGAAACTCCATTCTCACTTTGTTACGGCTTTGAAGCCAAAGCCCCTACAGAAGTCACGATCCTGACCCCGCATGTCCTGACATACGACCCCGAGCATAACGAACATGATATGCGATTCGATCTTAACTTTGTTGATGAAAGGAGAGAAAATGCATTCCTGAGGTCAGAGAATTACAGACGCCAAGTCAAAAGCTACTATGACACTCGAGTTCGAGGTCGGGAGTTCCAAGTGGGGGACTACGTTCTCAGGTGACAAGCGGCTAGCCAACCCAATGAAGGGGGAAAGATGGCCAAAAAATTCGAAGGGCCCTACATCATCACAGCTATAGTCCGGCCCGAAACCTACAAACTGAGCACCCCAAAAGGCACGGAGGTTCCTAGATTATGGAACGTCCACCACCTTGTGAGGTACTACCAGTGACCCAACGTTCTAAAGGAGACAATGAGCCCTCGCCAAATGGAGACTTTGCACAATCGCGAGCATTGGGAATCCGGGGTCTTAAAGGAAAACTTTGCAACTTTTGCTAACCATTGCTACAACTCTTCATACAAGAAATTCAAACTCTGAAAAGCAAAAAGCCTCCTTGAGATTAATACTTCATCATCTTCTACAAGAGAAGGCAGAAGTTGGAAAAATACTTTTTCCAACTCAAGCAAAGTTCCAAGTGTTCTTCAACTCTTCAAGCTCATCACATACAAATCCTTTGTAACGAAGCTAGTTGGAGGAACCCCTGTGTTAACAGAAACTCTTCTTGCTACAAGAAGGACGTCCAAGTAACTGGAGTAGTGAAGTGGTGATACTTCCAGGAAACTCAGTGAAAGGACCAGTCTTAAAGGAAGCCAGGCAGTGCATCCCAGGAGACATCTAGGCTTGAAGAAGACGTGGAGAGCTTCTTAAGTGCTAGGAATAAGGCTTTGTAAACGGAAGTTTTTACAGCTTAGTGGAACAGTGGACTAGAGGAACAAGTTGTTCCTTGAACCACTATAAAAATCCCTGGTGTCATTTACTTACTGCTTTAATATTTGCACTTAGATAGAACTGTCTAACTCCTCAGACTTGGTATCTGTGTTCAGCAGAACTTGTCCTACGAGTCAACAGAACTCCCTACCAGAACCCCATCCGTTGCCAGTCTGTTCTGTCAACAGAACAGGCTATTCTGTAAAATCTGGTACTTAGTTTAAAAAACTAAAAACCAATACAGTCTATTCACCCCCCCCCCCCTCTAGACTGTATCCAGTATAATCGGGACCAACAAGTGGTATCAGAGCCTCCTTGTTCTAATAATCTCTTAGGTTATTTGCTGAACAAAGATCCACTTGTTTTTCTGTTTGACCTCATTTCTATCTGATATAATGGATCACTCCTTGTCCAAGAATCTTATGTTTTCAGATCTTAAGTTTGATGACAGGAGGATCCGGATGAAAGCACATCTCTGTGCCCTGCATGATGAGATGTGGGAAGTTCTAGATATTGGCCCTTTCACAAGCTTCCAGAAGGTCAATCCTGAGCATGCCATTGACAACACCAGACCCCAGATGATCAGTAAAGCCAAGTCAGAATGGACCACTGAAGAGAGGAGAAAGTACAACCTAGACAATATTGCTAAGGACATCCTCTACAAGTCCATTGATGATAGGTACTTCAACAGAATAAAGAAGTGCAAAACTGCAAAGGAAATCTGGGATACTCTTGAGCTCATTGGAGCTGGTGATGAGCAAGAGAAGGACAACAAACTGACTATAGCCAACAAGAAGTTTGATGACTTCAAACTTCTCCCTGGTGAAAGCATCTCCAAGATGTATGACAGGCTCCTCACTCTCACTGGAGAGATCTCTGAGCTTGGCAAGGAACTCACCACCAAGGAGATCAACCTGAAGGTGTTGAGGGGACTGCCCTCAGCATGGAAAATGAAGGTAGTTGCTGTCCAAGCTAGCAAGGATGTAAAGACTTATCCCACTGATAAGCTCATTTCAGATCTCAAAGCTCATGAGTTTGAAATGACTGAAGAAAAGGAAGATGTACCAGAAGAGAGGACCATTACAGCCCTCACTGCCAGCACATCAAAGGTAAATGATTTTGACCCTTCAGTACTTTTATCTGACGAATATATGGCTGCCTTTGCCAGGAGATTCAAAAAGTTTATGAAGAATCCCAAAGATGGAAGGAGTCCATCTTTCAACAGAAAGCCATACCAGAAGGTCAAATCAACAGAAAGCAGTGGTGAGCTTCTCTGTTACAATTGCAGACAACCTGGTCACTTCAAGGCTGACTGTCCCCATCCAAGGGTGTCCAAGAAACAAGGACAGGATGGAGAAAAGAAGAAGTACGAAGACAACTCCAGAAGGAGAAAGGCACTTGTGACAGAACAGCTAGAGAAAGACCCTCTGTCAGAAACAGAATCCAGTTCTGACTCAGATTCTGATGAGGCCTTCTGTTGCCTTGATACTGAGACAGAAGACCTTTGCCTCATGGCTCATTCTGATGATGAGGTAACCTCTACTTCTGAATCTAGTTTTTCCTCGGTAGGCTTAGCTTTTGATTCTGATTCAATGTCAGAATTTTGGGAAGAGTTTAAGGCCATACAAGCCACTTATTCTTCTGTAACAGAAGAAAATAGTAAGTTAAAAGCTGAAATTCTTGACTTAAAGAAGGAGGTTGAGATCAAAATCAATCTTCTAATTAAGGAAAGAGATCAACTGGAGACTGAAAATGTTTCTCTTCTCAAGAGAATAAGAGAAATAGAGCCTCTCGAGATTAAGTACAAAGCTTACCAGAAGGCCCAGTCTTCCATGGAAAAGATTGTACTTGATCAACAGATTGGCACTGGTTTTGGTCTTGGTTATGGCTCAACAGAATCAGGTGAGCTTTCTGTAATGCCTAGCACCAGAGTTGCTAAGGCAGATAAGGTCATAGTGCCACTGATTTCTAGCCCCATCTGTCAAGCTGGTGTATCTGGCACCAAGGTTGTTCATGAGGAAGTCAGACCAGAAAAGGGAAAGATAAAGGTTCAACAGAAACCCTTTTTGAAAAATAATGAACCTGGTAGAAAACCTAACAACAGAAAAGGTTTTCAAGATAACAAGAATAAAAGACCATTCATTGACAGACAACCTCATGTCAATCGTGCCAGAAATGATCACCAGAAGGGCAAATATCAAGAGAAAGTTAACTTTAGGCAGAAGAGGTTGGCTGGTCAACTTCAGAAGCCCAAAGCTAACCGTCCCTCTTCTCTTGATAGTATATGGGACTTCTTTCCAACAAAGAAAGCTATGCAAAAGTATGTAAACAGGAAGCATGACCCTCACAAGCATCTGCCCAAAGTGAATCACACTTCAGTTTACTATAACTACCAGGTGGACAATGGGTACCACCCACCAAGGTTTCACTTGATGAGACCAAAATGGTACCAACTACCCAGACTCCATGACCCCCCAGGACCCAGCATTGCTTGGGGTACCTAAACCTTTCTTTTGATCTTGCAGGAACTGTGTGCTGGAGCTATCTCTGAACAAGAATGGTTTATTGATAGTGGATGCTCCAGGCACATGACAGGTGACAGAAGTTGCCTAACAGAGTTCCAGAAATGCAAAGGACCTAGAGTTACCTTTGGAGGTAATGACAAAGAAGGTCAAACAAAAGGAAGAGGAAAGCTGATCAGGAACCAGATAGTCATTGATGATGTCTCTTATGTCAAAGGACTGAAGTTCAACTTGCTAAGTGCTAGCCAATTCTGTGACAAAGGCTACACTGTTGAATTCACAAAGGACTTCTGCTATGTGAAGCATGAGACAACAAAGGAAGTGGTTCTTACAGCATCAAGGAAGAAGAACATTTATGTAGTTGATTGGAACACAGCAAAGGATGGAGTTTGCCTGATAGCCAAAGGAGATTCAAAACTGAGCTGGGACTGGCACAAAAAGCTCAACCATTTGAATTTCAAAACAATCAACAAACTGGCCAGAGAACACATTGTAGAAGGGCTACCAGACATTGTGTACAAGAAGGAGACCCTCTGCAGTGCATGTCAGAAAGGCAAATAAGTGAAGAATTCATTCAAACCCATTGCTGGAGATCTTTCTACAAGTCCTCTAAATCTGATTCACATGGATTTATTTGGACCTGTTGAGACTCCAAGCGTTGGTGGCAAGAAATATACCCTAGTCATGGTGGATGACTACTCCAGATTCACATGGACTATCTTTCTATCAAAGAAAAATGAAACTCTTCAGAAGTTGCCATCTCTGTTAAAGCAACTTCAGACTGAGAAGAATTTGAAAGTGAAGACAATCAGATCAGACAGAGGAACTGAATTTGTCAACCAAGTCATAAAGGACTTCTGTGATCAGAATGGGACTTTTCATCAACTTTCTGCCGCCAGAACCCCTCAACAGAATGGCGTAGCAGAAAGAAGGAACAGAACTTTAAAAGAAGCTGCAAGAACGATGATTGCAGAATCTGGATTGCCTATGAGATATTGGGCTGAAGCAATCAACACTGCATGCTATACTCAGAACAGAAGCATGATCAACAAGAATCACCAGAAGACCCCTTATGAACTCTGGAAGGGAAGAAAACCTAACATCAGCTACTTTCATGTATTTGGATGCAAGTGCTACATTCTTAACAATGGAAAGGAGCATCTGAAAGTCTTTCAAGAGAAGGCTGATGAAGGAGTCTTTATAGGCTATTCAAACACCAGTAAAGCCTATAGAGTACTCAACAGAAGGACCCTACATGTTGAAGAATCTATACATGTGAAGTTTGATGAAAGCATCTCTGTTAAAGAGGTAACAGAGATCCTCAAGGAAGTCAGCATAGAAGAAAGAACACCAGAACCAACAGAAGAGGTGGCAGATAACCCTGCATTTCCAACACCTGCACCAAACCCCCTTCTGTTAAATGAAGATGAAGACTCTGAAGATGAGGAACCAGAGAGACCAAGACAGCAGCTGACAGAACCTGACCTAACATGGTTAAGAGATCATCCCCCTAACCAAGTGATTGGTCAAATCAGAAGTGGAGTTCAAACCAGATCCACATCAAGAAGAGAAGCAATGCTTGCCTGCTATATATCTCAAATGGAACCTATGACTGTTGAAGAAGCTCTTGCAGACTCAGATTGGATCAATGCTATGCAAGAAGAGCTTACTCAGTTTGAAAGGAACAAAGTATGGGAACTTGTTCCTAGGCCAAAGCACCAGAATGTTATTGGAACCAAATGGGTATTCAAGAACAAAGCAGATGAAGATGGCAACATTGTAAGGAATAAAGCAAGGCTGGTAGCTAAAGGATATTGTCAAGAAGAAGGAATAGATTTTGATGAGACCTTTGCACCAGTTGCCAGACTTGAAGCCATCAGAATCTTTCTAGCCTATGCTGCCTACAACAACATCAAGGTCTACCAGATGGATGTCAAGAGTGCATTTCTAAATGAAGATCTTGAAGAGGAAGTTTATGTGGAACAACCACCAGGTTTTGTCATTCCTACTCACTCCTCTTGTGTCTACAAGCTTAAAAAGGCCCTCTATGGTCTTAAGCAAGCTCCCAGAGCCTGGTATGACACATTGTCCATTTTCCTAGTGAACCATGGGTTTAATAAAGGAAAGGTTGACAAAACTCTATTTCAAATCTCTGTTGCCAATCATATTCTGTTAGTACAAAGGGAAAAATACTCCAATATTACTAACACATGTGACTTTTCCCAATATATGACCATGTGTGTTTTTGTATCAACCGTATGACCAAACCATTCATGGCATACATCGTCGCACGCACTAATGCATCCAAAATAACGTAATTGCCCTTCAAATTAAACGAAAAGCCCTGAATCGGAAAAGAAATAAACGAGAAACATGCGCCGTAAACTGGGCTTCAACGGGTAGTCCGTATTAACCGCCTCTTCTGTACGGAGAATGTCAGAGCGAGGCGGCGTCTAGCGAAGCAAAAATGACGAAGACGACTCCAAATCGGGCCAGAAGAGCAGTGAAGAAGCCGGAGAAACGACAACAAGCGCAAGCAGAGGAGGACGCGAATTGGGATGGTGTTTTTTGTTTGGGCATTATTTGTATGGAATTAGGGCATTAATATTGTTAGGACACTTTTTTGGGATGGTGTTTTTTGATTGGGCATTATTTGTATGGAATTAGAGGTGTTTGGGGTAGAATAGATGCAGGGAAGTAATTTTTTTGTTTTAATAGATGTTCGGCAGGACACTGGTTTTAGGTGAGTAAATATTTGTGAGTTAGTGCAGTAATTAGTCATTGTATAATCAGAGCAGTAAGATTGTTACGAAAATTATTTTGGAATGGTGTTTGTTGTTGGGCACTGGTTGCATGGAATTAAAGGTGTTTGACAGTTTGAGGGATAATAGATGCAAGGCAGTAATTGGTTTTGTTGCATAGAGGACTGGCAAGACAATGTTTTTTAGGGAAATAAATGTTTTTGAGATAGTGCAGTATTTTGGACAATGTAAAATTAGGGCATTAAGATTGGTAGGATAGTTTATTGTGATGGTGAAGAAAAAAAGAAGGGATACGTTGGGTGAAGAAGATCGTGTATGATAGTGATACGCAGCAACAATAATGATAAGACTTACCCTCTATTAATTTTTCTAATAATTGTTTCCTTGTTTTTAGGAGATTATCATTACCGATCCACCGGTTATGCTCAAAGCGGTTACGAAATATACGTGATTGAGACCTACGTGATTTTGCTTGGCCAGCCTTTTATTATATTTTAGGGTTACAAATAGAAACTCATTAATTAAATAGGAGGGCACGGTTGGGAATAAAAAAAAAACAATGACCGGGTTATCATGTGAGGTCATACATTAGGATAAATATTAAACTAGTCATATAATGGGAACTACATCATCTTTTAGTAATATCCATGTAATTTTCTCTAGTACAAATATATGTTGATGATATTATATTTGGTAGTACTGATCCAGAACTGTGCAAGAAATTTTCTCAAGTGATGCAGAGTCAATTTGAAATGAGTATGATGGGAGAACTCAGTTACTTCCTAGGACTTCAAGTCAAACAAGTTCCAGAAGGGATCTTTTTCAATCAAGGGAAGTACAACAGAGATCTAATCAAGAAGTTTGGAGTGGAAGGCAAATCATCAGTGAAGATTCCCATGAACACCTCACAAGGAATTGGTCCAGATGATGAAGGAAAGGATATAGATGCAACAACATACAGAGGAATCATAGGATCTCTGTTGTATCTAACTGCAAGCAGACCAGACATCTCATTCTCTGTTGGAATCTGTGCCAGATATCAATCAAAGCCCAAGGAAAGCCATCTAAGTGCTGCAAAGAGAATCATCAGATACATCAAAGGAAATCCAAATGCAGGCCTATGGTATCCAAAGGGAGGTAACTTTGAACTAATTGGTTACTCTGACTCAGATTTTGCAGGTTGCAGACTAGACAGAAAGAGCACATCTGGTCACTACCAATTGCTAGGAGGAAGGCTTGTTTCCTGGTTTAGCAAGAAGCAGAACTCTATCTCAACAAGTACAGCTGAGGCTGAGTACATTGCAGCTGGGAGTTGCTGTGCTCAGCTACTCTGGATGAAGCAACAACTAAAGGACTATGGAATTCAAGCAAAGGAGATCAAGCTGTTGTGTGACAACATCAATGCCATTGCTATCACTCAGAATCCAGTTCTTCATTCCAGGACAAAGCACATTGAGATCAGACATCACTTCATCAGAGATCATATTGAGAAGAAGCACATTTGCATGGAACATGTGCCAACAGAAGACCAGCTTGCAGATATCCTGACAAAGCCTCTTCCTGAGGCTAGGTTCAACAAACTGAGAGAGGAATTGGGAATGATGGATGAGATTCCAAGGGAAAGTTGAAAAGAAAGGCCCTCTGTTGCTAAATTCCTGTTAACAGAATACCTATTGATGAACCCCTTCTGTTAACCCCTTCTGTTCTCTACCCTGGCAGAACACCTCTGCAACAGAAACCCTTTCTACAGAAAGCCTCCTCTTATGTCCAACAGAAGGTTGTGGACTTAGAAAATTCTGAAAATCGGGTGACCTAGTAAATTATTAAAGGTCTTTTACCCTTTTTACCCTTAAAACGGTATCCAGCCGCATAATATTTACTGCGCCCCTTTTTACATTTATTGGAACCTTGGAACCGTAAATTATCTGAAACGTCCACTAACCCGCACCCATAAATCCCCCTTTCGCAAACCTAAACCGTTACTGCTCTCATAACTCTCAAGCTTTTGAACTCTTATCTCTCCAAAACTCTCAAACCGCTAAAAACTCCATGGCTTTCTTGAGCTTTTCCGATCTTTCCAAGGAACAAAAGGCAACTCTTCTGAAAAATGTACTGACAGGGATGAGATGCGAACTGGAAGTCCTACCCAGGTTCGCAGAGAAAACAGAGAGGATGACCACCATTGTTGACGGACTGTCACAGTGCCAACTGAGCAAGGTCATCACTCACGGTTATGTGGCCTACAACAACATTGACACCGTTGAGTTCTATCTCAACGCATCCTTCAAGGATGAAAACATCTCCTCCATCGTCCAAGGAGAAGAAGTTTTGATTGATGCTGACGTCATCAACAACATCTTCAATATTCAACTAGATGAAGGCAGGGCCTCTCTACTTGATTTGGAGGATACTGACATCCCTCTGCCTGAATTCAAGAAGAAGTTCTGCAGAAAAGGTGAAGAAGTAGAGAAGGTCAACATCAAGAAGAACCTGCTCAAGAAGGAATTTGAGCTGCTCATTAACATTTTCCACAAATGTTTATGGTGCAAGTATACCTCCACAGATGATGTCACAACTGCAAATGCCAAGGCCCTCTATGCAGTGCATCATGGGGGTAAACATCAATTGGGGACAAGTCATGGTAAAGTCCCTAATTGAGGTGATCAAGAAGAAGAATCCAAAGACTAGCCTCTATTCTGGGAAGCTAGGGCATGGACTGCTCATCTCAGAAGTGCTCCTCAAACAAGGGGTAACCTTGAGGAAGGCCACAGCTTTGGATCACACCAAGGTCATTTTCCTGTCTGCCTCTCCAAACAGGGAAAAGGCTATAAAGGCAGAACTGAAGAGACAGCTTCAGCTTGAGGCTAAGAGACAACAAGGAGAGAAGGTACAGAAACCCCTCTCTGTAGCCCCTTCTGCTGAAAAGAAGAAGAAGAAGAAGACCAAGAAGGCAGAACATGTTGCTCCTCCAACCTTGAAGGCTGGACAGAAGAGGAAGAGGACCACTAAACCCAAGAAGAAGGTTGCTAAACATGTGGTCTCAGTGTCTGAAGAAGTGGCAGACACTCAGGGGGAACCAGAGATCCCCACCTCTGCTGCATCTCCTGAACAGAACAGGGTGTCAACTCCAACAGAACACCCTAGTCCTGTCAAAGATGGGTATCTGTCCTTGCTAGACAGACAGTTTACCCGGGTCCTTGAATGGAGAAGGTGTAGAATGGGACCCCTCTCCAAAATAATCCAATATTTTGATCATTATGAGGTAGAAGAAGAAGCCGTCCTGAATTGGGTTGGGACTGATGATGTCTCAAAATGCTTTGCCCTCAACTTTCTTCACTCTGTCCTTGAGAAGAAGAAGGCAAGCTACAAGGGAAAGGCTGTCCTCATCTCCTCACCCTCAGAGGAGACAGTCAAACCTCTAGAAGAAGGAGAGATAGAAGCCTTTGAAGAATGGTTGTTCACCAAGATGGCAACTGACTCTGTGCAACCCAACTTCAACCCAGGAGAGTCCTCTGTACTCAAGACAGAAGGACAAGCTATGATGGAACATATCAAGGAGTGGAGGACTTCCTTGCTTGTGGATAACATCATTGAGGTAAACTCTCCAACCCCTTCTGTTATTATCCCAACAGAACCCCTTATTCCCTCACCTCCCACCAGCACAAAAACCCCTCCACCAGAAAACCCTTAACCTAAATCCCCTGCACAGAAAACCCCCACCCCTCCTCACTCACCCAAAAGGAAAATTGCATCACCCTGCAGAGCAATTGTTCCCTTCGGAAACCGCTCACCCTCACCTCCACCATCTCCTCCTCAACAGAATACCTCACCTATTCAATCTTCACCCCAGCACCAGAACCCCTCACCCCAACAGAAATCCTCTTCACCCTCGGAATCTGAACATCAAACCCCTCCACCAGAATCACCTCCTCCACAACAACCTGCAGAGAAGCTTAAACCTGTATGGTTTCTCAGAGATTCTGACCCTACAACTATCTCCCCCATCTCTGCTCCCCAAGGCCATTCCAGGCATTCTACTGCCCCCAATCCCTCCTTCAGAAAGAAGAAGAAGATAGTCAGGAACACAATACCTATATACTCTTCTTATGAAGATTCATCTGATATGGATGGATTCATGGTCAGCAAGTCATATCAAGCCACATCAAAGAGACAGAAGACCCCTCCTCTGACTCAACTGGAGCATGAACTGCGTGTCCAATCTCTCTCATCTGTCCAAGAACATCACCCCCTGCCTAAGGGAAGAGGTCTAGAGATGCCTCCAGCTGATGGACAACAGAATAACATTCCCTTCAACAAATTTGTTGAATCTGCAGAAGACTTTGGTGGACAAATCCTCCAAGGCATGAACAAGCTGATAGAGATCAATGATAAACACTATGGGCACCTTGCTCATGTGAATGACAATCTGAATTCAGGAATGCAGTTCATATCTGATCGTTTTGAGAACCTCACAGGAACACTCAACAACTTCATAGCCTCCTCCTCTGCCAGAACAGATGTCCTGTCAACAGAAGTGGTAGGTATCCACAACACCCTCTCTATCTTTCAACAGACTCTCCTAAGTCAAGGTCAGGCAATCAACTCTATCTCAGAGCATCTTGAGGCTATGAAGAAATCTGATGCCAGAACAGAGAGGCAACTGACCTCTATTGAGGAAATGTGCAGAGCTCACCAAGAACAAGCTCAAGCTCTCCTATCTATTGACAGAGACAGATATCAAAAGAAGGTGCTGCTTGAAGCCAATAACAAGGACATCTTTTCTGCCATTCAGAAGCAGCAAGGTCTCATTGAAGGCCTTACCTCTGTCACTCAGACTCTACCAGAGGCCCTTGAGCAGATAGCCTCCACCCAGGCCTCAGAGTTTCAGAAAATAAGCCTGATGATAGAAGATCTGCATGATGCCAAAAAGGGGGAAGAGGACCCTCAACAGACCAGGCCTAGGTCCCACAGAACTCCTACTAGGGCACCCTCCTCTGCTGAGCCTGCAGTGGATCCGGCTCCCTATTTTGAAGCTGCCCTACAGAAGAAGAGAGCAGCAGGTATACCTAGACCCCATCTCCAGTCAAGAAAGGCACCAAGAAGAAGAAAGTTTTTAACTTCACTGAATGGAGATTGGGTGGATCTCAGAGAATTGACAGAGCTCAATTTGAAGAGATGAAGGCCAAAATGACTCTCACTCAACAACAGCACCTCTATTTGGACAAAGATGGTGTTGTGAGAGTTAGGTATGGGGGATCTTTAGAAGAAGCTGAAGAATGGTATAAGAAGAACATTGTCCCAGGCAAGACAATACATGAAGGTGTTCTCAGCTATCTGGACTGTAAGCTTTCTCCCATTTGGGCATCTTATCAAAGCTCTGGCAACCTTTCCAAGATTAGAGTAGAAATCAATGAAGAACTGCTCAGACTTCAAAGATTGGAAGAAGAAGCTCTGCAAGCAGCTAATCTGGAGAATGTGTAAGGTTTAACTCTGTAAATCTTATCTAATAAAATCACATCTCTGCCTTCTTACTTTGAAGTGCTTTTCTTCAATTCCTGTCTTTTTGCCTTCTGTTTGTGTTTGCTTATTTCATCTATATTCTGCTATCTGAATGTACTGTACTCTTACTATTTTCCTATGCCAAGTTGCCCACCAAGATTTTAATGGAAGTTTTTAAACTTTAATCTTTCTTTATGGTGAAGGCACTTCTCTGGAAATAGTTAAAGGGTTTTGGCATCATCAAAAAGGGGGAAATTGTAAGGAATATTTGTATTTAGATTTTGATGATGCTAGATTAATTAGGACTTTAGAGTACCCCTAGTTAGACTTAATGTATTAGAATTTTCATTTGTAAAGTTCTTAGTGTAATCGACTTGGCAGAATGCCTTCAGAGCAGAAGACCTTCTGAGCAGAAGGGCTCTAAGAGCAGAAGACCCTCATAAGGCATTATTGAAACAGAGGACCTTTGGTTCTCTGCTCCAGAACAGAAGACCTCAGGGTCTCTGTTAACCTTTACTCTGACAGAAACCCTTCTGGGTCTCTGTTGGATATATTCTCAACAGAAGTGCTCCAGACCTCCTCTGTTCAACTCTCAGTTAAAGACACCAGAAGGTCTGACATTTGGAAGAATTCCACAGAACCGGGAAGTCAACTAAAAGATTCCTTCAACGGCTAGGAGTATTGAACGGAAAAGCTACAGTACGCGCATTAAATGCTCATTTAATGCACCCCATGCTCCGTAAAGTAATTGCAGATGATTGGCCGCAATGTCAGGAATACTTTATCCCAAAATAGTAACCCGCCAACTTTACCGGTCTCTACTAGTCAAGTCAACTGATCGCTCATTTAATGCAGTTGTCCTCCTACTCCTCCAACGGGAAGACAACCTCAGTATAAAAGATACACTACGAAGAACAACCGGATAACTTTGCAACTTTTGCTAACCATTGCTACAACTCTTCATACAAGAAATTCAAACTCTGAAAAGCAAAAAGCCTCCTTGAGATTAATACTTCATCATCTTCTACAAGAGAAGGCAGAAGTTGGAAAAATACTTTTTCCAACTCAAGCAAAGTTCCAAGTGTTCTTCAACTCTTCAAGCTCATCACATACAAATCCTTTGTAACGAAGCTAGTTGGAGGAACCTCTGTGTTAACAGAAACTCTTCTTGCTACAAGAAGGACGTCCAAGTAACTGGAGTAGTGAAGTGGTGATACTTCCAGGAAACTCAGTGAAAGGACCAGTCTTAAAGGAAGCCAGGCAGTGCATCCCAGGAGACATCTAGGCTTGAAGAAGACGTGGAGAGCTTCTTAAGTGCTAGGACTAAGGCTTTGTAAACGGAAGTTTTTACAGCTTAGTGGAACGTGGACTAGAGGAACAAGTTGTTCCTTGAACCACTATAATCCCTGGTGTCATTTACTTACTGCTTTAATATTTGCACTTAGATAGAACTGTCTAACTCCTCAGACTTGGTATCTGTGTTCAGCAGAACTTGTCCTACGAGTTAACAGAAGGCCTACTGCCTTTGCTTCTCTGAGGCTAAATCAACAGAACTCCCTACCAGAACCCCATCCGCTGCCAGTCTGTTCTGTCAACAGAACAGGCTATTCTGTAAAATCTGGTACTTAGTTTAAAAAACTAAAAACCAATACAGTCTATTCACCTTCCCCCCTCTAGACTGTATCCAGTATAACCGGGACCAACAGCTACAACAAAAGGGCACAACCTAAAGCTCCAAAATGACAGCCGAAAGCGCCAATAAAAGCTCCAACAGTTGGCAATCACTGCTACTGATAAACTCTTCAGTAATGGACCCCTGAAAATCCATTATTGCGCGAACATGCAACATGCGGAACACAACATGGACATTTGAAAGTCCATGGTTGTAAATCAGACAAAGGTCAGTTCCTTGCCATTTAAAACAGCAAGGGACCAACAATGCCTCACCCAAACGAGGTTGACTATGCAACCTCTGTTGGGGACAATGGTGGCAACTCAGCGAACACATGTTGAGCCCAGAGAAAAAGAAGGACAGGCCATCTATGGCCCATCCCAGCTCGACAGCACCTGTGCAAAATGATATAATACAAACATACAAGGCACAGCGAGCACGAAAATTGCAGAAAAAATGACATCTCATACACAAAAGTAGCAGAAGGTGTTTCAAATGTTTACAGCAACGGCTCAACAGCCAGATATACAAGAAAAATTAAGGGGAGGGGAATTCATTCCTTTCTCTTCCTCTTCTTTTTCTTCTCCCGCTCTTGCTGATTGGTGGCAGTCTCTGGATGCTTCATGGGCCTGGGAAGCTTGTAAGCCTTGGAGTTGAAGCCTGGCATGTTCTCTCGGAGCCTGTCGTATATCTCCTTCTGCATCTGGTACTTCCCATAATTCAGGGTAGGCAACAACTGTTCCCACACGAACCCCAGCCCCGCGGGCGTGGTCAACCAGCTATTGATGTGTTTGCCCATGACCCCATGAAGTCAGTTGACAGCTAATGAAGGAGCTGGATCCTTGGAACATGAGGTCTGAAACTCAGAAACAACACCTGCCTTTGCCCTCTCAATAGCAGCACTGTGGCCCGCCATATAGCCCTCAAGCTTCTCCTGTGTGGCGGCCACCTCGGATTCCAGTGACATGATCCGAGCTTTATCGTGGCCAGAAGCAAGCCGGATCTCAGTACGCTCCTTTCTCAGCTTCTCCAGATCAGCGTCCTTGGAAGCAAGATCAACCTCAAGCTCAGAGACCCGAGCCCTATAATTTTCTGCCTCTTCAGCTTGCCGTTCGAGCTTCTCCATAACACGCCTTTGCTTGACGATTTGGGAGCGGGACTCTTTCAGCTCAGAAGCGGCTTTATCATGCTTCGCCTCCCATTCACAGTGCTCTCGTGTGACTACCGCGAGTTGGCTCTCCAAAGTGAAGCACTGGGTCTTGAAAGAGCACAGCTCCGCCTCAATCTCCCCAAGGGACCTCCGGAGTTGATCCCTTTCTTTCATGGCCAACTGGTATACATCGATCATCCGCTGCCATTCGGCCAGACTAATCTTCGCCTTTTCAATGGCGGCAGTTGCCTTATCCTCAGCGGCCCGGGTCCGCTCTTCGACACACTGGGCATGAGCCTCCACCTCGCTCAGAGCACGGACGGATGCATCAGCAGTCTCCCACAGAGCTCTAAACTGAACATGACAGTCCTTAAGCTGGGCCTCGGCCTCTTGAGCCCTCTTTTGAAGCTCATCGACCTACCCTCGGGCAACCTCTAAGGCCTGCTCAGCTAAGTGTCGGCCTTCAAGGAGTTCCGATCGCTTATGGGCAGCCACCCTTGCCTGGAGCTCTGCAGCCTCAACCCTAAGGGACATCTCGTAACCAAGGGCAGTATCCTGAAAAAACATTGAGGAGTATGGTCACACACACAAGAAAAAAGGGAGTATGCATATGAACACATCAAAGGAGGAAAACTTACCTTCAAAGTACTAGAAGCCAAGTCCTCCGCCACACTGCGGGTGTCCATCTCATTCATCAACATCACAAGGGAGACAGAGCTTTTCCAGCAGATCTACAGCCCCAACATTCTCAGAAATAAAACCCTGATCATCCCGGACAGAGAACTGGAACCTATGTATCTTCCGCCCACTGGCGGAATCATGGGGAGGGCCACTACCCCTAGCCACTGAACGCTTCTTCCGGCCACCAGCTGGGGTCGCACTACTGCGTCCTGGGGCATCTGAGCCCAGGCAGCTCCAGAGCTGTTCAACAGTCTCCTTGTCATCTTCATCATCACCCTCATCTGTGGCGTCCTCAATGACCACGTCCGGTGGAGAGGTGGTGTTGGCATTCTCCGTAGCTTGTGTGCGCGCAGTAATGTTTCCTTCTTGCGCCCTGGCAAAAGTTGGCTGGGCATCCCCCATGCTGGCGACATCAGCAGCATCTTCATTACCCTCATCCTCTAAGCCCTCGGAAGAGGAGGAGGAGGAGCCGCTGGGTGATTGGTCAGCATACTTAACACCGACCGAGGGCTGGGTTTTCCTCCCACCCTCCTGAGCACGGTCAAGGAGATCAAACAGGCTGGCACTGCCTGTAACAACAAAACCAGGAAGGTAAAATTACCACGAAGGCGTACAATACAAAAAGCCAACTCATAGTCAAAAGAGAATATACCTTGTGAAGTAACAGCAGGTTTGGAAGGATCTGCCGCTGAATCAACTTTGGCAGGATCTACCCTCCCCACTGGGTTAGCAACGCTGGGAGAGGAGACCTCATTCTGACGTTTCATCCTCTCTAGAGCAGGCTCATCATCCTCGGAAGACTCGGACCTTGGAGGAGACATATGGGCAAAAGCCCTCTCCTCGCCCGAGGACTGGGGGCCCAACATGTCTGAACCAGTGGGACCATCATCGAAGCCCCGTCCCATCGCCAAGGACGTGGCGATAGCCGCAACAATGTCAGCTTCTTCCTGGACACCAACCTGATCCTCACCTTGAGGCTTGGCACCAACGACATCCCCTTGGTCTTCATCAGGAACCTCGGTATAAAAACGAAGCCCAAATCTTTCAGCTTCTCCTCGGACAGGAAGGTTGTGATGTCCAGGTCGCCATACCCAACATAGGCGCCCACGTCATCAGTGAATTCACCCAGTGCACCGGCATCGTGCATATTGAATGACAGGGATCCTGGGGCAGTGAAAGGAGACCCGCCTTTCCTGTCAGTGAAGACAAACACAAACATGTGTTTCTACCCATGGTGAGACGACGGGGTGTGGTAGAACCCACTCCGGCCGGATCATTGGGAAATAAGGGCGTAGCCCTGATTCTCCAGAGAGCTGTTAAGCCCAATTTGAAACAAGTGCCTAAAAAGACCAACGGTAGCCTCCAAAACCAGATTCTTGCAGCGCAGGAGGAAGGCATCCATCAGGTAGAACCCATTGGGGGTCACCTGGCAAGGGAGTAGCCCAACCTAGTTGAGATACTCCACAAAGAAGGGGTGCAGTGGAAAGCGAAACCCGTGATCCATCACGTCCAGATGAACCGCAAAGAAGCCAGAGGGGCAGGAGGACGCCAGGCTCCCCGCCTCAGGCCTCATGATATCAACAGTCGGACCAGCCATGCGTCTGGCTTCGACCCACTCGCCGTCAGAGAGAGCACACACATCCATGAGAGGACCGTTCACCGTAAGGGTGCCCACCGCATTCCCAGACTTCTTCTTGCTGCTTCTCCGCTTCCTAATAAAGCGGATGGGAGGCACGTCAAGCACAACAGCGGTGTCCCCAACCTCGCGTGGAGGGACGGCCCTATCTCCAGCATTACCTTGGGAAGACATTTTCTCAAAATCTGCAGGAAAACACACACATACATGCTGACAGTCAAAATCTGGGGTTGGGGGTTAAGGACTGAAAATTTGACCTCCAAACAGAAATTAAACACTCGAACAAGCATCATAATGCAATTCTGAGTCCAGAGGTGCCAACCTCACCAAGAATGGGGGACTGTAGACCCCCCATTGTTCACAGAGCGAAAATTGACGGAAAACCCTTTATTCTGGGTTTCTTCCGACAAAATTACGACAGGCAAAGAACGAGCAAATAGAGCCGGAGACTAACTTGGTTGGGGAAGTCGACGGAGGAAACTAAAACTTCTCAAAGCAATGACCGGAGAAGATGAGCCCTTGAAATGCTTGAAAACTCTAAAAACTCGAATACAAAAGAAAGCGCAAAGGAGAAAGACGAATGCTTTCGCCTTTTATACTTCCCTTCAAAATTAAACGGGAGACTTACACATGGCGCAATAATCTCCAACCGCCCAAAAAACTCAAAGGTTTTTTCAGAAAGGCATGCAAAAAGGCGCAATGATGGCGCCATACAATCACTCCAAACGCCATCCCTCGCATTAAATGCTGAGAAGCGACTATTAATTCAAAATGTTGCAAAAGGAATATGTAAAGATTCCTATTTGTACACATCAGCGTTACTACAAGCCACAAATTCTCCTGAAGTCCACCAAGCGATAAATGCAACTGCCTCGTCCCCCTAAAACTAATACTCTTCCACACTTAGAAAATATTCTAAGCCCACAAGAGTGGGGGATTGGTAAGTGGGGGGACTCGGAAAACAAATCACAAAGCAGCAAAAACAAGACTACAGAAACAAGCTCAGAGCAACGTAGTCACTTCGGGCTCGGCATCGAACATGTATATCCTCAAACTTCGCACATAGATTAAAATTCATTACGAATTTTCCGCACACAAATTTTTTTATCAACCCACGCCCGGGGCCGCGGACGTAGCGACTAACCCATGAGGCAGGTTTGGAACGCAGAATACACGAAGCCCGGGCTCATACTTCTCTGCAGCGGGGCGTCGCTTTCCTCTCCGGACTTCATGGCAAAGCGGAGTATACTCTTTTTCCTCCGTTAGGAATTTTTCCCACAGGGTTTTTCCTCAGCGGAGTTTTTAATGAGGTACCCCTTTGTCATGACCATGGAAGAGCAGCACCCCTGTCGGGCGAGCGCGCCCAGGAAATTGAAGATTTACTCTCTCTCACCTAAAGCTTCACTTTCGCCTCGGGGAGTGGGGGACTCATGATGGAGTATATTCCCGTATACCCCAGGGGTACCACGACCGCCGGTAGAGAGCCTTACGGATTCATCGGGGGCAAGAAAATACTAAGTCCACATCTAAATCCGACCCCGACCCCGACCGTCGAGGTCGGGAAACATCAAGTTCATGAATCAAGTAAACTCAGCAGATGACGGAGTCCACCGACCCCCCCCCCCCTCGACCCCGACCCTGACCCCGACCCCGAGGTCGGGAAACATCGAGCTCAGGAGCCAACCAAACTCGACAATTCATGAGCCCGACCTCGAGACATCCGAGGTCGGCACCAGGTCTGACCTCAGGAGTCTTACTCCAGGTCAACGCCAAGCAGAGCACCAGGCGGTTAAACCACCTCCAAAGCAAGAACGGAAGATAGCAAAACGAGACCTCTCAACATAGGCCCGAGCCCCCAGATACCGACCTCAGTAATCCTCGAGGTCGGGAGAAAAGCACCCTGTACTTAGGCGAAATCCGCAAGGGCTTAATTCGTGAGGAAACATCACCACGTCACTCTCCGCGTTGGCGGAATATACCGGATTATCTGCATACGGCCACACGAAACTTTTGGCAGGATTTTTGTTAGAGGAATGATCAATCAGCCAGCTACCAGAAGCTCTCTCTCTCTCCAATCAACTTTCCACGTGGCTGCTCCCGGTCCATTTAGTCTGGTAGTTTGTTAGAGTAGCTTTACACGTGCCCCTCTCCTATTAGACTAATATCTTTTTACTTGGGCATCAAGTATTTCCTTTTCTCCTTAGTATAAATATCACCTTCCAACTTGTGGAAAGAGATCGAATTTTGGATGCTTGAGTTCTGATCAATCATACTGTGAGACTTGCAAGCTAGTTCGCTCTCTCCATTTTCTCTCTTATTCTCAGTGGATTCCGGCCACCCTTGGTTCGACGATCCATCAGCTTGCTTTTACTAATACTTTTCAGAAGTGATTTACTTTTAATATTATATATTTGAAATAAGCATTTTGCATATGCTACTTATGAAAAAGCATTTTTAAATCATGTGATTTATAGTAAAATTAAAGTGCTTGAAAACTGGTCTTGAAAAAGTAAGAATTCGTTTTGTATGCCTATTTTCACTTTGTTATTAAACACTTTGAAATAGGAAAAATTGACAAGAAACATCAAACATTTCAGCGGTCTTCTCATAATAATCCCACCATTACGTAATTTCATAATAATCTCATCTTTGTATCCATCTTCTTCCGTTCAACTCTGTCATGTTGATGACTTAATATACCAAATTTTTTACTCTTTCTTTGAAAACCATATATAAATAATCACATCTTTCATAAATCTGTTCAAAACGGTCTCATGTTTCATTTTTTTCTTTTTTCTCCCTAAAGCTTTTCTTTCATTACTTTCATCCCTAGACATTTTTTTTATTACTTTTCCTATCATTTTGTTCTTATTTCTTTTCCATTTTTATTATTCTATTTCTCACTCTACTAGGAGAGATTTTTTTTGTAAAATTTCTCTTCAAAATAGCTCTTTTTTATCGTTTTCTTTTTCTTTCCGTATTTTTTTTCATTTCCCTTTTCATGTTTTTCTTCTTAATCATTCTCTTCTTATTAAAGATCTTATTTTAAAAGTGAAAATATAAAAGTGGAAAAATGAAAATAAAAAGAAAACATAACAAAAAGTAAAGTGAGAAAAAGATCTTTCATAGGGGGGGGGGGGGTCAAGTGATAAACCGCTTACGCGGCGTTGTAGTAAAACGGAGTCTAACCTTTCGGTTTTTCCCCGAGTATCGTGTCTCTAAGGAATGACGGAAGACTTTTCTTAATTTAATGTTAGTCACAGGTTATCGCTAATCGTTGGAAGCTTTTTCAATATATAGAAAGGTGATTGTGTTCTAAAATATGCCAATTTGCAAAATTGCAACTAGAAACAAAGTTCAATTTAAAAGATTAATGATTAAAGATCGAATGTTCTAAAGATTGAAGTAAATAAGGGCAATGAATTGAGTACTCAGAAATGGATATATTCTTGGACCTAGTAATTAGGGGTAAAAAAAACTAAAATCGGACTAATAATTTCTTTCCTCATAGACAAGAATAGAAACTACTTTCATTAATTCATCCTATTTCTAGGTTTCATTAATGTGCTCAAAAATGGTTGGCTTGAACTAAATTCTAATCTCATATACAAGATAGAAATAATTCTCCAATATTTTAATTAATAAAAATAGCCAAATTCATTAACTAATTAAACTCGATATTTAAGCAATTTGAATTTTATTTCTCATAGACAAGATATAAATTCCCTTCATTAAAATATCCTATTTCTAGGCCTTATTAATGTGCTTGAATATGATTGGCTCAAATTATTTTCTAATCTCATAAGGAAGTTAGAAATAATTTTCCAAAAATTTAATTAATGAAAATGGCTAACAATTATTAATTACTATTTCATCAATTTAAACACCTAGTCCAAATCATTAATTTTACCCCCTAATTTTCGGCTAACAAGTCAATCCATATTCCTTTAGACAATTCATTCCCAAAACAATTTTAGCTACTCAAGATTATTTTTGCATTCAACAATATAGTAAATAAATTAAACATTAACAAGGAATTAAACATTTATATAGCAAAAATTAAACAAAAATCAAATTCGGCCAACATAAACTTTCTGGAACTAAAATATGACCTTCTGAAATTTTTCACGAATTTCTAACCCTAATATCCAATTTTAACAGCTAATTAGTAATTTTTCCAATATTAACTAGAAAATACAAAAGGGAATTAAAAATAGGCTAAATTCGTTCTAAATTTTCTATTGACTACTGGGAGTTATATCAAAGTAGATTAAAATGATTTAGGACCGCAACTATTATTTTTTGCTATTTTTGACTAATTACTTTAAATTATGCAATAATAACAACTAATTAACGAAATTAATTAAAAATTACTTCTGCTTCGTGAAAATTAACTTTCTTCAGATAAATAACAACCTCGAGACTAGTAAACAACTATATAATTAATTGGAATAGATTCAACATCAAAAACTATTTTATTTGATTTTTGGAAGAAAATGCAACTAGTCAGCTGCACCAGACGAGTTGCTATTAAAGAAGTAGAAACAAAGACCTCTTCTTTTATTCCCAATTTTTAAACATTTTAGAAAAATCACCCAAAATACAAGAATTTAAAATTACTACTACTTTATAAAAAACTATTGATTATGTTAAACAACCAATCAATTACTTATCCCAAGGTTTTCATTATTCTAATTTGGACATTTATCTTATTCAGCAATTTTTTTTGCCTCCTTTCACTCTTGTTGTCGTTGTTATCCTATGGTAAGTGCATACTTCATTCTCACATACTATGATTAACGAATGAAACAAAGCCCCTTTTCGAAGATGGAATTGTCCTATAACAATGAGTTTTGAAGAGATTTATTAATAGTAACATTTTTTTCTATGAGCTTGTAGTTCTAATCAACAACTTAACAACATGCAAGGTCCACAAGATCAATAACCTGATGAAAGAGATGTTTCTTCCATGAGTTTATAGTTCATACCTTTTCATTTTGAATGTTGTCATAGTTTGTGGATTAGTAGGATTTATGAAATTGTTAGAAGTTTCAATAAGTTGTTTATGGCATTATCGAGTTATAAAGCTTCATTTTGACATTCTATTTTATGTAAACTAGCATTCACATGCATGAAGCTTTTTGTTATTGTGAACGATTGATGTACTTTTGTACTTAAACAAAGTATCTTTGATGATTGATAAAGTGGCAGCTTCATCTAAATACGGAATATATTTTACTACAATATGTGTGTATGGTAAATCAAGGTTAAGATGAAGTTATTCCCTCTAAACATCATTTTAGCATCACACATATGGATGCCTCTAAATATTACGGAGTATTAGTATCAAGTATCAACATATTTGCCTCTAATAATGTCTTGAATCATGCAAACTTGTTGCCTCTAATAAAATTTTGAGACAATGTAACATAAATGTCTCTAATAACATTTTGAGACAAATCCTTTTGGTTGCTTCTAAATGTGTGCCTTTTTAGAAGCAAACTTGTTGCCTCCAAAACCCCCATTAGAGGCAACCATCATTTAGCGACGGAGTATTTCAAGGCAATCAATAAATTGTCTCAGAAAAGAATTAGAGGCAATTTTCCTATTTTTAGGGACAATTTTGTGATGGCTCTACAAATCAATTTTATTGTAGTGACATTGCCATCGTCGAATACGAACTAGACACGATGGTGTTGTGGGGCCGATCGTAAAGCATAAGATGGTCCTTGCTGTGATATGGACTTACGTTGCCATGACCATTGCCATCGTCGAATACGAACTAGACACGATGGCGCTGGGAGGCCGATCATGCTGCATAAGCTGGTCCTTGCTGTGATATGAACTTACGCTGCCACGGTCATTGCCATGGTCCTTAAATTGCCATCATCGAACACAAACAGAATCTTTTCATTCTGTTCTCACGGACGGCGCCAAAGTTGAGTTTAAGTCCAACATAAACTATAGATATAGATATAATTTGGTATAACACTCAATTTTTACGTGGAAACCCGGAAAAGGAGAAAACCATGAAACTTTTTAGGCTAACGTCCAAGCCCACTCTTTCTCATTAATCCCCTCCTCACCATATACATAGTACAAATTACTTGGAACTCCATCCATGGAGCTTGAATAAGCTTCCTGAACTAATGGAGCTTGAATAAGCTTCCTAAACTAGACTGATAAAGGAGAAGCAGTAAAGGGGGAAGGGAAGAAAGCTCCAGTGGGAGAGAAAAAGCAGATCCCCTACTAGGAAGCCATGCTTTTCTATTTATAGAAGGGGAGGGTGTACTTGCTAGACTAATATGTCACGCCCCGAACCGCATCCGAGCCACGTAAACAACCGCCGTACAACCCGATAGGAACAACAACAGTTCATCCCTATTGAATTGTACAAGACGTCTGATTGCTTCTATTGCCAAACCGATTAGTAAACACATACAATCAACATCAATATCATAATAAAACAAATGCGGAAATAATAATATGTTTGATACTTAGCCACATGTGGCAAACACGGGCACGCAGGCCCCCAACTGTTTTAATGAAAACATTGTTCAAAAATCCATGAGCAGTTTATAGATTTCAAAAATACGAATGGAAGCACGAACCACGTCTTCCTCCTTGAAGGATCATCCTAGGCAAAGGTGCAGGTAGTAGGACTCTAGCCTCAACCTGAAAAATGTGAGAGCCCCCGGAGGGGTCAGTACTCCATAGAAGTACTAGTAACAAGCAGGCTATATGAAGAATAACTAATGTTTCAGACACGAGACCCAAAAATAGGGTGATACATATATATATATGTGACTCATTCATCCGATGATACATACTGTATATATATACATATACACACACACACACACACACACACACACACACACATATATATATATATATATATATATATATATATATATATATATTTGTAAAATACTCGACCCGTAGGTCATTTCACTCAAAGAGTCTTTTAGAGATAAAGTTCTTACCTTACCTTTCTCACCCTTTTCCCGAATGCCTAGCTCACCAGCTACATTCTACATTCATAATATCCTACCGAGTTTTGGGAGCATTTCGCATCCCGGGGATACTCAACCCCAATCGAGTTTCAGGATCATTTACCGTCCCGGGGATACTCAACCCCAACCGAGTTTCAGGATCATTTGCAGTCCCGGGGATACTCAACCCCAACCGAGTTTCAGGATCATTTATAGTCCCGGGGATGCTCAACCCCAACCTAGTTTCAGGATCATTTATAGTCCCGGGGATGCTCAACCCCAACCGAGTTTCAGGATCATTTAATGTTCCGGGGATACTCAACCCCAAACTAAATTCTTACCAAACCCTAACCTGGATATGGCTAACCTTCCGTTCCTTCAACTATGGACAATACCTAGCCCTATAGTCATATAACCATCCTTAGGAACCAACGTGGGCGGGTCCCACCTGAACGGCCCACATTAACCCGCTCAAAACTGCCCGTTTTGAGCATAAACCAATACTCGATCGAGTAACTACCCATACTCGGTCGAGTACAGGAGGCGGTAGCCCCCAAAGCTAATTTTCAATGTATACTCGATCGAGTATTTACCCATACTCGATCGGGTATAGGAGACAGTAGCCCCCTGGGCAATTCTTCAGCAAATACCCGGTCAGGTATGTGTCAATACCCGGTCGGGTATGGCAGTTGACTTGGCGGTCAATGCCCGTTTGACCACCCAAACGGAGTCCGATTAACTTGAAATTTTATACACATATACTTCTTGATGTCCTTGATCCAAAAATACCATTTTGGATCCCTGTATCATCACACAAAATATGTTATCACATTTTTAATCACCAAACCTACATAACATACTTTTCAACTATGTTTTATGTATAATCATGGCATAAGCAAACACTTGGTTATCTTTAATCATTCCACAAAACATATCCTTGATTACTTTAGGTAATCTCATGCCTCACGCAAAAGTTATAAAGCATAAAGCCGTCTTCTCACCTTAATGAAGCTTATGAAATTCTAGCCCTCCCGATTTAGCTCCGGCGAAACTCCGGCGAACTTCAACGAACTCCGGCGACAGCTCCGGCGACCCTTTCAACTCCGTGAAAGTTCTTACAATACCTTAGACAAGTTACTAAAAGGGTTTTATCATCATAAAACCCATAGTAATACAAATAACCTCCAAAAGGTTATTTTCCGGCGAACCGGTCACTTTGGCTTCTAAGTCCATTCTTGGGCTTAGAACCACCTTCCAACCCCTCATTCTACACTTCCAAACGTGTAGAACAATCCTAGGGTGTGAAATATGATTGAATAATCATATAAGAGGATTTAAGAACAAGAAATGGGATTAATGGAGTCATTACCTTGTTAAACACAAGTTTTCCTCTCCAAAGCCAACTGTTCTCTTCTCTTTTCCCCTCCTTCTTCCTCCTTTGTTCTTGGTGCGTGTATGGATGAGGAAATGGAGTAGTTTCAGAGTTTCTCTCCCTTCCTTGGATGATTGAGCCGAGCATATGGGGTGCGGGGGTGATTGAGAATGCCATTTTGGCATTTCTCACCAAATCATATGGCAAAGGTCCCACCCTCATATTGATTGGTCTCCCAATCACTTTCCTAGCCAATTCCCAGCTCCTTGATGCGGCTCCCCTCTCAATTTTCAGACCAAAAAAACGTGGGTTGGCCCCCACTTATGTGGGAGGTCAACCCTTTGTGTACCCGAGTGTACAATCGGTCCCGAAAGTTGTATTTTCGGGACTATTTTAAGTATATTCTATTTTATCGGGTCAAATAAAATATAACACTTGTTCCCAATCCTTATTGGACCTTAGAGTCAATATGCATTCCCCAACTTTAATTTAGAAGTCTCCGAAATCCCTTTTTGGGCTGATATCTGATAAATTTGCCGATACCGATAATTTGGCCCTGTTTGACCAACCGGTCAACCCTGTGCCATTGCTATGGCCCAATTAGGATATCCACCACCATATACATATTATTTAGTCCAAGATTAATATAATATGTGGTCCCGAAAATATCGGGCGGCCCCACATCCGGTGTGGGCCCCACGTGAATTTTACTATTCACGTAATAGAAATGATAAAAATTTTACAATCACGTAAAAATGCTTTTATACATTTCTCAAGGTTCAATACATGATTTGGTACTGTACAAATACTCGGGGGTGGTGTTACAAGTTCTACCCCCTTATTTGGGATTTCGACCCCGAAATACACGCGTCTAGTCAAACAGAAATGGATATTGTTCCCTCATCACGGTCTCCACTTCCCAAGTTTGCTCCTCGACACGATCACTCTTCCAAAGTACTTTTACCATCGGCACCTCTTTGCTCCTTAGCTTCTTTACCGGTCGGTCCATGATTTTCACCGGCTGCACCGTATAGTGTAGGTCTTCTCGGATTTCCACCGGTGGTTTCTCAAGAATATGTGACGGGTCCCGCACATACTTCTTGAGCATAGAAACATGAAATACATTGTGAATCTTTTCTAATTCTGGGGTCAACTGAAGTCGGTATGCTACAACCCCAATCCTTTCAAGGATTTTGAACGGACCTATGTAACGTGGGTTAAGCTTACCCCGACTGAGGAACCTGATGATCCCTTTCCAAGGTGATACCCTCAGAAATACCTCGTCACCAACCTCAAACTCCAACGTCCTCCGACGTTTATCAGCATAGCTCTTCTGCCGGTCTTGGGCAGCCTTGAGCCTATCCTGTAAGACTTTTATCTTCTCCTTAGTGATCTCGACTAACTCGGTGCCCTCGAGCTTAGCCTCGCCAACCTCGTCCCAACACAATGGTGTCCGGCATTTCCTCCCATACAATGCTTCGTATGGAGGCATGCCTATACTCGCCTGATAACTGTTGTTATAGGCGAATTCCACTAAAGCCAACTGATTGTCCCAGCTCCCCTGGAACTCCAAGGCACATGCCCTTAACATGTCCTCCAAGATCTGAATCACCCGTTCCGATTGCCCATCCGTTTGAGGATGAAACGTGGTGCTAAACCTCAATTTCGTACCCATGGATTCCTGGAACTTAGGCCAAAACCGTGATGTGAACCGTGGGTCTCTATCCGATACCATAGTAACCGGAACCCCATGCAGTCTCACAATCTCATCTGTGTAAAATTTGGCCAACCGCTCGAGCGTATAGGTAGTGTTGATAGGTAGGAAATGAGCGCTCTTGGTCAGCCTATCGACTACCACCCATTCCGCGTCGTAGTTCCTAACCGTCCGTGGTAGACCCATCACGAAGTCCATGGTAACATGCTCCCACTTCCATTCTGGAATGGTAAGTGGTTGTAGTAACCCTGCTGGGTGTTGGTGCTCTGCCTTAACCTGTTGACAAGTAAGGCAACGACTCACGTATTCTGCAATCTCTCTCTTCATCCCCGACCACCAGTAACTTTCTTTCAAGTCCCAGTACATCTTTGTACCGCCCGGGTGCATGGCATACGCAGATGAGTGAGCCTCCTCAAGGATAGATTTTCGGAGCTCCTCATCCGATGGCACACACACTCGTTCCTTGAATAGTAGAAGTCCATCTTCTCTCTCACGGAAACCCTCGACGGGCCCCACAAGCATCTGTTCCCGGATTTTCTGAAATTTCTCGTCATTGCCTTGACATGTTCTGATTTCATCTAATAAGGTGGGTCTCACCTCAAATCTGGCCAATAGCGCCCCATCCGTGGATATCTCCACGCATGCCCTCAATGCCCGTAAGCATGTGAGTAAAACCCCTGATGATGAGCTCTTCCTGCTCAGTGCATCGGCTACTACATTAGCCTTGCCTGGATGATAGTCAATGATCAAGTTGTAATCCTTAATCAACTCCATCCATCTCCTCTGTCTCATGTTCAACTCTTTCTGAGTGAACACATACTTCAAGCTCTTGTGGTCGGTGTAAATGTGACACAACTCCCCGTAGAGGTAGTGCCTCCAAGTCTTCAATGCAAATACCACAGCACCTAGCTCCAGATCATGTGTGGGGTAGTTACTTCATGCTTCCTCAACTGCCGAGAAGCATAAGCAATTACCTTCCCTGATTGCATCAGCACACATCCCAGTCCCTGAATGCTGGCATCACTGTAAATGTCATACCCTAACCCTTGCACGGGTAAGGCAAGCACTGGTGCTTCGGTCAAACGTTTCTTTAACTCAAGAAACCCCTTCTCACACTTGTCATCCCACACAAACTTAGCCCCCTTTTAGTGAGCTTCGTGAGTGGAGATGCTATCACCGAGAACTTTTCCACGAATTTGCGGTAATACCCCGCTAAACCGAGGAAGCTCCTTATCTCCTTCACGTTCTTGGGCCTCTCCCAATTAGTGACCGCCTCAATCTTTGAGTTATCAACTGAAATGCCCGAGCCCGATACCACATGCCCGAGAAAACCGAACTCCCCAAGCCAAAATTCACATTTAGAGAACTTGGCAAAGAGTTGCTTCTCCCGCAGTGTTTCAAGCACAAGCCTTAGATGTTTTTCGTGTTCCTCTTCATCCATGGAGTATATCAAAATGTCATCAATGAACACTATGACGAACTGGTCTAAGTATTGGTGAAATACTCGGTTCATGAGATCCATGAATGCCGCGGGGGCGTTCGTAAGCCCAAACGACATTACTAGAAACTCATAGTGACCATACCTTGTACGGAATGCACTTTTGGGTATGTCACTCTCCTTGATCTTCAATTGATGGTAGCCTGACCTCAAGTCAATCTTAGAGAACATGGTTGCCCCCCGTAGTTGATCAAACAAGTCATCGATCCTTGGCAACGGGTATTTATTCTTTATCGTGACCTTGTTCAACTGACGGTAATCGATACACATTCTAAGTGTACCATCTTTCTTCTTTACAAAGAGTACCGGTGCTCCCCACGGTGAATGAGTCGGCCTGATGAATCCGCTGTCCAGTAATTCTTCCAATTGCACCTTCAACTCTTGAAGTTCAGTCGGTGTCATCCGATATGGAGGAATCAAGATGGGTTTTGTACCGGGTTCTACTTCAATGGTGAACTCCATTTCTCGATCTGGTGGGAGTCCCGGGAGTTCTTCAGGGAAAACTTCTGGGTACTCACTCACCACCCTCACCTCAGTGAGACTCTTTTCCTTGCCTTCCTTGCCTATGACATAGGCCAAGTATGCTTGACACCCTTTCCTCATCATACGCCTTGCTCTTATGGCCGATATGATACAAGGGTTGAATTTCCCTCTATCTCCCTCGAAGCATAGAGTGTTTCCTTCTCCATCCTTTAGTTCTAACACCTTGGTGTAGCAATCTAGCTTCGCATGGTGCTTTTCGAGCCAATCCATTCCAACTATAGCATCAAACTCGAGCATGTCTAATGGCACAAAGTCACCCGTTAGGCAGTGCTCCCTTATCCCTACATTACACGAGGGATAGTAGTGTTTCCGCTCTACATCATCTCCCAATGGCGTAGAGACCAGCAAAGGTTGCATCATTGCTACCAAAGGCATGTTCAATCCCTTGGCAAACGCTTCGCTCACAAATGAACGTTGTGCCCCGGTATCGATGAGAATTCTCGCATCCATATTGTTGATCTTTAGAGTTCCTACATATATAAGTCATATAAGACACCCTACTCAACATCCCGACTGAAAAGGACCGAACGAAAAAATTTCAGCCTAGGATTACCCTATACCCGGTCAGGTAAGGTCCTCTACCCGGTCGGGTATCACTCGAGTTCTTAAGGAGAAACCCCATGTTTTCCTTGCTCGGCCGAGTACCAACCTTGAATTCAAACAAAATGTCAATACCCGGTCGGGTATATACCCATACCCGGTCGGGTATTGTGACACTTCAAAAATCTAAATAAAAATAAAAATAATTTTTAGTCAGATAAAATATTACGAAAATAACATTTTATAATTAATTGAGTCAGACAAAAATTCAACAGTGGTAACGCGCCAATTAGATAAAAATTCCAAAATTTATGATGTTTTAGTCAGATAAAAATATTTCAGTAATAAGAACAGCATTTTAGTAAACAAGTGAACCAGACAGAAAATTTACATTTGCGACATTTTTAGTCTGATAAAAATGGCCCGATAATAGAAGTAACGTTTTAATATAAAATTAACTTTTATATATATATCTATTTTAAGTTAAGTATAATAATACACAAATACAAGAATATAATAAATAATATATAATAGAAACCTACTTCTAAACTACCTACGTATAATACTAAGATATACTCCTAACTAAACTACTAAACCTACGAAGTACACAACAAAAAGGAAAAGGAAAGACTAAACCTACGTATATATATATACTATACTCCTATTATGACTCTAACTACGTAACTACATAAACTAGGATATATATTAACTATACTCCTAAGCGAGGTAGATTACCAACGGTTAAGGCCGAAAGAAATTGTTTTAAACTCCAACTCTAAAACAGCCCGGAACCCTCATCTTTCCCTATAAATAATAAGCCAGAACCTACGTTTTCTTCATCCCAAAATCTGAAAAATATACATATATACGTATATATATATATATATATTTTTCGACCCACCGTTTTAGCCAGAAACAAGCCCTGAAAATAATTCTCAAACCTTCCCCTTCGTGATACGAATCCAACGGAAAAAGAATCGTCGAAAACGGTCGTGAAACGAGGGAGAAAAGCCTCGCCGGAGTTTCACCGGAGAAAAACTTTTCGACGGAAAACGGAGAAGAGGGAGGAGCTGCCGCTGCCGCCAACCCACCACCGTCATTCGCCGTCCCAAACGGAGCCAATAGCCGGCCGTTTCGCTCGTCCGACGAGGTAACACCTTCCCCCCCTTAAATTCCCGTTTTTCCGGCGACTTGGTGGAGAAGACGACCCAGCCAAGGCTGGGGTCTGTCTTGGGGCCTGATTTTTTTGGGCCAGAATAATTTAATTTGGGCCAGTTCGGCCCAGTTGCAATAAAAATTAAAAATAAAATAGTAAACGAAATAAATAAAATCTGGAAAAATATAAATTAAATACCTAGTATAAATATACATATTCGGACCAACCAGAATTGGAAAATAATATTTTTAGCTATTTTTAATTGATTTAATGGTAATTGGGCCCATTTATACACATTTAGTAAATAATTAACTAAATAACGAAAATAATTATGAAATAAATATTGGAGTAATCTAGGATAAATATATGACTAACTAGGACCTTATGGACCATTTATAATTAATAAAAATAAGGTTTAGTATATTTAATTGTAATTAAACCGGTTAATAGATATATGAAATTAAAGGAATAATTATGGAAAATAATTATAAAATAGATATCTGGACAACCTAGGTCAAATATAGACCCAAAATATAGTTATAGACGGTTTTTAATTTATAAAGTCGATTCTTAGTCTATTTATTTAAATTAGGCCATATAAAACTAGTTAAGTAATTAAATAAGGAAATATTAATATTAATAGTGATTATTGGATAAAAATTGGATGTTGTAGTCAATTATATTCGGATATTTTATTTCAAATATTTAAAATTAATGGATGAAATTAATAAGGTAATTTTATTAATAGAACGTGAGTAATCAAATAAATTCGGATAACTAATAAATTAAGTTAATAAATTCAAATAATAAAATAAAAGGAGAAAATCGGGTAAAGTAATTACAAGTAGAATAAGTGAGTAATTTATCATATTTAATTAATAAGGTGATTATCTAGAGACCGGATTAGAGGAGGATAACTAGGAGCATCAGGACTTAAGGTAAGTTTCTCTGCCAATCCAAAAATTGTTTCCTCGTATTATATGCTTACTATATGCATTATGTGATTAAGTGTGAATTGTGAATTTTGTGTATGTGATTTTGAGGAGATATTATATATATAGTAGTTAAGAAGTATAAATCAAGTACTTTTGGGATATTAAATATTTTTAAATACCTTCGAGACTTTTTTGAGAAATTAAGAAGTATTTTTGAAGTATTATTAAGCGAAGATAAAATTTACATTTTCATAAGAAGTGAGCATCTCGGGAGTAATCCGAGGTGTCGGTTTTTCCACATCCGGATAAATGTGGAGGGTGATTAGAGCTACTACTACTAAGAAGTACAGTTTGGATCTATGATCCCTTTTAAGTAAGATTTGGATCTATGATCCCTTTTAAGTGAGATTTGGATCTATGATCCCTTTTAAGAAGAAGTTATAGTAGTAGTCCCTAATCATTCAAGAATTTTAGAATTGGGGTGGTTGGGTTCCGACCACTCGGGATGACTTACTACTCGGAGGGCTTGGAATCCCTTTTAGGGGGTGTGCACACTTAAGGTAGTCATTTCGTTTCCAACAGAGCAGTTGTGGTACCGGCACTTGTTCGGGGTGGCCGTCCGTAACCACGGTCCACCGGGCTCTACCGAAAGGTTAAGCACCGCCCTTCTAAATTACTAGGAAGTTAGAGAAGAAGTGATTTTCTTAAGAAGTTTAAAGAGAAGAATTACTAAGAGATTTTCCAAGAGAAGTTTAAGATTTTAGCAAAGAAGTGATTTTAAGAAAAATCAAGGAGAAAAGTATTTTGGTGGAGTGCGTCATTTTTATATGATATTATATAAAAATCTATTTTTAGTCAAACCTGATTATTTTACGGGGTTGGGTAGTACTTACTTAGCTCTAAAGCTAATTTTTGTTATTTCTCTTTTCTCTCCCTTCTCCCTTAAATTTTATCAGGTGATGAGTTGGATACCTATGTGGATTGATGGATTGCTCGAGCTTGAGTGCGAATTAGAAGATGCCTTAGTTAAATCTAGTCATAAAACAAACATTTACTTATTATTACATTAGTTTTTATTGTTTTACTTTGAGTTGCCTGTGCATTCGGTTAAGAGATGACCGAATGTGGCGGTAACACTCATTTCCCTTTTAGACTTCCGCTGTATTTCTTCAACTCTTTGATGAATGAATAAAGTATTTCTTTTAAATATATCAATGTTTTGGGCGGGAAATTTGGGGGTGTTACAGGTATCACTCGAAATTCTCAAGTAAAAGCTCCCTGTCCTCAACGCTCGATCGAATACACACTTCGAAGCTCAAGTTCTACACATACCCGATCGAGTATATAGCCATACCCGATCGGGTATTGCTCGAAATGTCAAAAATGAAGTATCCTGCCTTGGTTGCCCGAACGAGTGCACACTTCAATATCGAAGCATGGCTTATACCCGGTCAGGTCTATAGGGATACCCGATCGGGTCCTTCATATTTTTTGAAGATTTTTACTCCAAATACATGATCAAAATACGTGTGAAATTAAGAGGTTACCTGCAATGGAGTCCGGGTTGGCCCGAGCATCAGCCTCGGTCATTGCATACACCCGTGCTTGGGTCCTCCCTTGGTTAACGGACGCGGCGTTGCTAGCCGTGGGTCCTCCCCTTCCCGTGTCGGCCTGAGACGGCCCCGCACGTCCCCTACTAGTCGTAGGTCCTCCCATAGCTCTCGATGGTCCTCCTCCGTTCAGCATTGGACAAGAGGGTTTGAGGTGGCTCGTGCTACCGCATTTGAAGCACCGGGGTGGTTCATTGCACCTTCCCCCGTGGTTCTTACCGCAGTTTGCGCACCTGGCTGGTCCCACACCCCCCGGTTTGGGCCCTTGCCCGCCTGAGCCCTTATACCTTTTCGTTGGTGGTGTCGGCGCCCTGAATGTATTGCCACCCTCGGCGTGATGCTTCCGAGAGTGGTCTTGGGGTCCGGAGTTTCCCCATCTCCTCTTCTTCGCCTCCTCGGCGTCTCTCGCCTTCCTTTCATTCCATTGGATTTCCCCAAGGAGCCCTTGATCGACAACTTGACTGAATGTCATGTTGTGCTGGTAAGTAGCCCGGTCGCGGATGTCCAATTGTAGAGCATCCCAAAAATGATTGGCCATTCAATTCTCATCCAAAGAGTATTCTGGTATGAATCGTGCCAAGTCTCGGAACCTCTGTTCCAATTGCCTCACCGAGCAATGATCCTCCTGTTTCAGATTTGTGTACTCTCTCCTTTTGAGATTGACCTCAAAAGTTGAGTAGTACTGATTATAGAACTCCACTTCGAATTTCTCCCAAGTGGCCTCACCGTGGAACTTTCCTTCCACACCTTCCCACCATACAGCAACTACTCCATCCAGTAGCCTGGTGGCAACCCTCAACTTCACGTCGAGCCCAATTTGCATATCCCTAGAAGCATCATTCAGCTTCTTAATCCAGTCGGTGGCCTCAGAGATGTCGCCCTTGCCATAAAACGATTTTCACCCCAAGGCCCTAGCCTCCTTGAGGTACTTGGAGATACGTACCATCGTGTCCCCACCAAAGGCTCCAAATGGGGCACTAGAAGCTCCCCGACTTCCCTGTCCCATGGCCTGCCTAGCATGCCTAGCTTGGCGCCGCTGTTCTCTCCTTGCCTTATTCTCGAGGTACCATTCTAGTACTCGCTCATACGATCGTAATGAGGATCGTCATCCTCATCTTCTTCATCAAAGTCCTCCCCGTTGTACGGGGTCTCCTCTTGCTCCGTGCTTGGAGCATATGTGGAATCGTCTGGTTCGGTGGCCCAAGATGGGTGCACAGAACCGACACGCGTGCTACTTGCTGTCGGCGTTGTAGAACGCCCACGACCCCTGCCTCGGCCTCCTCCTCGGCCTTGGCCCCGGCCTCTACCCCTAGAGGTCCGTGATTCAGCCCGTGTATCGTGCTCGGTGGCCCCCGGTGCACGACCCATCGGGTTCCTCCTAGTAATCCTGCGTCCACCCTCCATTTCTGAAAGAAATAAGGAATGAGTCATTAGACTCGTTTCAATGTCAATTGACGGATTAGTACAAAAGACACCCCTTGGTCCAACATTATGGCCAACAAACTGTTAAGGGTACCATCTTAACAATAAGAGGTCAATCACTTGGTTTCCAATGGTTCCTTAAGTACAAAAACTGTTGCTCATGGTTTTATTCAAAACTTTTGAGGATAACCATATTGAGAGGTTAATTATATAGTTTAGAAACCGATGGCTCTGATACCACTTAATTGTCACGCCCCGGACCGCATCCGAGCCACGTAAACAGCCGCCGTACAACCCGATAGGAACAACAACAGTTCATCCCTATTGAATTGTACAAGGCGTCCGATTGATTCTATTGCCAAACCGATTAGTAAACACATACAATCAACATCAATATCATAATAAAACAAATGCGGAAATAATAATATGTTTGATACTTAGCCACACGTGGCAAACACGGGCACGCAGGCCCCCAACTGTTTTAATGAAAACATTGTTCAAAAATCCATGAGCAGTTTATAGATTTCAAAAATACGAATGGAAGCACGAACCACGTCTTCCTCCTCGAAGGATCACCCTAGGCAAAGGTGCAGGTAGTAGGACTCTAGCCTCAACCTGAAAAATGTGAGGGCCCCCGGAGGGGTCAGTACTCCATAGAAGTACTAGTGACAAGCAGGCTATATGAAGAATAACGAATGTTTCAGACACAAGACCCAAAAATAGGGTGATACATATATATATATGTGACTCATTCATCCGATGATACACACTGTATATATATATATATATATATATATATATATATATATATATATATATATATATATATATATATATATATATATATATATATATATATATATATATATATATATATATATATATATATATATATATATTTGTAAAATACTCGACCCGTAGGTCATTTCACTCAAAGAGTCTTTTAGAGATAAAGTTCTTACCTTACCTTTCTCACCCTTTTCCCGAATGCCTAGCTCACCAGCTACATTCTACATTCATAATATCCTACCGAGTTTTGGGAGCATTTCGCATCCGGGGGATACTCAACCCCAACCGAGTTTCAGGATCATTTACCGTCCCAGGGATACTCAACCCCAACCGAGTTTCAGGATCATTTGCAGTCCCGGGGATACTCAACCCCAACTGAGTTTCAGGATCATTTATAGTCCCGGGGATGCTCAACCCCAACCGAGTTTCAGGATCATTTATAGTCCCGGGGATGCTCAACCCCAACCGAGTTTCAGGATCATTTAATGTCCCGGGGATACTCAACCCCAAACTAAATTCTTACCAAACCCTAACCTGGATATGGCTAACCTTCCGTTCCTTCAACTATGGACAATACCTAGCCCTATAGTCATATAACCATCCTTAGGAACCAACGTGGGCGGGTCCCACCTGAACGGCCCACATTAACCCGCTCAAAACTGCCCGTTTTGAGCATAAACCAATACTCGATCGAGTATCTACCCATACTCGGTCGAGTACAGGAGGCGGTAGCCCCCAAAGCTAATTTTCAATGTATACTCGATCGAGTATCTACCCATACTCGATCGGGTATAGGAGACAGTAGCCCCCTGGGCAATTCTTCAGCAAATACCCGGTCGGGTATGTGTCAATACCCGGTCGGGTATGGCAGTTGACTTGGCGGTCAACGCCCGTTTGACCACCCAAACGGAGTCCGATTAACTTGAAATTTTATACACATATACTTCTTGATGTCCTTGATCCAAAAATACCATTTTGGATCCCTGGATCATCACACAAAATATGTTATCACATTTTTAATCACCAAACCTACATAACATACTTTTCAACTATGTTTTATGTATGATCATGGCATAAGCAAACACTTGGTTATCTTTAATCATTCCACAAAACATATCCTTGATTACTTTAGGTAATCTCATGCCTCACGCAAAAGTTATAAAGCATAAAGCCGTCTTCTCACCTTAATGAAGCTTATGAAGTTCTAGCCTTCCCGATTTAGCTCCGGCGAAACTCCGACGAACTTCAACGAACTCCGACGACAGCTCCGGCGACCCTTTCAACTCCGTGAAAGTTCCTCAAATACCTTAGACAAGTTACTAACAAGGTTTTATCATCATAAAACCCATAGTAATACAAATAACCTCCAAAAGGTTATTTTCCGGTAAACCGGTCACTTTGGCTTCTAAGTCCATTCTTGGGCTTAGAACCACCTTCCAACCCCTCATTCTACACTTCCAAACGTGTAGAACAATCCTAGGGTGTGAAATATGATTGAATAATCCTATAAGAGGATTGAAGAACAAGAAATTGGATTAATGGAGTCATTACCTTGTTAAACACAAGTTTTCCTCTCCAAAGCCAACTTTTCTCTTCTCTTTTCCCCTCCTTCTTCCTCCTTTGTTCTTGGTGCGTGTATGGATGAGGAAATGGAGTAGTTTCAGAGTTTCTCTCCCTTCCTTGGATGATTGAGCCGAGCATATGGGGTGTGGGGGTGATTGAGAATGCCATTTGTGCATTTCTCACCAAATCATATGGCAAAGGTCCCACCCTCATACTGATTGGTCTCCCAATCACTTTCCTAGCCAATTCCCAGCTCCTTGATGCGGCTCCCCTCTCAATTTGCAGACCAAAAAAACGTGGGTCGGCCCCCACTTATGTGGGAGGTCAACCCTTTGTGTACCCGTGTCACGCCCCGGACCTACCCGGACACGTCAACAACCCGCCGTACAGTACGAATAGCCAACCGCAGTCCAACTCATCCATACTATACAAGGCGTCTTGAATACCATTCACACATAGTACATCCATAAACAAACATAATGTAAAATAAACATTTATAGCAGCGGAAACATTTAACACAAGTGTTTATGCCACACCTTGGCAAACATGGGCATACAAGCCCCCAAATAATTATTCAAAAAACAATATCCATGAGCATTATTTAAATTGTTTTCAAAACAGAAACGGAAGAAGCACGAACCACGTCTTCTTCCTTTGATCTTCCCGAAGCAACGGGCAGTGGCAGCAACCTTCAAGTTCTACCTGAAACTGTGAGGTGGCCTCCCCCGTGAAGGGGATGTCAGTACTTGGAAATATTTGACAAGTACAATAGCAACTATACTAAGTATAATTGACATTTCAATTTATAAGACCCTCAATTCAGGGTGATACTACATTATAGGCCATAACCCTCGGTTACCCCCTTTTTTCTGTTTAAATTATACTCCCTTATTATGAAGTCAAGAAGTCGGCCCGTGGGCCCTTATCCATTTAGGGTTTATCATTTCCATTCCCCCGTGACCGCGAGCCACGATAACCCCGTGGGGTCCCATCGAGCCCCAATTGTATAGCATGGGCTCGGCCCAACTACATTTCTATACAATCCTCTAACTCAATATAACATATCAAAATTTGTATGGCAAGGGCTCAGCCCAACTACGTTTCCATACCAACCATAACTTCGTGGCAAGGGCTCGGCCCAACTACGTTTCCACGGAGATCACATATACATGGCAAGGGATCGGCCCAACTACGTTTCCATGCTAATCATATTACATGGCATGGGTTCGTCCCAACTACATTTCCATGTCATCCTAGAGTCCAACTCTAATTATTTTCATAATCAAATTCTCAAGCAAATCCTATGCCTAGAATCAATTTCCGTAGGTAGCCTTTAGGCCTACCCCTATCACACCTTAGTGTTCATACAATTCAACCTTAAAGTATCTCTTGAGACTACTTAAGGCATATCTATTCACAATCCTACCTCTTAGGATTTGTTTCATCATTTATTTATATTAATTCCCCGACTAGTATTTTGATACTAATTGGATAATCTTAGAACATGCCAAGTTCCTATTTTCCGATTGGCATTTCATTTCAATTGATTTCCCAACACAAGTATAGTTTGATCTCAATATAAAAAATATCACTTTAATCCATTCATGAATTTCATACATGACGTAAAGTATATTTTATCACAATGTCATCATAGTAATTCCATTAACATGCCGTTCCATTCATTTCACATAATCATACACAATTATTCTAAATTTGTATATCATGCTTCACTTACTCATATCAATACTATTTTCTTTTAGGCATTATTAATCATTAATAATCCATGAAAATCCCATCTAATTACTTTAGGCAATCTTATGAAATTAACTCACTAATTATAAGCAATATAGTCAGCCATCCTCACCTCGTGATGTGCTACAATAGTTGCCTCTGTTAAGCCCCTCGATCAATCCCCGTTCTAGGCCGATTGAAAGTGGAAAATTTGTCTGCTGGGCAAAAGCCGGCGGCTTTCACGAAAGCCGGGCGGCTTTCGTAGTCTGCAACTGCGAATAGCTTGTTTAAAGTGGCGGTTTCCGGCGATTTCGACTCCTATCGATTGGCCAACCCTCCTAAGTTAATTACCACCACTTTATATCAATATTCTACACTTTTAAACGTGTAGAACTCATGGTTTAACCCACCATATGATTCCTCAAAAATCATACGATAATAAAACTAGTTAAAGATTGTTTATTGAGTTCTTACCTCAAGAACAACCCTCTTCTCTTTGGATTCTCTTCCTTGTTGCTTGGACTATGAGAGGAGACTTCCCTAGAGCTTCTCTCTCTGCCTTGGTCGAGTGGATGATATCAAATGGAATGGGAGAGGTATCTATCCTCACTCAAGCCAAAAATAATGGAAAGGTATGGCCAAGGGAGTGGGTGATTGTCTCCAGCCATCCTTTCCTTCACAAGTCCGCACAGACCATGTTAATTTGTTTCACTCAGCTCCCAACATGTCAATTAGAGCACACAAAATCGTGGGGTGGCCCCCACTCATGTGGGAGGTCATCCCATTATGTCCCGGTGTGTATAATTGGCCTCGAAAGTTGTATTTCTCGGACCGTTTTAATCATATTTTATTTTATTGGGCCAAATAAAATATATCACGCGTCCCTAATACCTATGGTCCTTTAGAATAGATGTACATTCACCAACATTAATTTAGGAGTCTCCGAAACTCATTTCGGGGTGTTATCCGCTAAATTACCAATACCGGTAATTGGGCCCCGTTTGACCAACCGGTCAACTCCATGCCTTTCTTATGGCCCAAATAAAATATCCACCTCCATGTAGATGTCATCTAGACCAAGATGAATATAATATGTGGTTCGGGAATTATCGCCCCCCCCCCCCCCCCCCCCCCCGGTCCGGGCGTGGGCCCCACATGCAATTTACTATTCACGTAAAAGAATTAATAAAAAATTACATTTACGCAAATTCATAAATCATCCTTCAAGGTTTATTACATAATTTACTAAAAGTAAATATGCTTGGGGACGGTGCTACAAGTTCACCCCCCCTTAATGGGAATTTCGTCCCCGAAATTCACAACGATTATCCAAACAGAAATGCATACTGTTCCTTCATCGAGGCTTCAGTCTCCCAAGTTTCTTCTTCAACTCGGTCACTCTTCCAAAGGATTTTAACCATTGGAACTTTCTTGCTTCTTAGCTTCTTTACTTGCCTATCAAGTATCCTCACTGGTTGCACGACGTAGTTCAAGTCTTCCCGTATTTCCACGGGTGGTTTCTCTAGTACATGAGATGGATCCGGAATGTACTTCTTAAGCATAGACACATGGAATACATTATGTATTTTCTCCAACTCCGGAGACAATTGTAATCGGTATGCTACGGCCCCAATTTTCTCAAGAATTACAAATGGGCCTATGTAGCGTGGGTTAAGTTTCCCTCGGCTCTGAAATCGGATGATTCCTTTCCAAGGTGAAACTTTCAAAAATACCTCATCTCCAACCTTAAACTTTAGGGCTCTTCGGCGCTTATCGGCATAGCTCTTATGTCTATCCTGTGCCGCCTTAAGTCTGTCACGAATCATCTTCACCTTTGACTTGGTGATTTCCACCAGTTCCGTGCTTTCGAGTTTGGCCATGCCAACCTCATCCCAACACAAAGGTGTACGACATCTCCTCCCATACAATGCCTCATATGGAGGCATGCCTATACTCGCCTGATAGCTGTTGTTATAGGCAAACTCCACAAGTGCCAAATGGTTGTCTCAACTCCCTTGGAACTCCAATGCACAAGCTCTCAGCATATCCTCTAATATATGTATAACCCGCTCGGATTGTCCATCCGTTTGTGGATGAAAAGTTGTACTGAATTTCAGTTTTGTCCCCATAGATTCTTGGAACTTCGGCCAAAATCGTGATGTGAATCGCGGATCTCTATCGGATACAATGGTTATAGGAACCCCGTGTAGCCTCACGATCTCATCCACATACAACTTGGCTAACCTTTCTAGTGCATAGGTGGTGTTGATAGGTAAAAAGTGTGCACTCTTCGTGAGCCTATCAACCACAAACCATACTGCGTCATAGTTCTTAATCGTCAGTGGCAGCCCTACCACGAAATCCATAGTCACGTGTTCTCATTTCCATTCAGGAATGGATAATGGCTGTAACAGCCCGGCTGGATGCTGATGTTCTGCCTTAACTTGCTGACAAGTGAGACACCTACTGATGTATTCGACTATTTCTCTCTTCATACCCGACCACCAGTAACTTTCTTTCAAATCACGGTACATTTTCGTGCCCCCTGGATGCATGGCATATGCCGATGAATGGGCTTCCTCTAAGATGGACTTTCGGAGCCCATCATCCGACGGTACACACACTCGGTCACGAAATAATAAGAGACCATCGTCTCTTTCCCTGAAATCCTCAACCGGTCCCGCTAGCATGCGTTCCCGGACCTTCATGAGCTCTTCATCAGTTTATTGACCCTTCTTGATTTCATCAAGTAATGTAGACCTCACCTCGAATCTAGCTAACAAAGCACCATCACCACATACCTCCAATCGGGCTCTCAATGCCCTCACACTAGTCAACAATGCCCCCGATGAATTCTTTCGGCTCAGGGCATCCGCTACCACGTTGGCTTTACCGGGGTGGTACTCGATAACTAGATGGTAGTCTTTTATCAACTCCATCCACCGTCTCTGTCTCATGTTTAACTCTTTCTGAGTAAACACGTATTTCAGGCTTTTGTGGTCAGTGTATATATGACATGTTTCCCCGTAGAGATAATGTCTCCAAATCTTCAATGCAAATACCACTGCCCCCAGCTCTAAGTCATGAGTAGGATAATTTACCTCATGCTTCTTCAACTGTCGTGAAGCATAGACAATCACCCTCCCATTCTGCATCAAGACACATCCAAGCCTTTGGATGCTCGCGTCACTATAGACATCGTACCCCATACCCTGTCGGGGTAATGCAAGTATCGGTGCCTCGGTCAATCTCTTCTTCAGTTCAAGGAATCCCTTCTCACATCAGTCATCCCATACAAACTTGGCCCCTTTTCGAGTGAGCCTTGTCAATGGCGATGCCAAAACTGAGAACTTCTCCACGAATTTTCGGTAGTACCCTGCCAATCCAAGGAAGCTACGAATTTCCTTGACGTTCGTTGGCCTTTCCCATTCAGTAATGGTCTCAATCTTCTTGTTATCTACGGCAATCCCTGATCCTGAAACCACATGCCCGAGAAAGCCAATCTCCCTTAGCCAAAATTCACATTTGGAGAACTTGGCATATAGTTGTTTCTCTCGTAGTGTCTCAAGAACAAGTATCAAGTGCTCCCCATGCTCCTCTTCACTCTTTGAGTAAATCAAGATATCATCTATGAACACAATCACAAACTGGTCCAAGTATTTATGAAATACTCGGTTCATCAAGTCCATAAATGCCGCTGGGGCGTTGGTTAGCCCGAATGACATAACTAGGAACTCGAAATGACCATACCTTGTGCGGAATGCACTCTTCGGTATGTCATCCTCTTTTATTTTCAGTTGGTGGTACCCCGACCTCAAGTCAATCTTCGAGAACACCGTCGCTCCTCGGAGCTGATCAAACAAGTCATCAATCCTATGCAAGGGATACCTATTCTTGATTGTGACCTTGTTCAGTTGACGATAGTCAATGCACATTCGAAGTGTCCCATCTTTCTTTTTCACGAAAAGGACCGGTGCTCCCCACGGAGAGTGACGCGGCCTTATGAAACCGCTATCCAATAGCTCTTGCAATTGGGTTTTCAACTCATTAAGTTCAGCGGGTGCCATCCTGTATGGCGGTATAGAGATTGGCTTGGTGTCGGGTTCAACCTCGATCATGAACTCAATCTCCCTTTCGGGTGGAAGTCCCGGCAAGTCTTTTGGGAAAACATCCGGATACTTGCACACTATCCTCACATCATTGATGCCTACCTCCTCTTTGGTTTTGTCCACCACGTATGCTAGATATGCGTGGCATCCCCTTCTCATCATATTCCTCGCCCTCACGGCGGATATGATACAACTGTTTGATTTGCCTCTATCTCCCTCAAAGCGTAAGGTCAACCCTTCACCACTTTCGAGTTCAAAAATCTTTGTGTAGCAATCGACCCTAGCATGATGTTTCTCAAGCCAATCCATCCCGAGGATTGCATCAAACTCGATCATACTCAGCGGTACGAAATCACACGTCAAGTTCTGTCCCTCCACCTCCACCTCACACGATGGATAGTGGCTATCTCTTTTGATATCATCCCCTAGAGGCGTGGATACCAATAGAGTTTGAGTCATCGGTACAAGTGGTCCGTTGAATCCGCTGGCGAACGCCTCACTCACAAATGATCGTTGCGCCCCGGTATCAATAAGGATTCTTGCGTCTCTCCCGTTAATCTTTAGTGTTCCTACATTCATAAGTAATGTAAGGCACACTATCTCTTTAATAGGTTCGTTTCTTAAGTCGTAGAGTATGTTGGTTGTGGTTCGGGTGGGGTCCGTTTGACACCCTTCCGAAAATTCCCTGTTTCTAACCCTTAGAACCGTTCTGGGACCGACCCAGGTGAAAGCCGGCCGCTTTTCACGAAAGCCGGCCGGTTTTCGTTTGCGAGAATAATGCCCTGTATGTAAATCACGAAAGCCGGGCGGCTTTCACGAAAGCCGGCCGGTTTTCGTCGTCGTAGTTTTATTCATGGAATGGGTTTCGAAGCCGGCCGGTTTCTACGAAACCCGGCCGGGTTTCAGCAGCGCAGGAATCCCCAGGCCTAACGAAAGTCGGGCGGCTTTCACCAAAGCCGGGCGACTTTGAGCGCCGCAGATTATTCCGGATTAAGTATTCCAAATGCCGGCCGATTTCTGTGAAAGCCAGCCGGTTTTCGTTTGCGAGGAAAATTTGTTGATTTAATATATACGAAAGCCGGGCGGTTCTCGACGGAAGCCGACCGGCATTCGTTGCCGTAGTATTTTCCCAATAAATCAAGACGAAAGCCGGGCGGCTTTCGTCAATGCCGGGCGGCATTCGCCCAGAGCGGGGATTTTCCTCCCCTCTTCCTATCCAAACCCGACCAAACCGTCGGGGTTATAAATTTTGCACATTCCAAACACTCCTATTGCATACAATAGAGTTAATAACATGAGTTTAAGAATTTACCCACAACGGAGTCCGGGTTAGCACGTGCGTCCGCCTCCGTCATCGCATAGACCCTAGCTTGGGTCTTGCCTTGGTTCACGGATGGCGCGTTGCTTGTACTTGGCCCTCCGTGCGCCGTGCTCACGTGGGGTGCCCCTGCTCGGTTCCTACTTGCCGTAGTCCCGTTGCTAGGTCCTGCACCCATGGCTCGCCCAAGTTGTGGGCAGTTTGATCTCAAGTGCCCCGTCTCCCCGCATTAGTAGCACCTAGGGGGATCGCGGCACTTGCCCGCGTGGTTCCTCTTGTAGTTATTGCACCTGCTAGTGCCTGAGCCCTGTGACCTCGAGCCTTGCCCTCCTGGGCCTTGATTTCCCCTAGATGGTGGTGCGGGCGTTCTGAAAGACCCACCTCCCCCGTGGTTCCCCTTCTTGCTAGAACCTTGGGGGCCGGTGTTCTCCCATTTCCTCTTCTTCGCCTCCTCGACGTTTTTCAGCTTTCTTTCTTCCCATTCCTTCTCCCCTTTCAGGCCTTGCTCCACCACTTGACTAAACGTCATGTTAGGCAATTGTGTTGCCCGTTCTCGCACGTCTAAGTCTAAAGCATCCCAAAAGTGAATCACCATCCGGTTCTCATCACAAGCATACTCCGGTATGAACTCCGTGAGCTCCCTGAACTTGTGCTCAAGTTGCCTCACGGTATACTTGCCTCCTTGGGTCAAGTTGATGTATTCTCTCCTCTTCAAGTTCACCTCGAAGTCGGAGTAGTATTGGTTGAAGAATTCCTGTCGGAAATTCTCCCAAGTTACGGCCTCACCGTACTTCCACTTGACACCGTCCCACCATGTGGACGCCATCCCCTCTAGCAACCTTGTTGCTACTCTCATCTTCATGTTTGGCGGCAGCTGCATATCAAGGGCCGCTTCATTGAACCTCTTGATCCACTCCGCCGCAACGGATATATCTCCCGTTCCATCGAATGGTTTACACCCCAGATCTCTTGCTTCCTTGAGGTACTTCGAGATCCTTATTATCGGGACCTCGACACCTCGATCTACTCGGGACTCCACATGTCCCCCAGAACCCGCATGGCTTCCCCTTCTTGAAGCCCCTCCCAAAGCACGCCTTGCCCCGCGCCTTTGGCGATCCTGTTGAAATTGACGGAGTAGTTCCTCCATCCTTTCTAGAGCGTCATCATCGTCGCTCCCCCTCACTAGCGTCATCATATTCCCCATCATATGGGGTCTCAACCGGCTCAGTTCCCGGTTGATACGTCGAATCCTCCTCGGACTCATAAGACTCGTTGACTGTTTCAACATAACCGTCACTCACGGTACGAGCTTCGCCTCCACGGCCCTGTCCTCTGGACACCCTAGAAGCCCCTCTACTGCCTTGCACGGATCCTCCGGGTGCTCGGCCAGTCGGGTTCAATCTAGTTACTTTCCCGGTACGTTCCATTTCTGAAAGAAATTGAGAATGGGTCATTAGACTCGTATCAAATGTCAATTGACGGATAGGTACTTAAAGACATCCTTTGGCTCAAATCACCGCCGTACCAATTGTTAAGGGTACCATCTTAACAATTAGAGACATTGCAACTCAAGTACCAAAAGTTCTATAAGTAGAAAACCTTATGCTCATGGTTTTCAAATTCGTTTTCAAAAAGAAATTTTGAAGCTTCATTATGATGTTTACGGACTAAGGCTCTGATACCAATTAAATTGTCACGCCCCGGACCTACCCGGACACGTCAACAACCCGCCGTACAGTACGAATAGCCAACCGCAGTCCAACTCATCCATACTATACAAGGCGTCTTGAATACCATTCACACATAGTACATCCATAAACAAACATAATGTAAAATAAACATTTATATCAGCGGAAACATTTAACACAAGTGTTTATGTCACACCTCGGCAAACATGGGAATACAAGCCCCCAAATAATTATTCAAAAAACAATATCCATGAGCATTATTTAAATTGTTTTCAAAACAGAAACGGAAGAAGCACGAACCACGTCTTCTTCCTTTGATCTTCCCGAAGCAACGGGCAGTGGCAGCAACCTTCAAGTTCTACCTGAAACTGTGAGGTGGCCTCCCCCGTGAAGGGGAGGTCAGTACTTGGAAATATTTGACAAGTACAATAGCAACTATACTAAGTATAATTGACGTTTCAATTTCTAAGACCCTCAATTCAGGGTGATACTACATTATAGGCCATAACCCTCGGTTACCCCCTTTTTCTATTTAAATTATACTCCCTTATTATGAAGTCAAGAAGTCGGCCCGTAGGCCCTTATCCATTTAGGGTTTATCATTTCCATTCCCCCGTGACCGCGAGCCACGATAACCCCGTGGGGTCCCATCGAGCCCCAATTGTATAGCATGGGCTCGGCCCAACTACATTTCTATACAATCCTCTAACTCAATATAACATATCAAAATTTGTATGGCAAGGGCTCGGCCCAACTACGTTTCCATACCAACCATAACTTCGTGGCAAGGGCTCGGCCCAACTACGTTTCCACGGAGATCACATATACATGGCAAGGGCTCGGCCCAACTACGTTTCCATGCTAATCATATTACATGGCATGGGCTCGGCCCAACTACATTTCCATGTCATCCTAGAGTCCAACTCTAATTATTTTCATAATCAAATTCTCAAGCAAATCCTATGCCTAGAATCAATTTCCGTAGGTAGCCTTTAGGCCTACACCTATCACACCTTAGTGTTCATACAATTCAACCTTAAAGTATCTCTTGAGACTACTTAAGGCATATCTATTCACAATCCTACCTCTTAGGATTTGTTTCATCATTTATTTATATTAATTCCCCGACTAGTATTTTGATACTAATTGGATAATCTTAGAACATGCCAAGTTCCTATTTTCCAATTGGCATTTCATTTCAATTGATTTCCCAACACAAGTATAGTTTGATCTCAATATCAAAAATATCACTTTAATCCATTCATGAATTTCATACATGACGTAAAGTATATTTTATCACAATGTCATCATAGTAATTCCATTAACATGCCGTTCCATTCATTTCACATAATCATACACAATTATTCTAAATTTGTATATCATGCTTCACTTACTCATATCAATACTATTTTCATTTAGGCATTATTAATCATTAATAATCCATGAAAATCCCATCTAATTACTTTAGGCAATCTTATGAAATTAACTCACTAATTATAAGCAATATAGTCAGCCATCCTCACCCCGTGATGTGCTACAATAGTTGCCTCTGTTAAGCCCCTCGATCAATCCCCGTTCTAGGCCGATTGAAAGTGGAAAATTTGTCTGCTGGGCAAAAGCCGGGCGGCTTTCACGAAAGCCGGGCGGCTTTCGTAGTCTGCAACTGCGAATAGCTTGTTTAAAGTGGCGGTTTCCGGCGATTTCGACTCCTATCGATTGGCCAACCCTCCTAAGTTAATTACCACCACTTTATATCAATATTCTACACTTTTAAACGTGTAGAACTCATGGTTTAATCCACCATATGATTCCTCAAAAATCATACGATAATAAATCTAGTTAAAGATTGTTTACTGAGTTCTTACCTCAAGAACAACCCTCTTCTCTTTGGATTCTCTTCCTTGTTGCTTGGACTATGAGAGGAGACTTCCCTAGAGCTTCTCTCTCTGCCTTGGTCGAGTGGATGATATCAAATGGAAGGGGAGAGGTATCTATCCTCACTCAAGCCAAAAATAATGGAAAGGTATGGCCAAGGGAGTGGGTGATTGTCTTCAGCCATCCTTTCCTTCACAAGTCCGCACAGCCCATGTTCATTTGTTTCACTCAGCTCCCAACATGTCAATTAGAGCACACAAAATCGTGGGGTGGCCCCCACTCATGTGGGAGGTCATCCCATTATGTCCCGGTGTGTATAATTGGCCCCGAAAGTTGTATTTCTCGGACCGTTTTAATCATATTTTATTTTATTGGGCCAAATAAAATATATCACGTGTACCTAATACTTATGGGCCTTTAGAATAGATGTACATTCCCCAACATTAATTTAGGAGTCTCTGAAACTCATTTCGGGCTGTTATCCGCTAAATTACCAATACCGATAATTGAGCCCCGTTTGACCAACCGGTCAACTCCATGCCTTTCTTATGGCCCAAATAAAATATCCACCTCCATGTAGATGTCATCTAGACCAAGATGAATATAATATGTGGTTCGGGAATTATCGGGCGGCCCCCCGGTCCGGGCGTGGGCCCCACATGCAATTTACTATTCACGTAAAAGAATTAATAAAAATTTACATTTACGCAAATTCATAAATCATCCTTCATATTTTATTACATAATTTACTAAAAGTAAATATGCTTGGGGACGGTGCCACAACCCGAGTGTACAATCGGTCCCGAAAGTTGTATTTTCCGGACTGTTTTAAGTATATTATATTTTATCGGGTCAAATAAAATATAACACTTGTTCCCAATCCTTATTGGACCTTAGAGTCAATATCCATTCCCCAACTTTAATTTAGAAGTCTCCGAAATCCCTTTTTGGGCTGTTATCTGATAAATTTGCCGATACCGATGATTTGGCCCTGTTTGACCAACCGGTCAACCCTGTACCATTGCTATGGCCCAATTAGGATATCCACCACCATATACATATTATTTAGTCCAAGATTAATATAATATGTGGTCCCGACAATATCGGGCGGCCCCACATCCGGTGTGGGCCCCACGTGAATTTTACTATTCACGTAATAGAAATGATAAAAAGTTTACAATCACGTAAAAATGCTTTTATACATTTCTCAAGGTTCAATACATGATTTGGTACTGTACAAATACTCGGGGGCGGTGTTACATAATAGGTCTAACGGCCTTATCGGGCTGATATGGGTCGGGGCAGACCGAGTGGGCCTAAATGGCTCTTAATGGGCCTAAATGGGCCTCGCCGACTTGATCCCGTACTGGGTCAATGCCTTTGGCCTCTGAATAGTAATAGGCTAGAATAATATTCTCAACAGCTCCACTGATTTTGGTGATTTGTCTATCGGGTTTAAAAAAACCATTTGACTTTTGGAGGTAATTAATACTATCCAATCAAATGTAAAAATGGATAAATAAGGAAGGATAGTTAGGACAATTAATGTAAAATGAATTGTCAAATGAACAAAAAATTTAAATGGAACATTTCAAAAATGAAAATGAAAAGATTTAAATAAGACTAAGGATGTTTTTACTTGGACTGTAATTTGCTGGTCTGGTCTGGTTTCTTTGTATTTTTATAACTATCCAAGTCTGGTCTGGTCTGAACTGGCATGATCTGGTTTGGTCTGGGACGAATTACAGTTCAAGTAAAAACATTCTCATGGAGTAACATTTTTTATGTAAATTGTGGGGCTTACGAATAAATACCGCGAAATGGAATATAGCGTGGGAGCAACAGTAACGCGCCCAACTCTAAAATTTTGAAAACATTGTAAAACGCGCCACCCAATTTCAACCTCCTCCTAATCCACAATTCCAGGTACCTCATTTCAGCGGCTGCTCCCTTAGACGCAATTTTCGCCTTCAAGCACCGCCGCTTCCTCGGTAAAAAGGGAGAAAAGAATAACATCTTGCTCAAATACGATAAGAAAGAGTCCGGTTTCAAAAAACATGTCAGGCGCTGCACACTTGGAGAGAATGGGGCGAGAGCTCAAGTGCCCCATCTGGTACTTTCTCACTTGAATAGCTTAGTTTTATGCTCTGGCACAGCTCAATTCCAGTGAAACTATCAGTTTCTGATTTATTATATCATGAATTTTTGTTTGAATTCTTTCACCAAACCAGCCTGATAGTAGCTTGAATTCTCGAATTCAGCTCTACCGCCTCTGCATTTTCTACTAAGTTACTAGATACCGCGATTGCTTATATTTTATCTGTTCATAGTATTTGCAACTCGTAATTGTTTGTTTTTCTCTCTTGAGCAGCTTGAGTCTATTGAATTCAGCTGCTTCGCTCACGTGCAATCATGTGTTCTGCGAGTATGTCTCTCACTCTCTAGAGTTCTATATACTGACTATGGGTTTTCTATGTTTGCATCCTATCCAATATACTGTTTTAAATTGCAGTTCATGTATCCACGCATCAATGAAGTCTTCAGCCTATTGTCCAGTTTGTAAAGTTCCTTTCAGGCCTAGGGGTTTGTGCTCTCACATGCTTTTTTTAATAATGGCAATCGGTTTTGGTTGAATTAAAGTCGCGTCAAGTAGCATGAATTAGCTTATTATATTTAACCTAATGTGTAAAATACGCATAATAAGTACTACCTCCGTCAAGAAAAAAAGTTCTCACTTTTCTTTTCTGGATGTCCCAAAAAAAGTTCCTATTTCTATAAAAGGAGATCACTTTTAAACCAAAAGTCACAACTAGCCTTACTTTCTATCTACTTTTTGCTTGACTTGACATAAAATAAGGGTATAGTTGGAAACTCAAAACAAAACTCTACCTTACATAAATATGTGTTTTCAAATTGGGAACTTCATTTCGAGACGGACGGAGTATCATTCTTTGACTTACTTATTTGGCTAGGAACAATTTTACCAAATAGTTTTCCACTTGTCCTTTCAGAAAATTCAGTAGATTCCGCTCTGCCATTTCTGTCAAATAATTCTTACTAAACAGGATATAAGTAATTTCAAGTGGCATGGAACATGACTGAAACTTTTTCTGTCATGCAACTCATGCTAGATTCTCTGAATTAAATGGCTTGTATTTCTAACTAAACTTCTTGTCATTTGGGTCGTTTGCTTAGCTACTATGTTTACACTCATCTTGAAGGGATTATGATTATTTAATACACTGTAAATACCTCAGAAATCCGCCCTGCTCCTCAAATGGATAACTTGGTCAGCATTTACAAGAGTTTGGAAGCTGCGTCAGGAGTAAACATATTTGATACTCAAACTGAAACTTCAACTAAAACCATAGGTAACTGGGCATCTCATAGAAAGATGTTTTTTCTAAATTTCAGTAATGCCTTTGCAGTTATATCATTCATTCATAAGTTTATTTGTTACTGCATTTATCCAGTTAGCTTTTCTGTAGATTTCACCAAGTGGTGATACTTCTATCGTACTTTCCATTGGCAATACTATATCATTCACTAAAACTGTGTACAATTTATAACCTTTATACTTTCAGGTGATGAAAGCAAATCTCATAGCAAGAAAACCATTGGAATTGTAGAGAAGGGTAGTACATCACGTAAGGCTAAGAATGGAAGTCACACTTCAAGTTTTCCTAGAGCTTCCTTTCCAACCAAGAAAAGGGTCCAAGTCCAACAGCATCAACCTCTAGAAAGTCCACCACCTTCAAAAACGGTTGTAGAATCTGGTCAGGTCACAGTTAGTGGACACCAGAAAAGTCTTTTCACAAACACAGGAAATATGGACTTAAATGAGAAGGGAGAGGTAAACCTATGTCCATTTTTTTGGCTGAGAGAAGATATTGAAGAGACAACTCAGCAGTCACTCCACTCAGATGGGGATCATTCTACAAGTACACCTTGTGATGTTCCTTGTTTTAGTGATATGAAAGACTCTGATGATGAAACTCCTCTTGAGGTGACTCCAAAAGTAAGATCTAGTGAGCAAGTATAATACATCAGTCCCCAGCCCTAAAGATTTAAATAGATGGATGGCTTATTGACATGTTATATGCAATCTTGCTAGGCGATCATGATAAGTTCCAAGAAGATTTTTATTACTTTATTGGACTATTAGTCTATTAGATTATGATCTATAGGTTAGAGCTCCTCATGTAAGCCGTTGTTCTAAGTAGGTGATACATTTATTTGGCTCTTGCTGTTATTTTTCCAATAAAAATTGCTTATGGAAGTTTTGTGTCATGATTGTTTAAACATTACTTGCCAGGTCAGTTTACCTTGAGTTTTGCAATATATAGTTTTTATAATGCGATCTGTTACCCTGTTATGAAATTCCAATTCTTATGGAGTTTCACATTTGACTACTGCATAGAGTACATCCCCTGGTGACATAGCAAAGAATACAGATTTTTTTGATAGTGAGATGTTTGAGTGGACACAAAGACCTTGCTCACCTGAACTTTTTTCGAGCCCATTGAATCTGCAGGTATTCATATTATGTATATACTATCATATTGTTTATCGAAGCAATAAATGATCACATTCCTTTTCCGTCTTTATCTAGAAATTTAAACTTGTTTGAAAACTTTAAAGAGATATAAAAATGGCATTGTAGGATGAAGATATTTATGAATCTGAAGGAGTTGAACAGAATACACAGGTGGTTTTAGTGGACTCAAATGTACTTGCGGAAGCTAGAAGCAGGAACGTAGAAAACATAATGGATGGAATTGCTACCAACAATGTAGATATGAATCTGCCCACTATATCTTCTCTAAGAAATGAGAAAGCTGACGTTATAGGTGCACTTAAAAGGTCTAGAAAGACATTGTTGGTGTGTGAGAGAAACAAAAAAAATGGGCGTAAGAGAGCAAGCCATGAACAAGCTGGAGACCCTAGTGGAAAACAAAAGCTAGCTAAATCAAGTGAAAGACGTGGCATCGAAAGAAGTGCCAAAAAAAGAAAGGTTACTTTCACTGAGCAACATAGTCATTGCCATACCTCAAAAAGGGGAAAGAAAGTTCCTAAGGACAGAACTCTTCCAACAGGAGATGAAGCTTCAAATCCCTATTCACTTAATACATTAGCATCTACCAGTGATGGCAATGATTTTACAAACTCTAGTTCAAAAGTAAGGAGTAAATCTAAGTGCGCAGGGAAATCAAGAAACATGAAACAGGTGACATTTTCTGAAGAGGATGATATTGCAGATGTCCTCCAGGAGTTTTATGAGAACTCCATCAAAGAAACTCAGATTCTTGATACTAGATCAAGCAGTCTGTGTATGGACACGAATGATTTCCCAAAAAGTAAGAAGTCACTATTCAATTTGAGTAGTCCGGTGATGAAAAAGTGTCAAACTGGTCCTGCAAAAATCCAATGTGGATTCTGCCACACTGCAGAAGAGTCAGAGGTATATGTGCTTTTCATTTGTATCTAGTCCATCTAGTTTTGAAGCCTTGAATTTATTTTCACGTCTTTTGTTCCGAAATTCAGGATTCAGGCCTTCTTGTGCACTATCTTAACGGGAAGCCTATTAAAGAAAATGAGTTTGGAGCAACAAATATCATACACGTGCATAAGAATTGTGCAGAGTGGTAATAAGCTCTAAATCTCTAATACACAAATGTTAAATATTTTCCTAATTTTAAAGCTAGCATGGTCAATTCATCATTTTCGTAGTGCATTTTTTTTGTTATCCTAAGTTTAATCCTATTTTGAAATTCATGAAACCTTAATTGTTTATACATTATACCAACCCATCTAGCCTGAAGAGAAGTAGATTTATTTATCTTATGAATATGTAGTGTGTATGTCTGCTTTGAAGTTACGGGTTCATGGTTTGAAACACATTTACAGGGCCCCAAATGTATACTTCAATGATGATGATGTCATTAATCTTGAAAGTGAACTCAAGAGAAGTAAGAATATTTCTTGTCGCTTCTGTGGAGGTAAAGGTGCAGCTCTGGGATGCTATGAGAAGACTTGCCGCAAGAGTTTTCATGTTCCATGTGCAAGGATGACACTGAAGTGTCGATGGGACTATGTAAACGTCACATCTTATACTACTAGCTAATCTACTTTCTATCAACTTAATAAAAGTTTATATATTTGCTTGTTTTCAGGACAACTTTGTAATGTTATGCCCTCTACATGCATGTTGTAAACTGCCGTGTGAGGTACCTGAATTTCAATCTAAGAAGGAAAGGAAATATAAAGTGAGGTAAATTAGTTTTGAATAGTTCCAAGTGATTCTCTTATAACTTACAGTTCTTATGCACTATTTAGTTTGACAAACTGAATTTTAATTATCTTTTTATTTCATATTTTAGAATATCCGGAATCAACCAGCCCAAAAGTTCTGTAGAATATGATAGTCAGGGTGTACGTTGGAAGCCTCCAAAAAAAGATAAAAGATTTGTACTTTGTTGTTCAGCTATCACTAATGCAGAAAAGGTTAAAAAAGCGAAATATATGGTTTTAATTAAGACTGTAAGTGTGTGCATTAGAGGCTAACTTTACACTTCGATGTGCAGGCTATTGTCTCTGACTTTAAGAGGTTGTCAGGTGCAACAGTAGTAAAGACATGGGACACAAGTGTAACCCATGTTATAGCATCAATAGACGAGAAGGGAGCATGCAGAAGAACACTCAAATTTTTGATGGGTGTCTTGGGGGGTAAATGGATCCTCACAATTGAATGTTAGTATCATACGGAGTAATAAATATGAAGAATGCAGTTTCGTTCTTAGCTTCCCTTTTTATCTAATTATTGGTTTCTCTTCCTACAGGGATCAAAGCTTGCTTGAATGCTGCAGAGCATGTTGATGAGCAGCCATATGAAATTGAAGTTGATATTCATGGTGTCAGAGATGGTCCCAGACTTGGCAGATTAAGAATGACAAATAAGGTTGTTCTTTTCACCTCAAATAAGCATTCAAAATTAGTGGAAACAAGGCTTCAATTAGTTTTCTAGCAAAGAAGAGTTCAAAATCTTATAATACACATAAATCTTCATTACTGTTCAAAGTTGCTCCATGTAGGACGTGAACATAGATGATCTCTTTTCTAAATAGGACAACATATAATTCATTGGTATACCAGTATTATTTTAGTCGTAATAGAAGAAAGATTAAAAATGGCTACCTAATATACCATTTGTATGTGAACTGACAATGGTAGTAAGCTGCAGGGACAGATCCAGGATTTTGAGTCAAGTGGGGCGAAAATTTTCGTTAGTGTAGGAGATAAAAAATTTCACTAGTGTAGCGGGGCGAACTTTTTTACTAGTGTAGCGGGGCAAAATTTTTCACTAGTGTAAGGCTCTACGGCTATTTTAATTCAAAAAAATTCATTAATACATGCACGACGACATTTAAATCTATATATTACATTCTAATTTTGGCAAATCAAAAGAAAATGATATAAAAATAAAAAAGGATATTACACCGTTCCATAAAAGTTGCAACATTGGAATTTCTGCACTATTCACACACCTTACTTTGACTACGATTTTCTAATAATATATTTAATAAAAACATTATGTATAAAATATTAATAAATTTGTATTAATGTAAATTTCCAATATATTAACTTTTTTTAATGTTTACTAATATGTAAATAAATATAATTACAGTCAAAGTTGCGCATTGGCAAACGTGAAAGTCAAAACTGTTGCAACTTTTATGGAACGGAGGATAGTATAACATTTTATTTAAATATAAAGAGTTTATAAGGTACACATTCACCAATATTTTTAAAATAACTTCAACATTGTTTAACTACAAGAGTCTTATAGAAATAAAGAATTGATTTTTGAATTACAATTTTTGTCTACCATGAAGGTTATATGATATTATTATTTTTAGAATAATATTATATTGCTAATTCATATATATATATATATATATATATATATATATATATATTGCATATTATATTTGTATTAATGCTAAAATATTTAAAATAATTTATCTATGGAATAAAGCCTTTTTAGAACGTAAGAAGTAAATGAATTGTGTAATTTAATGTCAATAAACATTTATAATTCGGATTCACTTCACATGATCTAAATACTTTGTAGCTAGAGTGTCTGATATTTAATATCGTTTGATATATATTTTTCAAAATTGTTTACTAGTTATCTAATAAAGATAATTAACAAAACTAATAATTTTTATATAATAAGTATCCTAAATCTTAAATAATGAGTTGTTCTATTGTTTATTTAAGTTATGGAAATGATTTTAGATGTTCCTTCTTTTAAATCTTCAATTAAGTATTACATTATGTAAGACTATATATTAATTTTAAAAACTAAAAGTTAAGGGGGGCAATGTTCAAATGAAGTTAAGGGGAGCGAATCTAATTAAAGTATCAAAATTTTACAAAAACATTACATATATAGTAGAAAAATTTTGAAAGTTCAAGGGGGGCGGTCGCACCCCGCGCGCCCCTTAAATCCATCCCTGGTAAGCTGGGAGGGGTTGCAAAGTTGGGTTATTTGGTTGCATCACCTGTTTTTAAGTCCTATGATTTTTACTAGTCATATTTTCAGAAAAAATGGCATGTTTCTTCCCATGTTTCCAAGTTGCCCTTTTCATTGCTTTCATTATGTACCTTTTTCCTTTTGATAGATCATCTTCTATTGGACAATCATGTATTTATCTAGTAAAGAGTAAGAGCAATCTACTTAGTGTCCGTCTGGAATGCAAAAAGTGCTAGGTAAAGAAAATAGTAAAGAAAGTGTAGGATAAATTGGTAGAAAAGAAAATGTCGAGGAAAATAATACATTGTTTGAAAGTCATTAGATATTTTTTGATAGTCGTTTTGAATTTTACTTTTTCTATAATATAAATACTTATTATTCCACAAGAAGTACTTGCCTGTTTTAGACAATCTATATAGATTAATGATTTATATTCCATTTCATGTTTCCAGGAAAATAATTCATTTTTCATTTCTTGAGATAAATCCCACATAAAAAATAACCTAGATTTTCTTTTCTTTAACTAGAATTTCCAGAGATCCAAGCATAGACTTAGTGTTAAGCGTAAGTGTACTGATTCTTGAGCGAATTTGCCAATTTGCAGGAACCCAAGCTTTTCAATGGATACAAGTTCTATTTCATGGGAGACTTTTTGCCTTCACACAAGAAGTACTTGCCTGATCTGGTGGTTGCTGCCGGGGGAACAGTCCTGAACAGGAAGCCTGTTAATGAAACAAGTCTTTTATCTGCATCCTCATCAACTTTAATAATCTACAGCCTTGAGATACCTGACAAGTGTGATTCAAGGGAGAAAAGTTCGATCTTGGACAATAGGCGGTTGGCTGCAGAAGCTTTGGCTGTTTCCACAGGCTCTCTGGCTGCAACCGATGCATGGGTTATGGACTCCATTGCTGGCCTCAAGTTGCAACATCTTAAATAACAGATGAGAACGTTCTGAACATTGTCTACTTTATTGACTATATATTAAATAAGTATAAACTACTCATAATTCGGTGTGATTGTGATGTATGATAAACAAATATCTCTCGGCGCTTTTGGTTTTCCTGATTCATGCAGGGGTATGCATCCAAGTTTTTATTTCATTAATTTCTACTTTGCAAAAACAAATTGAGCCCTTCCACTACTTTTGTTTTACTTTTGATAATAATGCACTATAAAATGTTGAAGTAATTTCCACACCCTTCAAATATAAACTAAAGAAATTCTATATTAAGATATTTGTTACTACTACCAGGTTGATCGATTTTTACTTTTTAGGATGTGCTCTTGAGTCTTAACAATAATTTTAAATAAATGACAATAATGAGTGGTGATCCAATATGTCATAAGTTAAGCTCCACAATACCCCTCAAGATGGAGCGTGAGGATCTTGACTAAAAGGTTGAAAAAATGTTGAGCGTCTAGGGCCTTAAGGCTTAAGCAAGTAAATATGTCCGCAAGTTGATCAGTAGATGTAGGGGTGGACCCGGGCTAGGCCGGTTCCAGGTCGGGCCTAGGCCCGGGTGGACTTTTTTTTCCAGAATGTTGGCTCTGAAACCGGCCCGGGTTGATACCGGGTGATCGAATGCTTTCATTTGGATATTCATATACTAAATAAATATATTCTTCTTGCTTAATTTATTTTTATTCTTGTACGTAGTCCAATACATCATTTTCATTTATTTGATTGTTTGAATTAGCACAAAAATTGCTAAAACAAAACCCCTTGACGATCGAAGCTTTGACCCTGCGGGATGATGTCACTTTTGCTGTTAACAAGGCCTTCACTCAAGTGATTTTTGAAGTTGACTGTTCAGACCTGCTCCGACATTGGAACCAACGACGTACTGATCTTTCAATTATTTCCCCTATCTTAGAAGAAATTCGTGAGCTTAGTGAAGTTTTTATTTCTTGTAAGTTTGTTTTTATGAGGCGTGAAGACAACCCGGCTGCTCATTGTTGTGCAAAGTTCGCACGTTGAGCCTGCCCTTTGGCTGACAGATGCCCCTAGCTTTCTTAAACACAGGCTCAAAGCTGATTGTAACCTGAATGATTTTATTTAATAAAGTTGGTGTGTTTCCCTCAAACAAATCTGCAAATTGGATATTGATTCTGCTTCTTTTTTAAAGCAGAAGCAGAATCAAAGATTCAGTTTTCAGAAGCTGGTCACCCCCAGTTTCTAAAAAATTGATTCTAGGAGTAAATTAGAGCACCAGAATCACTTCTGCATTTTCAGCCAAACACTCCAATTTCTGCTTCTGCTTCTGCTCCAACTGATTTGAGATCGAATCGGACCGTGTTCACCAAGCCACCCATACACACTATCATTAAATTCGTTGTTCCTAAATTATTACGAGAAGCCTCTAATAGGTTTAATACATGAAATTAGTGGACATATATAGTTTGTGTATTATATGGCCCGGTTTAACACAATAATTCAATAATTCTATTCTGCTTTAACAATTTTTTGGCAAGTTCTATGGTTAGATCATAGAAGTCTCATAATTGTACGACCTTTTTAGGCTTTTAAGTTTCATTAGGTTCGCCAACAATGTTGTTTAGTTATATAATAATAATAATATACGTGGTAGGCGGTAGCTATTTAGGAATCCTATTTCTTATTGAAATCTATTTTATATTTGTTTTATTTATTTATTTATTTATTGTTTGATGATTACATAATCCTTTTCCGATTAGAACTTGACTTTATAAATACTTATCTCTTTTGTAATTCATACATAGTATATTTTTCTCAACAATTCAGTACTAGACATCTTCTAAAGAAAAAAATTCATTCTTCTCAAGAGCATTCTATCGGTTCTTTCAGGAAGAATTAAGCGTTTTATCAAGTACGACCGTAAGTTTCTGTTAAATTCTTATATTATTGTTTGTTATCTGTTACTCTAGTATAGTCATGCCATCTTTTAAGATTTTTTAATTCGATTACAATAGGGCAAGTTATTAATATTATGTCGTCCACGATCCCCAAATTTTAATATAGTTATTATAATGTGCTTCGATTATACCGTCAAATATTTAGGTTTTAAAACTCCCACTACTTCAATCTGGCATGTTAACCTAAGATAGTCAGGGCCGGTTTATTAGGTTAATTAGAACAGGGTCCCGCTTAAAATGGTCCCCCATATTTTAAAAAAATCAGTAGTATTTTTTTCTGTGACACTAACTGACTAACCTATAATAATAATAATAATAATAATAATAATAATGAAAAAATGCACATGTTCTACTTTGACTACGTTTTATTTATTAATGTAATAATATTAATTTATGAAAAAAATATTGTTAAACTTGTCTCATTGTAAATTTTCATAATCTATTTTTTTTTAATTTTTTACTAATACAAAATCATTTATATTAATGGTCAAAGTTGTGTCTCGGCAAGTGTGAAATGTTGACCGTTGCATTTATTTAAGAATGGATGAAGTATATAATATATATAGGGCACCGAATCCCTCCCCAATGGTATGAATTAAGTGGTTTAAACCGGCATTGTCCCGTTCGGTTTGACATCCTAATTCCTAACTACAATACTGCTCCGTAGTATATATCAAGCTTGATTTATTATTGTATAAATTTTACGTTTATAGATGTATCCCACAATATCAAGAATGATACTTCCTCCGTTCTCGATCTTCTAATTGCAACAATCAACATTTCACGTATGCCAACACACAAGTTTGACTATTAATATCTTTCATTCCTTATTATTAAAAAAAAATTAAAAATTCATATTTTTAAAATTTAGAATGAGAAGAATTTTAAAATATTTTTTAAAAATTTAATTTCTAATACATTAATTAATAAAATATAGTAAAAATAGAATATGTAAATAATGAAAAAGGTTCAATGTTGGAGAACGGAGCAAGTACAATATATGGAGTATAATAGTAGCATGTATGCAGCCTTTAATACGTTCTCAATAAAATACGTAATTGATAAGTATTCTCTTTCTTAATTGAATTTGGCTAGAGGTTATTTTTTAATAGGAAATTAGGGATAGCCTACGGAGTTGTGTCAATTAATTGTCAAACTATAAGAATTTAAAACGTTATTTTTAAAGAGTTTGAAAACTAAGGGGTGTTTGGATATGATTTTAAAACTACTTCTACTCCTTCAGGGAGCAGAAGCAGAAGTTGTAGTGTTTGGGTGAAAGTGCAGAAGTGATTTTGGTGCTGTAATTTACTTCTAGAATCAGTTTTTTTAGAAACTGGGGTGACTAACTTCTGAAAATTGATTCTGATTCTGATTTAAAAAAAGAAGCAGAAGCAGAATGAGTTCCAAACACCCCTAAATCCACATCTCCTAAACAGAATTAATATTATGTCATTTTTCTTTACTAAACGAACATTTAGATTAATTTCAAAGTATTTTGTTAAGTAATTTTTACCGAATATAATTTTTACTCATTACGTGAAGCCTCAGTTTAGCGTTTAGAACAGGACTTCTCGAATCTATTGGACGCCTCTGCCGATAGCCAATATGCAGGTTATCTTATATTAATAGAGATAAATATAAACGGGTTCTAAATTATTGCAAGTAATTTAGTGAGTATAGTTTGGGCACAAAGTAATATAAAAGTACATCCATGTAATTCATAGGGGGAAATTTCAATAATAATAATAATAATAATAATAATAATGATGATGATAATAATGATAATAATGATAATAATGATAATGATGATAAGTAAGAGTAAAAATGATGCAAAATTTCAAAACAAGAGTATTATGTTCATCTGCCAAATTTGAGTACTTCACTGTTATCACACAAATCCTAATTATAAATTTTACCACCACATTTAACCAACATAATTATATATCACACAAATCCTATCACATTAATTTTATCATCATGATATAAACTACGTCATATCATATTCCTTGAGTAATAATGTTATCATTTAATTGAATTAAATTATCGCCACCAAAATAAGCTTCCAATTTGTTATTGTAAGGTTTATGGCTGCATTAATATCACAACAAACATAATTTTTATTCATTCTTATATGTGACGTTATTATATTACAGAGTATTATTGATAAAGTATGGGAAATAAAACTCTTATTTAGAAAAAATAGTTATAAATTAGGATGTTTTTAATTAGATGAAAATTATCCAGTCTAGTCTAATTTGTTTAAGTCTTACTTCAACTGGTTTAATCTGGATTGATAAATGTTTGTTTTATTATATTTTACAACTGTAAAATTTTAATTGATCTGATCTGATCTAATTTAATTTATTTAATTTTGACCTGATATGAACTGATATGATTTGATCTAGATTGATATGATTTGATTTGTGTTTAGCCGTGCAAATTTAAACTTTGTGTGTTGTTATTGACTTACTGAGTAACTAGAATAATAGAAAAGGAGAAAATTTAATTCCTCTATCTTTTGTAGTAAATATATTGTGATTGGGAGACTATAATACAATTTTTTTAGATAAACAAGAAGCTATATAGGAGTACATTTTAATTAAGAAACTATGAAACCTCCTTCCCATATATACACGGACTATTTTTTTTCCCTTTCATCATTTTTGTTTCCTAATGAGCATAAGAGTTGGATACTTGGATTTCCTAGTTAAACACAACTTAATATTCTCCTTTCGGCTCTTTTAGGAGCAATTGGATCATTGATTTCACTATTTCAATACTCTATAAATTCAGTATTCATTATCTAACTCCTTTGTTGATTAAACTTGATAGGATATCAACTCTAACCATCATGGAAACATTGTCACCGACCGAACTTGAAACGGAAGATGTTAGAGCGGCCATAATTTTGCTTTCCATGAACAATAAAACTTTGGGATACGAAGAAGCCAAAAGTTTGGAAAAGAGGAAAAGGAAGACTCTTCTTCCCGAGAAAATAGAAAGAGCAAAAAGGATAAATCAAGATTTAGCTTACAGTATTGATGGGACTATGTTGTCAAGATATCCTCCAAATTTGGAGGGCATAATAGACATTGAGGCCTGCAGCCATCCCTTTGAGAAGCAACTCACCCCTACAGATGTGAAGGAAGAAAAAAATCGCCTCTGTTTGAATAAGGACAAGGTGATAAACCTGATTTTGCCATTAATGAATGATGATGAAGATCCCATTAATGGTATTACTGTGACAACTTATGACTCATATGGGGTAGAGTATGAGATGACATTTAAGAGCTGGTCGGATAATAAATTCTATGTTCTCAATGGAGGGTGGAAGAAGTTTTGTCAAGAAAATGAATTGAAGGAGTATAAAAGCTGGGTCACTGTTTGGATGTTCCGCCATAGCCAAACTAGAAAAATCTGTTTTGCCCTCAATTGGAAAACGATGGACACAAATCCTCCATGTCTTAATAAATCCAACAAACCTAGAAAATAAAAAGAAAACATGAAAATCTTCTTGTATTTATTAATTTACTTATGCTTGTATGAGTTGTATCCTTTCAAACCTTATTTCTCAATAAAGTATAATACTATTTTTGTGTATTTGACAGACGAAGTGTATGATCTTGTGTTCTCAATTGGTCAAATTCCTATGAGAAAACTATCAAATAGGCCACTGAAGTTTACCCGCTAAACGCTAACTTGATCGATTTTTAAGAGTTTGAGGGTTAATTGGGTGTTTTTCAAGTATGAGGGTCTAATCTGCATTTCCGCTATAGTACGGGTTTATTTGATAGTTTTAAAATTGGTTAAAACGGTTGAATTTGTTAAAATTGAAGAAATTGTCACTAAAGCGGACTGAATTTGTGAATTATGAACAATTATTTTAAAATATAATACGCCCCCGGTTCCAATTTGTAAGACATATTTCCTATTCACTTGATCAACATAAATCACTCTTAATCTTTTAGTTTATATATTTAACTTTTATCAAATGTGATCCTTTTGTGACTTTGTAAACTTTTAATGTAGTTTCTGAATATGTATATTTTATTTTCTAAAACTAATTTGAGTGTTGACATGGATCAATTTGCTATTGTCGGTCAAACATTGTAAACTGTAAATGGTCTTACAAATTGGGACAAAGGGAATAATATTTTACAGATTAAAAAAATGAAAATAAAAAAAAATTGCTCACTCCGGAAAATTCTGTCAATTCACAGAAACGCCTATCTTATTTATTTTGATTTGATTATTAAACTATTTAATTGATAAAATCAAATGTTACACATGATACACAATTTGCTTATAAGAGCGATAAAATGAAAATAAGTGCTACTAAACGAGCCGAGAGTATTTTTAGCGAAATATTAAAATTGAACATTATTTATCAAAGTGAGAGCATTATCACATGCTTTAACTTTATCATCCTTGATGTTTACAAAAAAAGTTTATCATCTCTAGTGAGTATGTTTTGTTGGTCATATAAATCCCCGCTACATGTTTAACAGAATTATATGAGACTAGTGACCAAAATTAGGGGTGGAAACAAGAGGAGGCTATAGGAGCCTCCCCCCTAAGATATATATATATATATATATATATATATATATATATATATATATATATATATATATATATATATATATATATATATATATATATATATATATATATATGTGTGTGTGTGTGTGTGTGTGTGTGTGTGTGTGTGTGTAAATATCATAGACACTAAAAATATATTGAAATTTTAAGGTTTACTATACAACATAAATTGTCGATCTAAGATCCCCCTAATCTACCATTTTTGCTCCGCCACGGGTTGATAAACGTACTATGGATGAAGACACTTGGGGCTGACACCATTGTATATTTGTATTAAAGTTAATGTGGTTCCAATAACTAAATGGAATTGTAGTTTGAAATTGTTGATATCTTTTTCTTAAATTACTAAAGAATTTCTTTTGATATTAAAGAAAATCAAATTGTGTTTACTGTGATACTAACTTCGTTCACAATTAAATTCACAGTTTTATTTTCAGTTCTTTTTTCTTTCCTTTTTTTTTTACTCCAGGAGTGGAGGAGCCTGGGTTAAATAGGACTCAAATTCCTTCATGCAATTTTGAATTCGAGACCTCTCGTATGAGAGTGTGAGTTGATGACCAGGTAAGATTGACCGCTTCATTTTTTCAATGCTTTGCATATATACCATTTATTTAACTAAATATTTGAACTGTTCTTATTCAATTCTTTACATATATACAAAAGAAATGATTTCAAATATATGATCAAAAGAAAAGTGGTGGACAAAAATATGACATAGTAACCTTTAATGATTGCAATCATACTTAAATTTCATATCGCAATGACAATCAAAGAAAAGTGGTGGTTTCAGGCATATACTCTCTGTCATAGCAAAGGTATCTAGGCAAGAGGTTGTTCGTGCTACTATTAATGTCTCATGTATTTGGAGATATTATCACATTCTCACTTTAACAAAAAACATGAGGCTACAATGTGGTTCTTCGCATTGTAATGTTGATGAATTGAAAATTTTCTCAAATTTGGTGCTCAAAATAGGAGATTGGAAATATTGGGAATGTCATAGATGGATAGGTCGTCATTGATATACCTGATGATATACTTATTACCACTTCATGGGATCCTATTGCCTCAATTGTTGCTAGAACTTATCCGTTATTTCTGGAAAATATGGCTGATCCGTCATATTTTCAACAAAGAGCTATTTTGACATCCACAAATAATGATGTTGTAGAGCTTATAAATACTTATATGATTTCATTGATGTGTGGAGAAATGAGGACATATTTGAGTTTTGACAACCCATGTTCAATCGAAGACAACATTGGTGTTGAATCCGGTGAAGTGCATACATACGAATTTCCAAACACCATCAATGCATCAAGGATACCGAATCATAAATTGGGACTAAAAGTTGGTGTTCCAATTATGTTAATGAGAAACATTGACCAATCCCTCCGACACATGCAACGAAACTTGCTTGATTATTACTCGGTTGGGTAAATTTGTTTTAAAGACGAAGGTTATAACCGGAAAAAGTATTGGTCAAAAGATTTTGATTCCTCGACTATCATTTGTCCCATCGGATAATAGAATTCCTTTCAAATTTCAACGTAAGCGATTTCCAATAATCGTTTCATTTGCAATGATGTTAATGTTACACATTATCATTTATTTTAGTATCCTTGCTATATTTTCATACGATTCAAACTTTTCTACAACTACTACTACGTATATAATAAACGTTACGTCATATAAACTCTATCGTCTTATTTTATTATGTAAAATTACACATTACGTACTATCATAAAACATAATTTTAAATAAGTTATTATTCAATTCTAGATATACCCCGTGCATCGCACGAGTACATCGTCTAGTGATTTCAAATATATAATCAAACGAAAAAGTGGTGGACAAAAATATGACACAATAAGTGTTGAATATTTAGTTTTGTTGATGGCTAACCATGCAGGTAGAACGTCGGACAGAACCGCTCTCAGTTCTATCAGGAACGGAAATCAGAACTATACTTAGTTCTGTTCTGTGTGAATGATTGACGTGCATAATGAATAAATGAATTAACATGTTATTGCATGATAATGCCATATCTACGTACCTAGATATGTTATGCATGAAAGTGGCACAATTTAAATATCTTTTCATAAATGATTATGCCTTTATACTTTATAAAAGGTAATCATGAAAGTGGCACAATTCAAATATCTTTTCATAAATGATTGGACACCACTTAAGTAAGTTAACTTTAATTGTGCTCATACTTTATAGAAAGTAATATTGGCTTGCTAAATTAAGGATTGCATGACTCAAGATTTGGTTGACCGTAGCATGCTTATAATTGTCAAATAAATATTCCCTTGCCTCAAGATTTATCCTTGATTTAAGATATTAAATCTCCTTTGAAAGGATCTTGACTTGCTAGTAATATAAGGACAGTTGACTTGAATTAATTTGCACATGCTTATTTAATTATCTTCCGTATATGGGTGCATGATTTATTTGGTCACTAGCTAATATATTTTCTTTATGTGATCACCAATTTGAAAAGGTCATTCACTTTATCAAGATTATTATTTTAAGAAGGAATCTTTCCATGCATTATTGGTCAATAAGGGTTAACGGCTCATTGCATATATGTTAAGTACATGATTGCATATTCTTTGACTTGTTAGTTATTTGAAGGTACTTAAGTTTAATTCCATGAATGCATGATATACTCCTTCCATGTATGTGCATCCATTTATTACTATAATACACATGCCTTTACTTTGAGCAAGGATCGCCACATTAATGATAAAGAGATGAGATCTCCTCATAAAAGGAAGGATTTTCAAATAAAAACAAGGCAAGTCTCACACTTAATGACTTGACCATCCAAGGAAGAAAAGAGCAACGGTGCAGTGGTGAGCCGCTTATATATATCGAGATCAAAAGAAAGAAGAGGGTGTGCTTGACCGGACTTCTATTGAGAAATATACACAAGAATATTTACTAAGTCCAAGGCACCTGAACCTGCTCACGAAGTTCCAGACAGAGTTTCTTTTTCCCTTCTTCATATTGTAATTGGGATTTTGAGGATTGGCTAAGTGTACCATCCTCGGGTTGGTTAGTGTGTTGTGAGAGCTTTGTTGTAAAGCTGAGAGGCTCTCTACCCGCAAGGTAGAGAAGCATAACTCTTCCTAGAGAGGATAGAGTTGGGGTGGCTCAAGGGTACACTAGGAGAGTTTCCCTTGTAATTATTCAAAGGCTTTTTAGTGGAGTTGTTCAAATTCCTCCGAGGGAGGTCGAGGTTTTTTTATCCCTTTGAGCCAAGGGATTTTTCCACGTTAAATCCTTGTGCACTTTACTATTTCGCATTTCCCTGAACCCCACACTAGAACTGTGCGAAAATCTGCCACGGTTCCACACACACACAATTCACCCCTCCTCTTGTGTTGCTAACCATTTCATCAATCGGTATCAGAGCCGATCTTCACCACAAAAAGGGTAAAAACTTGGGAAGAGATACTGCAGTATGAATATGGTTGAACGATTGGAAGAAGGGTACTCGACTCAACGACCACCGTTGTTCAACGGCAAATTTTACCAATTCTGGAAGAGTCGAATGGAGAACTTCATCAAGGCTGAGAACTACCAGGTATGGAACGTAATTGAGGTAGGCGATAACATCATCACTAAGGAGGATGCTGAAGGTAAGGTTATCCCTAAACCCAAATCTGAATATACTTCTGATGATTATCGTAAACTCGAGCATAATGCCCAAGCATTAAAATATTTGATTTGTGGACTTGGTCCGGCTGAGCACAACCGGGTTCTTGGATGCAAATCCGCAAAACAAATGTGGGATTTACTCGAGGTTACGCATGAAGGTACCTCGCGTGTAAAAAGATCTAAAATTGACATATTTATGCGTAATTACGAATTGTTCGTGATGAAACCTAAAGAGTCAATTAGGGATATGATTACACGCTTTACTAATATTATAAATGAGCTTTCAGCACTTGGAAAAGTTATTACTGTGGAAGATCAAGTGAGAAAAGTTATGAGAAGCTTGCCCTCATCATGGAAGCCTAAAACTACGACAATCGAGGAAGCTAAAGATCTCTCCACCATGACGTTAGAGGACTTGACCGGTTCACTCATGACATATGAGTTAGGCCTACAAGAAGAACAAGATGGCGAAAATGTGAGGAAGGAGTGAGGAATAGCTCTCAAGGCTCGAGAAGAAGAAGAAGAATCCGAAAGTGAATCGGAAGACGAAATGAGCATGTTTGCCAAACAATTCGGGAAGATGTACCGGAAATTCAAAGGTAACCGGAATAAGCAAGGTAAAAAGGGTTTTCAATCTTTTCATAACCAAGGTTGTTTTGTTTGTGGTTCCTTTGAGCATAGGGCAAAAGATTGTCCCCAAAAGAAAAATGACAGAACCTACGACAAGAACAAGACCAGTTCCCACCGGAGGTCCAGTGAAGATAAAGGGTTCAACAGAGACCTCAAGAAGGCGATGATGGCAGCTCGGGGAGACTCATCCAATGATGATGAGGAAGAAGGTGAAAAGAGTTCCAATCATGCAGGGTTGTGTCTTATGGCTAAATCCGACGAGGAATCCGACCAAGAGAGTTTCGAGGTAAATTTGGAAAACTTTCTATCTAAGTTTGATTCTTTGCCTAAAACCAAAGTTCGGATTTTTTTTAAAAGGCTAACTATCGAGCTTAACCAAAACCTTTCTGAAAATGCGAATCTAAAATCACAAATCACTGAGCTTGAATCTAAACTCGAGGAAACCACACGAGCAAAGCTAAGACTTGAAACTAAAGTGGGAGAGTTAATAGATGAGAAGCTTAAATACAATGAAGTGGTTTTAGAACAAGACAATATTATCTGTTCTTTAAAGCTCGATAGCATGAACCAACAAGTTGATCAAAGTGAGAAACTTCTTTCGAAAATTCTGAACATTGGTGTGCTGATTGAACACCTTAATCGCCTTGAGGCCGAGAGACAAGATTTCAAAAATAAACCGGAATACCAGCCGTATAGTACCAAAGATAGAACCAGGTCTAGACCTCATTCTAGAACTGGACCCTCTCGGTACAAAAGAAAGGAAAATGAGACTGCTGGGGCGGATATGTTCCAAGAAATACTCAAATAAATAAAAAACCTAGTTTTCAGAACCAACCCTTTAATGGTAACAGAACTAGATGACAAACCAGTTCTAGGCCGTATCAAAGGCAATATAGAACTGGACCAACCTGATTCGATAAATTGGTTCAAAAGCACAAAACTGGTTATGGACAAACACTCAACCGAGAATTTTATAAAAAGGACAAAGGTTTTTATGGAACTTGGAAAACCAAATACGTTGATACATATGATAGCCGAATTTGCGGGCATTATGGCAAAGTAGGTCATCTTAGGTATCAATGTCACTCTCGGCAACATGCCTTAGAAAGGAGCTTTAATTATAGTAAATATTCCTCAAACAATTACATAATGGAACCCATGCAGGTCTGGGTTTCACGCACTAACCCTTAATCCCGGAACAACGCCGAGTGAGGGGGAACAACCACTGGTTCCTTGACAGTGGGTGTTCTAAGCACATGATGGGAGATAAATCATTATTGCTCTCACTGCGGCCATTTAGTGGTGGAAGGGTGACATTTGGAGACAACGGTAAAGGAGAAATAATTGATGTGGGAAAAGTTGGAAAGTCACCTAACCATGCAATTGACAATGTCTTTCTAGTCAAGGGTTTAAAGTTTAATTTGCTAAGTATTTCTCAATTTTGTGACCGAAGTAACAATGTAGTTTTTGATCATAATGTATGTCGCATTGTTAATAACGAATCACAGAAGGTTATACTAGAGGGCAAGAGACTAGAAAATACTTATAAGGTTGATCTTGGTTTATTGCCAAATATAAGTCTAACTTGACTGAGCGTTATTGACAATGATCCCCTGCTATGGCATAAAAGGCTTGGACACACTAGTTTTTCATTAATAAATAAACTCAAAAATAATGATTTGGTAAGTGGGCTACCTAATAGAAAATATTCACTTGATCATATTTGCTCCGCTTGTGCCACCGGAAAACAATCGCGATCATCTTTTAAAAGAAAGAATTTAGTGAGGACAAGCAAGCCCATAGAACTAACTCACATGGATTTATGTGGTCCAATGTCAGTCCGTAGCCGAGGAAATAAAGAATATGTTTTAGTTATTGTTGATGACTTTTCAAGATATACTTGGACTATCTTTCTTGCAAGCAAGAAAGATACTTTTAATGACTTTGTTGTTTTCGTAAGGAAAGTTGAACATCAAACAGGGCTACAATTAATAATCAGATCGGATCATGGAACTGAGTTTGATAACTCACTATTTGATGCAATTGCAAGGAACGAGGCATAGATCACGACTTCTCTGCCCCTATAAGTCCTCAACAAAATGGGGTAGTAGAACGGAAGAATAGAACTCTGGAGGACATAACTAGAACAATGTTGATTTCCAGTGGTCTAGCAAGAAACTTTTGGGCAGAAGCACTAAACACGACATGCTATATAATTAACCGTGCTATGATCCGTCCACTCCTAGAGAAGACACCCTACGAACTACTCAAAGGGAGAAAGCCCAACATTAGTCATCTAAGAACTTTTGGATGCAAATGTTTTGTTCATAACAATGGGAAAGACAACATTGGCAAGTTCGATGCAAGAAGTGATGAAGCAGTCTTCCTCGGATACTCAACTCATAACAAAGCTTACAAAGTTCTAAACAAACGCACACAATGTGTGGAAGAAAGTATCCAGGTAATCTTTGATGAAGCACTTGCCCTAAGACCAAGCCAAATCGATGATGAAGAAATAGGAATGACACGTAAGGAGATACAACCTCAAAGGGAAAGTGGAACTGACCATGACACCAACCAAACTGGAGAACCATCACTGACCAATGAAGATAACGAGTCTGGAACTGAAGAAGAAATTGGTCAGACTTCAGCCAGTCAGCCTGTAGAACCAGTTTCAGATACTCTACACGAATTGGTGGATCAACCAAATGCTCCAAGAGGGTGGAAGCATCATCGATCACATCCCCTGGATAACCTCTTAACAGATCTAAATGAGGGAGTAACTACTAGATCTAAACTTAGAATTTTTTGTGCTTTCTTTGCTTATTTATCTCTTATAGAACCGGAGAACCATGAAGTGGCTCTCTCCGATGCTGACTAGGTTCTAGCTATACAGGAAGAACTAAATCAGTTCGAAAGGAACAAGGTGTGGCATCTAGAACCAAGACCTAAGAACAAAAGTGTGATAGGTTTCAAATGGGTGTTTAAGAACAAGCTTGATGAACATGGACAAATCACAAGGAACAAGGCGAGGCTTGTTGTAAAAGGCTATAACCAACAAGAAGGGATAGATTTCAACGAAACATTTGCACCAGTGGCAAGATTAGAGGCAATACGGGTGCTCATAGCATTTGCGGCTCACATGGGATTCAAACTCCATCAAATGGATGTGAAAACGGCCTTCTTGAATGGTTATCTTAAGGAAGAGGTATACGTAGAACAACCACCAGGGTTTGAAAATCTAGATTTTCCTAATCATGTTTTCAAATGAGATAAAGCACGTTATGGTCTCAAACAAGCACCTCGTGCTTGGTATGAGCGATTATCTAAATTTCTTTTGGAAAATGGTTTTGAAAGAGGAAAAATAGATAAAACTCTTTTTTAAAAAAAAATCAAGCTCTATTGGTTGTTCAAATTTATGTAGATGATATTATTTTTGGTGCTACTAACGATTCATTGTGTGATGAATTTTCTTCTCTTATGAGTTCCGAGTTCGAGATGAGTATGATGGGAGAACTAAACTTTTCCTTGGTCTACAAATCAAACAAACAAGCAAAGGAACCCAAATATCTCAACAAAAGTACCTTAAGGAACTTCTCAAGAAGTATGGAGCAAGTGAAGGCAAAACAATGACGACACTTATGGGAACAAATGAACGATTGGATGCAGACGAACAAGGAATAAACATGGACCAAAAGAAGTATAGAGACATGATTGGGTCTCTACTATACCTAACTGCCAGTAGACCCGACATAGTTTTCAGTGTAGGTCTATGCGCTCGGTTCCAGGCAAATCCTAAGGAGTCACATCTCAAAGCGGTTAAAAGGATCCTCAAATATCTCAAAGAAACTACGAATCTATGATTATGGTATCCACGTAATGAAGATTTTAATCTTATTGCATATTCAGACTCTGATTTTGCAGGTGATTTACTAAATAGGAAAAGCACGTCTGGAATGGCTCACTTCCTAGGTCCTTGTCTAGTTTCATGGAGTTCTAAGAAACAAAACTCAGTTGCTCTTTCAACAACCGAAGCTGAGTACTTGGCAGCTGCATCTTGTTGCTCACAATCCTTGTGGATCATGCAACAAGTGAGTGACTACGGGATCAACCTAAATTGCACGCCAATCTTATGCGACAACACCAGTGCGATCAGTATTTCAAAGGATTCGGTCATGCATTCTCGGACAAAACATATTCATATCCGTCATCACTTTTTGAGAGATTGCGTGGAAAAGGTGCTAATCAGGGTAGAGTATTGCAGCACTGAGAAACAAATTGCTGACATTTTTACAAAGCCTCTTGGGAGAGAAAGGTTTGAATTAATTAGACTTGAACTTGGTCTAATTAATGCTTAAATTATCTGTCTTATTTGTGTCTCTTTTCAAAAAAAATTCAAAGCATGCCTTAAATTAACACATAAATAAAGTACTCCTTAAACTTTAATGGCACACTTTCTGTATAATTCAGGGGGAACCAATGGTTGATTATAAGTTTTTTTCCTTGAATCTTGTCTTAAAGAGGTGAGTTCTTTCATGTTTCCTTTTGGTTGATGCCAAAAGGGGGAAATATTCAGGTGCCTCTCATGTGCCTCTATATTAATGCAAAATCTGCAGGTCATGTGTCTCAAGGCACTTATGGTTTGTCATCAACAAAAAGGGGGAATTTGTTGAATATTTAGTTTTGTTGATGGCTAACCATGCAGGTAGAACGGCGGACAGAACCGCTCTCAGTTCTATCAGGAACGGAAATCAGAACTATACTTAGTTCTGTTCTGTGTGAATGATTGACGTGCATAATGAATAAATGAATTAACATGTTATTGCATGATAATGCCATATCTACGTACCTAGATATGTTATGCATGAAAATGGTACAATTTAAATATCTTTTCATAAATGATTATGCCTTTATACTTTATAAAAGGTAATCATGAAAGTGGCACAATTCAAATATCTTTTCATAAATGATTGGATACCACTTAAGTAAGTTAACTTTAATTGTGCTCATACTTTATAGAAAGTAATATTGGCTTGCTAAATTAAGGATTGCATGACTCAAGATTTGGTTGACCGTAGCATGCTTATAATTGTCAAATAAATATTCCCTTGCCTCAAGATTTATCCTTGATTTAAGATATTAAATCTCCTTTGGAAAGGATCTTGACTTGCTAGTAATATAAGGACAGTTGGCTTGAATTAATTTGCACCTGCTTATTTAATTATCTTCCGTATATGGGTGCATGATTTATTTGGTCACTAGCTAATATATTTTCTTCATGTGATCACCAATTTGAAAAGGTCATTCACTTTATCAAGATTATTATTTTAAGAAGGAATCTTTCCATGCATTATTGGTCAATAAGGGTTAACGGCTCATTGCATATATGTTAATTACATGATTGCATATTCTTTGACTTGTTAGTTATTTGAAGGTACGTAAGTTTAATTCCATGAATGCATGATATACTCCTTCCATGTATGTGCATCCATTTATTACTATAATACACATGCCTTTACTTTGAGCAAGGATCGCCACATTAATGATAAAGAGATGAGATCTCCTCATAAAAGGAAGGATTTTCAAATAAAAACAAGGCAAGTCTCACACTTAATGACTTGACCATCCAAGGAAGAAAAGAGCAACGGTGCAGTGGTGAGCCGCTTATATATATCGAGATCAAAAGAAAGAAGAGGGTGTGCTTGACCGAGCTTCTATTGAGAAATATACACAAGAATATTTACTAAGTCCAAGGCACCTGAACCTGCTCACGGAGTTCCAGACAGAGTTTCTTTTTCCCCTCTCCATATTGTAATTGAGATTTTGAGGATTGGCTAAGTGTAGCATCCTCGGGTTGGTTAGTGTGTTGTGAGAGCTTTGTTGTAAAGCTGAGAGGCTCTCTATCCGCAAGGTAGAGAAGCATAACTCTTCCTAGAGAGGATAGAGTTGGGGTGGCTCAAGGGTAGACTAGGAGAGTTGCCCTTGTAATTATTCAAAGGCTTTTTAGTTGAGTTGTTCAAATTCCTCCGAGGGAGGTCGAAGTTTTTTTATCCCTTTGAGCCAAGGGATTTTTCCTCGTTAAATCCTTGTGCACTTTACTATTTTACATTTCCCTGAACCCCACACTAGAACTGTGCGAAAATCTGCCACGGTTCCACACACACACAATTCACCCCCCCTCTTGTGTTGCTAATCGTTTCAGCAATAACTTTTAATGATTACAATCATACTTAAATTGCATATCGCAATGACAATAAAACATTCATAAAATAATTTATAGTCATATTTTTATTTATATATTTTGTATTAGTAATATTTTAGAGAAAATATAAAAAAACGAGTTCATAAAAGAAATAATTACATATTTATGACTCAAATAAAGATTATTTACAAAAATGTGACGAGAATAGTAATGAAAATATATTAACTTATGTTCAATTTTTAAACTTAAGTCATCATAACAGCACATGCATTAAATATTAATCATATTTGTGTAAATAAATCACCACATATTTTTAAAGGAACTAGATTTTCACCCGCGCGATGCGCGGTCTATAGTATCGAATAGTTATATAATCTTATTTATGAACATTATTAGTGCATGTGCAGATTATATTCTGTTTATACGCATGTAATAGATATATGAACAATATACAATAATTATAGAGAAAACTATAGTTATCTCTAACAATAGGTACAATTTATATATTAGGAAAGACAGAAAAATGAAACACATAATAAAGTTCGAAACACTTGTTTGTAAGCATTTGAAGCATACAATGAGATCTACAGAGACTAAACATTTCGAAAGACTTCTTTGTAAACAACATTTGTAGTACGATCAGTGCTTTTCCCATCTTCGCCGCAAATCAATATCTTCAAATCCTTACGGTTTGTCACTCTAGATACTGCCACGTGCAATTGACCATGCGTAAAGACAGGTTTCTTTAATAAGAGTCCAACGTGGGTCAAAGATTGGCCCTGACTCTTATTTATTGTCATCACATAAGAAGTCATGACTGGAAATTGCCTCCTCTGAAACTTGAATGGTATTCTTGCATCTAATGGAGTCAAACTTAACCTTGGGATGACAACTTCCAGCCCAACATATTTTCCACCTAAAATTCTTGCTCCAAGTATGTGATTTCCAAGCCGAGTAACAATCAACCTTGTTCCATTGCATAGCCCCATTGAAGGATCAATATTTCTTAAAATCATTATTGGAGTACCAACCTTGAGGATTAACTCATGGTTAGGAACTCCGGATGCACGTATTTTGTTGAGAAACTCTGGAGTATGCAAATCTGCCAAAAAATCCGCATTAGAGTCTGACTTGCAAATGCTATCCGAACATAAATATGTCCTTGATTCTTCATTCACATGCAAAGAGGTCATGTATTCATTAATCGCATCGACCACATCAAGAGTTGGAACCAAGATTGCACGCTCTTGCAAATAAGTCGGATCGTTGGCAATATTCTCAAAGTCCGGATACATGCTTTTTACGATTGTAGCAATGGGATCGTCTCCGCACTCCAACAAAATGTCGCTCGGAATCTGAACATCGGCAAAGCCATCATTATCTTCTCCCCATTACCATCCCCCAAGTTAGCAATCCACTTGGCGAACTCTACCAAATCTTCATATTCACGATCGTCACTCAAGGATTGCAATCTCATGTTCTTCGTCAAACGTAATACAATGCACTCGTGCCAAAGATACGAAGAATTAATAGCCGCATTGACTATGTCTTGTCTGCGACCTTTTGTGATGACCGGTAAAATCTGTCTGAAGTCTCCTCCGAAAACAACCGTTTTCCCTCCAAAAGGTTTGTCAGCACTAAATGAAACAGTGAATCTAAGAATATCTCGCAAAGTTCTGCCCAAAGCTTCGAAACAATATCTGTGCGTCATAGGAGCCTCATCCCATATAATGAGCTTGCAGCGAATTATCAACTGCGCTAGTGGACTCCCCCGTTTTATGTTGCAAGTGGAATTCTCATCGGGATTGATGGGTGTTGCAAATCGAGAATGCGTTGTCCTGCCACCAGGCAACAGTAAAGCCGTAATGCCGCTAGAAGCAACATTGAGAACAATTTCCCCTTTTGATCGTAATGCAACAGACAAAGTCTTCCACACAAAAGTTTTGCCTGTGTCCCCGTAACCATAAACGAAGAAAACTCCACCTCCGATTGATTCAACAGATTGCATGATAGTTGTATATAGCTCATGTTGATCTTCATTGAGAGCCTTTATGCATTTCTCGTGCTCTTCGTGTAAGGCAACACGATCATATTGCAATTCGTCAAATATAAGCCTATTCTGAGACATGGATGATTCGCTTATGTTGGGGAACGACATTGACGGACAGTCCTTCAAGCTTTTACCTATTCTCTTCAACATGGTCTCTATCTCGATGAATGCATAATTCTTAATCTCATCTTCGGTCAATGTCAAATCTAAAACACACAATTAATACAGTTATTTAGCATATACAATATGTGATATAATATTACTGAATGGCATAAATATGAAGTGTTAAATGACTTGCAATATTTGTAAGTACCAGGATGCAGTAAAGCTCTCCTTTGCCTATGCAGAATGTCATCTGACATAAATGTCCAATATTTGTCCCACACGTATTCTGGTCTGCTCATTGTATCCGCTGCCAACAATATAACAAATATCTTTCTGAGGACCCATGTAGAGGCCCAAAAACTACCTTCATACATTCCTTCAATATACTCCTTGTCATCATCTAACAATCCTAAAGCGTAACATGCACCGCGATATGTAGCATGGCAAATCCCATCGACAGTTCTTAGATCATCATAGCATGTAGCCCCACGCCTCAAATTAAGGATGCATCTTAAATAATAAGACTCACCTGAACCTGGAGGAACATACGTCAGTCTGCCTATAGCAAAACCCTTTTGGCGAGGGACAAATTCTCTGGATTTCACCTTCCATACGAACTTTTGAGGGAATTCATCGTAAGTTAAATCTCTTGCCTCCGGGTACTGTACATTCGCTCTCATCCATGCCAAAAACATACTCTCCCTAACGGATTCACGCAGTACAACATAATTCACATTTTCCCCATCTTCAAAATAAACATACTGCTCGTCGGGAAAGTGAAAGCTTAGTCGTTCTACAGATGGATTCTTGTACTGAATTTCAAACCCAAATATTCTCCACATGGCCTCACAGGGAGATATATACCTACAATCGTAGTATACCTTTATTTCATCAACAGGTTTGTCAATTTCATCTTTATTAGTAGTCTCATAAAATCCTGCTGTGACACGATCATTTCATTTGTTCACATATTTGAACAAATATTTTATTGACCTACTTTGATTGCACCACTCCACATTTAGGTGAGCATCATACTTCAATAGTAAACACCTATTATGGGGGACAACATATCTATTGTCAAGATGTGTTGCACCCTTGACAACTGATCTCCCATTATTGCGCCTTCTATACTTAGGATAACCTTCATCGTCAAGAGTGGTTTGTTCGTTGAAGTTTATCGGAAAGTGCTTTGAACACTTCGATTGTACCATGCATGGAGCACTTTTGAAATCATTACCACACGGTCCATGCATCATATGCATACACACAACATTATAATACTCTGGATCATCCAACTCATCAGGTATTTCAGCAGATATGATGCCATCAATGTCCGTTGGTGTTGGAAACTTGTCAGCGCTTCCCATGAATAACAGAATATGAGCGTGAGGGGAGACCACGCTTCTGGAACTCAATTGTGTATATGACTGTAAAAAAATGTTATATCATGACATTAAATTGGCGTACATCACATTATAAGTATAATATTTTAATTATAATACCGGAAAGTGATGTGAGGTATGATATACCTCCCCTGACTTCACCAAATATCTTGTTGTGTCGTAGATCCTTAATCAATTCGTCCAACTTCATTTTAAAAACACGACATATTATATCAGGTCGATCCTAAGGGTTCAAGTTTCTCTTCTTGAGGAATCTGACAATTTCTGGCCACTTAGGATTGCAAGTGAATGTCAGAAACAGATAAGGATACCCAGCCCACCGACATATGGCCATCGAATCTTGATAATTCTGTACCATATACCGCGCCCCTCCAACAAATGTGGGCGGTAAAACTACTCTCTTACCTTGTGTAGAAGGATCTCTCTCCCCACTAAGCAAAGCATCAGAAAGGCCTTTGTACATTGCACACCTCAATTCTTTTTGATGTGTTCTTATGTATCTTAGCCTTGAAGATTCGACCATTGTATACCCGTCAACAACAAATTGCTGGAACAATCTTCGACTCTGAAGGATGAAAGTGCACTCGGTGCTCCGCTCATGCAATCTATATGCTAAAAACTCTCTAATGCTCACACTTTGACGAGCCCTTGTCTCAGAACTATCAAGGTCAGAAAAGTTTATATCCTCCCGATAACCATCTTCCCCAAATGGAAACAGAAGTGGATACTGCAACCCCAAATATGAAGGATTCAATTCACTTATACGCTTCAAGAGACCTCCCTGGGTTTCAACCATTATATCTCTTTCTCCGAGCGCTTCATCAAAATCCCCGACAACCAAAGCCGCTACTTCTGAAACGGTGGGCAAATTATAAGTTCTAGCGTCTCTATTTCTCATGCCTATTAACTTCAAACTCACTTTCGTCTCGCCCCCTTCAGAGATCTTGTCTCTAACCATCCTAAAAGATTTCACCAAAACGTTATGCTCATCTAACATTCCCCTTAAAGTAGATACGATCTCTGCGTGCAATTTTTTTTTTCGTATCTTCCGTAACAGAACTCAACCTGTTCATATCTTCATTTTGCGTATCATATATATATATATATAATTGGGAAAATTTTGGCACACTTCCTTCTTGTGGCATGAGAGATCCCATCAAATGATAATTCTGACCAATTAGTTTAATAATAGGTGGTCCGCCACCCTTATTAATCGTCCGATCTACCCTCCCACCCATTGACGTAAACGAAAACATACTATTATATGATCTGATATTCTCTTGGAAATGCTTACTTCTACGATAGGTCCCGTTAATCAAATCATACAATTCAGGTGGGGGGTTCTTCACTTTCGGCAAAGTAATTTTACCTTTCTTGCAACAAAGAGAGTACTTGGGGTGTGTTTTTGTAGAACTTCGAAGTGTCCTCTCCTCAAACCAAAAAAGTGCTCCACAGGCGGCACAATTATGTGATGGATCTCCCATATCACAATACTCCATACTCATTGTGTCTAGAAAAAGACATTCGAAGCAACATTAATTAATACAAAGGAATAAGAGGAAAGTTGTGTTCTTAACAAATATTGAAATTGGGATGTAAAAACAATCATAACAACATTGCACCTTCAACGTGATCAGATTCCGATGGAAGCACACATTGCATATCTGAAGGTTGTGCTTCACCATTGACATTCATCGTCCTCATACCGCGAGAAGAATTAAACGGCAAGTAACAAACTACAGAATGTTAACAAAAATTCCAAGATATCAAAACTTATATATATTAATTAACCTGATTACAATTGCAAGATTAAAATTATTAGAGTGAGAAGTACCATTCATTTTGTCGACCAAAACATTAGATGAGCTATCACGATGAGGCAAGGGAACTTTGTTAACATTTTGACCAACATTTTCTGTCAACAATGGAAATGTGTAAAATAAGTTCATAATAACATTATATTAATATTTTTTTATGGGAAATAACATTAAATTAAAATGCTAAACCTACAATACTTAATGTCAAGATGTGAAATAAATAAATCTGTGAAATTATTTGGGGAGTATTTAAAACCTTCTCAATAGAATTTGTATATACCATACATTATAATAATTTGAAATGATTATCGTGCTTACGTTGCGGACCAACGAATTTTTATGTTGACTTAAATTACATGAAAATAATGTTTTTTGATCTATGTTAATACTATAAAAACAAAAGTATTTATTCAAATCCTTTAAAATATTTTTATGGCCCAACTAAATCTGACCAAAGCATTGAATATGTACAAAAGTAAGTAAAATCCATTAAATTTCAGACCCAAATATCTGAAATTTCGGATCCAGCTTAATACCTTCAGCCAACCTTAATTCTACCCGGCCCATTTAATCGTACCCAGCCCAGTCCAGCCCGTTACTTTTAATCTACCCAGAACAACCCTGAACAACCCTAAGTATAAATACCTCCGCGATCCAACCTATTATCCAGCTTACCCTATTATCTTACAGACCATTCAACGCCTAACTCCCTCTGCGATGAACCTACCATCTTCAATGCGATTCAACCTCCCTCTGTAAAACTTCCCCTCTAAACCCATTATTCAGATTGTTCTCACTTCTCTATGCATCGATGGATGGCCCGTCTTCTACGAAGCATATTTCTGGCCACTGATGGATGGTCTGTGTTTCCATCTCATACAATCCGAACGATTGTTATGGACTCCGATTGAGTTGTCGGTATATTTCTTAATTTCTTTGTTTTGAACACATTTGTTCATTATATATTCGATTTTCTGTATTTTGGTTTCCTATACAAAAAATATTGAAAACATTCAATTATTCCGTGTTTCTACACCGCGTTTCATGTTGATTTGATAATTTTTTTTAAAAAAACTTCCACTGCACGTACAATCCGTAACAGATCTTTGTATATCCATGGATATTGGTTCGTGTTTGTCTGAATCTCCGAGATCTATCATCATTTGAGATTTAGACCTTTTTAATGCATGATTTTGTGGTTGTACACTTTAATATATCAGTTTTTCATTTTGATTTCGTAGTGACTAAGGGTTATACTGAGATTTCTTAAAAGTGAAATGTCCGGTCATCCTTTATCAGGAAATAGAACTACGTATGTGTCTAAATATATGATTTTTTCGTTTGTACATGCTTAAATATAGTCAGAAATGGACTTCCAGTAGTATGTTCTTCTTAGTAACCATGATTCTTATACTTAAACTAAAATATTCCGAAGTTATTCTATTTTTTTTAATATGTCATGTAGTACTAATTTGAAACAAAACCAACATGTCACAACTATACAAAACCCTTTTAGGAAGCTATTTTTGATAAATACCACTCTGTTTTTACAATTGATATACCTATGGGTCATAGATATATTGTAAGGTCTATATACCCATGAGAATACCTATTTGTGTTCTAGTTTAAATCTCTTTTAAAACAATATGGTTTCAAAATAATTCTAATTTTTAAACTATGTGACATCCATGTTAAATACCGAAATTGATTTATTCCTAAGATATTCTAATTATTCTTTTCTGTCATGTAGTTGTATTTGAAACAAATCAAAGTTGTCTCACTTCTATAAAACCCTAAGATTAAACTATTTTGGATAATCAATAATCTGTTTTTTGAATTGATACACCAAAGGGTCATACATATAATCTATGTCTAAATACATATTTGAATACTTATTTGTGTAACAGCTTTGATCTTTTTTTAACAATATGGGTTCAAACTTAATGTGGTTTTCAAACCATGCTGTCATACCTATTTTAAAACAAAATATACTCAAATTAATATATTCCCAAGTTATTCTAATTATCTTTAATATTTCATGTAGTCCTGATTTGAAACAAATCAAAGCTGTCATACCTATTTTAAACACTATTATTAAACTATTTTTTGATAAATCTCTAGTCTGTTGTTACAAATGATATACCTATGTGTCATTCATATATTTAAACGTCTATATACCTATTTGAATACCTATTCAGTAACAGTTTCAATCATTTTTAATCAATATTGGTAAAAACTATATCTGACTTTTAAACTATGCTACATACATCTTAAATACTCTGTTTTAGTGCTGCTTTTAATGTTGCTTTGTTTTATAACTAAAATGTGTTCTTTCTTTCAATACTCATTTAATATTTTATTAATAGTGATTTCAAATCACAATTATTTTTAAAACAAAACTGCCATACTTATTCTTCTATGAAAAATCCTATATTTTGATAAATTCGACACTTAATCTTTAAAAATATTTTTTCATAAAGCAGATATACATGTATGTATGTATATGAAAACTTTATGTTTTCTGAAGTATTGTTTGCAGCCATACCTAAATGGATGTTAACTATTGTCTATCTGGGTCAATTGGTAGGTGATGTGGCATTGACCATAGGGTTACCCGATACCCTGCCAGCCACATCAGTGGCCTTCGGAACTACGTGGTCGGGTAGCCCGCTAAGCAGCCATCTTCAATTCTACCTTACACCACCTTGATATGATAATAGGAGTTCACAAATGTTTTTCCCAAAATTTTTTGGTGTTATGAACATAATTCATTCATGGTTTTGTAAACCATGAGAAATCTGAAGTTTGCAGTGATACCTTGATCAAAAACCTCTCCTGCCAGCCTCTTACGGTTGATTATTGTTGATTTAGTAAGCCTCCTCATTTTTTAATGCATTTGCTATAAGTACCCTGTATATCATTCATATCAGGTTATATCTCTGAGCTCTCATATGCATTTTGATTTGGCCAAACTCATCCAAAAATGTGTATTCCATAGGTATATATATGTCATACATATAAGTTCATCCTAATCATATTTTTAAGTTACTGTGTTTTGCACTTCATTAAAATGTATTTTTTCAAAGATAGCATGAAAGAAATGAAAGCAGAGGGTAATGCTGTAGCAAAAATATGCATTCTTAGTGCATTTAAACGAAGCTTTCATAGCATTTCATTACATGCAATGTTCCGATACATTTCAGGTAGCATAAAGCCACACTTTTTGAGAAAAGCATAAACTATTTTAACTAAATCCTTTTTAACCAACCCATCTGCATACCCACAACTGTGTATTCATTGAAGAACTTTCTGTTAAGATAAATAACCCGTTCAGATCTCCTAGGTAACACTGGACATGCATCTAGCAATTCTTCTTCACATTGTTTGCATATCAAGTCCACAGTACCCCTGTCCTTGTTAAGTGGCTTCATGCAGTAGTAGTGGCTAAAGTTTGATTTACACTGAGAACAATCTTCCAGCACAAACCCCCCACTATGTTCACCACAACCATGACATTTGAGATTAAATGTTGCAGTATTCATCCTTTTTATTTCTGATAGGTCAATCTGTATATGAAATATATATCATTTTTACTAAAATCTGTACTCAAAGCTGCATTCATACTCTATGTTTTACAGCATGCATTTTATTTCTGATAGGTCAATCTGTATATGAAATATATATCATTTTTACTAAAATCTCTACTCAAAACTGCATTCATACTCTATGTTTTACAACATGCATTTTTTTATAGATTCACTGTTTAGTATGAATATCTACTGCATAAAATTTGACATAGCAAAATAATATAAAACTAACCTTTTATTGCTTTTTAATGGCAAACCCTTGCACTCTTAGACTACATTCATGGTGATGGATTCTCTGAATTGCTATTTCGTTTCTAGCTAATAAATGAGGTTCTTGTAAGTTGTTGGATTTATTTATGTCTATTTATAATGGGAATGTGAGACTGGGCAATATCCAGAGGTAAATATCTTAATCTGACAGCATTGATTTAAGCAATTGGGATAGCTACGTTTCATTACTTTACACAGCTGCATTTCAAATTTTCATTGGAAACAATCCATTTTTAATAAGTCCGTCAACTTTGAATGACTACATTTGAGAGCTACGTTTCATTAAAAGTCACAGACTGGCATAAAAACTTTTTTATTGGGAAACAACCATTTCTTAACTACCACACTCTTTTTTACCGTTGAATGACTACTTTACTTGTGAACCACCATGCATTTGTGATAAAAAAGTTTTTTCTGGCCTTTGTCAATTAGTAGCTGAAATTGTCAATCCCTACTCGGTTATTAGGGAATTGAGGATACTCAAAGGCCTACATTAACTGTGCTAAAATGTTATACCTTATTTGCCTAAATTATTCTCTTGACTTTTCAGAATTTTAATATTTTGGGTGATTTTAAACATATGCATATACTTTAAGACAATGTTTAATATAAGGGCATTTTTTTATGTTTTATACCGTTTAGTTTTAATGCATTTATATGTAATTTCCACCTATGTTTTTATATTCTTATTTAAAATATTTGAGCACATACATTAAATAATAATTTGAGCACATACATTAATTTTATACTTTACATAATAATTTATTGACTTTGTAATTTATTTAGTCATTCAAAGAAGAGTTACTTTTTTGGGGTTTAGTAAAAGGTATCCACTGATATTTTTTCCACATGTACATGTTAAGCTTGTTCGGATTACAATAAGGAGTGGAAAATGCAGTTAGATCTTTTTTTTATGAAGAACACACATGTAATTCCTAGGAATCTGGGACCTTATAAAGGTTGCCAAAAATGTAATAAGTATATTAGTTGATATTAGGATTTGCAGGGTTCTGTCACAGCATCCAAAGACACAGGTATGTTGCATGTTACATATGCTTCTGCTTTATTTTCAACAATAAACTTTTTGTTCAATAGGATTGAATTTGCACTGGCTAAAGTTTTTTAATGGAATAAATTTAGCTTTTTCTTACATTACCAGGCTTTGACATGGGCAAAGTACATCAACATGTTTTTTGTATACGGGAAAAACATTTTTTCTAACATCTTTGAACTCTGTGTTAAATCAGTTTTCAACAATATCTTTACAAAATTTACTCTAGTTAGTCTGATAAGAGTATGGCCCATACTTTACTGTTTGGTTTTAAACATTTTTTCGAAAACAATGAAAACAGTGTTTACAGTGTTCACCTTTAAACCATCATTTTTAAAATTAAATCCTTTCTGTTTGAGGTTATTTATGTTTTTTTTTTCATTTTTTAGTCTTAAAATAAAATTGAACTTATTCTCTCTGTATTTTGTCCAATAATTAATATAACTAAAACTTTTTCAACTCACCTCTTTGAATATGCAATCAACTGTTCTTAAAAATATATAATACATAACATATATACAACTTATTTTAAATAACAAACTGTTTAATTCCATAGTTACATTACAATAATATCAATACAATATTGCATTGAAAAATGATATAAAATTTCCATCTAAACTATTTCTAAGTTTATAAAGAACTCTGGCTGGTGCATTAGATATGATGGAATGTCCTTGATACTATTTTCCCTCCTTGCGGTTTGTATCCTTTAGCCTTAGATTTGGCAAGCCATCACCTCCACATGAAAAGAAAAAGAAAAAGTACATCCAAAATACACATTTATATAGGTCATCCACAAATTCCGTAGGTCACCCAACATAAAGTAAGATCTCACATAGTAATCCTAATAGAATAAGTCTAGAGTTATTACAACACTTAAATGCTCATTAAGTTCACACGCATTCCCAAAAAAGCTGAAAAGAAAAGTTTGCTTTTGACATAGATGTTAGTCAAACAAAATAACCACCCTTGACTCTGCTTATGATTAAGCTTTCACCAAACATCTTGAAGAATCATCTCCATCCCAAACAGCCCTGCAGTAAGTCCTAATCCTTTTCCTTCTTAACCTTAACCCTCATTCTTTTTCCATTCTTAGTTGCTGAAAACTCGTCCTCCAATTTTCGTTTCATTGAGTCGTCCAATGCAATCACTGTTTTCTTTGCTGAAGTCTGAGGAGTGTCCTCTTCTACACCTTCATTGACCTACACATAAAGTTAATTTTGTTAGGGCCATGTTCAAGTGGCATGTTGAAACTTAAGTTTAGAAAAGACATGAACCAATATTAAGAAACCTATATCTGAAACGTGTTTTATATGTACCTTAGCCTTTCCGTCGGCTTCACCTTCTTTGCTATGTACGATCAGCTCTGCGTTGTTCACTGAACCACTCTAAAATGAAAATCCATTGAATATATTAAAAGTAATTTAGAGGGTTAAAATCTTAACAAAAAAGAAAAATGTGTTAGAAAAGATACCATTTCCTTGTCCTCTAGCTCGTCAAATTCCACAGTTTCTCCTTCTTTTGACTTGTACATTGCCAAAATAGCCGGGTCTCTGAACATAGACAACACCCCAAATGAACTCGTTCCCTTATAAGAGCATCCTTCTGGCTTTTTTTGACTTGGACTTTGAACAAACCTTTTTTCTCAGTAAAAGCCTCAATCTCTTCAGGAAAATGGTTAGGATCTCCCGTTTTCTGAATCATTCCAAAAAATATATACCTTTGTCAAAAACTTTGTATGAAGTAAGAAATATTTTTTTTAGTATTGAATTGTATGTATCATTAAAGTGTTTAAATCCCACCTCCATGACTTCCCTCCTCAATCTCGCTGCTGACTTCCCCATAATTTCAGAGCACTCTCTGTCCCATAGAGTGAATGAGGCATGACCAATATCATCCATAACATAGATGCTCACTTTGTATCTGTATCATATCAATAGTAAGTAGATTCGAATAACTAAAATGCTTGCATAACATAGAGGACATGAACACGAACTTCACCTTAGAACACCTTCTGCTAGAGTGATGTTGCATGATGCACATCTAAATCTGTTTTCCTGAGGGACCACCTTTTTCTTGCATGACGTGCAACCTAAGTAGCACCACTCCCTAAAACTGTCTATTGAGACAATCTACTGCCAGCACCCAGTATATTCCTTCCTGAAAAAAAAAATGAAACCGTTCTTACACATAGTAAATTGAACTACTATAGCTTGAAGCCTTAGCCTAGTGTATACTAACCACAATTTTTTCTAGTAATTCACTAACTGTGGTGAGAGTTACATTTCCACCCAAAATGTTGTCATGGCCATTTTTGATTGACTGGGTTCCAAGAAACGTGAGAGTTCCTTTGTCCTCTGCTTGCTCATCAAACCTGTACAAAAGTATTTCTTTTAGGTACTTTGAATGCTTCCAATATCTTAAGGTACTTTATTGAAACTCACAGATTTTTGAATTCTTGAAACTCATTCCTTTCTTCGTTGATGATAAGCTTTGTCACATCAAACGATGAAGAAACCGAAACATTTCCTGCGAAAACCGTATATGATTAGATAATTTAGTCCACCAATTAGAAAAAGCATTTGAAAACGTTAATAGAGTACCCTTGTAGCGCTTTGGCCTGCAGAGTTGAACAATCATGAAGATGGTCTCATTTTGAGCTTGGTTCACCTAGTCATTAAAGTCAGTAATGTAGTCGTTCCACAATGTACAACCGATTCTGTTCCCGCTGCAATATTAAGAGAAATTAAGACTGATTTATTTACGTTTTGAAATAACATGGAACTTATATAATCAATGTGTACTCAGAATCTTCTAGGGTGAGTTCCATCAGCCTCTTAGTGCGGTTGTTGATGACATGGGTGTGTGGTGCACAACGCCCCACAACCTTTCCAATGACATCTGATTTAAAAAACAGTTAGTATGCAACAAATACATTTGTATGAACTAATCATTAGAGTTAGGATAGTTATTTACCTATTAGCAGCCTGTCGTTAAGCACCCTTTGAGCTTGCAGCATCTCAAATGGCTGCAGGTCATACATGAAGTTAGGAAACTCCTTATCCGAGTGAACCACCTTTGTCCTGCTCACAAACTCCAAGATGTAAGGGTGAGAGGTAGTTTCGTACAACTGGTAGTTGTCGAGTACCATGAAATTCTTCATTGCATAGACATTGTCTTCCATTACTTGAGGTCTGAACAGAGCAACTTGTGGTCGTTTAACCACAGCATGAATCCGGATGCCCTACAAAAATGGCATATATAAGTTTGGAAAATAACTGAAAAAATGTATGAATATGGAAACTACAATTCAATTAAGATATACCTCTTCATCATGGAGCACCATTTCTAGAGTGTTACCTCCCCTAGCATGAACTACTACTTCAAATACCCTAATCACTCTTACCCTCAAAGCCCAAGAGGTTTTGCTGTGGTCAATCTCATTTATGGCAGCCATAGGTTTAGTTGGAGTTGGGAGTACTAGAGAGTTGGGAAGTATAGAGTGCTGAAAGTTTGTTGTGTGAGAATGGCTGTGGGAAATGTCCTATTTATAGTAGAACTTTGTGGCCCAATAGTATTTCACAACTAAACTTAAGTGCTCAGTCCAATAGGTTTAAAAATTTTGAATTGGAATATAATAAAGAACTACACCATCTGTGAATACTTTTTGCTCTACATTAATTGTATATCTTCATTGGTGTCTAACCCCTCAACTACATCAAAAGTGATTTCTACTTCAAACGCAAATGGGATGTGTTGTCAAAATCAAAACTTTGTTTCTTGTGTAAGCATTCTGAAGATCAAATGCATTTAATGCTTATCTTGGATTCTTTAGCATTCTGTAGATATCTCATTAATTGAACATCTATTTTTGGAACTTCCAACTACCCAATTGTACTATTCTGGATTGTGAACTATAATGGTAATGTAAGTCAACCGAAATGAATGAATGCATTTAATGTGATCTCCAATTTTTGGTATAGATTTTAAGAAGACATCGATCTTCAAAGATATTTAACCTTATTAATGAAATATGACTGGTGCCGCACTCAATCTACACGTTGGACCCAGTGCACCCAACTCAATAACTAAACCCGCCCCGAATACAAAACCCAGCCAAACTTGTAAACAAAAATTTGGGCGAGAAAACAGCCTGCCTTTCCACCTCTTTTTATATAGAGGTAGATATTTTTTGTAAAAAAAAACCTTTTTAAAAAAGAGGAATTTGTGTACCTCTCGATCCTCTCGTGGATATTTGACTGGAGTTCCGATATCAAAACTATGCGCTTAATTTCGTTTCGCTAGAACTGTAACGGATAAACGATCCCAAAATCTGCTCCTAAACATCTTTTGTTTTTCTCATATATACGTCGAAAACCCTAACAAGCAGGGGAACCAGCGAATATGCCAAATCGGTACGGAAGAAGGCAGAAGTTCATATGGAGGCCGAAGAAGAAAGATCCGGCGGGTGCTTCCTCTACTGCTCCGCCTCCTCCGCCGCCCCCATGGGTGGAGCTTCCGCGTGACTTGACGGCCAACATCTTGCAGAGGTTAGGAATGGAGGATGTCCTGAGGAATGCCATTATGGTGTGTACCACATGGAGAAACGTCTGCAAGGATCCGACCATGTGGCGCGTTATCAACATGTCGAAACCAAGCTGTAGCGACGACGACGAGTTAGAGGGTATGTGCCGTTACGCGGTGGAACTCAGCCAGGGCGAACTCAATGAGATTATCATTGAAGATTTCTGCACTAATGAATTGCTCTTATATATTGCACAGCGGTCAGCACTATCTTTAATTTAATCTTCACATATTCCTTACTTATTCATTGGGATATGGAATAGATATACTCTGAAATATGACAACATATATACACCTTTGGAACACTAAAACAAAAAAACTTGGAACTAATATACCCAAAGTTTAAAAGGCATATTTTTTCCATCTTTGTGATGTTTGTGTTAATTTTCCTAAGAAATGTCTAGGGTATATTCATTCTGTGGCATAATTCAGAAGCACATTTGTTCCTTCTCCCTTTGCTCCGTTATTTAGTTATATGAAAATCTCTTCAAGTATTAATCCTCGACAACATATGCTTGACATTTGACATATTTAAGAAAGAGTGACGTTTGATTAAGAGAGATTGTACTCGACAGAACTATCAGTGAAGGTATTTAAGAAGCATACAAAATTAGGCAAATTATATGATACATCTGGGCAGAAGTTCAATTTTTTCAGCTCACCTTTCATTCTATACAATACTCGTTTGAATATAATAGCTCATTTTATACTCTGTATTAGGGAAATGCTCATTTCGTCATTTGGATCTACCATTTGTACAGTACATTTGGTTGTATAGTACATTTTTCTTCCAAATTAGAGGGTGCTAGTTACATCATCATGCTCAAGTGCTTAACACTTATGGGAGTTGGGGCTTATATTCTAATGGAACAGTATGACTGTATCACACAAATGGCTGATATCCCAAATTGGTGTCGCAATCATTCTGTGATCTTTTTAATTGTTTTCTAATCGACAAGTGGAGTATTCCTTGACATGATTATTCTGGTTTTATGGGTTGAAGATGAAAATCACATCTGTCTTTATTAATTAGTGCACTTTTCTCTTATGAAGTTGTAAATTGCATAAAACAACAACATCCAAGCCTTATTCCAAAAAGTTGAAGATTGCATGTTTCGCTTTATTTCTTTTTTGGTAAAATGATCACATGTAATGATATATATCAATATATGCTCTTATTTTTTTCGTTCTCTGACATACATTTTCACTTTTTATACACTATTGCATACCCCTGCAGTGTTTACTCTTATAAGTTATGTGAAGCGTATAGATTATACAAGCAACTAGTCATTGGTTGACGGAGTAACAGTGTAGCCCTCTTAAAGAGAGTAATAGTATATTACTCCTATATAGAGTTTGGCAGTTTGGATTAGATATGACCTAAGACGAAATGCAGTTTCTCACTGCAAATATGGAAAAGTATGTCTACAAGTTAGAAGCCCTCCTAGTTTTAGGTTACGGTATAATTAATCATGTTATCAATATATTTGGGTTTTCATAATTTATTTCATACTAATAATTGTTCAAATTTCCTAGCAAAATGTTAGTTTACTAGCTTAGTTTTAAAAGGCGCGAGGCAGCACGAGGCGTTTTCATTGATTTACCTGAGGCGCGAGGCGCGCGCCTCACGGATCATAACATCATTTTTTTGGTAGAGTATATTTATCCTACTTCTACATGAAGCACTCTTCTCAAAAAGTGATAACATCACAAAAATACTTCAAACTATTAAACAATATTAATAAACATCATAAGAGAAACCCAATATTTATTAAGACACTAAGACGGTAGCAAGAAATATATATTAAACGGCGCCATTGCCAAAAGTCAAGTCACAAAACTCATTCTTAAAACATCAAAACATAATTACTACGTAATAAACTGTTATATAAAAAATTGTTAATAATAAAAAATGTCTTATATATTTGTTAAATAAAAACAAATATTTAGGTATCCTACTCAGCATGATCTAGAACAGACTGACAGAGGTAGTAACTCTACAATTTAAAGGTAATAAAATATAAAATATTTTATAAATATTTAGGTATCCTACTCAACATGATCTATAAAATACATACTTAATTAATAAATTATCACACGCATAAGAGAACAAACAGTAGAAGAGAAGAAAAAATATTTACCTGAGACAGTAGCGGTAGCAGAAAAAACAGGACTTGAGATAAAGCAAGCACAGAAAGAAGAAACAGGACGCAGATGTCGGAACTAGGAAGCAAAGCAAACGCAGAAGGAAGAAGGGAGAAGACTAGAGAGACTGAATCGCCAAAAGACAGTTCCATGAGGCGTGAAAAGCGCGCGCCTCTCAGGCGCGCAAAAGGCGTCAAAAAACGTCATATAAGATGTGCCTCTTGGAACCTACGCCGCTTGAGGCAACAACAACAACATCCAAGCCTTAATCCCAAAAGAATTTGGGGTTGTCTAACATGAATCGATCAATGATATCGATGCCAAACAGAGAAGACGGACAAGAAAGAGAAGAAAAAAAGTAAGATAAAATGAATAAAATAAAGATAAATAAATATAAGATAACAACAACACAAGAGTATAAGAAAGATAAAAGATAAAAAAAGAGCATAAAAAGCTAGAATATAAAAACAACATAAGAATGTACAAAGATAAAGAAGATAAACGATAAAAGAAAAAAGAGAGGAAAGGTAGAAAAGACATCAATCGTCCACATGGATGTGCCCCTCTACTTTGCTCTCTCCAAAGTCATACTCTCATCCAACCCAAAAAGACACATATCATTTCTGATTCCTCTAATCCAAGTCTGTTTGGGTCTTCACCTCCTTCTCTTCTCTGCCTCTTCTCCCCACCCCTCAAGTTGTCTAACAGGTGCATCACTCGGTCTTCTACGCACATGCCCAAATCACTGCAAACGAGACTCCTACATCTTATCTTCTATAGGTGCTACTCCCACCTTTTGTCTGATTATCTCATTCCTCAAACGGTCTCCAATGTTTGTCACCATACTTCCAACTTTGATTTAACACCGGATTGTGTCTCTTCAATCAATACAATATCGTCGGCAAACATCATGCACCACGGTATGTCTTCTTGGATTGACTGCGTAAGTTCATCCATGACTATGTCAAATAAGTAAGCAAATAAGAAAGGACTCAGAGCACATCCTTGGTGCACTCCGACGATAGTAATAGGGAACTCTGCGGTCCTCCCTACACTAGTGCGGATATACTTACGTGATATGCCTTTTCTAGTTAAGGCCCAACACAGGACTTCTCGAGGTACCCATCATATGCCTTTTCTAAGTCGATGAACACCAAATGAATATCCTTTTTAAACCAAGTTTACTAGAAGAACGAGATTCAAATTTAATACCATATATATATGATTGAAATCTTGTATTGTAATTCTATAGGTTCTATTCAACTAGCATCCTTTGTCTTGTTGTGTGCTTGTGCATTAATTGCAAAGTTTCTTTTTGTTTTGTATACTTTTATGCTATATCCTTTAAAAGTCATTTTACTTTTGCAATGAACAGATCAAGTAAGCTTAAAAGGCTTCGGCTTGTATCCTGCTACTGTGTTTCAAATGACTGTTTGAGTAAAGCTGCCACCCAGCTTCCATTACTCCAGGATATTCAAATATACTTCTGCGGTCTTTCTGTTGAATTCATCAAGACTGTGGGACGCTCATGTCCCTTGCTCAAGTCATTTACTTATAACAAAGATGGATGTCGAGACGAATTAGTGTGTGATGAGGAAGCTGTAGCGGTTGCGGAGTATATGAAAGGGTTGCACCACCTCTCTCTGTTTGGAAGTAACATGACAAATAAAGGTTTGCGGGCAATAGTTGATGGTTGCCCTCATCTTAAATCTCTTGACTTGAGAAGGTGTTTCAACGTTGCTTTGGAAGCAGATTTGTTGGAAAAATGTTCTAAGCAAATTAAAGATCTAAAGTACCCTCATGATTCAATTTGCGACTATGAATTTTCTGATTATGTCGAGGCCTATGACGAGTTACAGTATGCAATGGGCTTTTCTGATGAAGGTTATGACTTTGATGATGAGTATGATGAGTATTTTGATTATGACGACTATACTGATCCTTTTAGTCACGAGTACTTTGAAAATTTTGATGACTATCCAAATGTACCACCGGTGAGAATACTGATGCTGCAGTTTTAAGATAGTTTTCATTACCTTTTTTTCTCGTCTGACTTTACAACATCTTGTTCTCGTATTAATGCAGGAGTGGTTTATGTAAAAGGAGTACATGATGGCCTTTCTAATGTGCTGATGTTGGTGCGGGTTTTCACCGATTCTGGGTTATCTCCTAGCTGCTGCTGCTGCTTGTCCCGTATAATATTGATCAAGAATGTGTTCTCTCATTCGCTTAATTCATCCTATCTAGGTTGCTACTTCTGTTTTTGGGATTTAATTATGCTCTGTCGTGAACATCAACGTGGTCTCTTAAGAACTGCATTCTTCAGTCTTTTATGATTGTGTTCTTTTTAGTCTTGTGTGAAAAAATTAGTGATCTTTTCAGCACATTAAATAATACTAGTGGTCTGTGACTAGTATTTGATTAGCAGCAGCTTTGGCCACAGGCAATTTGTAAGAAAGGAAAAGTAAACCTTGAAGGTCATCGGTATCGGTCCAACAGTGGGGCAGTAAGCGTTATACGGAGCATTAGACTTTGATCAATGTGAATTGGCAATAGCCATGAAGGGCATTGCAATGCAAAGCTGCTCTGTTCGAAATCGTATTTGCGCAGTCTCCAATCACACCTCATGCCCTGTAGAACTTTTTTACTTCATTCCTCTATTATAATTTTGTGAAGTATGACTGCCACATTTAAGAATAAAGTAAATATTGTGTGTAATTAATGTTTCTGGATAGCAGAGAAATATTAGGAATCACAAAGTAAAGTAAGAAATAAAATAATTGTGTAATTTTAATGTTGCACGAACACTTGTATTTTGGATTTTCTTCACATGATCTAAAAATTGTTTAATTAGAGTGTCTTTGGTATTTAATATTATTTGATATTTTACAAAATCAAGTATTAATTATCTAATAAAGATAAATTAACATTACAAAATTAGGATTTTTTTATAGCATAAGTATCTTAAGTTTTAAATTAATGAGTTGTTCAATTGTTTATTTGTCCATGTAAAAATTAGGATTTTTTTATAGCATAAGTATCCTAAGTTTTAAATTCATGAGTTGTTCAATTAATGAGTTTTCAAATCCCGGTGTAATTTTTTGATTTTTTTTTTTGAGAATCTTATTCATTAAGTCTAGTTTATCCATACCAAATTTAAACTAAAACTTCAATCGAGAAGGCATTCAAATGAATTTTTGAAGATAACTGCGCTTTTAACTGTGCAATTATCTTCAAGAATTCATTTGAACGCCTTCTCGATTGAAGTTTTAGCTGAAATTTGGTATGAGTAAACTAGACTTAATGAATAAGATTATCAAAAAAATTTATCAAAAAATCCACCTGGAACTGCCCCAAATGGCGACGGCCGGACAGAACCTCCTATGTAAAGGTTTATTTGACCTTTTTTGGTTAGTACGTGGACTTATTTGTCCCTTTTCTCTTATATGAAAAAAGACACACTTTCAATTTAATAATATATACTCCGTATATAATTTGCATTGCGATTTACTTTTTTAGTTTGCTAATTAAGATATACTCCCTCCGTCCCCTAATATTGTGACGGAAGATAATGATGTGATTTTTAAGAAAAGTAGAATTATGTGGATTTGATAAAGTGGAAATAAAGTACGGAATAAGAATGAATTAGAGCGATACAAATGTTATCAAATATGGTATTAGACAATAATATGAAGACATCCAAAAAAGAAAAAATGAGACAGTTATAGAGGACGGGAGAGTACCATATATATCATGACTTACATTCATGATTAATTTACTTTTTGATAATGCATTTATATTTGTTTCTCATTTGAGAAATTTGTTGATTAATTTCTAAACTTTTAGTTGTGCTATTAGTCTCATATTATTACTTGCAGATTAACTAATACGGAGTAACATCATTTACTTTACGGATTGTTGCATTTGAAAGTACAACTTTTGGCGATTCAAATATAGAAAAACTCCTCCTCAGTTTGAAAATTTTCACTAATAATTGTACATTTCGGTAATAAAGTGGAAATAAGCTTATCAATTATAGGACCTGATCTAGATGTGTGTAAAGTTAAGAGACTATCAATTTAGAGAAAATTGTCCAATATAGGACTAAAACTCAACCTTTTTCTCAAAATAGGACCACATGCATGTTTTTCTCTAAATAGGACTAACCTTACCTTTTTTACCCCTAATTCTATTTATTTAATTAATTGATCTAAATAATTGCCCCCCCTAGTTTCCTTGCACAACCAAGGCAGTCTGGAGGTGGCGGCAGCTCGGCGGCAGCGGAAGAGGCGGTTTCCGGTGGCGGCGGCAGTGGCGGCGGTTTCCGGCGGCGGCAAGAAAATAACAGACATTAAATAGACAATAAATAGACAATAAGTAGACAATAAATAAACAATAAATTCTGATAAACACCATTGCGGCGGCGGAGAACTCCGGCGGTGGCGGAGGCGGCGACAGCAGAATCTGGCAGTCTGCCAGATATTTTTTTTGAATTTTCCGGCGGTGCTCCGGCGGCGGCAGCGGAGGAGGCGGCGGCGGAGGGTGGCGGCGGCGGCGGAGGGTGGCGGCGGCGGCGGAGGGTGGCGGCGGCGGCAGAATCTGGCAGTCTGCCAAACATTTTTTGGAATTTTCCGGCGATGCTCAGGCGGCGGCGGTGGCGGTGGCGGTGGCCGGAGCTCTGGCGGCAGGCGGCTGGCCGCAGGTCGAGGGGTAGCAGTGGGGGTATTTTGGTCCAATCACACATAAAAAGTCCTATTTAAGAATGTTTAAACTAATTGGTCCTATTTTGGGAAAAAAGCCATGTTTTGGTACTATTTAGGTAAATCTCCCATCAATTTATACATGAATACGTTATGGAACTAAAAACCTGTTCGGTAATCTTGTTTTTCGGCTTATCAGACTTAACAATCAGTTTTTTCACCAAATACGAAACTTTTGATTTCGTGCGCTGAATCGTGTAATACTCCCAATTTGACGGTATCATATTTCCTTTTTGGCAAAAATATTGATGTTCAATTTCATTTTTACCTAGTGGCGGAACTATTAAGGAGTCTTGACGGGCTTGTGCCCCTGTGGCCCGACAGTTTCTTTACATATACTTCGTATTATATATATATATATGTTGGGCTCGCATGCTAGTTATGCGGCTGGGCACCTACAGCAAAAGAAAAGACACGTGGAACTAGTTGGATGCCTTGACCCTGTGTGCGTGAGGAAACTAAGCTGCATTTAAGGACTTTATTCCAATTTAAGCTGAACAATTATGTGAAATGGGTGAGCTGTAAAGATTTTGCAACTATGAGCTTTCCTTGCCCGGTAAACGTGGCAGCTGCCTTTTAGTAGAAGGGATGAGATTGTTTGGATGGTTTTTCTAGACTTCTCTAATTTATGAAAAACTACTCTCCCCTCCCAACACTTTATAAGATGTGGGGCGGGGTGAAATGGGTAAATAAATTTTATATTTAGGATTATAAATTTGTTTTGGTTTTTATTATTTTTTGTGGGAAAAGGGGTCAAATAGATCCATGTACAATTGTAAAACTGTCATCTAAATCCATGTACTAAAAAAAGCATCATATAAACCTATTTATTCCAAAAAACGATCAAATCAACCAATTTACCTGAAGTTGACCTTTTTTAACTGGTCATTTTCTATTTGTGATATTTTATATTTTCTCTTTTTTCTTTTTAATTTACTTTTTCTTTATGTTTTTTTTCTTTCTCTATCTTCTTTGTCCGCTCCTTCCCACAGACTTCATCGTTGTCCTTGGGTCGCTGGTGTGAGGATCTCCCAACTTCCCAAGGTCCAAAACTATTGATCGACCTAAATCTCAAATCGAAGACATGAAAGCAGTCCAACGATGATATCCTTCATATTCGTCCACATGGAAGTGGTGGCTACCTTCTCTTCTCGTTGTGCGGCAAGAGGCCGAGACTGTTGTGCGTGCAGGGTCGTCGGAGAAGGGAGGACGAAGCTCTCTGCTCTCCATCGGAATCACTAATTTCTTCTCTCGCCTAGTAGCTTCGCGCAGGGACTATTGAACGGACTCATTTACCCTCATCGCTCTGCCACGTCCCATTAATAGGAAGACCACCGACTGGGAAAACCATTCTCACCGCTCAAGCGCCGATCTCATATGCCTCTAAAATCTGATTATGTAAATATATACTACATATAAAATACGGAGTATATAATATCAATTTCTTAAAATGAAATGATTAATTAGAAGTTCTTAGTTTTGTGGGACACCCATTTAATAATCATTCTTTGCTTCGTAAACAAAATTGAAGCAGGCAAAAGATGATAGGAACTGGGAATGGGGTGAACTGATCACATAGAAAGAAAAAGTAAAAAAGAAATGAAATAAAAAAATTAATCTGTATAATTAGCAAGTGATCGGCTAAAAATGGTCTACTTCCGGTAAATTGGCCAATTTGATCGTTTTTTAGGAGTACATAAGTTTATATGATGCTTTTTTAAGTACATGGGTTTAGATGATTGTTTTACGATTGTACATGGGTGTATTTGACCCTTTTTCCCTTTTTGTGAGCATTTACTATTTATAAAGTCATCACAAGATTTATACTACCTCCATCCCAAATTGATTTGCAAATTTGATTTTTTTTGTCAAACAGTTTCATTTTATTCTTTTAGTTAGGATGTCAATTTTTAATTATATTCTAATTTAGAGTTTACAACTTTGAAGGGATTTCAATGTAATTTCTGAATATGTAAATTTTAATTAATAAAAATTGAATTAATTATCGATAGAGGGGATTGACTTTTATTATTGGTTGACCAAAAAAAGTTGACTTTGCAAAACAATTTGGGACAGAGGGAGTAGTTTTTCTCTACCCAGGATATCCTTCTTTTAAAAATAAAAATAAAAAATAAAAAATAAAAAAAGTGGCTCGCCTTGCCGCCTGCCGGGAACCTCTGCTGAGCAACAAGCCAGAACAGCCCAGAGGGTGGGCGCAACCTCTTCCGATTTCCCGAGTAGGCAGCTATCGCAACCTCTTCAACATTTTTTCTTGTTGTCGCCTACCTTGGCGGAGACCGGATTCCAGCGGCACAGCAACCTGCCTGCCTTGCTAGAGGCCTTTTCTTTCTGTTAGTACCCAATTTTGATAAATTTTGATGATGCCACTATACTTTGCACGTGTATGTCTCAGTATTGTTCGTGTTTTAGCATTCAAAATTATGTGACAAAATAAAATGTACAATTTTTTAGTCTAATTAAATATTACCGGAAAAGTTAAAATGTAATAACGTAATATTTATTTACCTTAATAGGATATTCAGATCCTACCGGCGTATATTATTTTAGCTCAAAGATTAATTATGTGTCACATTTTAAAGAAGCTCGAAAAATCAAATACATTGAATGTAAATGATTAAAGACAAAACTTGACCGGTATTTAATACCGAATCAAGTACTAGGACCGGAGCATAGGACGCACACATGGGATTAGCTTCGAAAGAGATGCTTCAGCGGCTGAGATACTCAAGACAGAAAAATCATCCCAATAAATGCTCCAGCACAAGAAGACAATTGTACAGTTCGTCCTTGCCAATTTTTCAACGTCAGAGATTAATTCATCCTAACCAACGGATGAGATTAATTCACAGGAGAAGTCTATAAATATAGACTGAAACGAAAGTTTCTAACCAAGATTGAGCATTCTAAGTAGAGCAATATTTCATTGAGCATTCACGAGATATCTAGCAAAAGAGAAAGTGTGAATCTATACTTTACTCTCTGCTTAGACTCTTGCTTCACTATACTTCTTAGTCACAAGTGTTCATTGTTAAATCCTAGAAGTTTAATTCCTGATTGGAGGTTAGAACTTTCTTGTAATCAAATCACAAATTGTTGTAAACACTTAGGAGGACAGTTGTTCGGATCCTACAGTGTGGTGAGATAGATAGAGTACCTTTGATCCCCGCTGGATCATTTGAGAAAAGTCTAAGGACTGAGTACCTTTGAGTGGTGTTATACTCATTGTGAAAAACCTTCAATCTAGGCCTAAGTGTTGTAACGGCTAGATTGGCACTAAGTGTATTGGGTTTAATACTTTAGTGAAATCCATCTGAAATAGAGTGGGACTGGACGTAGGAGGATTACACCACCTCTGAACCAGGATATACTGTGCGTTGATTAACTTTCATTCAACAAAGCACACACCCAACACTTCTCACAAAAAGATTGGAGTTTGCCAGCAGTATCCTAAGCAGTAGTCTTAATTGACCTTACTGCTTATCCTACTGCTTAATTAATTGCTTTCTTTGAGACAAGCTTTTCACAAAAACCTTGTAAACATCTCTACTACAAGTGTGTCCTGTCAGATTTCTGATTCACTAATCTTAAGTGCAGCAGTTGCCTCAGCAGTCCCCTAGTGACTACCCAACTGCTGAGCCCACTGCTCATATAAAAGTACTCCCTTGAAATCTCTCAAACTTCACCAGACCTTCACAACATTCCAAACAAGGAGTCTGTTCAAAATTAGTTTCTGAAACTTAAACTGAAACTCAGTAGGTGCCTCAGCAGTTCCCTCACTACTACCCAACTGCCGAGACCACTGCTCTCATTAAGGTTGATTATCAATCTATCTTGTTACATCATCAGAAAGCTCTTCTCACTCTAAGAAAGATTCTGAGTGCACTTTCATCATACACTAAGTATTTCGCAAGCAGTTGCCTTAGCAGTTCCCTGCTTTCTAGCCAACTGCCAAGCCAACTGCTCACCTTGCAAACCCCAAACTTCATCCATCATAGAAAGTTGTTATACACTATTCATCTAAGAGGTTAAAGACTTTCATTGTGCATCTATAAATATCCCAAAAGATTATAGATCAACTCAACTTGAAGGGAAAAGTATTTAAAGTGAAAAAGCTTTAAAAGTCTATTCACCCCCCTCTAGCCTTTTACCTCTATCTCGGACCCTCACTTTCCTAATATGTGCCCCTCCAACATCCTCGTGCTGGTTCCGCCACTGTTTTTACCCTTATCATTTTCAATCTACAACTTTGCCATCTTATTTAGGGATGGACTCGGGCCGGGCCAACCTGCCCGAAACCGGCTCGAACCGCCACTGTTTGGAACTAGCCTGAATCGAGGTTGAGCCGGATCACGGGTCAGAGGTTCTTTGGTACCGGCCCGGTCCGGACTAAAATCTCCCAATCTCTCCCTCTCTTCGGAACTGGTAAAGCTCTTGGGATTCGGCGGCCATATAGTTGACAAAAGCAAGAAATCTCTTAGTTGGTTGGCAAATAGCAGAGCTTAATAAACTACAGGGATCTGATTAATTGTTTCATACAGTTTCAATGGCCATAGGTTTTGATGTAATTTGACTGGTTTCCTATACCCACTTTTTGTTTGCTTTGTTTAGTCGAGTCCAATCCGTCAAGAATATTTGATTTTCCATTTCTTAATTTAAGAATCATATGGAGTAATGGAGATAGAGGTATTGGAGTCATAGTGAGAAGAAGATGGACGAAGGGAAATGGAAAAGAAAGAGCCAGGGACTCACAGTTAGGCATGGACCCGGACCGGTGCGGGCCGGGCCTCGGGCTGGGTCTGATCGGGCTTTTTTGAGATTCTTGAGGCCCAGAACCGGATCGGATGGCTACCGGATCCGGATCGGGCCGGGTCAGCCCGGTTACCTATTTTTGTTTTATTTTCTAAGTACTTCCTACACCCCACACCCCAAACCCGTCCAAAACACCCAGCCCAACCCATTTACCTTTTTCAATTCATCCTTTTGAGACCCCAGAGCCCGCCCCGAAACAGTACTGGGTCGGGCCGAAACAGTACCGGGCTGGGCCGGTTACGGGCCGGTTGACCCGGCTCGAGTCCATTCCTACTCACAGTAGCTCGTAAAGGAAGAGCAGGGCAAGAGAAAAATTAAGGGCAATTCTGGAATTTCCATACCCCTTCTTAATCTCCATGTCCAAAAGAAATGAGGTTTAATGCACCAAACTCTCTCGTGATATAGAAATTCAGCTCATTAGCCCATGTGATTTGAAAAATGCGTCAAACCCCCTAGTGTTTTAATTAATCATGCACAAAAACCCTTTTATGAAAAAAATCTAACGTTTTGGAAATTACTTTTCATAATATTCTGATTGAATAAGCAAGTAAATATGTCAAAATCTCTAAATCACAAAAAAATGTAAATTATTTTTCTTTTATTTGATAATTGAATTTGTTCATAGAAGGGATTTTGCGCATAATTAATTAAAACACAATGAGGTTTGACGTATTTTTTAAAATCACGGGGGGCTAATGCGCCAAATTTACATATCACATGGGGGTTTGGTGCATTAAACTCAAAAGAAATGGCATCACCAAATTGGGACGGAGAGAGTAATAAGAAAAAGTAAAGTTGATGAAGTTACTTTTGTGACTGCATTGACTGAAATTATCATAGATGATCTGTTTAGATATTTTTCATACAACTTTTTGTTTATTTTATTAATAAAAAATATTTTAAATGTTTTTTTAAATCGATAAAATCAACTAATATAGACATATCAACCAACTTAAGAGGATGAAATGCATAAATGACATCTTAACTATTGGTAGTATTATGTATTGGTATCTTAACTCATAAATGAATCAAACCAGTATCATAACCATACATAAATGCTTGAACTGATAATCTTGTTCAAATTCGTGATCAAAACATCCTATTTGATGATCAAAATTCCATGCTCAAGTCAACCCTGCACTAATGACAAGTACAAAAGTAAGGTGAACTGGACATTACACATAGAATCCGGCTGCTAAGTAAGAGTTTTTGGTCAGGAATTTGAATATATAATATTGTCAGTTGAAACATTTATGTATATTTATAATACTAATGTCATTCACTTAAGATTTAAGATATCAAAACACAACAATACTGATAGTTAAGATATCATTTATGTGTTTATGAATTTAGAAAATAGACAATTATCATTTTTTTAAAAATACAATATTTGAAATATTGAAAACCTATCATGTGATTCTTGCAAGGCTGATCACATGCGCCACCTTCGAGTTTTTTAAACATATCATTAAGACATCTCTAACGGAAAGCCATCCCACCGACCAGATGGAGAAAACCGCATCAGATCTGTTGCGGGATGTTTTTATAGGGTTTTCTTTTTGCTATATATGTTTTGTTTTTATGTTCAAAAGAACAAAAATACACAACAATATAATATTTCAAGTGGAGGATTTGATGGGGTGCCTCGGAAGATTGGTGTCAAAATTCCCCTATTTTGAAAGCGATGTTACACCAGGATTAGTGTTTTATTTAAAAAGAGTAGCATGTGATGTGTTACACAAATTAGATAAGTCAATGAGATTTGAGTAGCTGAAAAAATATTGTTGTGAACATTTTAGTAACTGTTAATTTGTAGTGGCTGAAAAGATCTTAAAAAGAAAATGTGGTAGCTGTTTGGTAAAAAGCCGACTATTTGCATGATATAGTTCTGTTTGGTATACAAGCTGCTATGACAAATTAATACTAAAAGTCACGATCTTTTCTCAGATACTACTCCTCGTAGCATCTCAAAAAAAAAATTTATTTTTTGAAAAGCTCTTGAAAATTTTCATGCTAAACATACAACTAAAAGCTTTTAGAGACTTTTTAAACGGTACGATAATTAAAAATAGGTCGGGCTCAGTGTGTTTAATTGTTTATGAGAGAGTAACTTTGTTCAGCAAGGATTTTGTGCAAGTATAGGCATCAGCGCCCTTCGGTGTGTTTATCAAGGATATTGTAATTATGATGTTTTTACTTAGACCAAAATTTAATGGTTTGGTCTTGTCTGATCTGTTTAATCTGGTCTGGTATGGTAAATGTCTGGTCTCTATGTTTTTATAACTATGGAAGCTTGGTCTCGTCTGATCTGTTCAAGTGTTGTTTGGTCTGATCTGTTCTAGTCTGGTCTGGTCTGAAACTATAAACAATTCAAGTAAAAACATGCATACAACTCCACAACTATTTCCGGGTCTCAAGAATCTCGTTTATATATCAAAATGGGCGGAAAACAAACATATGATCACGGCCACGGGTAGAGTCAGGGTAGTCAGTTGACCCTTGATGAAAATTCGATCACGGAGCATTGAAATGTTTTAGATTTGATATATTATGCCTCCTAGAGTAAAAAACTATTGATGGAGTATATGGTCCGGGAACCCCCGGCCCACAGACTCCTACTACTCCAGCGAAGGCCCAACTGGCCCAACAGACCCAAATCACAGCGCCCAGAGTACCAAGCAGCCCGCGCAACGCACCCGGGGTGCCTTCGGCCCCCTGGCCGAAGGCTCCAAATTCTCACAGAACGGGTTTCTCAAGCAAATTAAGAAACTGGGAGAAAACGGCGAAAACAGTAGCCCTCGGCACTGTGAGCCCTCGGCACCAGGGTGCCATCGGGTGGAAGAGCCCTCTGCTACTGCTCTATGGCCGAAGGCATCTCACTCGACAAGATATCCGCCTCACATGCGTACAGATCACCGTACCCCGCACGGACGTCCCATCCAACAGCCGCATTAAATGCGGCCACATGCGGCTGCCAGCGCCAACTAGTTGAGGTGACCCCTCGGCCAATGAGCGCTTGACACGTGTCCCTGCCCGGCATTTATTGCTACTATAAATAGCACCCCATTTCCTCATTTGTAACCACGCTGAAAACGGCATTCATACTGAATACACTCTCTCTCTACTTTTACTTACTTGCTCTGACTTCTCTCTAAGTTATTCCCCGTAATAACCCTTCGGATATATACCCCCGGGTAGACTATCCATCATTTGGTGCTCTCGTTGAGAGGTTGAACAATCGAGTAAGAAACCCTCCCCCTCGACCAAACACAAAACACTAGCCCTCTATCAAAATGGTGAGGACAACACGTGCCAACTCAAAAAACGTAGAAGACAAGAACCTGGCCCTCGGCGACGTCAACGCCCCTGAAGCCTCTCACAGGGCTCCCGAGGGCGGTGTCATCGCTGGGCTGGAACAGGCGGCTGTCGACCTACGCCTTCAGATCCAACAAAATGCCCCCGATGCTCGCCTCGGCATCGAGGCCAAGAAGAAAAACCGGAGCGATGACCAAGTCAGCCCTCCGGTTCTCACCATCGACGTACAATCGGCGCTCTCCGCCTTCATCCAGACGCTCACCCAGAACCCGGGTGCCTTCGGCACCCTGGCTCCAGCTCACCCTCAGATCGGGGAAAATATCATACTTCCCCCTCTGCCACACACCTTCGGAAATCCCACCCCTCGGGTGAGAAACGACGAAGGGGTGGTGGCCCAAGATACGTCCTCCCAGGAAGTTCAGTCCCGGGACCGCCATAATGACAACGGGGAAAGGCCCCGTACTTCCGCCCTCAACCGGCTCGGAGGAGGGCCAGACCGCCGAGGGGTCCAAGACCGCCTCGGTGGGAAAGCACTCCAAAGGCCCCAGGAAAGCGGGGGATCTGTTTCGAGGGCAGACGAGGAGCGTCCCCCTCGGGACAAAGGCAAGGCACCCCTTCATGCCGATGATGCTCGCCACCAAATCAACCAGGCCCACTCGGCCCGGGTTCGTTCGCAGGGGGCGGAGACCCTCCCGAAGGATCCCCGGGACGAGATTATTGCGGCCCTCCAACGCCGGCTTGACGAGATGGAGTCCAACAAAGCTCACGCCACCACCTCCACCCCTCATTCAGATCTCAAATACGAGGCCATGATGGCCAAAATGGAGGAGTTACAGAAGAAGGTGGCCGAGGGCTCCGGGGAACCCGTCATCCAGCTCCGGACTCGGACGCCATTTACTCCAAGGGTATTGGCGGCCCGGATCCCGGAAAAGTACCGAGGGCAACATATACAGCCCTACAACGGAAAAACGGACCCCCAGGAACACTACAGCAAATACCAGAACAGCATGATGATGGTGGGGGCGTCAGACGAATATTTGTGTCGATGGTTCCTCTCCACCTTAGAGGGACCGGCATACGAATGGTTCAACAGGCTGCCCGAGGGCTGCATTGATTCGTGGCAAGAACTCGCCCAACGGTTCTTGACACAATTCGCCGGGAGGCGTCGCACAAGGAAGCACTTCTCCCACCTCTTAACAATACGCCAGAAGAAGGATGAGACCCTTCGGGATTTCCTGGAGCGCTGGAGGACGGAGGCCGACAAGGTCGACGGTGCTGATGACGGGACCCTCCTGGCCCTCCTACAAACCGTCCTCCGCACCGGTAACTTTTCAAGGAGCCTCATCATTGAACCCCCCCGCGACTACATAAGGGCTTTGCAGCGGGGGGACCGATATGCTGAGGCCGAGGAAGTGGAGAAGTATCACCAGCATCCGGACCAGCAGCCCCCGAGGGCTGACAACAAGCATAACCGAGGGCCGGGGGCTCCTCCAAATCACCCCAAGGCTTCGGGACCCTCTGATGACCGCCCTCGGCAAGGCCAAGCCAAGCCTGGGGGAGGTTATAAGAGCAACCCTAAGACTTGGGCCCAGTCCATTCTCCTGGACCGCCCTCGGACACCATTGACGCACCCCGTCAGCATCATCCTCGATTTTGCCGAGTAGAGGGGCCTCGTTGAGCGCGACTCTCGCGCACCCCCGGAGGTACACGCTATCAACCCTCAGTTCCCCTACTGTCGCTTCCATCGGCACCAGGGGCACAGGACCGATGACTGCCATCAGCTAAAGACGGCCATCGAGAGGTTAATACAAGCAGGGCACCTGTCCCAATTCGTCCAGAGCCCTCGGCAGGAGGGACCTTCTCATCAGGGACCTCCCCGAGGGCACCATACGAAGGTAAATGCCTGGGTAAATCCGAACACCACCCCCCTCGGCAAGAAGAGGGAGATCGGAAACTTGGAAGAAGAGGAGGAGGAGTACCCCCACTACCAGGAGAAGAAACGCCACATCCTCATGATCACCGGTGGCAATACAGGGGGCGATTCCACCAGCCAACGAAAGAAGTGGGCTCAATCGCTTTACGTGGGGGAAGTCACTCATATGCCCCCGGTAAAGCGACTGAGGGAGGAACCCATCACCTTTACCAGCGCAGATCTCTCTCCTACTTCTTCTCCACACAGGGATGCCTTGGTGATTCGGACGGAGATAAACGACACCATCATTCACCGAACTTGCGTTGACACGGGCAGCTCCGTCAATGTAATGTACCTCAGCACCTTCAGAGAGCTGCATCTGGAGAGGGGGTCCCTTCGGCCCATTAAGACCCCTCTTGCCGGCTTCACCGGCGACACTATTGATTCCGAGGGGGTAATAACCCTCCCGGTGATCTTCGGCGACGGGCTCCATAGGGCCCAGCTCGAGGTGGAGTTCGTCGTCGTCAACATTGACTGCGCCCACAACATCATCCTCGGCCGGCCAACCCTCGAGGACCTCGAAGCCATCATCTCCATGAGGCATCTCTGCCTCAAGTTTCCCGCCGAGGGGGGAATTGGCTACTCCCGGGGGAACCAGAAAATTGCCCGCGCCTGCTACCTTCAGGTCACTAAGAAGGTAAGCAAGACGGAATTCCGTGTTGACACCATCACCGGAACCGTCGACCAAGAGGAAAGCAGGCCGAGGGCTGAACCGGCCGAGGACGTAGAAGACTTTGCGCTCGATCCGGCCCAGCCGGAGAGAGTCGTGAAGATTGGAGCCCAGCTCCCTGAAGATTTGAAGACCGGTATCACCGACGCCCTCCGCGCCTACTCCACTGTCTTTGCATGGGGACCGGAGGACATGCCGGGGATCAGCCGAAGGGTCATCACCCACCGCCTCTCGGTGGACCCTTCGGCAAAGGCAGTGCAACAACGAAGAAGACCCCTCTCAGCCGAGAGAAGGGAATTTGTGAAGAAGGAGGTCGCCATGCTCCTCTCCATTAAGCACATCAAGGAGGTGAAATATCCCTCATGGCTGGCGAATGTGGTCCTCGCACAGAAGCCCCCTACCTTCCGCATGTGCGTGGACTACACCGATCTCAACAAAGCATGCCCTATGGATCCATTCCCTCTACCAAACATTGATCAGTTGGTGGATGAGACCGCGGGGTGTGAGATCATGTCCTTCCTCGATGCCTTCCGAGGGTACCATCAAATCTTCATGCACGAGGAGGACGCCGAAAAAACTGCCTTCATGACTCCCGAGGGCATCTTCTGCTACCTAGTGATGGCCTTCGGCCTAAAGAACTCGGGGGCCACTTACACCCGGATGGTGGCCCGAGTCTTTCAAGCCGTCCTAGGGCGCACCATGGAGGCCTATGTTGACGACATGATCGTCAAGAGCAAACAATCTTCCAGCCATGCTGACGACCTCCGGGAAATCTTCGCCATCATGCAAAAATTCAACCTTCGGCTAAACCCGAAGAAGTGCACCTTTGGCGTCCAAGGGGGCAAATTCTTGGGCTACATGGTGAGCCGAAGGGGTATTGAGGCCAATCCCGAGAAGATCCAGGCCATCATCAACATGGAGCCCCCACGCAACGTGAAGGAAGTTCAACGGTTGACGGGCCGCCTGGCAGCCCTCAACCGCTTTCTATCTAAATCGGCGGAGAAGTCTCTACCCTTCTTCCAGATCATGAGGAAGACGGCTGGCTTTCTATGGACTCCAGAATGCCAGGGGGCTTTCGACGAGCTCAAACGATATCTATATTCACCTCCTGTGCTCTCCAAACCCAAGGTAAGGGAGACCCTCTACCTCTACCTTGGGGTTAGCCCGGCGGCCATCAGCTCTGTGCTCATCCGGGAGGAAGACGGCATCCAACATGCCATCTTCAACGTTAGCAAGACCTTAAGGGAGGCCGAGCTCAGGTACTCCCCTGTGGAAAAAACGGTGTTGGCCATCGTTTGGACTGTCAAGAAGTTGGGCCACTACTTTCAGGCTCACCCGGTTCAGGTCCTCACCCATCAACCCCTCGGCGCCCTCATGAGGAGCCCCACCAGCTCCTCCCGCATGGTGAAATGGGCTATCTTCTTGAGTCAGTACAACATTGACATCCGTCCAAGGCCTGCCATCAAGGGCCAAGCCCTGGCGGACTTTGTGACGGAATGTACCGCAAGGGCAGCCACGGATGGGGAGCCCTCGGCTACCTCGGACGACTGGTGGACCCTCTACACTGATGGCTCCTCCGCGACCAAAGCATGCGGGGGAGGGGTAGTCCTCATTACTCCCGAGGGCTTCAGGGCCTACTATGCAATCCGCTTCTCCTTCAAAGTCTCCAACAATGAGGCCGAATATGAGGCCCTCCTATGTGGCCTTCGGCTGGCTGCCAACATGAGAGCTCGGCAGATCCACATCAAATGCGACTCCAAGTTGGTCGTTGGCCAAATCTCCGAAGAATATGAGGCCAAGGAGGGGAGAATGAAACAGTACAAGGAAGCGGCCAAGGAGTTGCTTAAGGTATTTGAGGCACACTCTCTCACTCAAATACCGAGGGCTCAGAACTCCGAGGCCGACATATTATCTAAGCTCTCGGCCGACTCCCCCGAGCACATCTCCAAAATTGCCAAAATCGAGGAACTCAGCCTCTCAAGCATCCATGCAAGCCCCGTTATGAACATACAACAACGTCAGGAGGATTGGATCTCAGATATCACCACCTTCATCTCCACAGGGCAGCTACCCGAGAATGAGGCCCGCGCTAAACTGACAAAGCTGAGGGCTCCTAGCTACACCATCGAAGATGGAAGGCTCTACAAACGATCTTACAATGACACGCTACTTCGGTGCCTTCATCCAGATGAAGCCGAGGTCGCAATGGAGGAAGTGCACAGTGGCACTTGCTCAGCTCACCAGGGACCCTTCTCCATGTCCCGAAGGCTCATTCTCCAGGGCTACTTCTGGCCAACCATGGCCAGGGACTGTGCTGACCTTGCCCGGAGGTGAATCGCATGTCAAGATTTCCAGAAAGCTTCCGGCAGGCCAGCGGTCAACTATGCCCCCATCAGCACCTCTGTCCCATTTTCTCGATGGGGGATAGACCTTGTGGGCCCTCTGCCGAGGGGTACCTCCAACAACAGATACATCATTGTGGTCGTCGACTATTTTACCAAGTGGGTGGAGGCTGAACCCCTCGCCAGCATCACAGAGGCGAAGTGCCGTCACTTCGTCCTCAAGAACATCCTCACAAGGTTTGGCGTCCCCCAGCAGATCATCTCCGACAATGGGACACAATTTGAGGCAGCCCCCTTCTGTGCCCTTCTGGAGGCATGGGGCATCAAACACACCTTCTCCTCCGTTGCCTACCCTCAAGGCAACGGGCAAGTAGAGAACGCCAATCAGACCTTGCTCGAGGGCCTCAAAAAGAAGCTGGAGGCCGAGGGTGGTGGCTGGGTGGAAGAACTCCACAACATCCTTTGGGCCTATCGCACCACCCCTCGGCGAGCAACAGGTGAAACACCCTTCTCCCTCTGCTACGGTTTTGAAGCCAAAGCTCCTACGGAAGTCACCCTTCCCACCCGAAGGGTGATCGAGTATGACCCCGAGGTCAACGACAGCAACATGGCCCTCGACCTCGACCTCATTTCAGAACGCCGGGAGCAGGCCTTCATCCGGGCAGAAAACTACCGAAGGCAAGTTAAAAGCTACATCGATGCCAAAGTTCGCACCCGAGAATTTCAAGTGGGGGACTATATCCTCCGGAGGAGGGAAGCCAGCAAACCAACCGAGGGAGGAAAAATGGCACCAAAATTCGAAGGCCCCTACATCATAGCAGCAATCATCAAACCCGGGACCTACAAGCTCAAACGCCCCAATGGGAAAGAAGTCCCTAGGCACTGGAATGTACACCATTTAGTTAAATTTTATCAATAATGTAAGAGCGGCCAAGCCCTCATAACTAGTGAATGTACTATCCTATGGCCCAAGGCCTCCAATTTCGAAGAATGAAGATACATTCAAGACATCAAGCCCTCATACTGACTACAGGCCCACCGCCTCACCACGAGAAAAACCCCCTCCGGCACCAAGTGTCGAGGGCGGACGCCATCAACACCTACAACATCAGTGAAAACACCACGTGTTTTCAGTCAAGACCCCTCGGTACCAAGTGCCGAGGGAAGGAACTCCTATCACCAACAACAAGGAACACCATGTGTTTCATTTCCTTTCGGCACCCAGTGCCGAGGGTACATCCCCACCTTCAACATCAAAAAAGAAAAGATGAGAACACCAAGTGTTCCTACAGAAGACCCTTCGGCACCCAGTGCCGAGGGTACACCTCCATCATCAAACATCGAAACGAAGAAAAAACACTAAAATGTTTCAAAGAAGACCCCTCGGCACCCAGTGCCAGGGATATGCTCTCCTTTCAACTTCCAAACATCTGTTGGGAAACACCAAGTGTTTCATTTGAAGACCCTTCGGTACCAAGTACTGAGGGTAGACGCCTACATCAACTACGACAAAAGAGAACACCAAGTGTTCCTACAGAAGACCCCTCGGTACCAAGTACCGGGGGCTACACATTGAAACTAACACCAAGTGTTGTTTCTAAAAGCCGTACCCCACGAGGACGCATATACCGAAGGCGCCACCATCGGTGCCGGCTGCACGTAGTGCCCCCGGCCATTTGCAACTAGTGTGCAAATGAAAACCCTTCCTTGAAACGCTTTCCGCGTCACTACCCCCAGGGTATGACAGGCATGAGAAATGCCCAGGATTCGACTTTCAAAAACGGAACGCTATCCGCGTCACTACCCCCAGGGTATGACAGGCATGAGAAATGCCCAGGATTCGACTTCCAAACCGAAACGCTCCCCGCGCCACCACCCCAAGGGTGTGGCAGGCCACGGACTATGTCTAGCGCCGAGGGGACGACTTTCAAAAATGAGGCGCTTTCCGCGCCATCCCCCAAGGGGAGGCAGGTTACGGACCACCATATCTTGTGCCCAGGAAACGTCCCTCGATCCCCTCGGAACTCGGAAGGTTAACCCGAGGGAGGAGAGCCATTGGTGTATTCTGATGGTCTCCTAATAGGCCCAGCCTTACCAAGAAACCAAGTTTCTTGATGCCTTCCCTTCACCACCAACCAAAAAAAAAAACAGAGGGGGTGAAGGGGAGTAGACTCAGCGAGAAATCAAAGAGTACACTCCAACAGATCACAACAAGCAGAGGGCTCCCCACGGGAACACCTCCGGTAACTGAAGGCTCCTATTTCCCGAAGGACACTACTCGAACAAATAGCAGCAAGGAACGGCTAAGTTCACTGCCTGGTCACCTCCGGTCACACAAACACCGAAGGCTTCAACAATACAAAGGGACTGGACTATCCAAAGTACACTAAGACGGTACCTTCAAATATGTACCGAAGGCCCCTACCCCATTACAAGGGACACAACTGGCTGAGTCAAACTCTACAACTCCTCAGAGTGTATGCCGAGGGCACACACTTCTCATTGGCTTTCTTCACAACAACAGGATTCAACATCAACTTACGCAAAGTAATGTAGAGTCAGAGGGCACCTATCACCCGAAGGCTACACAAGGAAACAACACTTGAAAAAATTCTAAGTCCTAAAGATTGGGCCCCGGCCCAATCAGCATTACAGCCAAGGGAATATGGTAGCCGAAGGTCATGCAATACAACAACACTTGAAAAAATATATTCTGTCCTAAATGAGCAGCCCCCGGGCATCTGGCAAAGTGATGTGGAGTCAGAGGGCACCTATCACCCGAAGGCTCCTAAGGGAAAATCTACACTTAGAATACTTTCTAAGTCCTGCATATTTTTCCCCCCGGTCAACTACTCTTACATCAAGGAGGGATGCCATCTCCCGAAGGCTCCCAAGGGAAAATCTACACTTAGAATATTTTCTAAGTCCTGCATATTCCCCCCCCCCCCCCCCCCCCCGGTCAACTACTCTTACATCAAGGAGGGATGCCATCTACCGAAGGCTCCCAAGGGAGATTTTACACTTAGAATATTTTCTAAGTCCTACATTCTTTTCCCCGGTCAACTACTCATACATCAAGGAGGGATGCCATCTCCCAAAGGCTCCCAAGGGAGATTTTACACTTAGAATATTTTCTAAGTCCTGTATATTTTTTCCCCCGGTCAGCTACTCATACATCATGGAGGGATGCCACCTCCCGAAGGCTCCTAAGGGAAACTCTACACTTAGAAGATTTTCTAAGTCCTACATATTTCACCCTCATCTCGAGGGACCTAATTGCCGAAGGCTACCTATCAATCGAGGGCTACAGTACACAAGGAATCAACACTCAAGAAAATTTTCTAAGTCCTAAAGAATTGGCCCCCGGCCTATTCAATATTTCAGTTGGGGCTCCCCAGTAGCCAAAGGCTACATGGCATACTACACTTGCAAAAAATCTCTAAGTCCTGTGCATTGGGCCCTCGGTCCAACATTCACACATCAGGAAGGGACGCCGTATCCCGAAGGCTCTCAAGGGGGAATCTACATTTAGAAATTTTTCTAAGTCCTAGGATTTGGGTTATTGCAAACCCGAAGGCCCTATGGTGTGCTACACTTAGAAAAAATTTCTAAGTCCTAATTCCTACAGAACCCTCGGTTGCATATCCACCAGGGGGTGCCCAACTACCGAAGGCTTCCAAGGGCAAGTTACAATCGAAAAATATTCTAAGTCCTAAAACATACATTCAAGAAGTAGGAGGCATACATTCAAAACATAAGGCGCATTCAAATGTAAAAAGCCCGGGGGCAGCATGCATTCATCAAAAACAGAGTAAGTGTGAAATTTACAAACAGGCCGAAGCCGAAGGATCAAAGTTGTTCATTACAAAATATGTTCAAGGATTTCTAAGTACAAAGTCACTCTACAACTACAACAGCATCATTCACCGGGGTGCCCTCTGCAGCCGGCCTCGATGATGCCTCCGCTCCGGTCTCGACAGCGTCGTCCTCGGCCTCATTCTTCAACTCCGTGTCCTCAAGGTCGGGCCTCTGAACACCTTCCGGGAGCGACTCACGGACATCAGGCTGCAGGGGAGGAAGGCCATACGCCGAAGGGGAGAAATCCTTTTGCTCAATGCCCAAATGCCGAGCCATCCTCCGGTAGATGAGGGCCTGGGTGAAGAATTCGCCGGCTTCATAGTACTCTCTGCCCTTCCGGGCCATCCATTCCCACCCGGGGCCCTCGGCCCATTCCTCGACGTGTGCCTCCACGACCGAGGACAGCCACATCTTGCGTCCCTCGGCCCTCCAGCCCTCGGCGACGAAGGCATCAACGGCTTCCTCCCGAGCCTTGGCGACGGCCAGCGCCTTGGAGTCCTCGGCCTCTTTGGCAGCTCTCCTGGCCTCCTCAGCAGCGGCCTCAGCGTCAGCCTTGCCCTTCTCTGCGGCCTCCAATCTCTGCTCCATTTGCCGAAGCTCCTCTTCCAGCCTGGCCCCCAGCTTCACCGCCTCTTTATTTTTAAGGATGCATTCCTTCATCTTGGCGTCCTGCTCTGCTTTATGGAGGCGCCATTCTTGAAGCCTCCGGGCATGTTCGCCGAGGGCTAGACAAGCCTGCAGACCAACGACCAAAATGGTTAAAGGCAATTGCACAATATAATCAAAGGGGAAAAGGAAGAAAGCTGAGTAAACACTTACAGAAAGGGAGGAGCGGAGAATGTGGTCCTCGAGGGCCGCATCGTTATAGGCCCCGAGGGCAGCCCTATCAGTCTCAGGGGTTATGCCCCTCAAGATGGCCCCCGGGTCGACAGCGCCGCTGGCCAGGGATGTCCCCCTCGGGAACGAAACTTGGAAGACCTCAGGCAGCAACTCCTCTGCCCCCGCCGGCGTTTCACCCGACGGCTTCTCCACATGCACCCCAGAGGCGAGGTGCTCATCAGCGATAATGACCGGGGACTCCTTCTCGGCGACATCCCCCTTCTTCGGCTTTTTGGTAGCCGGGGGGACCCCTTGGTCGCTGCCTTCCTCTTGCCGGCAGCGGCATCGCCCTCGGCTTTCTTAAAGAGGGCAGTGGCGGGCTTCTGGCTGCCCTGTCCCGACCCCTTCGGGTCCTGTTTCTTCAGATGAGCAAGGCCCTTTACGTTCACCATGGAGACGGGGATACCTGCAAAAAGGAGACAAAGGGTTAGTCCGACGGGTCTAAGCGAAGGGACAATAACATCCAAGCAAAAATAAAATTAGGTACAGAATTCTAAAGCCCTCGGCTCCTACCTCTGGCTCCTCCGAAGGCCTTGTTGAAGGGAGGGTACTTTTCATCGGTCTCCCCTATGAAGCGGTACCTCCGGAACCCGAGGGTGTATAAATCCTCCTCGAGGGTGCAGTCTTTGATCGCCACGTTCTTATTTTTTCCCTCCGGGAACTTGGCCAGCTTTAGGCCGTCTTTCTCAAGAGCAGCACTCCTGATTTTTTCGTGCCTTCGGAATCGATCACGCAGCTCCCTCGGGAATGGGCTCCCATCCAACTTTACGTAGCACCAACGTTCCCTCCATCCTTTGTTGGAAGAAGGAGCATCGGAGAACAGCTTGAAGCGGGCAATCTGCTGCAGGTTGGCGTACCCCTCGCCGTTTTCGTGCCCCCCCCCCCCCCCCGGCACAAATTAAAGCTCTGGAAGAATAGATCCAGGCTGGGCTTCACTCCTCGGGACTTGCAGAGCTGGAGGAACCCCGCAATGTAGGAGTGGCTGTTGGGCGTGAGTTGGCAGGGGACCAAGCCAACAAACCTCAAATATTCCCGGAGGAATGGGTGCAGAGGGAACCTAAGTCCCATGGAAACCGAGAGGACGTGAATAGCGATACACCCCTCGGGCGCCCTGGACAACACGTCGTCGGGACCTGGCTCCACCACTTCGGCCGAGGGCCCCACGTGCAGCTGAGTCACGTACAGATCTGCCCTGTTAGCCTTTGACCTGATCTCGAGGGCCTCAGTGTTCAGCCAATTGTACCCCTCGGGCATGTCCACGGGCTTTCCTTGATCGACGGCCCTCTCCTTCTTCTTGATAGCGGCCTTCTTCTTCTTCAAACCGGAAACCGCCCTCAGAGGTATCGGATCCAATGGCCTCGAGCTACTGGCCTCCCCGGAACCCCGAGGGGGGAGAACATCAATCGTAACCTTCGAGCTCTCATTCTGCGCCTCGTCCTCCGTTGTTTGCCATGCGAGGGCTAAGTCTTCATCCTCGCACTCCTGCTCGAAGCCCTCGGCTTCGACCTCCGCAGTGAGTTCCTTCTGGACCTCCCGGGCCAGGACGGCATCAGCACCGTCCGAGGGCTGGCCACTGCTGGACTCCACGTCGGAGATGCCCTCGTCCTCCATCGAGGGCGTCCTCGAGATGTCCTGAGAGTCACTCTGAGACGACATTCTATCTCTAGCTCGAGGGTTCGGGGGAACTAAGGTTTCTAGTGAATTCTATCTCCTAACCCGAGGGCGCAATGTACAGCTATACTAGAAGGAGAAAGGCAGGGAGCACTGACCTCGAAAGCTGAGTTAGGACCGAAGGCTTGAGTTTCTCTCACTAGATTTTTTGGCAGAGCTTCGCTAAGACAACTGAGTTCGCACAGCGGGAATGGCTCTGGCCTTGGGGTATTTATAGGCGCTGGAATCCGGGCTTGGGCCCGGAAACCGGGCCTCCGGGCGGACCGTCATCATTACACACCGTCGTTTCACCCAAACGGAGACGCCGCCCGCGAACAGCCAGCCATCACACGCCACGTGTGCCACCCCCCCAACGGCTATATCCTGTCGTTACATATTCCAACGGCTATATTTCCAACGGCTATATTATGGAAGCCCCCGGGTTTTCCACTTCACTCCTCTTCGTCAAGGAGAGCCCCCGGGTACGCTTACCCAGGGACGCCCCCGGGTTGTGCCCCACACAGCACATAACAGACGCCTTCGGGATCAATCCTTCAGAAACCCAAGGCTTCATATCAGGGCACCCCTCGGGAATTCCCCCCCAGCACTGCAAAACCGGGCAGCCCCCGGGGAGTTGCCTTCATTAACGGATAACCCGTCGCACACAGGTAATTGGAGCCCTCGGGTATCTTCATCACCAACTAATCAACGAACAGTGGACCCCCCGGTAACAACTCCACTACTGCCCTCATCCATCAAGCCCTCGATCCCCGGATTGAGGGGCTCCCCTTCGGCGCCACCAGGACATCAACAGCAAGCCTTCGGCTAATCAACACAGGAGCCCTCAGAAGAGAGAGCCTTCGGCATTCCCGTCATTTTCCATTTTTTACCAAGGATTGACATTCTCGATTCATCATTGGGGGAATTCGGTGCACTCTTTTTCCCTCATTAGGATTTTTTCCCAAAGGGTTTTTCCTAATGAGATTTTTAACGAGGCATCCCCCCAAAATGAAACGAAAAGCGTCAGCCTTCGGCCCACAACAGCAACGTAACTACTTTACTCCTTTTCACCACTTTACAAGTGCCTCAAGGAGTGGGGGACTGGAGGACCCCCTCGGGAAAATCATTAAATTACAAAAGGTGTGAAATTCCAACAAACAACAAAGCAAGCCCTCAAGTCCCGACATGTGGGTAACTGAGGGACTGCCTTTGGCAGGGACATAAAAGCAACAACTCCTCACCAACTTCAGAGATCACGACGGGACAGCATCAAAAGGCAAGCACAAATTACTCCTTTTCCCTCAAGTACCTTTCGGCAAAAGGAGTGAGGGACTCCTGATGGAGTATATGGCCCGGGAACCCCCGGCCCACAGACTCCTACTACTCCAGCGAAGGCTCAACAGGCCCAACAGGCCCAAATCACAGCGCCCAGAGTACCAAGCAGCCCGCGCAACGCACCCGGGGTGCCTTCGGCCCCCTGGCCGAAGGCTCCAAATTCTCACAGAACGGGTTTCTCAAGCAAATTAAGAAACTGGGAGAAAACGGCGAAAACAGTAGCCCTCGGCACTGTGAGCCCTCGGCACCAGGGTGCCATCGGGTGGAAGAGCCCTCTGCTACTGCTCTATGGCCGAAGGCATCTCACTCGACAAGATATCCGCCTCACATGCGTACAGATCACCGTACCCCGCACGGACGTCCCATCCAACAGCCGCATTAAATGCGGCCACATGCGGCTGCCAGCGCCAACTAGTTGAGGTGACCCCTCGGCCAATGAGCGCTTGACACGTGTCCCTGCCCGGCATTTATTGCTACTATAAATAGCACCCCATTTCCTCATTTGTAACCACGCTGAAAACGACATTCATACTGAATACACTCTCTCTCTCTACTTTTACTTACTTGCTCTGACTTCTCTCTAAGTTATTCCCCGTAATAACCCTTCGGATATATACCCCCGGGTAGACTATCCATCAACTATGACTCCTGGAAAATTAGCGTCATCTAAGTTTAAACTAGGTGAAATTCGATGTGTTATATCAGTTCGATTTATTATAAAATTTTAAGAATAACGTCTTATTCATTTATATCAAACTAATAACTCTTTAGATCTGATTTAAACTAACATTTTTTAGCTAAACATAAAATACTCAACTCAAGTATAGTTTAAAAACCTCTTCTGATACTATAACTAATTAAGTTTTGACCCTCTCACCTATTTTTCTAGCTTTGGCGTTGCATATGAATATGTTTGTATGAATTAGCTTAGATTCTATATGTACAACTTTTTGTATATTTGTCAAGACATTTTAACATGACAAATATTGTGTCGATTGAATGGTGAAAAGTGATGCGATAAGGTGATCATATTAAATTAATTTTCTCCTATTTTTTTAAAGTTTTTTTTTATCGAGTCCACTGCAATTCTGTTTTTGAACTTTGTAATGTCCAATATAAATTTACTCATCTACGGTAAACTTTAAATTATCATATACTCGTTTATGAAACACGTCTAATATAAGAAAATGGTCAAAATGATAAGGTTGTTTCCAAGGGAGTAAGTGTTGGGTGTGTTTCGGAAAATAAAGATAAATAATTAAAATAAATTAATTAAATAAAATGACTAAAGAAAAACAGGAAAGGAGATGAAGCAGAATTAGTCGAAGCTCGTGCTACGCACGATTTCTTCTCCGTTTCGAGATTTGATCGGCACCCCCCCTGCGCGTAAGAGAGAGCCTTTCCCTTTAGGAATCTTAACTCCTTAAAAGAGGCTTCCCTTTATAAGGGGGTGAAAATCCCTTGAGTTTTTCGGTGTGGGATAAAACACACTAGAAACTCACCATTTTCCCAGTTTTTCCATTTCAACGAGTGAACTTCGAGAATCAATTTCTCATTCACCCGTTATCCGTTTTGAGTGTACCATATATCGAATTGTAGCCCTTAACAAGGACAATCCGAAACCACTTTGACCCGACCCAAATCGGAAGTGGACCCCACTCAAATAATTGCCCCAAAATGACCATTTAATGCAATTTTTAACACATTTTTCCAACAGTAAGTAGTATTTCATACAACAACAACAACAACAACAACAACATCCAAGTCTTAATCCCAAAGGAATTTGTGGTCGGCTAACATGAATCGATCTATGATATCGATTCCAAGGGAGTAAGTAGTATTTCATACAACAACAACATCCAAGCCTTAATCCCAAAAGTAAGTAGTATTTCATCTTACATTTAAAATTTTAAAGTACATGAACTTGTATTTTATAGTCGATCAAGTACATCTGCTCTGTCAGAACGTTAAAATAGCTGACCTGATCAAATTATTTGTTTGTATTATACAGTTGCAGTCCATTACATCAAATAATTAATCTATAAACTCTAATTTTCTCTTGTCCACTCATTTTCACCTTTGCTCATCCTCTTATATTTTTCTCGACTGCTCTCCCTTCTCTTCGCTCTACATCTTATATTTCTCTCGTCTACTCTCCCTGCTATCTCGTCGGCTTTTTTGCTCTATTTTATTTTCTTCTTCTCTTGTTATAATAAAGATGGACTGATAGCAAATAAAAGAAGAAGCCGACATAATATCAGGGAGAGCAACCGAGAGAGAAGGAGAGCAGCAGAGATGGAGCTAGAGGCCGGGGGTCAACCTAGGTCCTGCTCCACCCCAAATTTAAAAAATGCTTTAATTTTAAAGTAAAATTTATGTGTGAATTTTTCCCAAAAATATTCTTTGTACTGGTCCAGTTTGGCTCAATGCCCTGACTCTGTCCTTGAAGAGCAGACGAGAGAAATATAAGTTGAAGAGTGGAGAGAATGGAGGGCTAAACATGAGAAGTATAAGATGAAGAGCGAAGGCAGAAAAGAGTGGACTGGGAGAAATGACAGTTTATAGATTAATCATTTGATAACTTTGACTGCAACAACATATTACAAACTGATAGTTTGGCTTGGTCAGCTATTTTAACGTTCCAATGGAGAAAATGTACTTAATCGACTCTAAAAGTACAAGTTCATGTATTTTGTAGTTTCAAATGTAACATTGAGTACTACTTACTCCACTTGAAACAAGTTCATGTACCATTTTGACCATTTTATAGATCCATACTATGTAATCAAAACATGAAAAAAATGATGACATCTCATTCATGAGGGTTCCAACACAGAAACAATTAATTGAAAGAATGTAAATTAGACTTTTGCAGAACATATGCATTTTCATTACTAACATACGGAGTCTATTCATAGTTATAACTCAAAACTTACCTCAATACTTACCTTTTTCTGTAATCAAAACATGAATCCATCCAACCCCATAGCAAGTGAACTTTGAACATACTAATGAAGTTGATGGAATCTCTTAAATGCGATTCCACGGGCAAAATCTCACAGCATATATAGTACTACCTCCGTCCCATTAGAAGGTTTCCGTCCACTATTCACATAGTCAACTTAAATCAATTTTAATCTTTTACTTTATAAATCAAATTTTTATCAAATTTACATTTTTTTATAAGGCTTTGTAGCGGTTTTAATGTAGTTTCTGAATATGTTAATTTTATTTACTAAAAATAATTAGTAGGGATGGATTCGGGCCGGGTCGGGCCCGGGCCCGGGCCTAGGCCCGGTCGGGCCGCCGGTTCGTATCACATGGGCCCGGGACCGGCCCGAGGGTTGGACGGGTCCGGTTCGGGCCGGGCCACCCGCCCGGGTCACGGGTCGGGCCACCCGCTGGGCCGGGCCGGGCCGGGCCGGTTAAATATTTTTTTTTTAATTTATATTTTATACTTTATAGTTTTATACAAGTATTAAAAAACAAACTTCAAGTGCATTTATTTGAAATGAAATAGGAACTACATTTGAAAATTAAATAGGAACTATAATTGTTTTTAATCGAAATCTCCGGCATAGGTAGAGCCACCCTCTGTTGTAGATTCATCCATAAAGTGTTGGGATGGAGTGATGTCAATTTCTTGAGCTCTACGGGCTGCTTTCAACCAATCGTGATAGCATATAAGCATCTCAAGAGATTCAGCGCTCAACCTCGTTCTGGTTTGTGTTAGAACATTGCCGGCCGAACTAAATTCTTGTTCCACGGCAACCGTTGAAACCGGCATTGATAGCACTTGCTTAGCCATCTTTGCTAAAACCGGGAACATTCTTTCTTTTCCCTTCCACCAGTTTAGTACGTCAAAATCATCATCTTCTTCAAAATCAACATCATAAGTTAAATACAAAGAAATCTCATTAATTGTGCTTTGTTGTGTAGCGGGAGTTGATTTCGTTTTTTTAATAAGATTGGCAAACGTAGATTTGAAAATTGATTTTCCTTTAGATGATGTTTGTGTCGGGGGAGGGGGCGCATTGCCATATTGTGCATGAAACTCATTGAATAATGCATAAAATATATCACTAACCTCTGTGTATTCTTTTTTCGGATCAATTGGGTTGTCTTCATACATTGGCAATGGACAAAAAAAGCAGCATAATAATAATTCAAACATTCTTCTAAAGAACCAAGTCTAAAACGAGGATCGAGAACAAATGCAATACCATAAATATGCGGAATATGTGAATAATATTTTAAAAACTTTTCCTTCATAAAACCAGCAAAATAACTCACATAATCAGCATTCTCAAAATTTGAAAAAGCATCGGCGAGATTAACAGCTTCACGAATAAATAGGTTTGAGGTAGGTTTATAAACATGACTAAAAGTTTCAGTTGCATTAGTAAAATATATCAAAGCATTACAAATTTTTTCACATGTGTCGATCTCAGCCGAGTTTATAATATAGTTATCATATTGTTTCATAAAAGCAGGAAAATGTTGTTTATATCTAAGAAGAACTCCAATTAACTTATAGGTACTATTCCAACGAATAGACAAATCTTTTGGAAAAGCCACATATCTCTCACCTCTTTCTATCAAATAATCATGCCATTTTTTCCTAAGTTGTCCATTACTCCAAATACGTCTAATCCCCCCCCTTGACTACCTCCAACGATGTTCCCAACGCTTTTAGACCATCTTGCACACATAAATTTAGAACATGACATGCACATCGTTGATGAAAAAATCTACCCATCAAAGAAGTAGAACCACACAATTCACGCAATCTAGGAATAGCAGCAGTATTATTAGTAGCATTATCAAAAACAATAGCAAACACCTTATCAATTAAATTATACTCAATTAAAATAAGTTCAATCAAAATATAAATATGTTCAGCGGTGTGACGATCATTAAATTCACGGAAAGCAAGAACACGTTTATGCATATGTCAATCATTATCAATATAATGTACACTCAGACCCAAATAATGTAAATTATGATAAGTATACTCCCATATGTCAGAACATACAGTAACACGTCCATCAAAGTTTGCAAAATAATTTTGTAACCTTACCTTTTCCGCACCATAAAGCCTTGAAATATCTTTCTTAACCGTTTTGCGACTATAACCTCTATATTGCGGATTTAAACAAGTTTGTGCATAATCACGAAAAGCAAGACTTTCAGAAAACAAATAAGGCAAATTTTCTTCAACAAGTAAGTTAGCCATACCTGTCAAATTTTGTGCATCATTGTATGAGAAATTACCAAAAGCTTGTTGGTTATTTACAAACCTCGATATTTGCGTTTGCTTCCCCGTTCCGCCGCCTAATTTTGCATACTCCACCGGGTGTTTGGACTTAAGGTGTCTTGTGGCGGATCCGTATCCGCCGGAAATCCCCAAGCTATAGTTTTTCTTGCACCAATTGCAAGTTGCGGTCCAATTCCCGGTGTTCGGGTCCTTCCACTTAGAAAAATTATTAACCATTAATTCAGATTTACTTTTTTTGTACCTGTTTGGGATGAGGCTGGTTGGTCGGCGTCATGGCTGCCGCCACCCTCCTCCTCCTCGTCGTCGTGGCTCTCCGGAATTGCTTCCTCCACATCGTCGTCCTCGTCCTCGAGCTCTTCTTCGTCAATGGTCCTCGATTGGTCTTGAAAAAAGCGGGAATTATGTCGGTGCAATTCTTGTTCTAGTTGTTCGTCGGTCATCGCATCCCCATCCCTCCTTACGTAACCCGTATCAAAATCATCTCGACTTTGAGATGAAGAGCCGATATGTGATTTACCTTTGCGGGATCTCTTCCTCGCAAGCTCTTTCGTTCGGTTGCGCTCGAGGTTACCCATATCAACCGAATATCTAGGACGATCCATCTAAAAAATGTAGCGATTAATAAAAAATTGTAAAAAACTAATTAACTATTTATGTAACTATTAAATCGAGTTATAGCAAATTAAGTAGTGAATTAACTAGTTTTGTGTACAATATATTTTTTAAACTAGAGTCAAATGTAGCAATTAATAAAAAATTGTAAAAAACTAATTAACTATTTATCTAACTATTAATTCGAGTTATAGCAAATTAAGTAGTGAATTAACTAGTTTTGTGTACAACATATTTTTTAAACTAGAGTCAAATGTAGCAATTAATAAAAAATTGTAAAAAACTAATTAACTATTTATCTAACTATTAATTCGAGTTATAGCAAATTAAGTAGTGAATTAACTAGTTTTGTGTACAACATATTTTTTAAACTAGAGTCAAATGTAGCAATTAATAAAAAATTGTAAAAAACTAATTAACTATTTATCTAACTATTAAACAAGAGTCAAATGTAGCAAATTAACTAGTAATTAAACAAGTGTAAATAATAGAATAATTTTGTACCTCTTTCGGACTTTCGGTCTTTCGGATGGGAGTAATAGAATGACTTCAAATTAATTAGATATAATTCCAACTATATTAATAGATATAATAAATATATAAGTAATATATAATTAGATAACAAATATAAGTAATATAATACTATTTACATCTATTTATAGTTTATATAAATAGATAATTAATATAAACTATAAATAATAAATATAATATATTGGAGAATAGAGAATAAGAGAATTAGAGAGTAGAGAGTTAAAAATAGGATTTAGGAACAATTGGAGAAGAGATGAAAAAATGTTTAAGATTAGGAGTATTTATAGGTTTTTTTACCCCCCACCCCCCCCCCACCACCCCCCCACCACCCAACCCCCCAGACCCCCCCCCCCTTTACCCCACCCAACAGCTATATAGCCGTTTGGGTTGTCCCCAGCCCCAGCCCCAACGGCTAGTAGCCCACTAGCCAAGAGCCCAAGACCCAATTTTTTTTTTTAAATTAAGACCGGACCCGGGCCCGGGTCACATTAATCCAGCACCGAGCCCGCCCCGCCCATTCCCACCGGTTCGGGTCCATACCCGGTCCCGGACCCGCACAGTAACGGGCCGGGTCGGGTCACGGGTCGGGTGGCCCGAACCGAATCCAACCCTAATAATTAGAATGTGAACAGGGAGTAAGTTGCTTTATCGTTAGTCAACCATCGTAAACCGTCAACGGGAACCTTTTAGGGGGACGGAGAAGTAGCTAAAAGGTAGCTAGCTGGTCGACGAACAAATTGAATGAATCTTCAATCAGGCACCGGGATAGGGTAATTTTGTTAAAAAATACAGTAATGACCAGAATGATGCGGTAACTTTTTTTGTCCCTGAAATCGATAAGCTTACACCACTGTTTGGGCAAAATTACAGTTGCGGTAATAAAAGCTACCGTCCACAGTCGTTGACTTTGTGCAAGACTGTCGTGATGCTCATGTAAGATCAGATCTTTCTTTACTGTCGACAAAAGCATTTTCGTCATATGCTCCTAGCTGGCCAGGCATTTATTATTAATAGTATCGTTTTTTTTTTGTATTTTTATATTTAATGCTGAAATAAGTGTTAGGTGATAATCACCTGGTTTTGTCGAAATATCTTGAAGCCAAGTCAAACTAATTAACGACTATATATGCCTGTAAAGTAATTCAAATAAAATGATCCATTGATCATCAATTCATCATAATTAAGTTCCATCAAATAGTTGTTTATTGCTCAAGTGCCTACATTTCGTTTAAATGCAATAAGTTATTCGAAATGTTACAATTAGAATAAGGTTAGATCGAGTTTATTCCTAATTTTGATAATTCAGACCGTGACTGATTGCGATTTTATACTAATATTGACTATAACCAAGATGAGACCAACAATTGTTGTTTTTTAAATATATGTACTACCTTCATCCCATTAGTTGAGATATATTCACATTTGACACGAGATTTAAGAAAATAAAGGGAAAAAATTATCGTTTTACTATTTTAATCTAAAAAAAGTAAACAAAGTAGGATGATACACAGTTTTGTAAGAGGTGCCATGAATATAAATGATAAGGTAAGAAAGTAAAAAGGAAAGAGTTTAAAGAGAATTTTGTGATGAAATAAGTTGCATTGATTATGTAGTACATTCCTTCTTTCTAGGTATCTCTTGGGCATTTTTTATCTTAGCTCATACTCCCTCTGTCTCGTAAATGTCTCACTTCATTTTCACACATACGGAGTATTAAGGAAATAAATTTATTGGGGGGTAAATTTTATTGTTTTGACAATATTTCGACACTGTTTGACAATATTTTTAATTTGCAAAATAAGGAAGTGAGAAATTAATTTTAGGACAGCTCGAAAAGCAAAGTAGTAAGTTGTTTAGGGGACGCAAGGAGTATATTTCTTTCGAATACTTCCCTTCTATTTATAGGATTAATATGTATGTACATTGACCCCCTTTCTTTGCATTTGTCACATGTCTCATTTCTTAGTTTTGTGTTTTAGTGAGTGAAGTCTATAGTAATTGGTCCTCATGCATAGAAACAATAGATTTTCTTATTATTGTTCTCTTCTTATTCCCACCACTCGTTTTAGTCAAAACATTACTTCAATGCTCATTCCTTGGTGGGATCCACTTATTTCTTTAAGTCTATTTAGATACGTTCTTGTTCTTTTTTTAAAAAAGGATGACACCCCTTCCCTTTCCCGAGAGCCCCAACACCGACCGATCGGTACGTTGGAAGGATGTAAATTGGACTATAATCACAATCTGATAGATAGAGAGTGAGGCTATGTCCCCTGTACTTGCAGAGGCCATATGCATTTTTTAGCATAGTAACCTCTCATCGTAGTTGTTGAAATTCGAATCTGGGACCTAACCCTTGTGACACTCTTTCGCTACCAGTTGAGCTACGCCCACCGGTACGTTCTTGTTTTTACAATTGACTTAGTGAACCTTCTAGTAATTGCGTTGAGTCTCCTTTTCTTATCTGAAGTTGAATCACTCTTCTGGTTGCAATTCATGCTCTTCTGATAGTTTTTGTATACTTTCATTGTCTTTTAATCTCTTAGATACTCTTTTACATTTGTCAAGTATTGATCGATCATCACTATTGATCTTTCAAATGGGAGGCCACCTAATACTTAAAAGTTTAAATGTCTATCTCAATCAAAGTGACAACTCCGGTACCCATTTAAAAAATGGGTACCATAGAATCTACGCTCAATCAAAAGTGTTGACATTATTTTCTTTTTTGAAAGGAAATGTGTTGGCATTATATTAACCCAATATTATACTCCCTCCGTCCCTTGTAAATTTGTCATCTTTCCTTTTTTGGATGTCCCAAAATTTTTGTCATTTTCCCTTTTAATTAATGAATTTGTGGTTCCTGTTATTTCTCTATCCTCTGCACATATGTCAACCACACAATTTTTACTTTATTATTTCTCGTGCCGGTCAAACGTGGCTAAGTATTGAGGGACGAAGGGAGTAATAAATTTAAAAGAAAAATTAGAAAAGTACAATTTTAATATTCCCTAAAATAGGAGCAAATGAGATTTCAAATTCCAAAATAGGACCAATATGTTTTTCTTTCCGAAATAGGAGTTGTTACGGTCATGTATAAAAAATACTACCATGATTGGAAAATATTGTCATTAATTATAACAAATATTGTCATGTTAAATGCACCGTACTGCAACTATTTGGCAATCACGTCTACAAGATGACAGTAAATATTGTCATGTTAGTCCTATTTCGAGAATAAAAACATAGTAGTCCTATTTCGGAATTTCAAACTTCATTTACTTCTATTTTGAGAAATCTCCCTTTTGTTTTTCTTAAAAAGGGGTGAGACCACATCGCTGATAGATCCTCGGCACTCACCGATTGAACAGTTAACTGGGAGAATTTAAATTGAACTTGAATTAAAATATGACTGTTAGCGAATAAGCTTTGCCCAAAATATTTGTAGAGGTGATATGCATTTTTACTTAATAATATCGTATTTTTCAGGATTCCAACCCAAGACTTGAACGTTCTTTCACATTATTGGAGCATCCCATGCTTCTTCTACTCCTATGCGTTTGACCAGTTCTCTATTTCGCGTTTGATAATGAATGTAAATTACTTGATCCTAGTCAAACCACACATGTGTGTCAGATCTACATTTTTATTCTTCATGGAGTTTTTGTGTCTCATATTCAACAGTTTCCCTTGCAAACTTTGAGGAGTAAATGTTGGTGTACCCAAAAAATGTACTCCCTCAGTCCCTGAAAATACTTCCAACTTTCCCTTTTCGTCCGTCCCAAAAAGAACTTCCCTTTCCCTTTTTGGCAAAGAATTTGTGGTTCACACCATTTCTCTCTCCTCTGCACAACTCTCCACCACACAATTCCCACTTTCTTAATCTACGTGCCACTTTATTTTGGAAGTAAATTATGGGACGGAGGTAGTACATTTTTTTATTCTCACTTGTGCACACAGATAATTGGTGATTTTTTCTAACCAAAAAGTTTACATTTTTTTGTGTACAAATAATTTTTTTCAACTTTGAGTCTCTAACCAATCCTCTATCCTGAACATATTATTATTCTAATATAAAGAAATTACCTAATATAATTATTATAATAATAAGTTATTGTTTTGAGTTTGATATCTTCTTTGGTAGAAGGGGCCTTAGCTTGTCCTCCCTATGTCAATCTATTATTTTGTACATCCGTGTGATGTATTAAAAACTGTACGACGTAATACCGAAATGAACTAATAAAAATTGAGTCACTTTGTTTTGATGTATGCAATTTTTTTTATTTCTTTTGATAACTTATCAATTAACTTTAACCGATTCAACCGTATTTGGTAACCTTGTACAGTCCGTTTATACCCTGACCAAATAGAAGAATTTTTAAAATTGTTTTAATAAAAACACTTGATAGACTTGAAACAGCAAGTCACTTATGAGCTTTTTTGAAAATATTATTAAAATAAAACTTAATTTTAAAATATGACTAAAGTAATTACGAGTATATAGTTTTGCTTACTCAAGTGTAAAAAATTGAACATAACCGAAATACTACAACCAAAGTTATTAATATATACTCCCTACGTCCCTAAATTATCTTCAAACTTTCCTTTTTCGTCCGTCCCAAAATTATCTCATCTTCCTCCTTTTAGCAAAAAATTTGTGGTTCACAACCATTCTTACACATTCTTACACATTTCTCTCTCCTCTGCACAACTCTCCACCACACAAATCTCACTATCTTAATAAATGTGCCCAGTCGAAAAGGGAGAAAGATTAGGGACGGAGGGAGTAGTTATTACACTTAAGATGTCACAATATTCTTAAAGCAATCTTCATTTTAATAAATAATATGTAATTATTTCATTAATTATATATTAAAAACTTGCTAGAAGTATGATTAGTTTTAATTAATGAGGGATAATTATAATAAAGAATCATGTGGAATATCAAATTATAGTAGTATTATTAATTAAGTAAATCTTGACAAAATATAAAGAGTTAGAAACGCACTGAAATTCTGACCCACTTGGGATTGTAATCCTAAGATACGAATGTTAAAATTGGCTTGAACATGCAATTAAGTCACACTCAACTCATTTTATTCCTATGAACACATTTTTACATCATTATTATGTACTGAAATTATTATTGAGACAATGACAAAGACATTGAAGCTGGATCGTATCTACTAAAGCTTACCTACCAAATTGATCCATAATCCCATTGCATCCATTACCCTAACCAACGTAACACTTCACCGCCTTTATGTCTTCTCATGCTCCCATAATCCCATTGCATGCATATGACCATATTCTATAATCGCTTAGCTTGAATGATACTCTTTAATTTGTAAATACATATAATCTTTCTTGTTTGTATTGGTATAGTAGCTACATACAAATGAGTGAATGAATCATACAAACCAAGCATTCCAGCTCAGCGGATGGGAGGTTACCGTGTCTAAGTGGAGGGCTCGAGTTCGAAACACGCTAGACACAAATAGGGAAGATGAGAGAGGTCTTGCTCCCAATGATTCTTCGTACCTTCATGGAGTATCCCTGGGGGGGGGAGATGGTAATACAGCTTTGCAGATTTGTGTGGTAGGAGGACCCCCTGGAGGCTTTGTAAATCCTACTGGATTCACCTTGTAGAACCAGTACCGATGAGGTTGACTCTGATTATATCCGGATTTAACTGTCTAGAGGCTTTGGAGGGTAGTTCATAGACTCCAGGTCGGATTAGAGGAGCGCAAACATCGACACCTGGATCATAAACAAAAGTGAAGGAATCATACATGACTTAATAGTTAACTTACTTACTTGCTGGGGTCCTTGAGGCGAAACACGCCCCGCGACACGCCCCTGCCCTGTGGGTCGTGCGGAGACACCTGACTGACTAGATAGTATGTAGTAATATGATACTCTGATAATCAAAGTCATTCATAATCTTATATAGTAATTTATACTCCGTACATAGTAGTTCATAAGTTATCAGTGTGAGAAACACTCACTCTGTTCCATAAAACTATTCTCACTTACTGTTTTGGGACGTCCCATTTTTTTCATATTCCTTTGTGGAAGGTTTCGTGTGGCTAATTAGGAGTGACATATTGGTTTTCGGTTCAATTTTTATTGATTTCGGTATCGATTTGGAACGGATTGGAAGAATTATTACCAAACAAAAATCATACTATTTTTTGGGTTTGATTCAGTTCGGTTTAGTTCGGTTTGAAATTGTTATTTTTTAATAACATATGAAGGTTTTATTGAATTTTTTTAGTTCAGTTCAGTTTTATTTGGTTTTGTCGATTTTGGTTCGGTCCGATTTAAGACTGTTTGGAAGAAATACTACCAAACTCTAACCAAATTGCACATATCCAGTTTCGGTTTGGTTTGGTACGGTTCGATTACACCAAACCAATACATTCACCCTATTACATTCATTTACTTTTTTCTTACGCAACCACAATTATATATTTTCACGTTATTCACGCTTTCTTAAAGTCCGACTCAAATCAAACTGAGAAGAATTTAATGGGATCAACGAAGTAATTCCATAATAGACTACGAAAAATTATAAACTATATGTGGCTTCTAAAAAAGTCCATCATGCGTATATATATAGGAAAATTTTACGGTGCACTCCTAAATTTTGAGTGCACCGGTACACACCTTTTCTTATCCAATCACATTTTAGTATTGTGCTACTAAATATGATTAATGACTTGTAGTGAGGATTGAGTTATTAGCCAAAATATTATTTGAATTGTTTCTTAAATTTCTAAATAGGACTATGTATATTTTTATTTTTTAAATAGGACTTTTATGCAATATTTGTCCTTCCTAATATAAATAAGGTTTAAATGTAGTATCCCTGCAAAATTATTTTTTTCTTTCATTTCTAAAATGTATGTTAGTTTTTCTTTTAGTCTATTGCTGATGGATAATAATGGAATTTAATACGTATTTTAAAAATGTGAGTAATTAGTTTTTATTTTTTTAACTCTCATATTTTCCTAAAAAAATTTATAGGGATGAATTTTTTTAGTGATATACTAAAAACAAAATGATGCATAATACAAGGATGAAAAACAAAAAAAAAATTGCAAGGACTTAAATCATATTTAAACATGTAAACAATTCCCTATGCCGGTGATCCGGATCCGCGGCGTCGGCGTCAGTGTAGGCCAAATCTTTAGCGGTAGAGGCCGGCCGGATCTTTAGCGCCGGCGGCCGACGTGGCAAGAGCTGGTTAGATGTACGCGCCGATGGTGGTTCATGACAAGATGTGCAATGTCGGTGGTCAGATCGGTGACACCCAGATCTGACCAGATGTAGGGAGGAGGCGGCTAGATGTGTAGCGCCGGCTGCCGACGGTCAACAACGATGTTCGGCTGTATTAAATTTTGTCAAACTTCAAGGGGTACTTTCGTACTCCTGTCCAACTACAAATAATAATTCCTATTTAGAATACTTTTAAACTTTGCACATTGACAATTAAATATTTATTTATTCCTATTTAAATAAATCTCCTTTGACGATTTTGTTCAGTTTAACATTTTTTCTAATCTGGTGAAGGATCTAAATGCAAAAATGGCAAATTATTATGTTTAGTTAATGAGGATATTAGGTGGCATAAGATTAAAATATAATGGGATGAGTGATTAAAAAGGATGATGAGTGGTTAAAAAGAATGTGTACCAAAACACACAAAATTAAGGAGTGCACCGTAGAAACATCCATATATATATTACCAGTATTGATTTCTTTCCGTTATACACGTACGTATTATATACGGAGTATATGAATGACAAGCCTTTTGTTTTGAAACTAATGATGAAATACAAATACCCCTCCAATAAGAACTTTTTATCATCGTACCCATCAAATTGATCAAAATATTTCTTCAAAGAGAGAATTTCTTAAATAGGAGCAAAACATTCACAAAATGTCAAAAAAGGAGTATCATGTTTTGAATAAGAGTAACTTTAGTGTTTGGATAAGTATACCTCTACCCAAACCCTAAGCCCCAATAACTTTTAATTAAATGTTTAATTCATAATAAATTCGAAAAAAATCAAAAATTCGTAGCAAAATAATTAAAAATTTATAAAATATTAATAAAATAAACAAAATTTAAAAATATATATTTTAAATTTTTTAGTTTTTTAAAAGATTAATAAAAAATAGGAAAACTCCATAAAAAAATTTTAAAAAAAATATGGATGTCTTTCCCACCGCCTGTACAACCTTCCTGCACCACCTCCGGGCGGTGAAAAAAATTCCATTTTTCCTAAAAACTGCCATTTTTTCTGAAAATGCCAAAAACATGGCATATTTCTCTTTGCGAATGCCAACATTTTCATTATTTTCTGCCATAAATATGGCATTCGTAATGAACTTGGCATTTTTTCCCTTGGTGACGGGAGGTGGTGGTGCAGAGGCGACAGAGGCGGCGGTGAATTTTATTTTATTTTTTGAGTTTTTTATTTTTTTAAAAAAAATTATTTTTTTTTGTTTTTTCAAAAATAAATAAATAAATAAATTGTTATTATCGAATAAGTCATAAATTAACTAGGTTAAGATTAAATAAGTCATATTTTAGAATTAACTAGGTTAGGGATATTAAGGGTACAAAATTAATGTTTACTCCTATTGAAGGAAGTTTTAAATTTTACTCCTATTTGTGCAATTATGTTTATGTTTACTCTTATATTGGGCAATTTCTATTCTTCAAATCGACCAAAGCGAATAAAACACAAGGAGTGTCGGTGTTATTAGTATTATACCGATCGAGTAGTACACATTTATAAAAATCAAATTCGTGACCTTGTTTATATCTGGCTTGTCAGCTGTATATACTACGTCGTATATATCATCACCTCTACTTCTTTCCCGGGCATTTTGCTCCGCGGTGATTTGTCTCTCAATATGGGAAGTTCTATTTGAGTCCTGACAAGCTTCGTCTGTTCAGGAGTTTCCTTCTGCTTTCTTCAAGAGTGTATAGACAATGGTAGAGTCCGTCCTCCTCCAGAATCACATCTGTGTCATGAAAAATTTTGTGGAAAGACTATTTCAAATTTATGTTTTGATTAGTAGTACTTGTTTCTAATTTAGTTTCAGTAGATTTGGTTAGGAAATTTGGACTTCTGGCATACGTTTGATAGACAGTATTTCAGCCCCAATTGTTTTAGGCTTTAAATTGTCTGTTTCGTGTCTAGTGAATCAGGTTGTTTTGTATGAGGTGATTGCTTTTATGTCTATTCTCAGGGCTCACAATGGATCTGTCATAATGGATCTGTCATAACTGTCTGGATGTTATCTTGTATCTTTTATCGATATTAATATAAAAGTCTCCTTTTTATTGAAAAACAAAATCATCACCTCTACTTTGAATCTAGTTTTGGAGTTAGCTAGATATGTCTTGTTAAAGAAGGCAATGTTTTTTTGGAAGAAGAGAAGGCAAGGTTTTTCTCGGAAGAAGAGAAGGCAAGGTTTAAAAAATTATACGGAGTATTGGGAGGCTATATAATATGGAAAAGTAAAGTTAGATGTTATTTTCTTGACTGTATTGGTTGAAGTTACTGTAGATGATCATTTTAGTTATTTCAGCGAGAACATCATATAATTTTTCTTTACTTTAGTAATAAAAAAATTAAAATATAATTTTTCATAAATCTGTAGAATCAGCCTATCCAGTCACTTCAGTTAGAACTTCATCAATTTTAGCAGAAGCAGGCACCAAGAACATATACAAATATGTATAGTTGCATATTTTAGAGGGGGTGAACTTTCACTGTTCACTGCACTTTAGGAAACATTTTACCCAAATAACCTACATATCACTTTTTTTTACTCTAGGGGTCTGGGGAGGGGGGCTGGAGGGCCTGAAGTTTTCAGTGCTGAAATTTACTCTATAGAGTTTCAAACCCTTATGTGTCTAGCGGGTTTTGAACTCGAGACCTCCCACCTACGTATCATATTATTAATACTATGTACGTAGTTAGACCAAGAGCCCGTTTGGTGACTTTGTATAATAATAAGAAAAAGTAAGACTGTAGTTACTAATTTAATTGATTGGTTTGGGAGTTTCTTATGAATACCTTATGAGTTTCTTATATACATAGACCATGCATTGTATTAAAAGTACAAATAAAACATACGTAGTATTCATTAAGAGTACACAAAATGTGTACACAAAAAAGTGTACAAAACGTCAATATCAAGACTTGAGGTCAGTATATTTGGGGTCAATATGAATTCAAAACATTTGATTATTTTCCATTACCGAAAAGTCTCATTCGATTATTTAGAATAAATTCAGTGTTCAAAAACAGACGTAACTAACAAAAAGTCTTTATATTCTTATTATAACAGTAAGCAATGTAGTCTCTTTTTTCCTCATTCTCGCCATTATTCTCAAAGGTTGTTCTTTGGTGTCCCCTAATAATAATCAAAACGTGACCTTCCGATTTGGATTTATTGAACCAAGGCCTTCTTTCGCTTATCCTAAATTTCATTGTAGTTATTAAATCACGACCACACACATTTCTTTCTAAATAACGTTGATATAAATAAAGTGTTTGAAAAATCACATCTAAATAAAATATTACTCCCAATTAAATTCCCAATTACACTTTTTGGATGAAACTTTATAAACTTTGACCATTAATTATTTATATTTTAATTATTTTATCATACAAAATTAGTTTTATACTCCATCTAGTTCTCAAAAAGTTTCACAGTTTGACTTTACATAAATTAAGAAAATAAATTTGATTTTACTGTGGAGTATATTGTTTGGCGCTGTTTGACCCTGTTTTGCACTGTTTTGTGTAGATAATTTGCCAAATAAGGAAATAAGAAGAGTGAAGTTAATTTCGATACTTCCCGAAAAGGAATGTGAGAAGTCATTTGGGAACCGGAGGGAGTACTACGTATATTTTATAAAATTAATGTATGTAGTACAGTGTATTAGATTTTATAAGTATAGAATTTCGATATTTAGTAACAAACATCCACCTAAAAAACTGTAAAACACAAACTGAATAACCTTGTATGAGAGATTTTCCTAAATGGGACTAAAATAGAGTAAAATTGCACAAATAAGACAGTCATGTTTTATTGATCAAAATAGGACCAAAATTGTACCGATGGACAAAATTACCCTTAATGAAACAAAAACAAAAACATATTCAATAGGGCCATGATCGCTGCACCTCCACCGACTATTTGCAGCAAGACCTCTCCAGACCGTCATCGCCACCAATAATACCCTCCTCTACGCCATTCATCGCCACCAAGATCGTCGCCGCCACTTACCGGCGAGGTCGCTGCTGCTTCCACCGACAAGACCGCCGGTGTTATCCTCTCCCTCCGGTGAGAATAGTGTTACGGTGTCATCCGTCACTGTTAAGTTCTTCCCTGGAGGTGTCGACATCTTTCTTGTTGGGGCTACCTCCTCTGGAGAGCAAGTTATCAATTTCAGGTGAAATTGTCATCACATAACATCCAAGACAAAAACATGTCATTTTTAGATGCAGAAACATGTCATTTTGAGATTACAACATGACATTTTCAAAGACAAAAACGTGACATTTTTAGATGCAAAACATGTCATTTTGAGATTACAAATTTACAACATGACATTTTCAGATAAAAAATATGACATTCTCATGTCATAAAAATGTCATCATTTCTCACAAATGTCAAAATCATTGCATTTTCAAACATATAATACTGCCATCTCCAAAAAATTGCCATCATGTCTCCAAAAAATTGTCTATCATGTGGCATTTTTTAGAAGGTGAATGACATACATAATAAAAAAGCCAGACCAATATAATATCGAAGGACAAAAAATTTCATATCCAGAAGTCCCAAATCCAAAATTTTCAAATTAAAAAAAAAATACATTTTGAATCAAAAAAATCAACAACAAAAATTAACATAAAAACATTCTAAAATGAAAGAGCACAGAACATAAGAGAATAAGAAGAAGATGAAGAGGAGGAGGAGGAGGAGGAGGAAGGAGGAGGAGGAGGAAAAGAAGAAGAAACACTTACCTGGACATATTTCAACCAGAGTCGTGGAGCTTGGAACCGGCGGACATGGGAGAGGTCTGGGCGGTCGACCAGAAAAGGAGGCAGAGGAGATCAGCAGAGACCGATTGATATGCGAGAGAGTTGGGGCCATTGATGTGGAAGAGAGATGCCGATGCATTTAGGGATTTAACATATCAGGGGTAAAATAGTAATAGGGAGTCCCATTTAGGGAATTTAAAACATTAAATCCTAAGTTGGAATATTCACTATGTTTTAGTCCTAATTAAGTCAATTTCTTTTTATATATTCCTCGGCCTCTTGATTAAGTTTGTTTTAAAGAAATTATCCAAAATGAGACTAAAACATTGGCAAAACTCCAAAATAGGAGTATAAGTTTATTATTCCCTTAATAAGACTTTGGATTACATTTTTGCCCTTGTACGATTAAACCTACTCGGCTCACTCTTTTCCGGATTACATTCGATCGATTGAATATCAGGCCTCCAACTCGGATTGAACTCCTCTTAACCCCTGCTACAACATCGCTCTTCCGCTATCAACTGCAGCCGCAATCCAGCCGATGCCAACCATCCACACCAATTTCTCCGGCAGAGACAGGTAATCTTCTCCAATTCCTTCTTCATCCTCCTCCTCTCCTCTTCTTCCTCCTTCTTCTTCCTCCTCCTCTTCTTCATTCTTCTTCTTCATCTTCACACCCTCTTCCTAGTGATCTGTTGTTTTTTCTTTGATTGTCGTGATTTCTTTTTATTTCTTGTTGACTTTTTTGATTGAATAAAAAAACCTATTCTTGATTTGTTAATATTTAGATGAAAAATTAGGTTCCATCGCTTGATCGATTGTGGATTTCAATTTTATTTATTTATTTATCAATTTTGATTAATTATGAATCTGAGAATGACATGATTACTAGTACTTAATAATAAAAATGTCACTTTTAATGCATTACATCTATAAAGATGACAGTATTGCTTTGAAATTACAAAAATGTCATGTTTTTGCCAGATTGACAAAAATGTCACTTTTGAATAACAGAATGTCATAATTATTGGTTATTTAAAATAAATGTCACTTTTATGTCAATATATTTTGAAGATGACAATCTCAAAAATGTCATGTTTTTGCCAGTTTGACAAAAATGTCACTTTTGTGTCATATCAAGTGGCATTCTCGATGGAGGTTGTAGGCACTTGCCGAAGAGCGGCGGCTTCATCTGAGGATGGTGGCAGTGGACTCAGTTAAGGCGGCGGAGGCATCAGACTTGCTAAAGGACACATTGTTGCGACACCGGAGGATGGTTGAGTTGCGGCACACACCTGGAGCCCGGAGGATGGCTGGGATGCGCAAGTAACGCGCAATGTTAAGACATTTCAGCATTGGAGGCTATTTTTGTCCAAACACAATTATTTAGTCCTATTTAGGGAATTCTAAACAATATGTCCTATTTTTGAATTTACTTCATCTTTTACTCCTATTTTGGAAAATCTCTCATATATAAAATAACCTTGTCTAAAACCGATCTCATTTCCTTTATATATTTACATAATTTTTGTTTTTTGAAACTAATCTAAGATTCTAAACATAACGTAATAAAAATGTTATACAATGCCTTTGGAAGTCCGTCACGTGTTGTTCAGAATAAATCAAACGGCGGCGGTTGTTGCCTGCTTCCCCGGAGTGACGACATCGTTTTGTTTCGTCGGAATCGCGGCCCAGACGGCGGCGCCACCGATCTTATAAGCGCAAAATTCAATCCTTTGAAAAACGGGTGGGTCTTGACCTCCGCCGCCCCGCGCTTCGACCCAAGCCGCTTCTTCGGATCCTTGTTCAACAACGCCGATATCAAATCCCGCGCGTGCACTTCACTCACGCTCGACGGCGACACGCTGGGGAAAGCCAGGGGTGTTTTCACGATGCTCCGCAGCGTATTTTCGTTCGACGCGCCGGCAAACGGAGTCCGTCCGTAGATCATTTCGTAGATGAATATCCCCAGGGCCCACCAGTCAACGGCATTCCCATGGGACACGCCGGACGCCACCTCAGGCGCCACGTACTCGTGGGTCCCGACGAAAGAGCACGACCGGGCGGCGACCGGCTCAGCCACGAACAGCAGGCCGTTGGAAACCGTCTGAACCTTCTTCGACCGGAAAAGCCTGCCGGAAATGCAAGAAAACGGGGAGGGTATACGAGGAGCCGGAGAGGCAACTGAAAACTCCGGCGATTCGACGGCGGCCACAGTGTCAGAGCAGAGAGACAGGTCAAAGTCGGTCAACATAATGTGGCCATCTGACCGGACCAAAACATTCTCCGGCTTAAGGTCTCTGTATATGATTCCCAACATGTGAAGATATTCTAGTGCGACCAAGACCTCAGCTGCATAAAACCTGGGGAACAAAATGGTAAAAATAAAAAATGTAAAATCCTCCCACACATTAGTTTTGAGACTTTAAATTAAATTGCACAAAAATGGTAAAATCCCATTGTTGAGATTTGAAAGGTGAACAAAACAAGGCAAAATCTTAGAAAAGGTCAAACTATAATCTTTATTATTACCCAAATAATTAACAGGAAATTTAGGTCCCAAAATGGTCTGCCTAGATAATAGGTTGAAAGAAAACCTCACACGGAATACCCTGTTTGGCATACTAAAAAACGCAATAAAGCGTACTAACCTGGCAGAGGCGAGAGAGAACCGGTGATGGGGCTGTTTGTGGCGGAGAGAGTGCAAATCGCCGCCGGAACAGTATTCCATGACAACGCAGGAGAAATTCGAGGCCTGAAATTCAGCGTAGAGATGGGGCAAGAAAGGGTGGTCCAACATCTTTAAAATCTTCCTCTCTGTCTCCGCCCTCTCAATCTTCTTCTTCAAAGCCAGCACCTGGCTATCCACCACCTTCATGGCGTAAACCTGCTCTTCGCCGCCACCGCGGGGGCGGCAGAGGTACACCCTGCCAATATCCCCACACCCAATTTGGCGGACCAAGCTGAAGTCTTTTGCAGTCAAGCCGCCGGCGTTCAGTGCGGAGGAGCAGAGGGGCTTCAGAGCCGGCGGGTTCTGCTCCGGCGAGCTGGTGGGAAGCTCGAAAGACAGCCGGCTGGTGCTCGTGCGGTCGCTGCTGCTCATGGAACTTTTCCTGGGGGTCACACTCTGGGAATATCCATTGACGTGATCAGGCATGTTGGTGAGCGCATAACAATGGATTTCCCAACCTTTTGTCTGTTTTTTCCTTTTCTTGAAGAATCAGATGCTAAAAGTGCAGGGGTTGAAAAAAGAAGTGTGAACAGAGAAGGCAACGTCGTCTCGAATTCAAGAAAGCAGAAAGCAGTGGATATAACAGAGGCGAGAAACAGGGGACTGAAATTGTGTGGACCAGAGAAATTAGTGAGAGAAAGAAAAATGGAAGCGAAACTGATACTCTCAGAAGTATTATTGTACTTGTTGGTTTAGATGTAGAAGTAGTGTAGAGAGGGAGAGAGAGAGCTATGGTGGTTTTATTGTTATGTCGCTGTTTGGAGGAGTTGGTGGGATGGTTTTGAGGTGTGCAGGCTGGACCGGAAGCAGAAGAACGCGAGGTCGTTAGGGCTATTTATGCTTCTTCAGTACGGATTTATGTATTGTTATTCAAATTTAATAATCAGGTTAAACTAGTTCAGTGTTTCCTCATTTCGAAATTTATTTGTTTAAGAGAAAATGGAAACTAATAATTCAACCTTTTATTTGTTTTTTTACAATAGTCTCACATTTTCGCTATTCATGAATAATCTAACATTTGTACTTCATCTTCATTCACTGGTCCCTGATCGATTTATGACCTGTTATTCAAAGTTATTTTCTTATCTTTGTAAAACATTATACCATAATTTCCACCCTATGATCATATAATGTCTTACAAAGATAAGAAAATAACTTGCAAAGGTTGGATTATTCATGAATAATGAAAAGATGGGACTATTGTAAGATGACCGCTAAAAGGTTTGGATTATTAGTTTCTATTTTCCCCTTGTTTAAAGATATATTCTATGGTACCCATAAGGTACCATACCTTTGTCCACATGGACCAATGTGAATGTAGCAGTTGAATTATTTAAATCTAAATTAAAAATGATAAAGTGATGTGATCCAATCAAATGAATGACAGGTATGGTACTCCATTTTTTAGAAAGGTACCGGAGTTGTCACCTTGTTTAAATATGATCTAATTTGATGATTTGATCTGAGTTAAATGATCATGTGAATGTTGAAAATGACCTTTCAGTAACAAAATGGCGGTTTGACCTTTTTAGCGTTTTGAATAAGTCAAAACGTTGTTTGCTAAATAGCTTATCGGCTCTAGCGTTTTTGAAGGAACTGGTGAAATGGAAATGCTGCAAATAGGAGTGTTTTGGGTTACCGTTTTGAAATTTGACGTTTTCTACTTATTTTGTGCCCAAACAGCTAAATTACCAAACATCTTATGGCTACCCGTCAACTTATTCCGCTAGTCAAACCCTTTGACTGAATCTGCTATTAACACCATGTCAACATAGGAGGTAGTTGGATCCACTTCTGAAAATTGCTTCTACTAGTTAATGGTGCAGAAGCAAATATTGGAGTATATGAGCCAAAGTGTAAAAGTACTTTTAAAAGTTGAGGGAGACCACCTTCTGAAAAATTGATCCTGATTCTTCTTTCGCTTTCTCTAAAAAAAAAGCAGATGCAGAACCAATTCTAAACACTCGCATAATCTGCTCACTACTAACCACTAAATATCAAATACGTAATTGTGTATATACAACTTATCTGCTGCGGATAGACATGTATAGACAAAATGTGTACGCATTTGATGTACACCGAGCGAAGTTGGTATTACCCGTAACTTATTACGGAGTATTTGAAATGTGAGTATGTGATGATATACACATCTAACTTTATGTGATATAGGTATGTTACTTATGGTAGCACCGTCAGTGACACTATAAGTGATAACGCTGCCCAAGGCCACTCAGGTGGTGGATTTCAAAGAAAGTTTTGGACAACTTTACAATAAATGTTTTGGAAAATCTATTGAATTTTTTTCTAAGCACTAGAAGCTGTTGGGGGTGGATCGATAAATAAACCATGAATAGTTCAATGTGATAAAATCATAAACTCACATTTCAAATAGACGGAGTGCAACTTTTATCGGAGTTGGGGGGTCCAGATCGACTGCCCCTAGCCACGCCCACCAGGAAAGCGGTAGATGGGTGGATGTTGAATAGTGAAAAGAAAATACTCGTTACCCGAGCTTAATAGGTAGCGAAGGAGTGTCACAAAGATTAGATTTCGAGTTCGAATTCCAGCAATTACGATGAGAGCGAGATTACTATGCTCAAAGAATGCATAGGGCCTCTGTAAGTATTAGGGACAGAGCCTCACTCTCTATCTGTCAAACTGTGATTATAGTACAATTTACATTTTTCCAACGTACCGTCCGATCGGGGTTGGGGCTCTCAGGGATGGGGTGTCATCCTTTTTTTAGAAAATACTAGGTTGGCCTTGACTTGACTAATTAAATTAACGTTTTGAAGTTATTTAAAGTAGTTACATTCTTGTTAAGTTGTTATCACAAGTTTGGACTTGACTAATTAAAATCCAATATTACTTAATAACACTTAAATTGGTTGAATCGATTGAAATTGATTAGGTTATGGTTAATGTGATTTTATTGACTAAATCTACTCAAATATGACAAAAAACTATTCACAGTATATTTTATCAATAAAAAACTATGTGGAAAGAGCTAAAATGTTTTCCTACGATAACTTCAGTGCGGACAAAAAAGTAACTTCAATCTTATTAATTTTAGTATTTAGCGTGTGAAATCAAATAAGCCGAAAACATAGCTTAACCTACTAAATAACTTTTGAACAACATTGGTCGGACCACTCAGACGCCTGAAGACAACTATTATCTGTGTAAAACAACATTTGAAAACTCATTAATTTTTCGAACAATATTTAACTATGAATAGAAATTGCGTTTTACTCTCACAACATTGATTTGCACTCTTTTAATGTTTTTTGACATGTATACTGAATAACTATTGTGGATCATAGACATTAATCGATCGTGTCAATGAGTTAGTGTTGGGGAAAACATGACCTTCCGACCTCTTCCGGGATCACAAGCTTAGGATGCTTGTAGACTCACTCACTCACTCATAACACAAAGACTCGATCTAACAATGTCATTTTGTATTATACAATTGAAATGTACAAGAGATATTTTACAAGTAAACTAGTAGCTCACATCACTTTTTGTATATGGGATTGCTTCACCGTCTCCCTAAGCCACTCACTTACTCAAGAGTTCTTCTCAAAGCTTCATCTCTCTCTCATCACTTGAGGAGTCTCTCACAAGGCTCTCTATAAGCTATCACACTCAAGGAGGGCCGCACAAAGCTCTCCCCTGGGAATGAGTAGTCTCACACCTATTTATATGAATTTCCTTAAAGCTTCTCTACAACTTTCTATGCACCACTACACTTCTAGAGTCTTCCTATAAGTATCCACGAGCTTCTCCAATCTTCTAAAAGGATATAGAGAACTCCACACTGCTTCAGAATGTTCTAGAAGCTTCCACACACTTCCACACAATTCTAGAGAATCCCACACTTCTTTAGAAAGCTCTATAATGTTCTAGAATATTCTACACTCTTGCACACGTTTGCAGATAATTCCACGTCTCTCTAAAGGGTTTCGGAATATTGTAGAACATTCGATACTTCTCTGCATTCATATAGAGAATTCTAGACATCTTCACAAAATTCTAGAATTCTCGTGAGCTTCACAATTAAGGAGGAATCCAACACTAGTATGCGAAATAGAAACATTTGTAATGTGTAAACGAAGTGTACAACTTTGTGTTTTAATTTTTAACATAATTGCTTTTGTTAGGAACAATGTAGATTTTAGATTTCGTAATAACATACTCATTGGCTCGTATGATTTCTCAAAAGTCAAAGATGGTTACTAATTTTTACTTTGTGACTTTGTGAGGCTCGGGAATAAAGAATTCTACGTAAAACTCTTCATTGACGAACAAATGATTACATTTGTTTTTGAACATCAAGACTTAGGAAATCTCTTGAGGTTTGCTTGATGTAATCTAACTTCCCTGTTTGTTCTTTTTTATTGATTGGTAAAACAATTTTCTCCCAAGGAGACTTATTTTTTCTTTACCTGATTCATCGGTTCTTAATCACAATCTAACATATTGTTGCCTATAAATCAAATCACAATAAATTAACAAACAATGTCATCACCATTTTGTTTCAGTTTAAATATACAAATTAAGAAGTGACACTATTGTTTAATTTGACTCCAAATTAAATTTCATGGCATACTACCGTCAATTATGGATGTTTTTTAATTGTAATTCCTCCCAGACCAGACCAGATCAAACCAATTCAGATCAGACCATACTTGGATAGTTATAAAAATACAAAAAAATCAGACGAGACCAGTTCAAACCAGACCAGACCAGCAAACTACGATCCAAGCAAAAACATCTTATGTGCGCTAGTACCAGTAGTTATGAGTCACAGTAAGTTACCAAACTCTAGTTGTAATAATTGAAATAAGAAATTGCTAGAAGTAAAAACAATGTGATTTTCCAAAGTAGTGTATTATATTTTTGAGAGAATTTCCTAAATAGGAGAAAAAAAGTTTTGAAATTCCAAAATAGTACTATCATGTTTTTTATTCCTTAAATAAGAGTAAATTTCTGCCAAGTTTGACATCACTAGGCTTTAAAACATGACAATTTTTTTTTCAAACTTGGCAGATTACTCATTTTTAGGGAATAAAAAACACGATACTCCTATTTTGGAATTTCAAAATGTTTTTACTTCTATTTAGAGCAATTTCTATATATTTTTTCGTAAATAAGAATATTATAGTCATGTTGATAAGTACTGTAAATATAACATCAATAGTGTAACATTAGTGTCTTATAACGTCAAACTATTCATGTATAATTTTCACATCAGTGTCTTGTAATTTTGGGATGACAATAATTCATACATGTGAACAATTTAGAGAAAGCATATTGTTTCTAGAGAAATGTTAAAGGTACCCCAAAATGGGTAATCATTTTTACTCAGGCCTAATGTGTGGTTGGGGCAACACATTTAAGTAGTGCCCAATTAAATGTGTTGTCTCATTCATTTGTGACTACACATTATACAGGGATAAGAATGATACCCAATTTTGGTACCATTTCTCTTGTTTTTACTCTTGACATGACATGATAGAATTCTCCACTAAAATTTCACCACAACCTTGGGCCATTACATTTGTTATTATTACTGTGGTCACATTCGTTTTAGGACAAGTGTATACAAAATTGACTAAAGTTCTCCTCAAACAAAAAACACCCTTAACCTAAGTCCATGGCACTCATAAGTCATAACTAACTTTAATTGCTTACGGTCAAAAGATGATCGAGGACATCATAGCTTTAACACTTTTTTGAATTGGATAGTAATTTAGTAGGATATATTTTGGGAAGTGAGAAAACGGAAAGAGGGAACTGAGCAAGATAAAATATTTTCCATTGTTTGGTTAGAAAGAAACTAGATGAGAAAATGGGGCCCACCATGAACTTTTTTCTCAAAGAAACTTGTTTGAGAATTTATGTTTAATTAAAAGAAATAAATCATCTTTGAATCTTTTCTACTACGTATAAGATTACATTTCAATCCAACCAAACAGAATGCTAAAAAGAACCCAACTTTCCATGTATATTACTTCGTACTATGTATTTCATTCCAAAATATTTCAATTTGAACACAGAAAAGTATATTACTTCGTACTTGGTGTTTTCTTCATTCAAAAAAGGGTCATGATTCATGGATATGTAATTTGTTTGAGATGGTGCCACAAAAAATAATATTGGGTTAATTATCAAAATAAGACTAAAAGTCACTCACTTTGCACAAATAGGACCAAAAAATAAACTATGTTTTCATTGGACGAATTATGTGTGTCTTCGACAAATATACCTTTATAGCTATTGAAATGTTTTAATTCATAATAAAATAATAAAAAATAATAAAAATTCGAAAAATTACTAAAAAATTAATAAAAATATTTCGATATTAATAATTTTTTTTCAAATAATAAAAAAACTCAAAAAAATAAAATAAAATTCACAACCGCCTCTGCCGCCTCTACCGCCTCTGCACCACCACCTCCGGTCACCAGGTAAAAAATGCCAAGTTCATTACGAATGCCATATTTATGACAGAAAACAATGAAAATGTTGGCATTCTCAAAGAGAAATATGCCATGTTTTTTGCATTTTCAGAAAAAAATGGCAGTTTTTTTAGGAAAAATGATATTTTTTCACCGGACGGGGATGGTGGTGCAGGGAGGTAGTACAGGCGGTGGGAAAGGCATCCATGTTTTTTTAATTTTTTGTGGAGTTGTATTATTTTTTATTAATTCAAAAAAATTATTTTTTTAAAATTATTTTATTTTATAAATATTTTATAAATTTTTTAATTATTTTTCTATGATTTTTTGAATTTTTTTCGAACTTATTATGAATTAATTATTTAATTAACTCATATTTAAAGGAAGGATAAGAATGGAATGAAAAAATATGTATATTTCCAATAAGACTAATATGGTACTATTTTGAAAAGAAAAACATAATAAGTACTATTTTGAGTTTTTGACATAGTTTTGGTCATATCTGGAGTAACTTCTAAATAATCTTTACCTCTTTTCGCTTACTCCCTTCGTCCCTTAAAACTTTGCCAACTTTCCTTTTTTAGATGTCCCACTAACTTTGCCACTTTCCCTTTTAAGTAAAGAATTTGTGGTTCCAGTTAATTTTCTCTCCTCTGCACAAACCTCAACCACACAATTTTTTACTTTATTAATCCCCGTGCCGGTCAAACTTGACAAAGTTTTAAGTGACGGAGGTAGTATGTAATTGTACCATACTCAAATTATGCAATTCCGGTTCATGACCATTGACCAACCAATTCTAGATATAGGTTGGGCCGGGAATGCGGTGGCTAGGTAAGCATCCAACTGGTCTGAGCCGGTACAATTGTACAAACAAAATGGAAAAAGTTAAGCACAAAATATTTTACATTAATGTTTTTATTCTATTTTTTTTTTTAATTTGGGTTGGGCAGGCCTAAGTTGGCTCCTGGATATGCGCAAGGGGTAATGGGAACCTTAAACCCAAGAAAATCATTGTTTGTTCTGTGTTTCTTGGAAAATATATGCAATAGGTAATTCAAAAAGGGATACCCCATTCTTATCCCAACCTAATGTGTGGGTTAGGGTTGTATACGAATCAAATAATTTATGTTTGATTCGGAATTTGAATTCGTATAAGACGATTCGAATTCGAAAAATTCAAATACAAATACAAAAAAGAATGCTAAATTTGATTTGAATTGTTATCAAATGCAAATGAAATATCGGTATATTCGATTCAAATGATAATCAAATATATTGGATTAATAATAGTGATAATATTAATAATAATAGTAGTAGTAGTAGTAATAATAGTAGTAATAACATTACAATTACTTTTAAAAGCTACATATACCCTCAAAGTGTAGCCTACATATACATTTAGGTATACACATTCGAAGCCAATTTGTAATAAACTTGGAGTATCATAAGAAGTAAGGGTTATAAATGAAACAAATAATTTTAATTCGATTCATGATTTGGATTCATAAATTATGATTTAAATTCAAAAATATGGAATATAAATACAAATACAAATCAAATTTTTGTTTCAAACATCTTTGAAATGTGAATACAAATAATTATGTATTTGATTCGAATAATAATGCAATATATATTCATTTATACACAAACAAAACCATCTATCTAGTGTGTGTGCATCAACTACCCACTATATATATGTGTGTGTAGTATAAACTATATATCTAATGGTTTTTTTTATTATCAACAATGCTAAATATCTAACATAAAATTAGAGTCGTTTGACTTTGATATATATAATTATCAACTTATTTCACACATTATAGGTATAATTTCTAATATGTGTGTTGATGGATAGTGTACCCGGGGGTAGCTTATCCGAGGGGTTATTACGGAGAATAACTAGAGAGAAGTCAGAGCAAGTAAGTAAGAGAGAGAGTGTATATTAAATATGTATTCAGCGTATTTCGCTTCTTCTGGGTTACAAATGGGGAAATGAGGTGCTATTTATAGTAGTAATAAATGCCAAATAGGGACACGTGTCAAGCATTCATTGGCCGAGGGGTCACCTCAACTGGTTGGCGCTGGCAATCGCATGTGGCCGCATTTAATGCGGCTGTTGGATGTGACGTCGTACTTGGTACGGTGATTTCGGCGCATGTGGAGTGGATATTATGTCGAGAACGGTGCCCTCGGCTGCAGGTGATTAGCCGAGGGCTCTGAGTACCGGGGACCCCCATAGTGCCGAGGGCTCTAGGTGCCGAAGGCTACTGATTTTCGTCGTTTCCTCCCAGTAACTTTGTTTGCTTGAGTTGGCCGTCTTGTGAGATTTTGGAGCCTTCGGCCAGGGGGCCGAAGGCACTCCCAGTGTGCTACGTGGGCTGCTCAGTACTTGGGGCGCTGTGCTTTGGACCTGTTGTGCTCCCTGCGCCTATTGGGCCTCCGTCAGAATAGCAGGAGTCTATGGGCCGAAGGTTCCTGGGCCATATACTCCATCATGTGTGTTAGTGTTTATTTAAAAAACTTTGAAATATATTTATGTATAGTATTCATAAAATTGTTCACTTGAGTACGTATATTGTGCACAACATAAAAATGCATCGATCCATTAAATTTTTTAAAAATGTAATGTTACAAATTATATTCTAAACACACGTATCACGTCATGGCATGCATTTATAACGTAAGAAATACAGGAAAAATTGTTTTAAAGTGATTTTTGACTAATATTTAACTTATGATCAAGTTGATTCAATATTCGTATATGATTCGTTAACTATCTGTGTTGTTAAACAAATACGAATACAAATAAAAAATAATATTCACTTCATATTCAAATTCGAATTCGTATTAAAAAAAATCAAACAACTACAAATACGAAATCACACTTTCGGCTCGATTCGCTCTGTTTACCCCCCCGATCGTCGACCGCTAGAATCTTTTTTAGGCAACCTAACCCAGCTAAAATTAAAAAAAAAACTGAATGAAATTTTAGAGAAATTTTCCGGCGAACGGGAACAACTAATGGTAGTTTCTGCGTGCTCGAGGAGGCAATGAGACAGGGAGTGAGGGAGCAGTGACCAGCCCTAACCCCGGCAGTTGTTGCCGGAGGGGTAGTGCGCGTAAAACAGGGGTGGGTAGTTAGTTGGATATGAATTAGAATTAGAAGGAAAACGTGTTAATTAACTGTCAAAGTGTAGAAGTAATATTTTTGTCATTTTCTATAAACTATTTCTAATGATGGATGAGTTTTTAAAAATGCTACACAATAGTTTTTAAATTCTCAAGATTGGGTGTGAATCCTCCAAAAACTTTAGAGATTTTGTAGTCTTATACTCCTATTCAAAGCTTTTTTCATTTTTCTTGAGAAAATGTCCTAAGTAAGACTAAAACATGATTACTAATAAATAAATAGAAGTCCATCTTTTATATTCTCTAGATATGATTAAACATTAGATTTCTACCCTTAATATAATTAAGGAATTTTATAAATTCATGAACCGAAAGAAAGATTAATTATCAATTCGGAACCTGAAAGATAAAATGCATCAATATAGGACCCGAATGATGAAAAACTATCAATTTAAGACCTAAATGATTGAAAACTATTAATCCAGGACCTAAGGTGTCATAATTTTTTATTAAAATTTTTTAAATATTATTTTGTTTTATTAAACTAATAAACTTTTGTGAAGAAAAGTTTATCAAAAATTAGTAATGGAGTTAATAAAAAAATTAAATAAATCAAAACCTATGAAACGTTAGGTCCTAAATTGATAATTTTCCATCATTCGGGTCCTATATTGATACGTTTCATCTTTCGGGTCCTGAATTGATAATTAATCTATCTTTCGGGTCCTGAATTAATAAATTTCCTATAATTAAGGAATTTTATCAATTCAGGACCCGAAAGATAGATTAATTATCAATTCGGAACCTGAAAGATAAAATGCATCAATATAGGACCCGAATGATTAAAAACTATCAATTTAAGACCTGAATGATTGAAAACTATTAATCCAGGACCTAAGTTGTCATAATTTTTTTTATTAAAAAATTTTAAATATTATTTCGTTTTATTAAACTAATAAACTTTTGTGAAGAAAAGTTTATCAAAAATTAGTAATGGAATTAATAAAAAATTAAATAAATCAAAACCTATGCAACGTTAGGTCCTAAATTGATAGTTTTCCATCATTCGTGTCCTGAATTGATAATTAATCTCTTTCGGGTCCTGAATTAATAAATTTCCTATAATTAATTGTAACATAGTCCCCCAGCATAACCAGGACAGTCTGGCGGCGGAGGCAGCCCGCCAGTCTTGTAACTAAGCTTGAATAGCTAGCTACAGATGTGTTTAACTATTTTGTCTAATCACAATTTTTACTTCTATTTAGGGAATTTCAAACACGGACTCCAATATTTGCACTTTGAGTAAGTTTTACTCCTATTTTAAGAATTCATTAAATGAAAAATTGATGACTAGAAGTACACTTAAAAATAAGAGTAACGATGTTTTATTCTCATAATAAGAGTTATTCTCCATTGTTGTACTTATAGGTATATGATTTTTTTGGGGAAAGTGAAATTACATTTTAGAATTTTATACGGAGAATGCTTAGGCGGAAAAATTTTCTCTCCCCAGTGTAGTGCTTTTAGGTAAATGATGATGATGATGATGATTTTTTGTGGAAAGTGAAATTACATTTTAGGATTTTATGCGGAGAATGCTTAGGCGGGATTTTTTTTTTCTCCAGTGTAGTGCTTTTAGGTATAGGATGATGATGATATTTTTTGAGGAAAGTGAAATTTAATTTCTGGATTTTAGGCAGAGAATGCTTAGACGGGAGAATTTTCTCTCCATTGTTGTGCTTTTAGGTATAGGATTTTTTTGGGGAAAGTGAAATTACATTTTAGGATTTTATATGGAGAATGTTTAGGCGGGAAAATTTTCTCTCCCGAGTGTAATGCTTTTAGGTAGTAAATGATGATGATGATGATGTTATAATATTTTTTTGTGAAAAGTGAAATTACATTTTAGGATTTTATGCGGAGAATGCTTAGGTGGGAAATTTGTCTCTCTCGAGTGTAGTGCTTTTAGGTATAGGATTATTGGATTTATTGGTGACAAAATGCACTTTTAGATGACAAAAAAATTGATATAAACGTGATACATTTGATGTCACGAAAAGTGATTAATAATTACGACGAAGTGCTAAAACGTCATTAAATGTTACTCCCTCCGTCCCTCTGTTATTGTCTCATTTCCAATTCACTTGATCAACACAAATCACTCTTAATCTCTTACTTTATGTATCAAATTTTTATCAAATTTGATTCTGTTTTTTGCGACTTTGTAAATCTTTTAATGTAGTTTCTGAATATGTAATTTTATTTTTCTAAAAATAATTTGCGTGCGGACAGGGATCTGTTTGCTTTATCGTCGGTCAAACATCGTAAACCGCAATGAGACAATAACAGGGGGACGGAGGGAGTATTTATTTGGTGACTTCGAGAATGATATGGTTATTCTAATTGTGAAGCCCTCAAGTATGTTCGGTCCATTCATCCTATATTTATAGGAGTATGGCCGAACATCCTTGTTACATTAGGATGGGCCAAATGATCTCTAATTAAATGGCATAAATTAATTACTTAGACCCACTAATTAAATCCTAATTGAACAAACATAAATCTAATTAAATTGAACACAATAAAATATATTCTAACAGAGTCAATCCACCAAGTATTAAGGGGAACTAATGTGTTCAATGACTCATAAATTACATAAGTGGTTAAGTTACCTTTCTTAGTCAACCATGCCTTAAACTTAGGGCACTCCCTCTAGTAATGCCCTTTGAAGCGACAAAACTTACCATATGGACCGGAGCTCACGTTTGCACCTATTTTTTGGACCTTAGAAACATTACTTTTTCCTCCTCCTTGACGATTGCTGATATGCACTAGTTTATAGTGCATAAACGTATGTTTTTATGTTGACTGAGTGTGGATTTTCCATCACTTTTAGTTAGTTTGTAAGTACTTGTTTTATTTTGTTTGTAATTGTTCTCTCCTTCTTTTCGGAGTTTTAGAATAGTGATAGAGTTTGTAGCAAGGAAAAAGGGAGAAAAACTAAAGACAAAAAGACCCAGGAGCACAAAAACCCGACCGGGTCAGAACTTGAACCCGGTCGGGTCAGTTGAGGAACAGATCTAAGAAGAAAAAGTAAGACCCGGTCGGGTCCCATACCCGACCCGGTCGGGTCCCATACCCGACCCGGTCGGGTCAGATATGACCCGGAACACCAGAACATGCTGAAGATCACAAAGATTTTGAAAAAAATCTGATTTAGACCAAACCCGGTCGGATCCCTCACTTGACCCGGTCGGGTCTGACTTGACCCGGGACAAATTAACGTGCTGGAACAATGAAACGTGGGAGATTATCTGATTTTGACCGGTACCCCGGTCGGGTATGTACCTATACCCGGTCGGGTACCCGGCCAAAGGTGTTGAAAAACACCTATAAATAGCACTCTTTTTCTCCTCTAAAAAGCATCCCTTCTTCCAATCTCTTTAGCTCAGTTTAGAATAACATTTCTTTATATTTTTCTAGCTATGTTTAGCCTCCAAATGAGGAGCTAAGCTTCCATTCTTGGTTTTGCTCTTGAAGCTTGTTGATTATTAAAGTTGTGAGTTATTTTCTTAACTTCTTCTCTTGATTATTAATTCTTCCCTTAATCTCATTCTATATTAATGTTGGAGGGTTGCTAAGTGACGATTAGTTAACGTTCCGACATTAATTACTACTAGAAACGATCAACGAACCGATGGTTAATCGTTGGTGGTTTCACAAGTAAGTAACTTCGGTTTATTAATGCACGGTCGTGGTTAATAGACTTAAGAGGGATCAATTTTGTTGGTTAAACCGAAACCGTTGTGTTAAGGTTATCAATCTCAATTGATTTCATCAAGGAGTTAAAAAGATTGAATGCTACTATTATATCGGTATACGGCGTTGTTCTATATTTGATTAATAGTAAGGGTTATTAATGAACGGTCGTTGTTAATAACTACCCTCGATGAATTGGAGATACTCCTCGATTGAGTATTAGAGAGGGGATAAGTTATAGATATAACAAGGATCGACTAAAATATATCAACAAGTGGAAAGTAGCAAAGCCAAGTCCCTTTTATTCTTGAATTAAACACATATAGGTTGTTCATCTTAGTTTCTTAATTGAATTAAATCATTCAAAACCAAAACCCCCCTTTTTATTACTAGTTTCATAGAAAGAAAATCATTCCTTTCCCTGTGGATACGAACTCTACTACGCTATACTACGTATAAGTGTTTAGTATTGAAATTATTTTGATGCACCGTGACAAAAGTGCTCGTCAATTGCATGTCCTTTTCTTTGAGTTTGTGATAGTGAGATGAGCAACATCCGGTTTTTCAACTTTTAGGCGCTCTTCTTCTTGAACATACATAACAATCAACTCGCTCATTGTCCACTTCTCTTTCTGCGTGATGTAATTGATCTTGAATGGACTATAAGATGCAGGTAGAGAAGTCATTATGAAATGAACGAGGAAACCTTCACTGATTTCCATGTCCATACTTTTGAGTTTTTTGGACATATCAGACATTTTCATGATGTGCTCACGAATACCACTCACTCCATCATACTTACTCGTCAACATTTTGAGAATCAAGGTACTAGCATGTGCTTTAGAAGAGCCCTTAAACTGTTCTTCCACATATTCTAGGTAGGTTTTCGCATTTTCTGAGTCTGGAATGACTCCGCGAATAGCTACAGCCTACAGATATGGAATTCTTGATCACCATGAAGCACATTCAGTTGGACCTCTCCCACTGTTCATAAGAACGCTTCTGCTCCAAAGTGCTCTCAGCATTAGGAGCATCCGGGGGATCCATTCTCAGTGCTTGGTCGAGGTCCATCATGCCAAGTGAAAGTTTTAGAGATTCTCTCCATGTTGAGAAGTTTGTACCATTTAGAGGTTCTATCCCATAATTGTATGGGGCAATAGTAGATGCTGAAATAAAAGTTTTAACAGAGGCCATAATAGAAGCTATTTATTATATATAAGGGAATACAATAAGGCATGTCAATTATTAGTAATAAATAAGCCTATTATCAACACCAAATAATAGAAAAAATTCATATCATGTTTAATAACTAACATTGCGTTGGCTAATGCTAACTATCAAACATTATGATATTACAATTAAAATTAGGCTCACAAATAGTGTTACATATCACCTTTGGGCAGAAATATAACACACTTTACGATGCTGAAATTTCATTATACAAGTTATCAAATAACAGACCATTGGGTTTGATAAAAGAAAACTCATATAATTGTTTAAGATAGTCAAAACAAATAATCTTCTATTGGGCTGATCATTGAATTTGACAGTAAGATAACTTTACAACCAATTACTTCTTAAATTGCATATATTCAGAAACAAAGATTCAGATCATACATATCCAATTGTAATAGGTTGTAATCTGCATTTAGAGTTACATTAATCATACATATCCAATTGTAATAGGTTGTAATCTGCATTTAGAGTTACATTGTACATTCTCTAAAATAAATGATCCAAAAGCAAATGGATGTATTACTCTATTAATATTGATGACCTTCGTTATTCATCTTAATCATCAGAAAAGCAAACAAAGTTACATGCATTTTAATAGACTGTACTTGTAACTTAAGTTCATACATTTCTGAAAATCTTAATATATTTACTTTATGTTGATCAACCAAAGTGCAGACGGTTGACAAAAAGATTCATACAAATCATATATGAATTTAAAATGAAGAATAAAACATTATCTATGAATACATACCATAGGTGACAACACTAATACCGGAAATCATCATAGCCGTAATACACTAAATTACAGCACTTTAAAATAGTTCTTTTCAGAAGGATCGTCAATTAAGTAAATTTGGAAAATTGACATCATCTGTTTATTTAGAATCTCATTTTTTTGTTTTAGTTTTATACTCCGTATTAAACAACCGAAATGCATACAAACAGTTTCCAAAAAAACACTGAGTGGAGAATAAGCATCACGTACAATTAAATAGTGTCGTCATTTCATATTCATAACACCATTTATATAAGATACATGGCAACAATAAAACTAAGCAATTAAAAGGACAACCACTGATTGAGAACCCAATGAAAAACAAAAATGTGGAGTTACGGCGGAAATTTTCCTTGAATCCCGAATTCATACTCTTCATTGGGATCGACAGAAATTAAAATTAAGTAGTCGCCCCCACTCAATAGACTTACGGGATTCTCAATCGGGTCGGCAAACGATGAAGGTTATGAATGGCAAACAATTCTCCGAAATTTATCAATAGAAGTGGGAATTAACGGAACCAAGCATTCCAGCCTAGCTGGTCGTAAGGTTACCGTGCCTAGTGTGAGGTCTCGAGTTCGAAACCCGCTAGGCACATAAGGGCTTGAAACTCAATGGAGTGAGTTTCAGTCCTGATTACTCCAGACCCCATCCCTCCTCCCCTAGACGCCCTGTGGAGTAAAAAAAAGTGAGAATTAACGGGCTCAAATACCAAATATTGAGAAAATCAGTCTCAAATAGGATCTAATCTCACTAAACATGATAAAATTCATAGAATCAAACAAAACGAACACTAACCGGTTGAGGAGAAACCGAACGTTGATGGTGGCGTAGAAGATGTCGAAGCCATGACGTTTAGATTTTCTAAGCATACAAGCGGATTTGATGGATTAAACGATCTCTCTTGGGTCTCCTAATATAGGTGTTCTTGAGACATTTGGGAAGAGACGTGTCCAGCCGTTTTAGTCGTAAGAATGGAAACGTACGAGTGTTTTTATCTTGTATCAAAGAGAAACTCATCATATGTTAAAACATACCCATCATATGTTAACTATACATAAATACAAGGACCAAATCTGTCATATGACAAATTTAATGCTAAGATATAAATGTCCCCAAAATATATTAAATTGTATAAATGGTCCAAGGACATTTAAATGGAATATTTTCCAACCAGATGGAGAGGGTAGAGGAAAGAGGTGAGGAGAGAAAAATGAAAACTCTACATGGAGACTCTAATGTTGGGGGTGTATCTAGACTTCAGAACGCGGTTGGGCGAGGATATAATAGGAACACAAATTAAATTAGTCCTATTTAGGTAATAAATTGTAGATAACTCCTGTTGTGTAACTTTTTTAATATCGTAGTCCTATTTACATCAATTTCTTTTTTTAAAATGGGACCAATTGAAAAGTAATGCCAATGCCATATTAAACCTCAAGCTTCCCTTCAACTAAATTTTCTCATATCCATGCACTTCTCCCTCACCAGGTAATTCTCTGTGGAATAGCGGAAGAGACACAAAAAAATTCAAAGAGAGAGAAAGGAAAAATTGCATGAACATTTTGATGCAGTTTCTGTCTACTCCACCCAATTGCACGAAGAATGGAGCGTAAGAGAACTCTGAAGCTGAGCTGGGATGATCTTGGGGGCGGCGAAGACGATGATCAATTCTTTGATCCTCGTGACCGGCTTTCCTGCGCTGTTCCTCTCGATTTGACCACATTGGGTTCAGATGACAGCGAGGATGAGTTCGAAGATAGTCGCCTCTCCCTATCTTCATCGTGCCTTGATGGAATGGAGGATAATAGTAATGATAACAATGAATCTTCATCCATCTCCATGGGTGATTATGGAATGTGGATGGCTGATCCCGGCGACATCAAGGAGCGGCGCAAACGTCTTCTCCAGGGAATGGGTTTGACAAGCAACAAGGATCTTCTCGTCAAGGTCGCAAGTTCTAAGATTGCCAGAGCGATTTCCAGAAAGCCTTCCCATCTCCTGAAGAAAGATTCCTCTTCGTCGAAACCGAAACCCCCGACCAAAGATACACATAAGCAAGAAACGGACCCCGACCCGGCTTCTTTCGGGTTTTCTCCCCGAGCAGAGGAGAAACCGCCGGCAGGAGTGGGGGCAGAGTATACACATGCAATGCCCGTCATTCTGGTCCGGTCAAGATCCGATGGCGATATAGACTCCTTCGCCGCTGAAACAAAAAGGAGGAAAGAAGAGATAATCGGTCCAGTATCGAAACAACGGCTAACAAGAACATTATCAGGGTTGACATCATCCAGAACCGGCGGAATGGGGCAGATCGCCGGTCCGATCATAGTCACACAACCCAAGAAGTGGAAAAAAACCAGACGACAGACGATGCAAAACAGCATGGCTGACGAATGCATCGGTTCGTTCTTCTTGATAAAGAATCTTGACACCGGGAAAGAGTTCATTGTGAAAGAGTGTAATGAAAATGGGATGTGGAATAAGTTAAGTGATCTCCAAACCGGGAAGCAACTGACCATGGAGGAATTCGAGAAGCATGTGGGACACTCCCAGATGGTTAAAGAGTTGATGCATCGTGCACATGGAGGGCGAAGAAGCGATGGTAAGATCAACATGAATTCCTATATTAGCAAGAGCTTCAGGTATAGCAAGAAAACAAGTGTTGCTCTTATGAGGAACATTAAGGGCGTAGCGAATTCCATGAGCAGTTTCAAGATCTCAGAGAAAGAACGGGACAACCTCTCATTACAGGGGGATGATCAGAAACATAAGAAGAAGAATAGCTCTTCTTCTTCTTCTTCTTCTTCTTCTTCAGAGTGGATCAAAGTCCAGCAGCAAGGGAAAACCTACAAGGAATTCACTGGTTTGCAGTTGTGTCAAGAAATCCAAGCGCATGAGGGGTCAATATGGGCCATGAAGTTTAGTCAAGATGCACGTTACTTAGCAAGTGCGGGAGAAGACAGAGTGATTAATGTGTGGGAAATGCAAGATGTGGAGGTTATTAGAGCATGGGAAGAACGTGGAAGCAGCACGCCTCTTCACCCATCGCTTGTGGGAAACCTGCAGAAGGCGGGTAAGAGTTCATCAACTAAAAAGAAAGATAGTTTGATTCCAGATTATGTGAACATGCCTGAAACTGTATTTGCTTTCTCGGAGAAACCTGTTTCCACTCTCACTGGCCATCAAGATGAAGTACTCGACCTCTCATGGTCAAAATCTCAGGTCGGTACTCGACCTGATCTCATGGTCAAAATCTCTCCAAATCTTAGCTAGCTAGTATATTATTGAAGATTTTACTTTTGTTGTTTTCTCGATCGCAGCTTCTGCTTTCGTCTTCCATGGATAAAACTGTGAGGCTTTGGGACATCGAAACTCAAAGTTGCCTGAAAATGTTTGCACACAATGATTATGGTGAGAAGCACGAAAAAAGACATTGTAAAAAAACAAAAATTCATCAAAAAGTACGTACAGTTAGATATTGTGTGTGACAATTAAGTGGTGCCTTGGGGTTGGATGCAGTAACATGCATACAATTCAATCCAGCAGATGATGACTACTTTGTCAGTGGTTCACTGGATGCTAAGGTTCGGATATGGAATGTGCCTGGGAGGAGAGTTGTGGACTGGACTGATCAAAAAGATATGGTCACTGCCACTTCCTATACCCCTGATGGTGAGGTAATTATGCATGCTACTTGTAACAAAATGATAAAACTGTATGTTTTACTTTGGGACATTCTTATTTATTGGATGACTTTTGTTATCTAAATAAGAGTAATTACTGTTATGTTTTAATATTACCAGACTTTAAACATGACAGTATTTTGCATCATTAGATAAAATGAAGTATAAGAGTGCTCTTGTTCATCCATTCAACCTTCACTCTAGCTCTTTTTTTAGAAAATAAAAAAAACTAAACCTATTTAGACAAACACCTACTTTCCCCGTTTTTTTAGTTGCAACATTCACATTTTCATGTTTGCCAAGACACAACTTTGGTTGCATTATATTTAATTCTCTATTAGTAAAAAATAATTAAAAATCAGATTATGAAATTTATACTGAGGCAAATTCAACAATATTTTTCTCACGTCAATAAATAAAATCTAATCAAAGTAGTGTAAATTGTTCCATGTTACCACTAAAAAGAAATGGATGATAGTATATTGCAAGAGAAACTATCCAAATAAAACAATGAAGTAATATAAAACTTGTTTTAATCTTTTCTGCTTTTTTATTTTGTATTTGGAAGGGTGTTATCATTGGTCTTCAAAAAGGGAGTTGTCGGCTGTATAGAATCACTGGTAAGAACATGCTTCTCTAATTTGTATGCATGTAATTGATATACCTTTGCCAGACAAAAATTATTACTTCAACTCTTAGCATTTGATACATAGATTGCAAACTAGAACAAGAAGAGCAATTCGATGTTGATCCAAAGAAGAAATCCCAAAATAAAAAGATCACTGGTTTTCAGGTATTCTTTTTTTTATTTGGGAACAGTTGCATAAAAGACTATGTAATACGAGGCTTACCTAGAATGTTACTCACAAAAATTATGAATAAAGTGTGATAAAAGTTACTATGTGGCTATGTGCATAACTTTATGATCCCTATGATATGAAATTAAACACAATATTAATCATTTAAAGTTTTAAATATATTCACTTTGTATAAGAGATCATATTTTTTGCACATGCTCTTTATTTTAGTCATATACATGTCATTATTTTTTGTAATTTACCCAATAGAAAGCTGAGATTCATTTGTTCACAGTTTTCCGAATCAAATCCTTCAGAACTGCTCATCACCTCTGCAGATTCTTATGTTCGGATCCATGATGGAACAAACTTCTCCCAAAGATTCAAAGGTACAAAAAATCTATACTAGTATATTGAGAGATTTAGAGTTCCAGTATAGTATAAAAGGTCTACCGTATAGGAGATAGAAGTTTTCATGTTTATTATAATAATATATTACTCATTATTTACTAAATAATGAGTAATATATTATTATAATAAAGATGTTGGATAAAAATGTGACTTTTAACGTACACCTACAACAGTAGTGACTTTTGTTGACTGTGAACTTTACCTAGTACTGATCATAATGTTATACGATAATAACATTAGTCACATTTTTTGTTTCACTAATATTTTATGAAAAACTCTCAGTTCTTTATATAGTGGAAGTGAAACGTACTGTTTATACAGTACGTAAAAAATAAAATTTATACAAAATTACATTATACGTAGGACTAAATAGGAAAAAGTAAATCATATTCTTCTCTAAATATGAGCAAAGTACTGTCATCATTAATTTAAAGTGAATGATCTAAATGACTGTTTGATTTCAAGATATTAGTACTTTCTTCCTATGTAGACAAAAAACCAACTATATATATTCAACTTCCATTCATAGAAATCTCCCAAATTTATATTGAGGATTCATGACCATTTGCATGGAACAGGTGCCAAAATCACATGCAGTCAAATTTCAGCTTCATTCAGTCAAGATGGGAAATATGTGATATGTGCAAGCGAAGATTCCCAAGTGTACGTGTGGAAAAGAGAAGAAGTAAGAGGAGGCAAAGGAAGATGCCTTACAATCCAAGCTCATGAGCACTTCCCATGCAAAGATGTTTCAGTTGCCATCTCATGGCCTGGAAGGGCAATGAAGAATAATAATGAACCATTTGTGGAGATGGGTGGTTCCAAAAGGCATCAATCAAACCCCTCCTCGCTTCCACCCCTATATCCGGCAAGCAAGAAGAACAATTTGCCTCCTCTACCTAATAAGAAAAATGATGCAATGCTAGAAACAGTTTCAAGTAATCATCATCACCATCATCATCATCTTACGGAAGAAGCGGATGAAGACGAATCGTGCTCTGATCAACCTTCAGATGTAGATTCGTCTTCTATTTCTACTTCTTGCAATGAATCAACTCCTTCTCAATCTCGACGGTTTTCCTCCTGCTCCTTGAATCTTCCCGAAGAAAGTGGCAACACCCAACAAGGAGGCGGAGGAGGTAGTAACGCTGTTGTCCAAGCAACAGCATGGGGTATGGTGATTGTGACAGCAAGTTCTGGGGGAGAGATAAGGGTGTATCAGAATTTTGGGTTACCTGTTAAGGCCAATCGTCAGACCAGTCTCTTTATTACATAGTACATGCAAAATCATGCAATTCTGGATGCATTTTGTTCTAATACAGACATGTTTTATTGCATAATTTGGTTTAGAAAGATATGAAAACATTGTGCTAGCTAGCTTCTTGTAGGTAACGCGTGCCCATTAATGCTTGATTTTAAAAGGATAATGATTCCTAATCTACTACTTAATTGGTAGAAATGGTTACAGATAACACTAAAATATACACTATGTAACAGCCCGACCCCATAGGGTCCGAGGTCGTTACACTTAAATGCCCTCCAAACCTAGTATTGTCCTCACAAATGAACACAAACTTTTTATCTCAGACTTTGTCCTCACTAGTGCACACCCTGAGAAACTTCTCGGGAGGACCACCCATCGCAAGATGCTTCCTTGGAAGCACGCTTAACTTGAACTTCTTAACAGATGAGTTCCCTTAAAGGGAGATAATCTCATTGATATGAGTAATACTATTAATCCTTTTAAACTAATCTCAAATATTACAATTCCCCACACTTAAGAACGCAACATTCTCAGTGCGCCCATAAACTAATCTCAATCAAACCTTAGAATCATCCCTTGGTCAGTGCATGTCCGATATCCACCAGATCATCACATTGTCGCATGGTTGCTCTCATACCACTTGTTAATACTTGAGATCAGTTTAAATCAACTTTCCTATCGTGTTTGACAAACCTTATGATTCATATTCTTGATCCTTTGCATATGTCCCAAACCATAGTGCAATACTTGAGATCAATTTAAAAGGATTAATAGTACTACTCATACCAACAAAGTGCATAGGTGACCCCCAAGGATTAATGCATCTCCTTTTAAGGAGGCTCATCAGTTAAAAACTCCAAGTTAAGCGTGCTTGCACGAGAATAGTCATGGAATTGGTGACCCCAGTGAAGTTTCTCGATCGGGGCGTGCATGAGTGACGAAAAAGTGCGCATTTAAGACTTGCGTTGATTTATGGAGACAATACTAGAGATCTGAAGAGTAACTACCTCAACCCCGTGAGGTCGGGGTGTTATAGTGACGGCACCAAATCAGTAACATTAATGACTCCATTATAATTTTATCCAAATTAACCCATTAATGAAAAAGCACTACCAACCTACTCGCGGCCACAAGTGCAGTCATTGGAATACTAGGCCACAACTATGCGAACTCAAGCGGTCCCTATAACACTAGTACCCTAGCCGTTGTAACGGGAGTCATAGCTGTTGTCACAGGAACCTTATCTGCGGTCACCGAAGCGTAACTCTAGTCATAATGACCGGACATTATGAACAAATAATAACTAAATACTCCATCCGTCCCAAATTATTTTGCAAAGTCAACATTTTTTAATCAGCTCATAATAAAATTCAATACTCTCTATTGTTAATTAATTCAATTTTTAATTAAAATATACATATTCAGAAACTACATTGAAATATCTTCAAAGTTACAAACTCCAAACTACAATATAATTAAAAATTAACATCCTAATTAAGTAAACAAAATCAAATTATTTGACTAAGGAAAGTCAAATTTGCAAATGGATGTAGATAGAAGGTTCTACGTCCCATTAGAATGTTCCCGGTTTGACCTACACACATATTAAAGAAATAAACTTACCAGAGGGTAAATTTTACTCTTTTGATACCTTTTCGACACTGTTTCGACACTTTTTGACACTGTTTGACAATATTTTACACTGTTTGACCCTGTTTTGATGTAGGATAACTTTCCATTTAGGAAAATGAAAACTTTTCGATGGAACATCCAAAAAAGGAAAACGGAAACATTCCAATGGGACGGAGGAATATTTATTACACCATGAAAAGAATATAAACAACTTTCTATTAGGGAGTAATTTATATCTTGTGCCCATATCTCTACTACGTGGTGTAGACTTTGACCAGTGTTCTAAATTGCGCCGCCTAGGCTTACCTAGGCATGATGCGCTGGATATATGCCTCACATGCACCATATTCACGGTGAAAGGGCCTCCCATATGAGTTGTACCTACACTGTCAAATGCACCTATTTTTCTGGTGTGGAACTTCGAATTGGAAGCGTGAAATGTAAACAAAAAAGTAAGGGGTGGGCATGATCCGGAATGGTCCGGTAAATTGGTAAAACTCGTAATATATCCGTGAGGTTTTAACGGTCCGGTACAGTCCGGTTCCAAGGATAGAACCGTTCGGTACCATGTCGTTTCGGAACGGTACAAAACGGTACGGTACAATGCCAAACACGTGCTAAATTTTTTGAACAAATCTTACGATTAGTAAATATTATCACACCAACCAACTCACATGAAATGTTGAAATAAATACAAGAAATTGCATACATAGTACTAAAATTCACAAATACACAAATAGTGCAACACAACTAAGAAAAAATATAGCAAAACGATGATGCACGAGATAAATATCATTTTTAATTTACTAAGTTCATGTGAAAATATAAAAACGAATATCATCAAATTGTTGAATATAATAGAAATCTTCAACATTCTTCTTCTTCGTTCTAGGTTAAATATTACTCTGTAGTTCTAATTTAATTTATAGTTGAACCTTGAAAGCTAAGATTTAAACCATATTAATTAATTTGTAAAAAATGCACAAACATGATACAACAAAAAAGTCATGTACACTACATTACTAGAAATAAATAATCATTAATGATTTCTAAAAATTTAATATTCTTTCAATACATACCAAAATATAACATAAATTATCTAAAAAGAAAAACTATATATATATATATATATATATATATATATATATATATATTTATACCCTTATATATAAAGTGTGTAAGAAAGTTAGTTTCGTTGTTTATACGTTGCTACAGTGCAACGGAATAGACTACTTTTACGTCCGTCTCTGCTAACTGAAGTTTTCCGTTTTGTGCCCTCTCATTTGGGCAAGCACATTGACACCTGCCCATAAATGTCGCAGTAGCTATTTAGTCGGTTAATTGAGGCGATGCAGTGAAAATATCTGCCTGACACGAGAAGACCACCACGATCCCACGCCTTATCCCTATGTGCAGCCGATTCCTACAAGAAGACCACCACGATCATTTCATCCGGAATACCGTCCTTTGGGTTCTCCAATTGTTCTTCCGTCATTGTGAGTCATGTTCTTCTTCTTTTCTTTGTTTATTGCTGCTGCGCCTGCCCTTTTCTTAGTTTTTTTTTAACGGTGCGGCTTATGTTCATTACTTTGGCTCTCTGATTTTGATTTCAGGCAGTGTGATTTCTTGAATTTTGATATTCCCCTCCCTGTCGCACATACACTCCATTTGTCACTTTGTTTATATGCACATAGAACTGTGTGCTTACACTGTGTTGTGAAGTTTGTATTTCAATTTCCCATAAATGTTTTGAAGTGCATAGGGATTACATGTGAGTGCTTCGAAGATTTTGAATTTTGAATTATTTTCCCCTAAGAAATCTACCCAGTCAGTCAGATTGTTTGTGCCTTGCTATTCAAGGAAGTATCGATTTTTTTACCACATGAACCGCTCTGTATGTTGTACTTACCCTATGTTAACTTCAATTTGTATGTATACTTAACGCCGGATTATGTTATTTGGCTACACGTCTTGCGTTGAATTTTTTTTTTATTCTTTCGAAATGTGTCTATACTGTTTGTGTTTGGGTTTCCCATAATTTTTTTTTGATTTATAGTATTTTGTATTCACGCTGTTGAATTTTGATGTTTTTTCGCAACTGACATCTACCCACAAATAACTAATAAGGCATGCTTTAAAGAATGTTTTACAGTAACTGGAGAAATTCTCAATTGAAACTTTTAATGAACAATTACGGCTGTGTCTGTCACCTTAAATTGATCTGATATAAAAACTGATTTCACATTAATTTGTGTGCTTACATTAATACTGTAAGTACACAAACAATTATGTCTGTACCTGTCGCAATGCTGCATATTTTATAATCAAACCTGAAATTACACGTTTAAAAGTTGTGTTTGCACATCAAACTTTGTGTTTGCACTTCCTTGACTTGAATTTGTATGTACAATGAAGGTCAGATGATGTTATTTGGCTACCTGTCTTGCGTTGAATTGTTTGCCTGGCCTTTCTAAATCTGTCTCTAATGCTTGTATTTGGATTTCCCATAAATTTTGTTTATCTACATCCAATTGCACACAGTTGCTTCCAGAATTTTAAATTTTGAGTTTCCCCCCACAAATGTTTTAGTTACACACAAATCCCAGTTTGTTTATCTAACTAAAGATGGATGTTTTGAAGAATGTTTTACAGTAATGGCGTAAGAACAGTTTGTTCTCTTAATAACATTATTATTTGTCAGTTTGTTTGTATGCACGTCAGACTGTGTATTTGCGTTATCTTAACTTCAGTTTGTATCTACACTGCAAGTCAAATGATGGACCATCCGAAATCTTTATGTGATGTTTGTATTTGGATTTCCCCTAATTGCTTTTTCCTGCTTACAATTGCATGCAAGTACTTCCAGGATGTTGTTTTTTAATTTTTTAATCCTTTATGTTTGATTTTATTTTTTTAAAAAGTCATTGGCAGTCACTACGCTTATCTCCGATTTGGATATTGTTGACGTTTCATATGGTTTTTTGTTTTTACCTCATCATTTTGTAATTTCATTATGATGTTGAGTCTTTGTGTTTCTCTCTGTATGTTAACAGATCCTGCTGGCACACTACGTCATTTCCTGAAATTGTGGGTATTTTATTCTTACATCCATACATTCTAACCTTCTTTTCAACTGGCAGTTATTATCCACATGTTTGTACCTTGTTCATTATGTATCATTACATATTCATCGTTTAATGTTGAATATACATCGTTACATGTTCATAGTTACATATTTTCCCGATTATATTCCTTCATCAATGTGTTTCTATATGTTAACTACTATTGTTGCATTGAATTTCTCGTATATTCCTGGTTGTAATCATTGAAGAGGTATCTCACCTTGGTGGTATCTCTTAGTGGTCCTTTTAATCTAGGCATTGGGAACATAGTGGCTATTGGCTGTGTTGTGTGAATTTGTTCCTTTTCCACTTTACCTGTTTTCAATTTTTTCCCCTCACACCTCGAACATAACTTTTTTTTGTATACTTTGCTAATTCCCATTGTTGTGCATGGTTAGTTTGCATTATCATATCTTGCCCCCACATTTCCCATTACCATCTTTGTGAGGATGTTGTTGAATCCCGTAGCGGGTTGAATACAATATGATTTCGCTAGGATACACATAAGTTGCTTTCTTATTTCGATTAGTGTTTGAAGACCGTTTGTGTCGTCATGTATTCGCGCAATTTTTTTAATGGGTCGACCTCGTGGCTCAGTCAGTCACCTTTCTTCAGAAGAACAACATGAACGGGAACTAAAACGCCGACGCCTGGCATACACGCGCTCAGTCAGTCATTATGTATCTGCTGCCAGTGCAGTTTCTCAAGGTCTGCCCCCATTTAAGCAGACTTCTTTCTATATACTTTGAACAAACGCCTTTTTTTCCTCGCAACTAATTTGCTTTAGCTTCTTTTCCTCTACCTTTGGAACCTAAACACTATAACAATGATATGTTTGCCACTGCTTATTGACTTCTCCTGTTGCCTTTTCCGTTTACTCGTAACTTTATCTCCCAAAAAAACTACAACACCATTGATTTTTATTGACTTGTGTACGCATCATTCGTCTGCGCACTATATTGGTGTCTTCGTCCATGAACCTGTCAATTATCTTAATGCCAAATCGACCTGTATTTCCAATCCATCTAAACATGGTTATTGTTGTATTTCTATTCGTATCATACAACCGTGTGGATAAATTCGAACACCACTTTTAGATCCCCCATTTCAAGGGGAGTGCAGCAGTTCTACTTCCTTGAATAACAACGTATATCGACTTCACAATATACCTGATTGTTTGTTTTGTGGTGCTGAACGACTTCAATATGAAGTTGCAAGCATGTGCTGCATCAAGGGTGACGTCGTTCTTACATCTACTGAAATGCCAGAACAATTGATTCGGTTGTTCACCGCCCATGACCCATTATCAAAACACTTTCGTTCATGTGTGCGCACATATAACAATACTTTTGCTTTAACATCAATTGGCATCTACAACTATGATAAAAACCTTTGTCGTCGAAATCAAGGTATATATACGTTTAGGGTTCAAGGGCAGATATACCACTTCATAAATGACTTACTTCCTGATGGGTGTCCGACTCGTAATCTCCAACTCTATTTCTACGACACAGACTACGCTCTTACTAACAGGATGGAAGCGACAGAATGACTTGACAAAGAAGTGATATGTGTATTGATGGAGGTCATGCGTGCGAACCCATACGCACAATTCTTTAAGACGTTAAACGATCTAGATCAGTCAGATGAGTTTTCCATTGTTCTCAATGGAAATCCGCAGCTTGATCAACGCGTGTACAACCGACCAACTTCATCTCAGGTTGCTGCAGTCTGGGTGGAAGATGGGGATCAAGGGAGGGGGGTTTCGAATAGAAATATACATGTCTACGCCCATAGTGGCCGGTCACAGAACATTCATTATTATTATGGTTGTTATGACCCCCTTCAGTATCCACTTTTGTTTCCTCTAGGAGAAACGGGCTGGCATGAGGGGATTCCGAAAGGGCCTCCTTCCTTTGAGCAAAGTACTTCAGCCCCTTCAGCGTCACTTGTCATCAATAGTGATCCACTTCAAACAGATGAATCATTAATTGCAGGGGAAGAACAATTGCTTCATGCAGGCAAGAAAAGACATTCAATATCTTGTCGAGAATATTATGCATACAAGTTGCAACTTCGTCATGGAAACACGTCATTCATTATGCATTCTGGTCGCCTCTTTCAGCAATACATAGTGGACATATATATATTAAGATTGAGACGCAAAGGCTTGATTATTATCGTAGTAAACAACGTGAATATCGTGGGGACACATTCCAGGGTTTGGTTGACAGCGTCGGTGCGGGTATAGAGAACACTAACAACGTCGGTCGGCGTGTGATGCTTCCTGCGTCATTCATTGGCGGGCCACGTGACATGCGTAGTCGGTACATGGATGCAATGGCTCTTGTACAGAATTATGGCAAGCCAAATTTGTTTATTACGATTACTTGCAATCCTAATTGGCCTGAAATTAAAGACCGACTAGCATATGTTGATGAGGCTCAGAATTGTCCCGACCTTGTTGCGCGTGTCTTTCGGGCGCGACTTGAGGAATTCAAAAAAGACATAATTTCAAAGGGTTTATTTGGCAAAGTAGTTGCATACACATACGTTATTGAGTTCCAGAAGAGAGGTCTCCCCCATGCTCATTTTCTACTCACACTATCCAGGGAATGCAAAATATCAACTTCTTTACGTTGTGATCAGTTGATTACTGCTGAACTACCAGACCTTGTTCTAACTCCTGACCTGTATGAACTTGTGAAAAGGCACATGATACATGGTCCTTGTGGTGAGATGAACCCGCAATGCCCTTGCATGATTCCAACACATGGCTTGAATACGTCTAAATGCAGAAGTAAATTTCCACACCCCTTTTCTCCTACCACATTGTTTGATGATAATTGCTTCCCTACGTACAGAAGACGTGCTTCAAACATTACTGTTGACGTGCGAAAACATCGCCTTGACAATCGCTGGGTTGTCCCTTATAACACCCAACTATTGTACAAGTACAGTTGTCACATAAATGTGGAGGCTTGTGCAAGCGTACGCTCAGTTAAATACATATACAAGTACGTATACAAAGGACACGATAGGGTGAGCATGTCGTTGGCAGAAAACAAAGAAGATCAAGTCATCGACGAAATTTCTGATTTTCAAAAAGCACGATGGGTTTCTGCTCCTGAAGCTGCGTGGCGCATATTTAGCTTCCTAATCTCCGAAATGCGTCCTGCTGTCCTTCAATTGCAAGTCCAATTGGAAAATTGCCAATATATTACCTTCTACGGCAACCAACACATAACATACATCACAGAAGCGGCCGATTCAATGAAAACAATGTTAACACAATTTTTTGCCATGAACATGTTTGACCAGGTCGCAAAAAACCTACATCTTCTTTATGTTCAATTCCCACATTATTTTGTATGGAATGGGCAACACAAGCAGTGGACTCAGCGCAAACGAAAGGAAGTCATTGGCAGGCTTGTTTCTGTGAATCCTGTTGAAGGCGAGCGTTATTATCTGCGACTCTTGCTTTCCAATGTCCGAGCCCCAACATCATTTCACAATCTCAGGAAAATTGACAACAATGCAATACCCACGTATAGAGCCGCAGCTGAGCGCCTAGGATTATTGACGGGTGATTTTATGATACGGGCCTCCCTTGATGAGGCAGTCTTGTTTCAATTGCCATCCAGTTTACGCAAATTGTTTGCCACTCATTTATGTTTTTCAGATGTACCGAACCCACGAGCGCTTTGGGAAGAATACAAGCCCTATTTATGTGAAGACCTTGCTAGGTTTCAGCCAAATCCAATTGCTGAAAAAAATACCCTCATATTGCTAGGTACTCTGTATTCTGAAATGGGTAAAGATATTGATTCTTTTGCCTTGGTTGATGTCCAAGTTCATGAGACTCTCACAGAGGGTGGCACCCGTGAAATGTTGGCGGAACTTAATATAATTGTCAGCAATGAAGATCTCAACAGTATCTCGGCCTTAAATGCTGAACAACACACAACATTTGATTGCATCATGGAGGCTGTTTATACTTGTCAGGGAGGTGTCTTCTTCGTTGATGGCCCGGGGGAACTGGTAAAAGCTTCTTGTACAGATGCTTACTTGCTGCAACTCGAACAAACAAGTGGATAGCACTTGCAACCGCCAGTTCAGGTATTGCTGCATCTATTCTTCCTGGAGGTCGAACTGCCCACTCGCGTTTCAAATTGCCCCTTGACGGGGAATCAAAGTACACTTGCAATATTGGCAAACAATCTTCTGAAGCACGTCTTCTCCGAGAAGCACGCCTTATTTTGTGGGACGAAGCATCCATGGCAAACCGCCTAATAGTTGAAAGTTTTGATACCACCATGCGAGACATACTAGACACTGATGCGCTTTTTGGAGGGCGTGTTATTGTGTTTGGCGGTGATTTCAGGCAAACATTGTCGGTTGTGCGTTCAGGAACAAGGCATGATTTTGTTGACGCTTGTTTGCTCAGATCAGCAACAATTTGGCCACATGTTCACCGCTTACGCCTTGTTCATAATATGCGTGCCCATGAAGACCCCGATTTTTGTGCTTATTTATTACGTATTGGCAATGGGACGGAACCTACTACACCTTCAGGCCGAATCAAAATCCCTTCCAACTTTCTTATTCCATGGGTTAGTGAAAATGTGTCCCTCTCTTTGCTGTTTTCAGTTGTCTTCCCAGATTTAAGCTTGTTTCAAAGTGACCCTTACTCCCTGCTAGCGCGCACTATACTGACGACAAAGAATGACATAGTAGATTTTATCAATTCAACTTTATTACGCAAATTCCCTGGAGAAGAACACACGTTCCTTAGTCATGATGTTCCTCTTGATTCAAAGAACGCACATTGTGAGGACTATTTGCACACCCTATCCCCCACTGGATTACCTCATCATAAATTGACATTGAAACATAATTGCCCAATAATGTTGCTTCGCAATCTTAATCCTTGCAAAGGTTTATGTAATGGAACCCGTCTACTTTGTGATTCATTTGGAGATCACATTTTGAGTTGTTACATTGCTACTGGCGATTATAAGGGGAACCATGTTTTCATTCCTAAAATCCCCCTTGAAGTTTCTAGGGATGACAACTGCCCTATTCCATTTAAACGCACCCAGTTTCCTGTCAAGGTTTGCTTAGCAATGACAATTAACAAGTCACAGGGACAGACACTTGATTTTGTTGGCATATATTTGAAAGAACCTGTTTTTTCTCACGGACAGCTTTATGTTGCAATGTCAAGAGCTCGAAATGCACAATCAATTAAAATACTTATTTGTCCTGACATTCCTGACCTGCTGCTCACTAATACAACACCCAACATTGTATTTGAAGAAATATTACATTTGATAAACTAGGTTTGTGTTTATTTATTACATATTTCAATTTTATCATCCCTCATATTTACATACCTTTATTATTATACATTAACCTACTTTCCTTACTAATGCAGTGAAACACTCCATCCATGGCAGCTGAACTACCCATCGTCGCTATCTTTCCTCAAACTCATCCATGGAGCTGTCGGGTTACATTGGTAGAGAAACAAAACATCCGTACTGCAAAAACTTCCCCAATGAAGTTTATGCCGATGATACTAATGGACTCTGCTGTAAGTTTTATTTTGATTTACAACTTGTACTTCTTTGCATCATTCTGCATGTTCATTCTCTTGTTTGTATGGTGTATTCTGTATAGGGGAATAAAGTGCAGGCTACTGCCTTCAAAGGTGATATTGAAGGTATTGATCAGCACCTTGCGTTGTATTCCACCTACCTTGTTTCGAATGCGTACGTCAAACCAATCACCGATATGCGTTTCTGTGTTGACGGAGCATATCCATATGTTTGGTCATTCACGCGGCGCACTTTAATCCAAGATGTGCCTATGGAGGAGGGAAGAGACTTCCGTCAGCTGGCTGAGGCAGACACCATCCCTTTTACCGACATATACACATCTTACTTACATGACGCACGTATCAGTAAGTCTCTATTCTCTATACATACACATACCTACACTTTTGCCTTCAATTGTCTATGTAATATATTACAACCACAAAAAAAAAAATTGCAGATATTCTAGCTGCAATAGTAAAGAAATTACCTCGGACGTTTGTATTTTCCAATTCCATTCAGAAACCAGCCTGGGACGTAGTTCTCGTTGACACAATGTACACTCTACCTTCAGTTATCTATCTTGGCCACATCCCCACTCCCCACTCTCCCACATTCATCTCATTTTGAAGTTTTTGTTTGCATAGGTGCATGCCAATTGCACTGACAGTGTGGGAAGATTTCGTTACTCGCCACGGTAGTGCAATTGATAAGTGTTTAGAAAATGGTGATTTCCCACTTATTCTCATTCACAGGGCTGCCATAAATCTGTTTCAAGGTCGCACCAACAACAATCACATTTTTTTCACGTTCTACAATCAATGTTTTATATGAATACTCCACAGCCTGTTTTTTTTTTTGCCTGATTGTTTTACATTTTAATGCCAAACATTTAGGTCTGTCGCTTTCAACACGTTTTGATTGCCACGTCGAACTGAACCCTGACGGAGAACGAGCACTGCAATTGAAGAAATGGTACATTCCTATTCCCTCTCTATGCATTTAGTAAAGTATCAAATATTTTAAAGCACAATATCATATTTCATTACCGTTTACATGTTACACCAGGGTTAACGACAACAAAGGCAAAATCAATGATGTGGTGTACGCGAAGAAATATGACAACGCACTTGTAGTTTTTTCCAACCCTCTTTCCCAACCACTGACCGCGCTCACAGATTTGGAAAGTTCCCTTGCTGAGGTACGATACCATGTTGGAAAAATAGATTTTCTTATCCTTAGTATACTTTAACATCCTCTTTACCATTGTCTTTCCTTCATCCTGATACAGTCCCCTATTGTGTGGGTTTTCGCCAAATTTCAATTGTCGGACACTTTAGAGGACGGGTCTTACATTGGTTGCGATTACTGCAATCGCAAAGTCCATGGAGCAGAGGGCGTGAATTTTCAATGTTTATTTTGTGGCCAAAAAAGTGGCACTACTGTGAAAAGGTACACCCACCTACCAACGTTGTTACCATTGTTTGGTGGAACCTTCGCTGACACATTACAATACATACAGATTCCGCCTGAACGCTACATTAAGCAATGAATGTAGGAATATAGTTGTCACCTTGTTCACAAATGACGTAATGCAACTACTGAACTTTGTGAAGATGGAGTCGGACGATGACATTGATTTGGAACGTTTCAGCACAAAACTAGCTAACATCACCACTGTTGTTGGAATAAAAAAAACAAAAGAAAACGATGAAGGGCTTATGGGCAATCCATACACTGTAGCATGTGTCAGCCTTGTTGAAGATATCTGCCCTGGCTCCCCGATTACCCTTGCACCATCAGAAACTCAAGCCGGCCCATCAGCCCGTGCAAAGAGGAAACTAAATTTGAAAAGCCTCACTCCACTGCCTACTGCTCAGAAATGCTCAGCAACCTCAAACGTTGTGCAACCAACCATTGTCACAGAAGATTCCCTTACAAATCTGCGTTCCGCAAAACGCAAAAATAGCGAGGACTGACGTAGTGTTGACATCTTTTTTGCGTACCCAAGGGTCACTCTTGCAGTCTTTCAAATAAAGCGCCGTTTATACAATAACGCTTGACTGCAATCTTGTAATACCCACTTTTTGCCCAGTAACATAGTGCATATTAGGGACAAATTAACAACACTGGTACTACCTCATTACGTCCTGCACCCTGCATACGACTGCCTTCCATGTCATATCGTAATGCTGAACACATTGTAAATATTGACTCATTTTGCTTCCCTGTTCATATGAATATAAATATCCCGTTATGTACACTTTATATTTCACACAGACCACTCGGGTCCTTTATTGTTATTTTTTTTAATGCAGTTCCACGTCATTGAAACATGTAGTACACCACTACCCCCTTCCTCCCCCATTCACCCACCATTTTTAAAAATTGTTGTTTTGTCAGGTCCTGTTTATCACCCAACCTTTACCACTACGGTATTCACACTTACACTATTTTCACCCAGGTTTCTCTTTTCATTTTTTCTCTTTTCCACAAATGGGAGGGACTACATTACCACACCAGTACAATTACAATTATTGCACATTCATATGTAAGCACATCTTATTTCATGTTTTCTTTTTACATCTTTCCCTGCATGCATTCGTCAACGTACATACACACCAACAACGATGGATACGTTGTATACCAATCCAAATTTTTTACATTCGCATTTCCTAACGGAGATAATCTATGTTAAAAGGGTAGCATGAAATATATTTTTCGTACTCATTTCCCATTACATTGTATGCCACTGCCATCATTCCTTTTTAATACATTCAATGACATCAAACATGTCCGCATACGTTATTTATAAATTTCATAACTTCTTAACCAACATTGTTTCTTATTACCCTCGATATACCCTTGTAGCCTTACTCATACCCCCACTATTACTATACACTTGGTCGATTTGTGTATAAGAGTACTCTAACAGTACTTAGACTACATCACATTAGCAATATCATTCTCCTCCTATGTACTCTTATTCATGTCCCATTCTTCTGTATATGTTCAGCACTTTTACATATACGTAACCATACGTCAACCCAATGACCGAACATATTTGGGGCCCTAGGAATAAAATAAATTTCTTCTGTGACGACGCCTTCTGCGTAGTCTTTCAAACGGCCAGTTCTGACATGTTGAAGATGAATATCTTCCTCCACCGACATAGTCTCCCACATCCTGCTACAGGTACGCTATCTACTACATCACTTGTACTTACATTTCGTTTATCTACAAAACCATTTATGTGGAAATAATTTTTAAATTTTATAACTTTCTTAACTTCTATGTTTGTCTCATTAATGGAAGTCATTTAGATGTCATGTTACGGCCTCTACTGTTACACACACAAACATAAATGTGATATTGTCTCACCGTATTTATCGTTCCCTTTTTCTAAGTACATTGAGGAGAGGAGGTAATTATTTTACTTTTTTGTGGTTGTACTTGAAGTTACCTTTCCATCTTAATTCAATAGGATGTCTGTTTTTTTCTCTGGCCAATTACATGTATATTTATGTTATTACACAATTTGAAGCCTGCAGCTTAGCTCCTTCAACTGCTACGAAAGTGTATTTTAGGTCAGTTCAGGTTATTTTACTCTTTTGGTATATTCAAATCTTTGTTTGGTTTTTGGTGCAATGTGTATGATTGTTTTTCTTCGTTGCAGATACAATTTAAGGATTCTTATAGAGTAAGTTGAATAACGCTAGCACGTCAGCCCAAATGAATCTTAATTTTCTGCTCATACTTCTCTTCCTTTTAGGTGAGGAACTAACCTATAACTATTTTTTTGCATTGGTTTTTTTTTGCCTGTATGCGTAGATGCTCTTGTTGCATTGTCATCAGTGTCACAGCAGGTACTTAAAACGGGGATTAGTGCCACATGTAATATTTACCCAGTAAAGGAACAAGAAAACAAATACCTTTTTTTAGGCAATACATTGTTTCATAGATATGAGAAATAATACAAAAAAAACTACTACTACTGTCAATATTGTTGCTGACTATTTACGGATTCTTTTTTTTTTCAAAGTTTACAATACTAAAATCTACCTATGTACATCCATGTTATTAAACATTTATTTCATAACTCAACTCATGTGTTTCCCAGGAAATTAATTTTTATTTCCGGACATTACATTTATTATTTAGCCATTATAATATTATGTATAATTACGTTTGTCTTGATTACTTGTGTTAGTGCAGGAACATCATACAAGTAAAATAGAAAGATTTAATAAAGAAACATATGATGCCATCATAACGATGGTAAAAGGCTTTATGATCAGCGAGGTATTCTTCTTTCTCTTTGTATCTGTTATATGGATCTCATATTCCTTTACATATATCTGCAAACTTGATGTATTCATTTTGTAATTTATTCAATCTGATTTTCAGACAACAAAGTATTTGGCTAAATAACAACGTACTAAAATGTATTATTAACATTGGAAACAAGAATGTCCGATCCGAGGCTTGCATATAAGTGATGGACATTTCCAATTCAAAGCGCCATGGTTTTCTCTCGAGGTCTGATCTTTTTTTGTTTTTTTATTCCGAAATTTAAATTCATATAATCAAAAACTCACACGCATTGTTTAAATGCTAATCATTTTATGTTTAAAGTATGTTGTAATATTAACCAATATACTTTTGCATGCCTATTAGAGGGTGCATTGTCATCCAGCAGTTAAACCCTTCATTTCATCTCATACTCAGTCTGTTCGGGCATACCGTATACACCATTTCATCCTATGTAAGTTTTGAAATCCATGTACGCCTAATTGCTTCTGGTTCTATTAATCCATTCAATTCCAGTTACGTATACAAGCCCACATCAAGTTGGTAACATTAAAATGTGATTTTATCTTTCCTTGTGTGGTTAGTTATTGTTATGATTAACTGAACATAATTTCAATTCAAATTGTTTCTGTTTTACAAGGAGAATTCACATTCAGAAAAAAAAATTAACACTTGGGTTCATGCCACCACATTTTCAAATCATTACAGTATTGAATAGTGATTTTATAGGATTTGTTGTATAATGAGCATGAACTACTTGTAATTAATGTTTGTGATAACCAACACAGGTGACGAACACAGACATAAAAAAGTTCCATATCTGTTTACTCACATTTCCCATCGCCAAATCTTTCCAGCCTTTTTTATGGTATTACTTTACCCTGGACAGACACATTGAGTTCATTTTACATTTGTTTTCTATTCAATATTCAGAAAATTTAAACTTTTTATTCTTTGTTGGTGAAATTGAAGTTGCCAAGACCTTGGATACTCTGAAAAGGTGCAGTCCTAAATTCATTTGAGTTCATCTTTTAAACAGCCTCATCAGTATAATTCGAGAATGTTGAATAGCTTATATAGAAGACGTCCATACAGATGAATTGCAAACACTTGTACAAATTAAAGTTTCTGTGTGCTATTACGTACTAACACTTTTCTTCACTGTCTTGTTTGCGTAGTCCACAATACATGTGCCATGCATGTTTGCGTTAAACGGGATTCAGGCATGGCAAATTATTTGTTGGCTTCCACTGAAGTTCATATGATTAATGCCTATAATTGTTTTTGTAATTGACCGTCTAAGTGCCCCTTTATTTTTTTAAACGCAATGGATACAAACCAAATCCAAAATTTTAAGTGATTACACTTTTTTGGGCCATCATTTTAAACCCCACAATTATATGAGGTGCTTTTGTGATAAAATCGAATTATAAACGTACACAGTTTGTAAGTCCCATTATAAAAGCACCAACTTGACCGGCCAATCATCTACAAGGTGCCGCCCATTCTTATCCCAAACCGTCTATTTCCCTTCTCCCTTCAACCGACCCTTCCCATTCTCCCTATCATTCTCAGTCGCCTCTTCTTTCCTTCCACCCGGTTCCCTGTTTCTGCCTATCCTCTCCTCACACTGCAACACAATTTATCACAGGTAAGTTATTCGCTCAACTTCCCATTGCCGATCCTCTCCGCATATTGTCTGCATTGCTCTTTGCTTTACTTTCCATTCTTATAGAAAAGTTCATCTGCATTTCCGAAAGTTCATATACATTTTCGAAAACCGAAATGCAGACAGTATGCGGAAAGGCCCTTGAACCACTCTGAACTGCATGCGTCCATCGTGTTGCTTCCCCTCATCCTCGTATTTTTCCTTATTCACCATGATGTTTTTTTCGTTTTATTCATATTGGCATGACTAAGTAGGTGCTTTATAAACGCAACAACTGCTTATTCATTGTTCAAAGCAAACTTTATTTCTGATTTTATTTGTATTTGTGAATGCCAGGATCATTTTACTTCTTCTTTTATTTACAAAACTTGACACTTGCGTATACTCTACAGTATTTTCAAAGTCTAAGCTACGTTTAAAAAAGTGGGTAAAATAAAAAGGCTATGAAGTTCCTCATTAAAATGCTTGGGAGGGATTGTTGTAGTTCTAAATACTACATTTGCTCTGCTACTTAGTTTTATTTTCCATTTATCGACAATTTTTAATATTTCTTTTCAAAAAGTTTAGTTGCTCAGTGCCAATTCCAGGTTTTGTCTTGCCTACGCTTCACTGCTGCTATTGTTTCGTTGTTTCTCTGTTACTTATTCATTACAAGACTTTACCATGTTTCTTTACACATGCCACTTCGCGTAACACATACACATCACTTCCTTAAAGTATGAATACATTAAAGAATTCAAACAAACATATGTACTTATTCCATTGCATGCAACCTTTTTCCGGCAATGTCCAAAAACAATGAAACAATTCAACTACCAATGTTCACACACTTTATCATCCACATTACATGCTTTTCATTGCATTCATTTTGGTAGCTTCTTGCCCTGCCGCGTTGCTATGGACCTGTTCAGCACTTGTACTGTGCACACTGCCACGGACAGTGTGCTTGGTAATACACTGACATATTTCCTACATACTGTTCATGGGAGAAAAATTTCGATTGCTGTCCTCAGTCAAACTTCCACCTTGGGCGATAACTGCAATGCAACGATAGAGTGGAAGCAATTTCTGGCAGTTTCGGGTTATGACAGACTCCTTCCCACACGCTTCAGGAACAAAGGGGAATTTGAGCACAAAATGAACCACTTCCTAAGACGCGGTCTTATCTTGCCACCACCTGCAGGTCAGTCCATTTTGTAATTGCTTTTAATTCATATGTTCAGCAACCATTTTGATTTACTTTTTCACTTGACAACTGCAACTATTTTAAATGTTTTCATCTCTTCTTCATCCTTAATAGCCTGCCCGAGAAATGGCACAATACATTACCCTGATGTGTTACAATTCTCTCTGGTATGGTGTCTCCTAAAATTCCAGGACTTTGACACATTGGTAAATTAAACATGCTCCATTCATTACACTGTTTTCAACCTTCCTTCATCCGTAACACACTAAATATTGTTTTATTTCTTTCATCTGCTTTAGCAAATACCTCCTTGCATGCACCGCCATTTATTCGAACACACCAAAGCAGAACTTGTCCTGAGATATGGAACTACTTCATCAGCATTCCCTCTCGAAGCCTACACTCTAAAACATGAATTTGCTAATTTCCTTGATGAAAATGAAATCCCATTCGACACCTACATTTTACTCCGCCACACCGGGAATTTCATCTTTGATGTGCTTATGTTTGATACAGAAGGCTTTTCCAGGAACATTGGTACACCACTCAATGCTACCTTTGACCCTGTTCTTCCTGGAGGTAAATTACCTACACCTTCTTCATTTCTTTTAAAATACCAGCTTCCTATAACTGCTTCGTATATTTATTTCTGTTTTCCTGCCCACACAGAACACTTCTTCGTATACATTCAATCTGCACTTCCGAACTGCTCATATGCAAAACTGTTTAATGCACCGTCATTCCTCTATGTACCCTCCAAAATTGCAGCGGTACTATTTTCCTTTCTTCCTTATTATGTGGAAATATGTTTTTGAAAACAAACTATTTTCAATTCCATTGAATTGTTTTATTCTTTTCAGGTAACTTGTGAGGCATTCCTCAACACATGCTGTGATCAAAGTGGTCGGGTATTGATCTTGCATGGCACAAAAGAGGACTACTTCTTGGGGAGAGAAATTGATCTACTACAAGAAATAAAATCTGCTTTCCACATTAACCCGGACTCCACCCTTGCATTTTTTAGACATAATCGCGGCAAAGTTAGCCTCCTAATCATTTCGGCTTGCGGCGTTGAAGAACCACCCCGCAATTATCACACATACGAGATTGGAAGCGTTGTTTGCACTTCCACTCTTACCCAAACCTGAACTCTATTCAATATTAACATCATTTAACGTTGCTCACTTTTGGCTGTAATGTTTTCATTTTCATTTTCACGCACCCTACTTTAGCCTACTTCTCCCATACACCACCCATGCACTCCACTTCCTTATCCATCATAAACTACTGTTTCCTTCTCATTCAATGTTAACTTTCTGCTTTTGCTCACATCTTATGCACACAATTTATTTCTTAATTTCCTTATACAATTGTCTTAGAGTACTCAAGGCTTATTACTGTTACACATTTTTCAGCCACTTTTATTTTTCCTTTTTCATTCGTTGGGCACTCAACCTCGCGCAAAGCGCGTGGAAATGCTAGGGGTATAAAATTGTTGGTCTAGATCTATTGATATAGAAAGAATATAAAAAAAATCAAATGCGTTATTTAAGAACGGTTCGGTCCGGTATTTTTCGGTCCGGTATTTTTCGGTTCTCAAAATCTAGGACCGGTCCGTACCCGTTTCAAACGGTACGGTTTCGGTACGGGATAAAAATCTATAGAACCGTTTAAATACCCGGTATTCGGTTCGGTACCATTACGGGACGGTTCGGTACCGGTTCGGTTCGGGTTTTATGCCCACCCCTACAAAAAAGCATAACGCATAGCAGAGGGCCAACGACATGTAAGTTTTTATTAGGAAAAGTTTCCGAAATAGGATTAAAACAATTTCAAAATTTCAAAACATGGTTGTCATGTTTTTTATTCCCAAAATAAGACTAATTACCGCCATGTTTAGAAAATACTGCCATGTTTGAAGTCTGGTACTGCCAAAACATGGCAGTGATTAGTCCTATTTTTGGAATAAAAATATAGCAGTCCTATTTTGGAATTTTCAAACCGTTTTGTCCTATTTTGGGTAATATCTCTTTTTATTATTATTATCACCACGTCTGTTCACAAGAAAACACTAGGTTTCATTGCCAACTCGTCCAATTAATTTATGTGCACTCGTGAACGTGAGAAAGTACTCCCTCCGTCCCTTAAATGTTTACAAAGTTTGACCGTCAAGTAGAATAATAAAGTAAAAACTGTGTGATAGATATATATATAGAGAGGAAAGAGAAATAACAGGAACCAAAAATTGATTGATTAAAACGGAAAGTGACAAAGTTTTTGGACACCCAATTTTTTTTTGGCAAACTTATAAGGGACGGAGGCAGTATAAAATTATGTATACAACATAAATTAAATAAGCTAGACAATTATGAAATGCTATTTTATAAATAATTATACATTTAGGAATAAAATAAAGATTGTTTACTAAAAATATGATCTCTTAAATGTAGTTACTATAATACTCCCTTTGTCCCGCAATTAAGTTACCACATTCCTTTTTGGGTAGTCCCTAAATTAAGTTCACACTTCCTTACTTTCCTTATTTGGCAAATTATCTACATCAAAATAGTGTCAAACAGTGCAAAACGGTGTCCAAACAGTGCAAAACAGTGTTCAAACAGTGCCAAACAGTGTTAAAACATTAAAATTTACCCCCAGTAAATTTATTTCCTTAATACTCCCTTTGTCCCTTAAAACTTTGTCAACTTTCCTTTTTTGCATGTCCCACTAACTTTGCCACTTTCCCTTTCAAGTAAAGAATTTGTGGTTCCAATCAATTCTCTTTGCCTCTACACAAACATCTACCACACATTTTTTACTTTATTAATTCCCGTGCCGGTCAAACTTGACAAAAATTTAAGGGACGAAGGTAGTATGTGTGAAGTCAAACACGTAACTTAATTGGGGGACGGAAGGAGTAGTTTATTTAAGTGACCATGGGCTTGCTAGGTCCCGTCCGTCCTCACCCAATTTAAAAATACTCTATAAATATTAGTGTAAAATATTTAATTTTAAAAGATTTCCAAAAAACTGTTTACTAGCCCAACCTTATTTCCACTCTTGTCAACACCACTTTTGACATTGTACTCGTAATAACTTTAGTCATATTTTTATAAACAATTTTATTTCAATAATGTCTTTTAAAAAAATATTATTTTTATTATTTTATCAATCACCTTCGTTTTCAACTCTTGGTTTTGATTTGGATAATAAGTAAACCTATTGTTTGTGATTTTGAGAAATTTATTTTTTTAAAAGCAAAAGTGTGACATTTTTATGTGATATTATCTGATATATCTAAAATACTTTGAGAATAAGATTTGGATGTTATTGTTGTTGTATCATCTAATATTCTTTTTTACATACTTAGCTTAGTAATAATTCTAAATAAAATAAAATAATTAGTAAAAACCAAAACGTCTTTTTAAAGAGTATTGATTTTTAGATTCAATTAATTCAATCGCTTCGAGGAAAATTAGGCGATTGGTTACGTAATTCTTCAGATTAGGCAACACTTTTTCTCTCTCTATCTAAGGTTGCCGATTAGGCAACGCTTAGCTTTGGATCATCCAGTGGTGATCGCCCATTGATTACGGCACCGAGGAGACTTCACTTATTGCAACAGTCGTGGAGGTTGAATCGGGGGAATTTACGGTGAAGGAGTATGAGTATTCTTTTGTGGAATTGTAGGGGGGTTGGGAAACCCAACAACCATGCAATGTTTGACGGATTTGATTCATCAACATCGTCCTTCCATTGTCTTTTTGATGGAGACAAAGTTGAGATGCCAACGTGCAAGGGATATACTACGGTCAATGGGATATGCGAACGTCGAGGGTTTCAATGCGGACGGACATGGAGGAGGTGTGATGCTGGGATGGAATGAGGATTATGATGTTACCATAACGGAGACTAATGCTAACTTTGTGGACTGCCAGATATGCAACCCCGACGATGGAGTGACATGGCGGTTCACGGGCTTCTATGCGTTTCCGGAAACAGTAAGGCAGCGGGCGGCGTGGGAGATGCTGCAGCGGCTGGCCGGAAATAATAACTTGGTATGGATGGTTATGGGGGATATGAATGATATTCTTTATGATTCTGAGAAGAAGGTGAGGATACCGCATCCACCATGGCGGCTGCTGGGTTTTCATGAGGCAGTTTTATCCAGTGGGTTGAGAGACTTTCCGTTTGATGGATATCAATGAACATGGGAGAGAGGAAAGGGAACACAAAATTGGCTCGAAGAAAAACTTGACTGGATTTTGATCAATGATCAATGGTGGGACAGTTTCATGGAACCTAGAGTATCATTAGTGCAAGCCCTTGTTAGCGACCATATGGCTTTATTAATTTAAATTCATCCTACTAACTATGGTAGGACTTAAAAGAAGTTTCGATTTGAGAATAATTGGCTGCGATAGGAGGAGTGCAGAACAATTGTCGCAAACAGTTGGAGAGCGGGAGAGGAGCTACTGATGCACACTAATTAGTAGTGTATAATTATATGTTTTTATGTTTGATTTATGTTGATTGTTTGACATTTTATTTAGTTTGTAAACATTTATGTGATTTCAGTTGTAATTGTATTTTATTCTTTATTTATAAGTTGTAAAGTATAGTTAGGATTTGTGGTGTTGGAAAGGAAGACTTTGAAGAGAAGAAAACAAGAAATTTGACTGCCCAGGAGTGAAACCCGACCGGGTAGAAACCCCCACCCGGTCGGGTATGATTTAACAGACGAAATTGCCAAGAAAGTCACTGGACCCGGTCGGGTCCCCTACTTGACCCGGTCGGGTCAGATGTGACCCGGGACAAAACGACGTGCGAAGATCACCAGAACGTGGCGGATTATCTGATTTTGACCGGACCCGGTCGGGTAAGTACTTGACCCGGTTGGGTGCCCGGCCAAAGGTGTTGAAAAACACCTATAAAAAACACACTTTTTCTTCTCTAAAAATCATCCCTTCTTCTATACTCTTAAGCTCAGTTTAGAATAGCATTTCTTATATTTTCTAGCTATGTTTAGTCTCCAAATGAGGAGCTAAACTTCCATTCTTGGTGTTGCTCTTGAAGCTTGTTGATTATTAAAGTTGTGAGTTATTTTCTTAACTTCTTTCCTTGAATATTAATTAATAGTTTTTTCCTTAATACCATCTCTATATTAATGTTGGGGAGTTTTGCTAAGATGACGATTAGTTAACATCTCGACATTAGTTAGAATAGTATTTTCTTCCTCTATATTAATGTTGGGGAGTGTTGCTGAGATGACAATTAGTTAACATCTTGATATTAATTATAGTAGGATTCATCTTCTTTAATAATATTCTTCCTTGAATATTAATTAATTCCTATTCATATTTCATATTAATATTTTGAACATTACTTAAAGGATCAACTAGTTTTGTTTCATATATTAATTATTACTAGAAACGATCAACGAACCGATGGTAAATCGTTGATGGTTTCACAAGTAAGTAACTTCGGTTTATTAATGCACGGTCGTGGTTAATAAACTTAAGAGGGATTAATTTTGTTGGTTAAACTGAAACCGTTGTGTTGAGGTTATCAATCTCAATTGATTTCATCGATCTTACGTGACTCTAAGAGAAGATAGTATTGATGTTGGGTTTACCATGCATCTTTTTGAGTTGGACATCGCCAAAGAGGTATGATTTTATATTATTTCCTAAATATCAATCAAAGTATAAAAAATTTCAACTTATCAAATGAGTAACATTGGCAATCAGTAAAAAAAAACCTTCAAGCTGTTGAAGAGTTTGGCCTAAACTAATCTAAAAAAGTACCACTTTGCCTATTTTACTTAATTCACATAACATGGGAAGTCGATTAAAAAAACAGTACCAATAGTAACATTACTCAACAATTCCAGGATCAACGTCACCAATTGTTTTCATCATTTTAATAATTCTGCAATATATGTGGTTTAGATGGCCAAATAATCTGTATGGAAAAATTGTTCCAATTGTGCCAATTTTGTGCCAATTTTGCATATTTTACTTCATTCAAATAATGTGGAAATTTTGTTAAAAACATTACCAATACTAATATCACTCAAGAATTTCAAGATGAGTTGTCAAACTATTTTCAGCATTTTATTAAATTTGCAATATAGGTGCTTCAGAGGTCTAAAGAATCTTTATGGAAAGGTATACCATACCAAATTCCTTCTGACTTAAAATTCAAAAGATATTTTATTCATTGCTTTTTCTTACATATGTCATCTTTTTTAATTTATTATGTTTTATTTTATCTCGCCTTTAAACTAAGCAGCGAAAGTAGCCCGAATTAAAAAAAAACATGCAACCTGTAAAATGAATGGCTTAAACTCATACAAAATAGTGTCTCGGGTTTTTTCATTTTTGTTGGTTTTCTTCTATCTATACATGTATTACATTGGGGATTCTGAATCAAAGTTTTAAGTGAACAACTGTTTAAAGATTGTTATATCTTATGTGTCTGATAACAAATGTAGTTCTACATATTTGGTTTGCTATCCTGGATTCCTACATATAAGCATTGAAAATTCATTAAAATCTGACAACTTGAGAATGAATTTGAATAAAGAAATAATTCTATGTGGATAGATCTTCCTAATCTAAAATTAAATAATGAGTATTTTAGTTTACCATTACTTTGGTATACAAGTTAAGGGTTGCTGGTTCTATGCCCAAATTTGTTCAATTCTATCATTAAAGAATTGGGCTTACCTGGGATGTAGTAGTAAAACATACTTTAAAAAGCTTAAGTATGAGGGTCCATCTCTTTATTGCCACAGTTGTCGAGATGTCAAACAGACATGTATTTGGCGGTACATGTTAAAATTAACGGTGAAGCATGGTAAGCATTTTGCTGAGGTAGTTATCTGGAAGGTTGTTGGAAATTCACCCTCTGATGTCTGTTTTAAGGCTAAGCAAACTAGGGATTCTTTTCCTACTAGTAGTTTGAATAAGAATCATGGCATTTTTTGAATTGATACATTGTGATTTGTGGGGTCCATACAATACCCCATCTTCGTGTGGTGCTAGACATTTTTTGACCATCGTGGACGATTATTCTCGTGCTGTGTGGGTTTATCTGCTTGTTGATAAAATGGAAGTTTTTAAAATGTTCCTTTCTTTTGTTGCTATGGTGGAACGCCAATTTTCTAAGAAAATTATTGCCGTGAGAAGTGACAATGGGACATAATTTAATTGTCTGAAAGTTTTTTCCTGAATAGTGGAATTGTTTTTCAGACATCTTGTGTTGGCACGCCACAACAAAATGGGCGGGTTGAGCGTAAACACAGGCATATTCTGAATGTAGCTCGTGCTTTGAGATTTCAGGGACATTTGCCTATTTGTTTTTGGGGTGAATGTGTTCTTACCGATTCTCATCTCATTAACCGGACCCCTTCCGCTATACATAATTTTAAAACACCTCATGAAATTTTATTTGATGTACCACCATGTTACAAGTCTCTGCGCGTTTTTGGATGTCTGTGTTATGCTTACAATATGAAGTCCAAAAGTGACAAATTTCTCAGCCGCAGCAGAAAATGTATTTTTGTGGGCTATACTTTTGGCAAGAAAGGATGGAATGTTTATGATATTGAGGCTCGCGAATATTTTATATCACGCGATGTCAATTTTTTTGAGAATATATTCCTATTTGCTAATTCTTTTTCACCCTCTGAGCATCCTCCTAAAGCCATTGATTCCCCCAATGATTACATTGATTTGTCTACACCTGGGTATCCTCCCACGTCTCATGCAAGTACTGCTGCGGAAGTGTCTTCTGCTCCCACACAGTTCGCTACTTTGGACACTCAGCTCCAGCATGATATGCCACCTGTCACTGAGGAACCTTCCCAGCCAGAGAGCTCTGAGACATCTGCTACAAGGACCAATGCACCGACCACTAAAGAATCTGCCCAGCCAGTTGATTTGGGGTGCGGGCAGCGTACACGGGTGCCATCTGTGCGCCTTAAGGACTACGTTACTCGCACAATTATTAAAAACAGTCCATTCTTCGTTCCTTCTGTTTCATCGCCCTCTTCAGGTACGTCGTTCCCTATAACTCATTATGTTGCTTGAGATAAATTTTCTCCGAAACATGTAGCTTATTTGGCAGCTCTTGACTCTATTACGGAGCCCTGGACATTCCATGATGCTGTTAAACATGATGGATGACGTCAGACCATGCGTGACGAAATTGTAGCCCTTGAAAAGAATTCTACTTGGAGTCTCGTTCCCTAGCCTCCTGGCAAACGGGCCTTAGGGTGTCGATGGGTTTATAAAGTTAAACATAAATCTGATGGCAATATTGAACGCCTTAAAGCTCGACTGGTTATTTTTTATAATCGACAAGTAGCTGGTCTGGACTATACCGAAACTTTTGCTCCAGTTGCTAAAATGGTTATTGTGCGTGCGTTTCTTGCTATTGCTTCATGTAAAAACTGGGAACTCCGTCAAATGGATGTGCACAATGCATTTCTTCATGGCGATCTCCATGAAGAAGTATACAACTATTCCTCCTGGCTACACCGCCACCGACTCATCTCTGGTGTGTCGTCCTCATAAATATTTATATGGCCTTAAACAAGCTCCGCGATGTTGGTTCGCAACATTGGTCACTGCACTTAAGGCCTATGGTTTTCTCCAGTCTTATGCTGATTATTCTTTGTTTACACTTACCCGTGGTGTTATTCAACTTAATGTACTGGTTTATGTAGATGATCTTCTTATCTCTGGAAATGACAATGTCGCCATTGCTGGATTTAAATCTTATCTTCATGCTTGGTTTGTTCTGGCAGATCACAAATTCCCATGCGTGTTAGTATAGATGAGAATAAAAAAGAAGAGATGTAATGATGGTTTGTAATATAGATTTGTATTTAGCAATTTTGTTTCATCAATTCTGACATTTTTTATGCGTGATAGCATTTTTTATTCACCCCATGCGTGTTAGCATTTTTTATTCATCCTATTGCAAGCTTATTACATAGTTACTATTGCGTATTTTTTATTCATCCCATTCCGTTAATGGTTAGCTATGCAATGACCATTAATAAGAGTCAGGGACAGTCATTGGAAAAGGTTGGCATCTTCCTCTATCGTTCTGTTTTTACGCATGGACAGTTGTACATGGCGGTCTCGCGAGTAACAAGTACGTCTGAGTTAAAGTTTGTTATATGTGATGAAGAAGGGAAATCAAAGAAGTCAGCGTTGAATGTAGTATACAAAGAAGTTTACACTAATTTATAGTTCTCTTGCTTTACATGCATACATCCATACTCATTGCTACGCATATCACATCATGATTTGTACTTAACCTTGAACATTATTTTTTAATTTCGTATTAAATATGAATACTTAATTTATTTAATGCTTTAATTTGATTAATTTGTTTTAGTTTTTAATTTTTTGTTTTGAGTTAGGTTAATTGACTATGAAATTCTTTGAGTTTATGTATGGTTGATCCAAATATCTTCACTCTCGTGCGTAGCGCGAGTGGAATTACTAGTTTTCATATTATTATTATTGATGACATTAGGGAAGTATTGGAAACAAAGAATCATTTTTCTGTCTCTTTTTGTAAACGATCTGCGAATCGTGTGACTCATGCGATCGGAAGAGCACATGTAAATCTCCCGGATCATTATAGTAGCTATGATGTTTGCATGGATGTATTGTTAGCATGTTGGCTAATGACCGTTTGAATTAATAAGATTAGAAATTACTCTAAATAGAAGCAAAAATGTTTTGAAATTTCAAAATAGGAGTATCATGTTTTTTATTCCCTGGATAGAAGTAATTTGTCAAGTTTGGGAAAAATGTCATGTTATAAAACCTAGTAATGCCAAATTTGACAGAAATTTACTCCTATTTAAAGAATAAAAAACATCATACTCATATTTTGGAATTTCAAATTTTTTTTAGTCATATTTAGGGAATTCACCCTAATAAGATTTGTTGGATTTGATGATAAAAAAGGAAAAAGGGGCAAACAAACCCACATACAAACTAAAAAAGGTCAAATAAGCCCTTATATAGGAGGCTATGTCCGACCGTCGTCATTTGTGGTGGTTCCCGATGAAAATTTTTTATGCAATTTTTGAGCATGTTATTCATTAAGTCTAATTTACTCACTAATGCCAAATTTCAGCTAAAACTTCAACCGGGAAGGCATTCAAATGAATTCTTGAAGATAACTGCGCAGTTAAAAGCGCAATTATCTTCAAGAATTTATTTAAATGTCTTCCCAATTGAATTGTTAGCTGAAATTTTGTACGAGTAACTAGATTTAATGAATAAGATTCTTTAAAAATTTCATCAAAAAATTCCACCATTAACTGTCTTAAATGGCGACGGCCAGACAAAAACTCATATATAAGAATTTATTTGATTTTTTTGTTAGTACGTGGGCTTATTTGTCCTTTTTTTTCTAAAAAAGAGTATTCATTTTATTAAAAGAAGAAAATTTCCTCTTCCTTTCAACGCCCCTTTGTGTACGACTTCATCTTTTTATCATACTCTAATTTTCTACTGAACGTGGAACTCTTTTCTTCCACTTTCTTCTCGAGTCGGATCCTATTCTCAGTCATCGGATACACATTCAACCACTACCAATTAGTATGAATCATATCACACTCAAATAAAGATTAGTCATACATAGTCTCCGTGTATAAGCTAGAAGTTTGACTGGCGTGCTAAAATGGATCGGAATCTGGATGTGGCATCGGAAACATTGGAGATTGGAGGACAAGGGAACGGAACTGACGCCGACGAGGAGAATGAAGTATTCCCACCAGCGTCTGGTCTGCGACGGAGCAAGTACACGCCGGTGGTGGCGCATGATAATGATCGAGCGGGAATGGAAATGTCGTCTGTGGATCTTGGCTCTTCCTCGTCTTCATTTCCGTCCAAGGATCTCAAGTACGGTATCTAGAGATCCCGTTTCTGTGTCCCTGTCATGAAATTCAATTTATCAGCTCTGTATTAAGTTCGCATGCAACTAGGCACACGCATTTAGATAAATGCTATTCATCCTGATGTTTAAATTATACGGAGTAGTACGTAAAAGGATCAAGTTAAAATTACTTCGTGCTGAAGCTTTTTCTCAATTCTTTTCTTCTAATGCAGCGTTTATTGCTAGCTAGATTTTTTGATGGTAAGTTGATTTTTACTGTTAATTTTTGATGCTGTATTTTATTTTCGTAATTTCCATCTGAATATAAGAAATCGTAGAGAATCTTGGAGCTCTCTGTTTCTATCTATATTTATGAGGCTCATTTGGTATTTCAGACAGGCCTGGGCGCCTGTTGTAGTTTAAATGGATTTATAGATCTTCTAATACAGTGCCATGTGCTTTTGTGGTTGCTATCAAGCCAGGGAAACAGAATTGTATATAACTATAAGTTAAGGTTGCATTTATCAAAAATCAGGTTTTGATGATATTGGGATGACAATGAGTCGGGTGGAGATCCACCCGCATCCATTCGCCGATTTTTCATCCGCCTCCAGACCCATTTGTCACTCAGTTAAACATTTCATCCACATAAAAATCCAGCCATCATCTATAATTAAGTCAGGTCGATTTGGTGCACAAGGGAAAAAATCAATAGCTAACCATTTCCCTTGAAATCGTTCTATAAATATGTCCAAAATTTAATTTTCAAAAGGAAAAAAAGGACATATTACTACATAATATTAATAGTAATGACACATAAGAATACTACCAATATACACATTAATCGTCTCCAAGAAGTAAATAAAAACAAAAATATTTTCATATTTGACTTTTATAGATCATCAACATTGAATAAAACAAGATTCACATAGATCAATGAACACTCTAAGACTCCAATCACATTTATCCTTTCTACTCACAAGTGAATGTCTTACCCATCCAGCCAAGAAGGAAAAGAATGACAAAAGAACATAATACTATAAAATCTTTATCTTAATAAAAAGGGAACAAATTGGATTTACTAGTATGTTGACCTTAGGAGAAAACTATGGATAATAGTGGGTGAGTGTTGGGTTAGGTGGTGGATCGGGTGATGGATCAGATGTATGTCCACCCACATCCATCCACCACCCTTTTTCACCTTTATATTTTCATCCATAAATTCAGGTTGGATGGGTTGGGTATCCAATGAGTATGGGTGTTATTGCCATCCTTAACCCTGCACTTTGTGGGACCCAGCCCAGAGTTTCCCTGCACTGAGCTGCATTTTCTCCCGAAGTGGTGCAAGAATATCTATATTCATGCACTAGTTTTTTTCTACAATATTTTTCAGAAACTGTTATACCATTTACAATTTGTGCTAGTTGTAGGTGACCTGCTATAAATAAGATATGGAATCTTGGTTGCTTAGGATATAATCTCTCTCGTTTGTGCTATAGTGTAGTATGGAACCCTGAATTAGGTCAGATGAACTAATGAGTTGAAATGCTGCTGTGGTGGAGCATGAAAAAAAGATCCATCAGGGCACGAATGAATGATTGAGTAGTCCGAGGTATAGGGAATGAAGGCTTAAAGTAATATCCAGTAAGCGAGAAAGTTTGGAGGATTCTTGTTCTTTTGACTAAAACTATGTGGCAGTGAAGTTTCATTAAAAAGGAAGATGTATTGAGTGATGAGTGCATAATGAAAAAGTAGAGGTGGAACTATATCATTTTGTTCAAGTAGTGGTTTTTGAAAGCTGTGTCAAACAATCACAACGGAATTAATGCATAGACAATAGTATTCAATGAAGTAGAGAAGCAGAACGATCTATTGATAATGCAATGAATGCGTTTACATAGCAGATAGATCAATACAAAGTGTTTGCTGAGCTCTTTCTCTCACTAGAATGAATACAATGATAATAGATATAGTTCAAAGTAAATCAGTCTGGAATACATACGCATATGCGTTGCTATCCCAGTACTGTACATAAAATCACGTCTGCCGACCTAGGAAAGTGACACACCGCTTTCCTATTATTAATAAAGGTAAGCACACAATAAGTATATAATGGGCTAAATACATAATGTTACGATTTAGGTTAATAAAACGATAAATTAAAGAGCAAGAACACAAGAGTTTTACGTGGTTCACACAATCGGGGTGATTGTGCTAGTCCACGGCGAACGAGAGAGAGATGTTTTATTATTAGGTCTGCGTCAAGAGGTATTACAACGTACAAGATATGCTTAAATAGGTTTAAGAAAACCTAAACAAAGATTAGAGCCGCAGGCCCAAAAATTAGGCCCGTAATTAAAATTAACCCTTAGACCCGATCGAGTCTCCTATTTGACCCGGTCGGGTAACTTCTCAGCAAGCATGCCCGAGTTGAGACCAGGGCGGGTAACCAAAGCAGAAAGGTAGAAACTCCACTGGCCCGGTCGGGTCCCCTTCTTGACCCGGTCGGGTGTCGCCTCAAAAGGCATACCCGGGTAGACACCAGGTCGGGTATGCTAAACAGAAGCCAAAACATCCACGGACCCGGTCGGGTAAACCTCCTTACCCGACCGGGTTTCCCAATCCAGAGAGTTGCCCGACCAAATTCACATCATACCCGGTCGGGTGACTGACCCCACCCGGTCGGGTATCTTCTGCTTCTGCACAAACAAGGCTCCATCTTCAACAATCTCCCACTTGGAGGCTTGTTTATCAATCATCTGCCATCCAAGAACTTGTATCCTCTGTAAAACCCCTGATCTCTCTCTCTCGTTCACGCCTTCTCATCAAGTATCTGGAAGGCCAGTTTCATCAAGTATCTGGAAGGCCAGTTTAAGCCATGCAAAGCTTCAACTTCTCCGTTGTCACCGCCTTGGTTAGCATGTCTGCTGGATTCTTCGTACCAAGGATCTTCTGCAAATTAATAGTTCCATCTTCAATCAGCTCTCGGATGAAATGATACCGCATCTTGATGTGTTTCGTTCTGCTGTGAAACACCGGATTCTTTGCAAGATGAATAGCACTCTGGTTGTCACAATATAGAGCGCAATCTCCCTGTTTCATGCCCAACTCAGAAAGAAAGTTCTTCAACCAGATCAACTCCTTGGCCGCTTCAGCAATGGCCATATACTCTGCTTCTGTGGTTGAAAGAGCCACACTCTTCTGTAGTCTGGACATCCAACTGATTGCCGTACCTCCAATAGTGAATACATACCCCGTTGTGCTCTTCCCGGAATCATAACAACCCCCCAAATCAGCATCGGCAAATCCTTCAAGGATCACACCATTCCTTCTGAAACATAGGGCAGTTTCAGAAGAGCCTTTCAAGTAGCGCAACAGCCACTTAACTCCTTCCCAATGCTCCTTTCCTGGATCTGACATGAACCTGCTAACAACTCCCACTGCATGAGCAATGTCTGGCCTTGTTGACACCATCGCGTACATCAAACAGCCAACGGCTAATGCATAAGGAACTTTAGCCATTTCTTCTTTGTCTTCATTGGTCTTTGGAGACTGGTGCTTGGAGAGTTTCAGTTGACTCCCTAACGGTGTACTCCTTGGTTTGGCATCCATCATTCTGAACTTCTCAAGGACCTTCTGAATGTACTTTTGCTGTGAAAGCTTTAAAGTACCTTCTATCCTGTTTCTGACTATGCTCATCCCAAGAATCTGTCTTGCTTCCCCCAAATCTTTCATCTCGAATTCTTCTGACAACTTCTTCTTAAGTTTGTTGATCTCCTGCATATTTGCTCCAGCCACCAACATGTCATCAACATACAAAAGAAGAATGATGTATGATGACTTGAATTTCTTCAAGTAGCAGCAATGGTCCATCTTGCATCTAGTGTATCCATTCCGCTGCATAAAACTGTCAAACTTCAAGTACCACTGTCTAGGAGCTTGCTTTAGCCTGTATAGACTCTTCTTGAGTTTGCACACCAACTTCTCCTTACCACTCACTGGGAACCCTACTGGTTGAGCCATGTAAATGTCTTCTTCAAGGTCGCCATGAAGAAAGGCAGTCTTTACATCCAGCTGCTCCAATTGCAAATTTTCAGCAGCAACAATACCAAGGATCAACCTGATAGTAGTCATCTTCACAACCGGAGAGAAGATTTCATTGTAATCAACACCCTTCTTCTGTTGGAACCCCTTGACAACTAACCTCGCCTTGTATCTTTTGCTCCCATCTGCTTCATCTTTGATTATGAACACCCACTTGTTCTCCAAAGCTTTCTTTCCCGGTGGTAACTTGACTAGGGACCAAGTTTGGTTCTTATCAAGTGAGTCTAGCTCATCCTCCATGGCCTTCTTCCACTGTATGGAATCCTTCACAATCAGCGCCTCTTTGTAAGATTCTGGCTCTCCATTCTCGGTCAGCAACAGATAATTTGCTGAAGGAGAATATCTGTTAGGAGGTCTTCTGTTTCTAGTGGACTGTCTGATTTGTGGAGTAGCTTCCTCCGAGCTCCCAATATCTTCATCACTCCCACTATCTTCAGAAATTCCTGTATCTCCTGAACTCCCACTGCTCCCTGAGCCTCCAGCCATGCCATCACAACCAATAGGTTGTGCTATGTCATCTTCAGTCATCCCTTCAAACACCACTTGCTGTTTGTTTTCTGGTTGCTTGCCTTTGCTAGTGTCTGCTGCAAGATCATCTTTATACAGGGCATTCTCGTTGAAGGTGACATCTCTACTTCTGATAACCTTCTTGCTGTGGTTGTCCCAGAACCTGTAGCCCATGTCATCCAGCCCGTACCCAATAAAGATACATTTCTTTGCCTTTGCCTCGAGCTTGTCACTATCTGCATCTCTAACTTTGACATAAGAAATACAACCAAAAACTTTCAAGTGATTAAGAGATACCTCATGACCTTTCCATTCCTCCTCTGGAACTTTGAAACCTATGGGAGATGAGGGTCCTCTGTTGATCAAGTATGCTGCTGTGTTCACCGCATCGGCCCAGAACATCTTTGGAAGTCCTGCATGTAATCTCATGCTCCTAGCCCTCTCATTCAGTGTTCTGTTCATCCTTTCTGCAACACCATTTTGTTGTGGTGTTTCTGGAACCGTCTTCAGCATTCTTATCCCCTGTTCAGCACAATACTCTACAAACTCTGTGCTACTGTACTCACCCCCATTGTCACTCTTTAAACACTTGATCTTAAGATTAGTTTCGTTCTCAATTGCAGCTTTGAACTTCTTAAAAGTGTTAAAGACTTCAGATTTATTTTTAAGAAAATAAACCCATACCTTCCGGGTAGAGTCATCAATGAATGTAACATAGTAGCGGGAACCTCCAATTGAAGAGACCTTTGTAGGTCCGTAGACATCTGAATGAATCAACTCCAGCCGCTCAGTCTTGGGTTGTTGCCCTGTCTTCACAAAGGTTACCCTCTTTTGTTTGCCAAGGACACATGGCTCACAAAAGCTCAACTTTGAGTTTTTCAAATCTGGGATTTTACCCTTTTAAGACAGCATCTTCATTCCATTCTCACTTATATGCCCAAGTCTTTGGTGCCACAAAGTAGAGACCCCTGCATCTTCAACTGGTGCGTTTGCTCCATCTGTAGACACTTCTACCATGTACATCGTACCATGCTTCTGTCCACGAGCAATGACCAGCTTTCCCTTTGTCACCTTCCATTGCTTGTTGCCAAAACTAACGTTATGGCCTTCCTCATCAAGCTGTCCCACTGAGATCAACATCTTCTTCAGATCTGGAATATACCTGACATTTTTCAGCCTCCAGGTTGTACCCAAAGTGGTATTGAGATTAACATCTCCAATACCCGTGATCTCCAGAGATTTGTCATCCGCCAAACGAACTCTTCCGCTGTAGGGCCTGAAATTTTGCATCAAATCCCTGCAATGACAAGCATGAAACGACGCACCTGAATCCATGATCCAGGACTCAATTGAATTCTCAACGCTGCAAATTAGGACATCTTCATAATCCTCTGCCACGTTCACCTCCTTCTTGCCTTTGTCTGCATAGGCTTTGGGGCACTGATTTCTGAAGTGACCATTCTCCTTGCAATTCCAACAATTGATGTCCTTTCTGTTCTTGGATTGACCTCTCTTCCTCGACTTTGATCTTCCTTTCTTGTTACCTCCTTTAGTGGATTTTCTGCCCCTATCTTCAGTACTCAACAAACTGTTGGAGCTATCCCCCGAACTCCTCCTCCGGATATCCTCACCAAGGATCAAGTCACGAATACCCTCAAAGGTAAGTTTAGTGGTTCCAGACGAACTACTAACTGCTGTGACTGTACCGGACCAACTATCGGGCAAAGATGATAACAAAAGTAATGCTTGAACTTCATCATCAAATTTAATCTCAACCGAACCTAACCTGGATATGATTGAGTTAAACTCGTTGACGTGATCTGTTACGGCTGCACCTTCCTTCATTCTCGTGTTCACCAACTGTCTGATTAAGAAAACCTTGTTGGCCGCTGAGGGTTTCTCGTACATGTTGGATAACGCCTTGAGTAATCCAAACGTTGTTTTCTCGTTGACGATGTTGTAAGCAACGTTTTTCGCCAACGACAACCTCACCACACCAAGGGCCTGTCGATCCAGCAAGTTCCACTCCGCCTCCGCCATTGATTCTGGTTTGTTCTCAGACAAGGGTAGATGAAACTTCTTCTGGTAGAGATAATCCTCGATTTGCATCTTCCAGAAAGCAAAATCTTGACCATCAAATTTATCGATCTTAACCTTCCCTTCGTCAGCCATAGCTCTGATACCACTTGTTACGATTTAGGTTAATAAAACGATAAATTAAAGAGCAAGAACACAAGAGTTTTACGTGGTTCACACAATCGGGGTGATTGTGCTAGTCCACGGCGAACGAGAGAGATGTTTTATTATTAGGTCTGCGTCAAGAGGTATTACAACGTACACGATATGCTTAAATAGGTTTAAGAAAACCTAAACAAAGATTAGAGCCGCAGGCCCAAAAATTAGGCTCGTAATTAAAATTAACCCTTAGACCCGGTCTGGTCTCCTATTTGACCCGGTCGGGTAACTCCTCAGCAAGCATGCCCGGGTTGAGACCAGGGCAGGTAACCAAAGCAGAAAGGTAGAAACTCCACTGGCCCGGTCGGGTCCCCTTCTTGACCCGGTCGGGTGTCGCCTCAAAAGGCATACCCGGGTAGACACCAGGTCGGGTATGCTAAACAGAAGCCAAAACATCCACGGACCCGGTCGGGTAAACCTCCTTACTCGATCGGGTTTCCCAATCCAGAGAGTTGCCCGGCCAAATTCACATCATACCCGGTCGGGTGACTGACCCCACCCGGTCGGGTATCTTCTGCTTCTGCACAAACAAGGCTCCATCTTGAACACATAAAAGGCTCAATAGTAAAGTGTTATTAAAATAAAAAACACATAATAATATTTGTACACAATAAAAGATTCCTAACAGTTTTAGGGGGTGTCCCCAACTATGATTTTGTTGGACTTAAAAATATTATGGATTATATGGAGTTAAATGGAATTCCATAGATTCTATAAGACTCTTATAGAATTCTATGAATTTCAATGTCATGGAATCAGTTGAAATCCTCAAGAATCCATATTGGGGAAACTCCCCTTAACAGTATTCTCATGGTTGAAATACGTAATATGAGTGTCCAATCATTTGGGCATGTTTTCAATCCACCATAAAAAGATGTAAAATGCAGTCATTATAATTCAGTTCTGCTGAGCACCATCCAAAGTGGAGGTCTCAGTTTTGGATTCTTGAACAGATACTATGAATATGTTAGAGTGATTGCGAAATAATAATAATTACTCATCTCTATGAAGTGACATGAAAACAGTGTCACTAAGATGGAATCTTCTTGGTGGTAGTGAGGGGAGGAAAAGGCATCAGGAGACATATAGACATATAGTATGTTGAACTTATATGCTGTCATATGGTCCCAGTAAACAGATTACTGCTGGCACTATCGATCTTGCTTTTTGGCAGAGAAAGGAGAAGGTCCCTCTTGTTGAACTCTCTTAAACTGCTCCCCTCCCACCCCTGATAATCCCCCCAATCCATCACCAACACACCCCTCACTCATCCCCCCCAGTCCCAACAAAAATGATGAAAACGGGGACAATGATGATACAATTTAGTTGCCCCCCAATCCTCTCCTGGTAATGATGACGTTAACAGTGATTAATAATGTGATAATTTGGCCCTTCCATGACCCAAGCAGAGTACTTTATATATAAGAGGGGAGTGCAAGTATAAACTGCATCTTTCACTAGTTGTATCCTTTCAAGAGAGTTATATATACACTATTTAAGATCATGGAGTAATTCTCTTAACTATCTTTAGGTTAATTTGACAACTATTTGAGATGTTTACTTCTGGAAAGAAAATAATGATATTATCCGATCCATTTGGGTTATAATTGCAAGATTGCATATCGAGTATAAACAATACAAACTTATTATTATAATTGACAGCACCATGTTATCTTGCACATTTTTTGCAGGAAAATTAAAGTGGGTGTGCAGCCAAATTCAGCTTCTGAAGGAAGAGGAACTCTTTTATATAATCATGTTGGTGTGAATGGCCCCCAGACAGAATCAAAATTGGAGTTGTTTGGATTTGACTCTCTTGTCAATATTCTTGGTCTTAAGAGGTAAGGGATGAAATATTACATCCGAGTCTCTATTAATTGCCTTTTGGTCTATCACTTCTCCATCTAAGGAAACCAAACACCAGCATTTTTCAAGGTTTCTTGAAATTTAATTCCATGCTTTTTCCTCTTTCAAGATCTTTAAGCTTTTAAGGTTGTAGAGTTTGATGCGTGTAAATAGTTTATGAGTATTTTCGTTCCAGTATGTTAGGGGATCAAACGCCAGCCCCCTCAAGTCCCAGAGATGGTGATAATGTAACTATCACTGCTGGGCACCCTCAGGTACTGAAAAGATTCATAAATTGTGCTGCTTCTAGTAAGTTAGTGCAGGTTCAATTTGATTTTGTTATATATGTAATGGTCCTATAATTTTGTCTTTCATTTATCCATTTTATACATGCTGAATAACTGATTCTTATCTTCCATTTATCTTATCACTTTCATGAAATTTGCTAATTTGATTAATGATTACGGACAAGAAAGATGAACATAATTATTAATCTAATTTAAATCTGGTAGAAATCAATAGTTTTATATGTTACGGAAAGGGAGTGAAGATAGTTTTCAATGAACACTCTATAGAAGAATTCTGAAGCTGTTCTAAAAACTAGCATACTTTCATGAATTGTAGCTTTTGGCTGCTGTAAACTGTGGATTCTGTATTGGTGAGAAGTGTTAAACTTCTGTTTTTATCCATACTGTCGTGTGAATGTCTATTCAAGAAATGACTTTATTACTTGTACACTATTCTATATAAATATACACCTGAAAAGACATTACTCTAATATCACATGTGTGCGGATATCAATTCAAATATGTCGCAGTTCTTTGTGTGATGTTCTGTTATTGTATGCTTTCTATCAATATTATTACATCAAAAAGTTTTTTAAGCCCGACTTTGATTGAAAAAATGAATTTCAAGTATTTAAGGTGTGTTTTAGATTGCTCAAAAAAGTTATTTTCAGATTTTAGCTTTAAAAAATATTAAAAATAGTGTTTTCAAACCCTTAAATTGAGCACTTTCAAGCTAAAAGGCGGAAGCAGGTGGAGGGGTTCTTTAAAGTAGAAGCAAACACTACCAACCTTTACTATTAATCACTTTTTCTAGTACACAAAAAGTATTTATTTACCAAACACTTTTTAAAAATAGTGTTTTCAATGTTTCTTGATCATTTGCATTGAAAGCTTAGTTCTGCTACAGTTTGGGTGTGGTAATAGTAGTAGTTTCCGCATGTTATGAGTTCACTGGTCCCTTTTGTTATATTTATTAATGTATATTATCTATGCAGCCAACTGATGCAAAATTGGGAACACTGATGGGAGTTCTGGTGCCATGCTTGCAAAATATTTTAGGAATCATCTACTATATACGATTTTCCTGGTAAACATATTAACTTTTACATGGAGTTCCACTTAGATATTATGTGGTTGGAATAATTTAATGTGTCGATTGTTCCTAAAATTTATACTCCGAGCATTTTATAAAATCATAATCTAAATTATTCAAATATTTCAGTTAGAGTTCATAAACTAGAAAGTTTAAACACACTGAAAACTCAAAGTAAGATCTTGTGTCTGCTTTCCTACACACTGATGATAGTCTCATGTGGCCTTTAATAAGAGGGAGTCAGCAAGAGTTGGGAAGGGTGCAGAGAAAGGAGAGTTGGGAGAGGAAGACAATTTAAAGGGTTAAATAAGTCTGATGTTAAACTATATATGCACTTGGTTATTCTTATTATCTATTGACTAGAAATGTGATTTGTCTATCCATTTTACCTTCTATATCATTTTATTTGTGATCGAATTACAGGATTATTGGAATGGCTGGCATCGCTGAGTCATTGTTGCTTGTTGCCCTATGTGGATCATGTACTTTTCTGACTACAATATCATTGAGCGCCATTGCAACTAATGGTGCAATGAAGGTAAATAGCTCTTCTTGCTGGGATTTTCTGAATGTCAACGGCCCGACCTTTTCTGACTACTTAGTAGTTTTTCCAACTACTGGTCTTGATGTGCCATTGCATCTTGGTTGTGCTTATTGCTAGTGTCAAGTATATAATTATATGCTTTTCCAGGGTGGTGGCCCATACTATCTTATTGGTCGTGCCTTGGGTCCAGAGGTTGGTGTTAGTATTGGTCTGTGTTTTTTCCTGGGGACTGCAATTTCTGCTGCTATGTTAGTATAAGCTCTGATCATATTCCTCATGGCACTATTATTATTGTACATCAAATTGCTAATTATACTTGCATGTGCTTCAGGTATGTATTGGGAGCTGTAGAGACATTCTTAGATGCTGTGCCAGCTGCAGGGATTTTTAGAGGTAAATTTTTTGTCATTAGACATTATGTGCATGTTGCAGTCTGTGAATTGCTAAAACTATCCACTATTGTGTCCTTATTATGATTGTTTTTTCAAATAGTAGCAGTTTTTGTTAGTTTCTAATGCCTGAAATGGTTAAATCTAATACCTAAGATGGCTCAAATCATTTTCACCTGTGTAGTTGGGCTGTTTCACAAATTATCATTGAGCGCGTTTACTGATTGTTTGCTGGTTTACTTACTTTACTGACTTTAATTGGTGTATGTTGTTATTAATAGTTATTTGTTCTTTTTGTTGCATTAATGCAGAAACCATCATGAGAGTTAATGGTACTGCAATTGCAGAGCCAATTATGAGGCCAAGCTTGCATGACTTGCAAATTTATGGGATTGTCGTCACCATTATTCTATGCTTCATAGTATTTGGAGGTGTCAAAATTATCAACCGTGTTGCACCAGCTTTCCTCATACCCGTGCTGCTCTCATTGTGCTGCATATTTATTGGCATATTTGTGGCAAAGAGAGACCATCCAGCAGGTTTACATTGTTCAGGCTTTGTCTTTTACTTCAAAGTGTTTTTTGTTTTCAATAAGATGCACATTGGTACTATGCCAATTGCCAATTAAGTCTCTGTCTGGGAGGTGCTTGTTTGATAATAAGATCTAAATAATTTGTATATTTGGGGTTTCTAGTCAGAGAGCCGTGACCATTCTCTGGTGCATGTGTTGTGGGCATGCATGAACAGTTGATATTTCTATTATAGTTTTATCTTGAGACCTGAGAGAGCAGCTTGACTATGATATACTACTTCTCCCAAAATTTTCTTTCCACTTTGACTTGGCATGCTTATTAAGAAAGTGAAAACGTATCATTTTGGTTGATGCAGAAAAAAGGGAAACTGTATTAACCACCAAGCCATTCTTTAAAAGCAAATGGGAAGAAAATTTTGGGACATCCCAAAAAGGAAAGTGAGAAGAAAATTTGGGGACGGAGGGAGTAATATGAACTATGAAGAGACTAATTGAAGTTTTAAACCAGTTGACTTATAAGAATATTTGGGAACGGAGGGAGTAATATGAACTATGAAGCGCCGCTCGCTCGCGCGTACACACATGTGGATAAAGACTCTCCAGTTACTCAAGAGTCTCTTAGAATTACATGGTAAAGGCTCCTATGGAGAGACTCTTCCCTAACACAAGAAACATGCTGAATGTATTCCTATATTTGTCAACACCCCTCAAGCTAGAGCTTCTTCGCATGCTCCAAGCTTTCAATACACAAAGACATGGTCATCATCCTTGACCACACTTAACAGTTAACACAACTTGAAAAGACATTTTAACACATAAGGATTAATGCAAACTAAAACATGAACACTTGAGTACGAACCTGTGAAATATGACCATGAACAGTTTAAAACACAAACATTTTAGCCTGAACATGAAGACTTAAATCCCGAACTATAGTTGTTCAAAAAATCTGAAAATGCACAAGTAGTTGGCCAAAGGATGCAAACTGGATCGGATTTGTGCCGGAAAAATTCACATGATGAAGCTTCGTGTTCCACGGCATGTGGAGACGTGTCGCAAAGAGGGCATCAGAGCTCAGTGGCTGCCCTGGTCACTCTGAGAAAGTGCTTGGGCTCGCCTCTCTCTTCTGAAGCTAATGATGGCATGTACACAACAAGAAACAAATGCTATAACAATGACCATGTCTTTGTGTATTGAAAGCTAATGATGGCATGTACACAACAAGAAACAAATGCTATAACCTTTTTTAACATAAATATGCCTAATTTATATCATTTTCTGCGAGTTATTGTTGGAGTATCATGTGAAGTACTTATTGCCCATTGGGACAACTTGTCAAGTGGAAGGGTCTGAATAAACAGTATAATAATATTTTAGGACAATTATAACAATGAAAGCAACTATTCTGCATAGACTGTTAAAAAGGTAAACCATAAATTGAAAATTCCCTTCTCTGTTTTTATGAAAGTATTTCAAGTTTTTAACTAATTTTATCTATGTGGGAACTGGAAAGCTAACCCAAAGATAGATATAATGTTTCAGTCTGATAAACTGTACTTTGTGATGCTGAATAGCTGAAGGTGGTTTATGTTTCCTGGACTTTAAATTTTCTTTTCTAAGTTGTTTTACATGATGTTTCATTTTCGTACACACAGTCACACATGCATGAATCCTTTGTGAACTTCCTTTGGTTTGGTTTTGCTATAGTAGGAATCACAGGGTTGAGCTTGAAGTCTTTTAAAGATAACTGGAGTACTGACTATCAGCTGACTAACCATGCTGGGATTCCAGATCCTAATGGAAAGATATACTGGACTTTTAAGTAAGATATGCTTGAGTTCTGCTACTGCCTACGTGCTCATTAAATCAGGCTTTTGTCGTGTTTCTTTGGCATCTAGGTACTGAATCTGCAATTTAGAGAAGATAATTAGACAGCACACAGCAGTTTCATATTATTCCTTTTCAATTCATAAAAATATTTTTGACTTCGTAAACCTGTTCCATAATGGTATGTTTGGGATGGTGGGTTTCAATGGGGAAGTATAGGAGTTAAATTTCAATATAAGAAAATAGTGTTTTAACTTGATAAGGTTTCAAATGAATTATATGAAGTGATAGATAATAATTTAGTATAAACTCAGTGTCCTAGTCATTAATTTACTACCAAACACCCTATACGGAGTATAATTTATCTTGAGGTAAACGTAAAACAACTAACCCCCTTCGTTCCCATCCTACCAGACATGTCCCATGTCTCTAACTGGTTAGTCATTAATGATTTGAAATTTAGAAACGTATAAGTTGTTCTGTTAATAAAGTTTAACTTGAGGCCCAATATGTTGAGCCAGAATCTCATTTATTGTTGCCAACATCTACAATCCATGTTGCCAATTTGGAAGTAACTATTTAAGGCTTGCTGGACAGGCAACTATTTTGTATTCTAATGTCTTTCAAGCAACACAGGCAACTTTTTTTGTTTGGACCCATGCACATAGGTATTGTTTGCTCATATATATTTATCATTTTGACAAATGAATCTTTTAACGTGTTTCTTCTACCTGCATAGAGAGACATATTCAATGTGTCAATTGTTCTATGTCAGTTATTTGATTACTTATAACAAGAGAATTGCATTGCGTTCAGAATCTGTTTATACAATAATATTTCTTGTGCCAAGTGCCAACCAATCGTAGTGCTGATCTGAATAAGTTTAGTGTAGACTGAACTTAATCAAATGCGTTGGTATCAATTTTCTTATTTTCTTATTGACCCCAAAATAAATTACCTCAAATTTCAGTAATGAAAATGATATTGCTCTAGCTGAGTTTTTGCCACTTTCGGTCCCCCAACTATTGTGTTAGTGACACTTTTGGTACTCGACTTTCAGTTGTTCCATATTTAGTCCTCAACTATTGTGCGAGAGACACTTTTAGTCACGATTCAAAGTTTCCCACATTTAGTACCCTGAGTATTATCCAATTGACACTTTTAGTCCTTCTACTATGATTTTGACACAATAAGTGGAGGACTTTGTTACGGACCTAGCCCATACTAGGCCCATACCATTGCCATAAGCCCATGTGTAGAACTCCTCCCAAAAGACCAGCTGATTAGAAGGAGGGAACACGTTGCTTATAAGCCACCGGTCAAGCCCATACTTGACCGGTGTGGGATCGTTACATACTTCAAATGTCACTTATAATAGTTGAAGGCCCAGAAGTTCACTTTTATGAAAGTCAAAGGACTAAATATGGAAACTTTCAAAGACAGGTACCAAAAGTGTCGTTTGCACAATAGTTGAAGGACTAAAAGTGGAAAAATTCAAAGTGGAGTACCGCAGTGACATGATAGTCGGAGGACAAAAAGGGGCAATAACTCTGCTCTAGCTAGAATTCTCTTTAACTGTCCCAGCTTATCAAAATGACTTGTTATGGTTTATTTCATTGCACCTCTTCAGTGCATTGGTAGGCCTGTTTTTCCCTGCTGTTACTGGGATCATGGCAGGCTCTAATCGTTCAGCTTCACTAAGGGACACTCAACGTTCTATACCCAGAGGAACTTTAGCTGCAACATTGACAACATCTGGATTATATTTTGTTACTGTGTTTTTCTTTGGTGCTGTTGCAAACAGAGAAAAACTTTTGACTGACAGGTATTTTTTGTGTAATTTGTGCTTTTTGTTTGTGCCTCTCTATAAGAGAAGGTGGAAATCACGTGATGATGGGTGAGTCTCCTCTCTATATGTACTACAGTTGACGATTGTGACACAACTTGAATATGATCAAAGCGTATAAAAAAGTTTAGTTAACTTGTTTTGTCAAATTGAATATTGGCATATCGCGCATCACACATTGGGAGAGTTGTGGTTAAAGTATTGCTCTAAAAATCGTTGGATGCAGCCGCTAGGCGTGCCTACAATGATTTACATCTAGGTCAGTCAGGTGCCTGATTAGATGTTCTTAGGTGCCCCTACGCTCTTGATTAGGCATCCTAGGCGTCACTCAAGTGCCCTTTTTTGTGGATTAACAAGCCTTCGTAGATGGCTAGGAATTTTAGAACATTGGTGTTTAGACTACCTTTCTCGTCCCAAATTGGGCATCCTACCCTTTCTCCATTTTCTCTTTTAGAAGCTAATATTATGATCTCTATATAACAAGGTTGGTATACTGATGGTCCTATGCTCCTATAAAACTATTTCTGTCTTCGAGGCCCATTACAATGTCACTCTCCATTATAACCAGCATGCATTGATTATGTATGTTTACTATTAATCAATATCTCCACGAGTTTATATAATGTATCCTAAATACTTGAAACAATCTTTTAATGAAAAGTCCATTACAAAGAGGGTTAGAACCATTCATTCGTTACTGCTAGTTGGAAGCCAATCGGGAAGTCCATTGGCCTCTTGTTTTTATTGTGTAAATTGGTAATGAAAATGTAAATGGTCCTAAATGACGGGTGTTCTCTAACTGGTTTTCTGTAAATGACATATATATTTCTAAGAAATGGATATATGGAGACCTTATCATAAAAAGTGAGGGAGTGTTGTATTTCGCAAATGAAGAAATCATTTGACAAATCTGATAAGTTGTTCTGCCCCACCCAAAGTTTTGTGAAAAGATGGCCACATAATGTAAAATGGTGTGTATATCTTCTATAACTTCATTTACGGATCAAGTATTTGTGCAGGTTATTAACAGCTTCAGTTGCTTGGCCATTCCCTGCAATTGTTTATGTTGGCATCATTCTTTCAACCTTGGGTGCAGCTCTTCAGAGCTTAGCTGGTGCTCCACGTCTCCTTGCAGCTATAGCAAATGATGACATTCTCCCAGTTCTAAATTACTTCAAGGTTTCAGAGGGAAGTGAACCTTATGTGGCTACTCTCTTCACTGCCTTCATCTGTATCGGATGTGTTGTTATTGGGAACATAGACCTTATCTCACCAACCACGACAATGTTTTTTCTTTTATGTTATGCGGGCGTGAATTTATCGTGCTTTCTTCTGGATCTTTTAGATGCTCCCAGCTGGCGTCCTCGATGGAAATTTCACCACTGGAGTCTTTCTCTCGTGGGAGCATTGCTTTGTATAGGTATGTTCCTATTTATCCAGTTAGTGATGTTAGTGATGCATGCAATTTCGTTTCTATTTTTCTTTTTTAGTTTAGTATGGGGCTTTATGTTTTACCCATTACCCCAGTGCATTTCAAAGTGTGTGCATATGTGAGTTTTACCTTTCTTTTGTTTTTTCTCCTTGCAGTTATTATGTTTTTAATATCTTGGACGTTCACTATTGTGGCCCTGGCCCTTGCTACCCTCATATATTACTATGTATGCCTCAATGGAAAAGCTGGAGACTGGGGTGATGGTTTCAAGAGTGCCTATTTTCAGCTTGCACTTCGCAGTCTGCGATCTCTAGGAGGTTTGTATGCTTATCTTAAAAACCGCAAAGTATTCCAGATTTATTTTTATTGCCAAATATTTTGTTTCAGAAAGGACAATGTGCGACTTCATAATAATGAAAAACGCTCTCGAAAGAGAGCCCGTCTTGAAATTTATGGATACACCTGGTTTTCATTCAACAAAACCATGGGCAGGCATTTAATTTGCTTGGTTTGCACACATAATAAGATCTTATTCTTGGTTTTTATGTCAAACATGTTGGGTACTGTCGTATTTAATGAAAACCATTAGGTGCTTTAGTATGGTAACATAAAAGTAGCTTTGCATTTTGATGCTTTTGTATTTACTCCCGCTGCCCCCAAATAGATTACCGATCACTTTTGGTAAGCTTATTAAGAAAGTGAAATTGTGTTGTTAAGGTTAATTCAATCAGGGGAAAAGAAAATGAACTGCATGATTCTTCTTTCCTTAAAATGAAATCAGAATATAATATTGAAACAAACAAAAAAGGGAAACTGAGAAAGCTAATGTGGGGATAGATGAGGTGGTGTATATATTTTACAGATTTGGAGCCCGTTAGGTAGATGCTTAAATTTTCTGGAATCATGTGCTGAATTGTCAATATTGTGGCGCAAATAGATGAATAGGCTGAATTATTTTAAATTATATCTAAAGTCTATTTGTGAAAAGTTAAAATAAATACCCTGTCCGAGATTATTTATACACTTTTCTTTTCCATTAGACTCAAAACTATCTTTACATTTCCCTATTAGGACTGAATTTGTGGAACCTTATTTGATTCTATCCATTCTACATAAATCTGAATCAAACAATTTCTTTTCATTAAATGTGCCAAAAGCTACTACCAAGATAATATTGGGATAATATTGGGACAAATGGAGTGAGATCTAACAGATGAGGCTAGAAGTGTCATTTATATTCATACGAGCAAGTAAAAGTAACACCTACAGTTATTTATTATACAATAGAACCAAATTAGTTAGTAAATGATAGAAAACCCCACTGATAAACCAAAAGAGGGGGTACCAACTACCAAATGGTTTCTAGATGAACACGTATGATATGACCTGATTATTTAACATCTAATTTTGGCATGTGCAGCAACCCAAGTACACCCAAAGAATTGGTACCCTATACCCCTCGTATTTTGCCGTCCTTGGGGCAAGCTGCCAGAAAATGTTCCCTGCCATCCCAAGCTCGCCGACTTCGCCAACTGCATGAAGAAAAAAGGGAGGGGTATGTCTGTCTTTGTTTCCATCATGGATGGAGATTACCTCGAGTGTGCAGAGGATGCTAAGACAGCTTGCAATCACCTAAGCACCTACCTTGACTACAAGCAATGTGAAGGTGTGGCAGAGATTGTTGTTGCCCCAAACATGTCAGTTGGATTCAGGGGCATTGTTCAGACAATGGGCCTCGGAAACCTCAAGCCCAATATAGTCGTGATGCGGTACCCTGAAATCTGGCGACGTGAAAATCTACTTGAAATTCCCGCAACCTTTGTCGGGATCATAAATGACTGCATCGTCGCCAACAAAGCAGTTGTTATCGTCAAAGGCTTAGACGAGTGGCCCAATGAGTACCAACGACAGTATGGCACCATTGATCTGTATTGGATAGTTAGAGATGGCGGCCTCATGCTTCTTCTCTCGCAACTCCTCTTGACAAAAGCGAGCTTTGACGGGTGTAAGATTCAGGTTTTCTGCATCGCAGAGGAAGATTCTAACGCTGAGGAACTCAAAGCCGATGTGAAGAAATTTTTATATGATCTACGGATGCAAGCGGAGGTGATTGTGGTCTCGATGAAGTCTTGGGAAACCCCGCCGGGTGAGGAACAACGAGAGACCATGGAGGCTTTTGCCGGTGCGCAGCAGAGAATCAGTAGTTACCTGGCGGGAATGAAGGAGGAAGCTGAGAGGGAAGGGAGACGGTTTTTGATGGCCGACGGGAAGGACGTTCAGGTCAATGAGCAACAGGTGGAGAAGTTCCTTTATACCACTCTGAAGCTCAACTCGACGATATTGAAGTACTCTAGGATGGCGGCTGTTGTTTTTGTGAGTCTTCCATCTCCGCCCCTCAACCACCCGTCCTACTTCTATATGGAGTATATGGACCTCTTGGTAGACAACGTGCCTAGGTTGTTGATTGTCCGAGGGTACCGCAGAGATGTTGTCACCTTGTTCTCATAGATTTGAATTGCTGGTACATTTTATCTCATTATTTTTTCCCTCCAACTAATTTCATTTGGTTCCATTAATCGCGGAACATTTTCCTTTTCTACACAGTTGGTTAATTCCTTAGGTTTATGTTGTTCATATGTTTTCTCACTTCGGTTATTGGGTGTAAAATTGTACTAATAGCAGTAGTTTTTCAACATTCTATTTTCTTTTGGAGACAAGTTCCAGACACTCGGGTTTGCTGCAATTTTTGCTATAACTTTGAACAAACATAATTTCGCTTGTGTCTTTCGAAATACACACAATTTCACTCGTTCTCAATAATCTAACTATTTCTATCAATTTAAAATCAATATAATTATTTTCTTTTAGGAATTAATAGCATAGTGTCTGATTAGTTATCTTATTTAATATTTTCAAGTACTTGATTTAGAATTCCTCCTTAAGTATGTTTTGTCTATTCTTTTTTGTGCACACAAAGTTATTTAATAGACAAACATAATACCCTAAATTTAATGTCATTTGGCTTATATTAATCCTTATACTCTTTAAGAAGTGTCAAAATATGATTAATGGGGGTCCTGGGTTATATTGACCCGTTAGATTGTATTTGTTTGCTTTGATAATATTATTGAATAAGATGATTTTTTTTTGTCAACATTTACTTTAACTTATGTATAAATGATCTCAAGTTCAAGGACTTCAAGTGGGAGAATGTTGGAAAATATTCCATTTAAATGCCCTTGGATCATTTATATAATTTAATAAATATTGGAGACATTTATGTATTATCATTAAGTTTGCCATATGACAGATTTGATCTTTTTATTTATGTATAGTTAAAATATGATGGATATGTTTTAACATTAAATAATACATAAGGGTCCAAATAGGTTTCTCTTTGATACAAACATATACACCCGTTCGGTTCTTGTTCTTACGGCAAAAAGACGAAACACGCCTCTTCATTAGGGTCTCAAGAACACCATTATAAAGAGACTCGGATGAGAATTGATCAATCCATCACAATTAGGGGTGGACCGGGCGCGGTCCGGTTCCGGTTTGGGCCTGGGCTCGGTCGGGCTTGGATGGTTTTGGGTAAGGCTCGAGACCGGCCCAGGAGTCTGCCGGTTCCGGGCCGGGTCGGTTCCGGTTTAATTTTTTTTTTTGTGTTTTCTTATTTATTTCAACCTTCACCCCCCAAACCCCTCGGAAACACCCAGCCTAGCCCACCTAAACCCAGCCCAAACCCAAAAAACCCAAAAAAAAAAGGCCGAACCAGGCTCAGACCGGCCGGACTGGTTCACCCTTTTGGAGTCCCAGAACCGCCCTCGGTTACCTCCTCGGGTCGGGCCTAAGCCCGGTACCGGTACCGGTCACCCAGGTCGGACCGGTCCCGCACAGTAGTGGGCCAGTCCGGTTCCTGGACCGGTCGGACCAGACCAGATCCATGACTAATCACAATAGGGGTTTGTATCCTTAAAGAATCTAAACGTCATGGCTTCATCTTCTACGGCACCATCAACGTTCGGTTTCTCCTCAATCAGTTAGTGTTCTTATCGTTTGATTCCATGAATTTATCATGTTTAGTGAGATTAGATCCTATTTGAGAATGAATTTCTCAACATAGTATATTATAGATCCCACAAAATTTAATTTGTTCTCAATTTGAAATTCTATGACTTCTAAGGGACTCCTTTTATCTAAATAAGAGGCTTACTAGATCTCAATTTTGGAGTTTTTTTAGCTAAAAAAGAGGCTTACTTGATCTGAAACAAAATTCAGTTTCGAATTATTGGACACTTGTCGGTTTAAATTTGAGGTTATTTCATATAAATTATTACTACGTATGATTATAGTACCTTTTAAAAGATTATATTTTTTGTAAACAACTTTTATTTTAGTGTATGCAAATATTTCTTTAAATTTTTGAAACTCTAACTATTAAGGGGTGTGGAACTGATTCTGATTCTGCTTCTTTTTTTAAGGCAGAATCAGAATCAGTTTTCAGAAGCTGGTACCCCCCAGCTTCTAAAAAAACTTATTCTAGGAGTAAATTAGAGCACCAGAATCACTTCTGCATTTTCACCCAAACACTCCAACTTCTGCTTCTGCTCCCTGAAGGAGCAGAAGCAGTTTTAAAAATTAGATCCAAACACCCTAACAAAGATGTAGAACTGTAAAGTATGCATTACTTTTTTATTTACTGAAGCTCCACTTTTTGAAATTTGCATGCTAACTTCTCATAATTAGAAAATATGTCTTTTTTCAAAAGAAATTGACCTAAATATGAGTAAAAACTTTTGTGAATTCCAAAATAAGAGTAATTATTCCCATGTTTGGGATTATCAAGCTTCAAATATGGCAATTTTTTCAAAATTTAAAACAATTATTCTTATTTGGGGAATTAAAACATAATGTTCTTATTTTGAAATTCTAAATGTTTTCTATTATTTTGAGAAATTTCCCATTTTAATGTTAAACCCTAATTAATATCTCTATGAGTTATAAAAAAGAGAAAATAGATTGCTTATAGTAAAGGAATTTTATCAATCCGGGACCTGAAAGATATACAAACTATCAACTCGGGACCTGAAAGATGAAATGTATCGATATAGGACCCAACGAAGCAAAGTATGAGGCCCTAGATGAAAATATTATGTGAACAAAATTTCCCCAAATATTAGCAATGGAATTAATAAAAAATTAAATAAATCAAAACCTGTGAAATATTAGGTCCTAGATGGATAGTTTTTCATCTTTCGAATCCTATATTCATACATTTCATCTTTCAGGTCCCGGATTGATAATTCGTCTATCTTTCGAGTCCTATCCTTGCTAGTGAGTTTTTACTTTTGGTAAAATAATATCATGTGAAATTCTGAACGTAATTGAAATAATCGATCACGTTGTGAAAATCTTGATTTAAATCATAAAATCGTGTGATTTATAATTTCACACTAATAACCGATTTGAATTGTAGCCTCGCAGGTGAAATCGTAAACTTATAACGTCGTATAAAATTGTAAAATCATTTAGAATCGTACAAAGGCGTAACATAATTTTATAATGATTTTAATGAGGATTATTCAAAATTATGACTATTGACTATCTGATCTTGATATATAATTCTAAATAGTAATGAGACCGATAATATATTTAATGAATGTAATGGATACTTGAGTTAATTAATAACTCTTGTATTTTACATATGTCTTGATGAAGGCATCGAAGCAACGTACCGTTGTAAGACCGTTTGTATAGACTCCCTTCTTCGAGGGTGTAGGTGGGGGCCCTTAGCTTGGCAAGTTTCGCGTGGATTTCATCTTCGGGCAGTTGCCCTGTGGTGATGAAGTTGATGATATCTAAGATCCGTTTGTTTTACTTGAGGACAAGCAAAAGCCTAAGTGTGGGGGATTTGATGTACTTATATTTTACACACTTTTTAGGCTTAGTTTGTTATTAATTTTAGTTATTAAAATTCTACTTTTGTACATATTTTTATAATTTTTCGTTAGTTTGTACTTGTGCAGTCCCTACACGGGTATTTTGTATTTTCAGGTACTTTTGATGCTATTTGGATACATTAGAGTGAACAAAAGAAGAAAATAAAAGTTCAAGTTGGAAGTCAATAAAAGTGGAATTTTCTTCAAAACAAATAAGGAGTAAATTGAAGAAAAGAAGCAAAAAATAAAAATGATGGAGCTGCGATTCGATCCCTGTAGAAAAGGTAGAAGAATGCCTACTACAACCAGTGTGCTAAGAAATCAATGTTGTACATATTCAGCTGGCAATTGTTATATTCCTTCTGAACGCGGTAAAGAAAAGAACAAAATGTTGAAGCCGAGAATCGATCCCACAATCTCCGAGTTTTCCCCTGAAGTGCTTATCCGTTGAGCTACCTGCCACTGTTGAAACTTTACTGCGCTTTGTTATACATAAACTCATCTGTTCCGTAAATCCCAGCAATTAATGATTAATCACCTTATCATTATATTGCCTTAATCCATCTTCCTCCACACATAAGCTCGGACCAACCTCTCTCTAAACATCCCAGAAACATTTCCTCCTCCTTCTCTCTTCATTTCTCAACCCCAAATCATCAACCCATCTTCAACCATAACTAATCACTTTCTCATCCAAGATTAAGTCAAGATTAGCATCAAAGCTCCAAGGATTGTCATCAATCACAAGTTTGATCTTCCTTATCTCATTAAATCTTGTACTTTAATCATGGATTCATCTATTTCTATGTTTCCCAACATGTATAGCTAAATAAATTTGGGGCTAGAAATTGGTTAATTAATTGTTCTTATAATGTTTTAATTTGTATTGATTTTAATTGTTAAGTTTATTCTATTTAGATTGTTGTGTCCAAAAACTTAATTATGTTGTGTTTATGATATATATTATGAGTACTCAATCATAAACATATTGTTTGTTAAATACACAAATGAACACTTTCTGAACACACCGTTAAACTTCTTTTACCTTGTCCCGGATTGAAGTTTTACGGGAGAATTTAATTATTTAATTATATTATTTACACCACGGGGTTGGGTAAATAATATAGTTAATAATTAAGGTTGTCGTTGCACTTAAACAACTAGTCTCGTTTTGGCCATCACTGGGAAATGTTGACTAGTTACTTATTTTAGGTGACTTGTGTTGGGTCCTAAAATATTTATCTACAACTTCTCACAATCTATCTAAGAATAAAATTAGCAATTATGTCTTACAAATGAGCATTAAACAATTAGTTGCCAATTTCTACCCCTACTTGCTATTGGTTGAACTTTGTGTTGATAAAAGTCTCTTCTCTCAATCACTTTTATTTAATTACTTTTCCAAGTAAACAAAAATCAAAAGAAACGCATTCCCAACTTTAATCCTTAGTTTGTGCTTAATTATTTTATTTCCCGCTTCTCTGTGGTTCGACACCCTACTTCCTTGGGTAAAAAAAATAGTTGTGTGCCCATTATATGCTACACACCAACTTGGCGCCGTTGCCGGGGAAGCGGTTTTGAAAAAAAAATTGAGAGCATAAACTTTCGATTTTAGTTATTGTAAATTGTGTGTATATTATTCTGTTGTTATCTTTTTACCTTTGCAGGTTAAAAAAAAGTGATTAATTAAAGTTCAAAAAAAAATCAAAAAAAAAAAAAAAAAGGACTGTGATTAATCATCTTACCTGAGCATTGGAGTTGGACTTGTTGACTGAACATATCTGGACATTCAGACCATTGAACATATTTTTACATTTTAATTAAAAGGATACTCCGCCTATATGGTCGGACCGCTTACTTGTACATTATAATTCAAAGGATACTCCGCCTATATGGTCGGACCGTTTATTTTTCTTTTTATGGTGGTTCAAACCCCAACTTTTTAATTTCTGCACTTTAATTATCGCAATTTAATTTGTGCACTTATATTATCGCAATTTAATTTCCGCACTTTAATTTCAGCATTTTTTTTTAAATTTTGCATCCCCAAGCTTGTAGGCCGTGTCCACTTGTTGGTGGAGTGCACTTTTTATTTTTATTTTTATTTTCTTAATAATCCCCAGACTGTCGGCATAGCTGCATCTTGGTGGAGACTGTATTTATTACTGTAGCTATTTTTTTTTCTTCCCTCAAATCACCATATCTGTCGGCCTAGCCGCATCCTGGTGAATTACTGTATATATTCATACTGCTTTAAGGGCTCACTAGTCTTATTCGGTTTATACCAATTGACTACGTGCGAACCTTAATTAATTAATAATTCTGCATTTATTTTTTCTTTTCATCTCTCTCTCTCTCTCTCTCTCTCTCTTTCCCCAATCCCAATTCCCTTCTGCTTATGCTCACACGTTCACGTGGTGCGAATTGTGAATTGTTATTCTTCTCTGACATTGAAAAGCACATACGTGAACAGAAAAAAATAAAAAAAATGTCAAACGATATTGTTGTTAATGAGCAGGTACCCGATCAACAAATCGTGGATCAGGTTATGAGGACCAGAAAACCGCTGTATGATTATGTTACGCCTCCCGTGGATGAGCATGACAGTGTTATTCCACCAGAGGTTAACATGAATCACTTTGAAATCAAGCCTGGTATCATTCATATGGTTTCAAATACTCAATTTGGCGGAGCGCCAACGGAGGATCCAAATAATCACATCACAAAGTTCCTTCGAGCTTGCAACACCTTCAAAATCAATGGTGTGCCAACTGATGCTGTCAGACTACGCCTGTTCCCATTCTCTCTACGGGATCGAGCTCAGAGTTGGCTTGACTCTTTTCCGGATAATCACTTCTCCACTTGGGATCAACTTCATGGTGAATTTCTCAAAAGATTTTTCCCGCCATCTAAAACGGCGAAAATCCGAAGAATGATTCAAAATTTCAAACAAAATCCCAATGAGCCCCTCTACGAGGCTTGGGAAAGATTCAAAGATCTTCAGCGACAGTGTCCACATCATAACATCCAAAACTGGCACTTGATGACGGCTTTCTATGAAGGCCTACATGAAAATTCTCGGATACTCGTGGACGCGTCAGCAAATGGATCATTCATGTGCCTGGAACTTGAAGAGGCAGAAGAATTGATGGAGCGTATTTCATCAAATGGATCAACATGATATTCTGAGCGATCATCTGCTCCACCCAAAATTGGAGGCATGTATGAAGTTGATCAAATGTCGGCCATAACCACAAAGGTCGATAGCATGATGAATCTTATCCAAAAGATGGCACAAGTCTCTCTTGTGCAAAACTCAACATCAACTCCAGCTCCCATTCCCATTCTTATGTGTGAATCTTGCGGTGGACAACACAATCAGTCTACTTGTCCATGGGAAGCAATGGAACAAGTTGACTATGTCAACTACAACAGGCAGCCTCAACAAAATCAATTTGGTAATTTCAATCCTCAAGGAAGAAACCATCCCGGTTTTCCTGGAGCAATCAAAATGGAGCTGCTAATCCACAACCATCTTATCGGAGTGCACCACCCGGTTTCCAAAACCAACAACAGCAAGTCAGAGGTGGCCAAGGTATTGTGAACCAGCAACACTATAAACCCACTCAAAATCTTCTATACCCTTCAACTCAACAGCAAAAACCACTTCTCCCCACTCCTGAAACAACCCAAACTCCTGTCCTAGAAAACATTGTTGACCAACTTCTCAAGTCCCAATTATCTCAAGCTGAAACCCTGAAACAAATCACCGAAGAACTTGGTCAACTTCGAGCTCACAACAAGATGCTTGAGAATCAAATTGCTAATCAAGCATCCACATCATCAACTAAGGTGACAGGTAAGCTTCCTGCTTGTCCTGAAAACCCGAGGGAGCAAATCAATGTCGTCACTACTCGGAGTGGGAAACAACATCAATCCTCGCCCCGTTCTAATGATGAACAAGAACATGAAGTGTTGGAGGAAAGGGCCGAGCAACAACAGAAAGGTGGAAACAACAACAATGAACTTGATGTCGGTACCATGCCGAAATCATCTGATGATCGTGAAGGGTCGAAGAAAGAAAAAAACAGTTCGGTAAGGAAATATATTCCCCCAGTTCCTTATCCGAACAGATTGAAGAAAGCTAATATGGAGGAGCGGAGAACTAAATTTTTGAATGTTATCAAACAGTTGGATATCTCAATTCCATTGCTTGATGCCATTACAGAAATTCCTTCATATGCTAAATTTCTCAAAGATATTCTCACAAAGAAGAAGGAGAATCCAGCCACTGTTGCAATGAGCCAAGAATGTAGTGGCATAATCCAAAACAAAATTACACCCAAGTTACGTGATCCTGGAAGCTTCTCAATTCCATGTATCATTGGTGGATCTAAAGTTAACAAAGCTCTTTGTGATCTTGGTGCAAGTGTTAGCTTAATTCCCTATTCACTATGTCAAAAGCTACACTTGGGGGATCCCAAACCAACAACAATGGCGTTACAATTGGCTGATCGATCTGTCAAATATCCTATCGGCATTCTTGAAGATGTTCCTGTCAAAATTGACAAGTATTATATCCCGGGAGACTTTGTTGTCTTGGATATGGAGGAAGATGCTCGAGTTCCTGTTATTCTCGGGAGACCCTTTCTAGCTACGGCAGGAGCAATTATCAACGTAAAAAAGGGTACCCTTATCCTTGAGATTGGGGATGATAAGATCGAATTCAATGTACAAGAGCTGAGTAAGGATACACCTTGTGTCCTTGATGGTTACTATGCTGATGTTATAGACTCTTGTATCATAAAGACATTTGATAAGTCTTATTGGCTTTCTAAAGATCCCATGGAGTACACTATACGAGAATCTATTGCAGATGAGCAAGCCAATGAAATGGTGAATTTATGTCTCGAAATGTTGCAAAGCATATCTTTACCGATGCCTAAAGCACTTAAATTTGAAGTGCTTAATCTTGAAGATCAATCCTTGAATGTCAAAGGAAAAGCACCTGAAGTAGAACTCAAACCACTTCCATCTACTTTAAAATATGCTTTTCTTGGCCCGAATTCCACTTATCCTGTCATTGTGAATGCTGATTTAGATCTTCAACAAGTGGAAAGAATATTGCAAGTCTTACGAAGCCATCGCAGAGTTATTGGCTACACCATTGATGATATTGTTGGCATAAAGGCATCTTATTGCATGCACCGCATTTACTTGGAGGATGATCACAAGCCGAGCATTGAGCACCAAAGACGCCTCAACCCGAACATGAAAGATGTTGTTAAAAAAGAAATTCTTAAACTATTGAGTTCGGGTATCATTTTCCCCATTTCGGACAGTAAATGGGTAAGTCCTATCCATGTGGTGCCAAAGAAAGGAGGAATTACTGTTGTAAAGAATGACAAAAACGAGCTGATTCCTACACGAATAGTCACTGGATGGCGCATGTGCATTGATTACCGCAAGCTAAACAAGGCTACCCGGAAAGATCATTTTCCACTTCCCTTTATTGATCAATTGCTGGAGAGGATGGCTAAGCACAAATATTTCTGTTTTCTTGACGGATTCTCTGGATTTTTCCAAATCCCAATTCATCCGGATGATCAAGAAATGACGACATTTACATGTCCTTATGGTACTTTTGCATATCGCAGAATGCCGTTTGGATTATGTAATGCACCAGGAACCTTTCAAAGATGTATGCTAGCTATTTTCTCGGATCTTGTCGAGGAAATTATGGAAGTTTTTATGGATGATTTCTCGGTTTATGGGATTTCATTTGATGATTGTCTTGAACATCTTGATAAAGTGCTGAGCAAATGTGAAGAAGCAAATCTTGTCCTCAACTGGGAAAAATGTCATTTCATGGCAACCGAAGGCATTGTGCTTGGGCACAAAATTTCTGAAAAGGGCATTGAAGTAGACCCGGCAAAGATAGAAGTAATTGATAAATTGCCACCCCCTTCTTCCATCAAGGGGATTCGCAGTTTTCTTGGCCATGCGGGATTTTATCGACGGTTTATCAAGGATTTTTCAAAAATATCAAAGCCTTTAACCAATCTTCTCTCAAAAGATGTGAAGTTTAATTTTGATGAATCTTGCTGCGCCGCATTTTCAAAACTCAAGTTGGCCTTAACTACTGCACCAATTATTCGGCCACCTGATTGGAGTCTTCCTTTTGAACTCATGTGTGATGCAAGCGATTATGCCGTGGGAGCCATTCTGGGTCAACGCAAAGGCAAAGAAGTATATGCCATTTATTATGCAAGTCATACTCTTGATGATGCCCAATCAAATTATGCCACAACTGAAAAAGAGTTCCTTGCCATAATTTTTGCCATTGAAAAATTCCGATCTTACCTTATCGGTAGCAAGATTATTGTCTATACCGACCATGCGGCTATCAAATACCTCATCAACAAAAAAGATGCAAAACCGAGGTTGTTGCGGTGGATTTGTTACTACAAGAGTTTGACATGGAAATCCGTGATAGAAAAGGATCTGAAAATGTTGTTGCCGATCATTTATCTCGACTTGAGATTCCTTGTGATACCAAGATGCCAATCAATGATTATTTCATTGGGGAACAACTTATGACTGCTCAAAATTTTGATCCATGGTTTGCCGATATTGCAAATTACCTTTCTCATGGGGTAATTCCACATGGTGCTACACATACTGAAAAGAAGAAGTTAAAATATGACTCCCGCTACTATCATTGGGCAGAACCTTTTCTCTATAGAAGGTGTGCCGATGGAGTCATTCGACGGTGTTTGCCCGAAGATGAAGTTTCAAATGTCTTGCACCATTGTCATTCCTCACCATATGGGGGACATCATGGAAGCTCTCGTACTGCTGCAAAGATTTTACAATCAGGTTTCTTTTGGCCCACTATTTTCAAAGATGCAAGCAAATTTGTGAAAAACTGTGATCGTTGCCAACGTACCGGCAATATTGGAAGAAAGAATGAAATGCCTCAACATGGCATACTTGAAGTCGAATTGTTTGACGTGTGGGGGCTCGATTTTATGGGGCCATTTCCAAAATCAAATGGGAAAGAGTTCATCCTTGTAGCTGTTGATTATGTTTCTAAATGGGTAGAAGCAGCTGCCACACAGACAAATGATGCCAAAGTGGTGATCCAATTCATTCAGAAAAATATTTTCTCCCGATTCAGAGTTCCACGATCTTTCATCACCGACAATGGTACTCATTTTTGTAACAAAGCATTGGAACGTGTCCTTTCCAAATATGGGATTCACCACCGACTCTCAACTCCATACCACCCGCAAACAAATGGCCAAGTGGAACTTTCAAACCGAGAGATCAAAACAATTCTCGAGAAAGTTGTTAATCCTTCCCGAAAGGATTGGGCCGAAAAGCTTGATGATGCACTATGGGCATATCGCACTGCTTACAAAAATCCCATCGGCACCTCACCATTCAAATTGGTGTATGGGAAAGCATGTCACCTTCCTGTTGAGGTTGAACACAAAGCATATTGGGCAATCAAGACACTCAACATGGATCTTGCATTGGCGGGTGAGAAACGACTGTTGCAGCTAAATGAACTTGAAGAATTCAGACTTGCAGCTTATGATAGCTCAAAACTCTATAAGGAGAGAACAAAAGTTTTGCATGACCGAGTGATCAGCCGAAGAAAATTTGAACGGGGAGATAAAGTTCTTCTATTTAACTCACGTTACAAATTCTTTCCCGGAAAGCTAAAGACCCGATGGTTGGGTCCATTTGAAGTACTTGAAGCATTTCCATCCGGAGCAGTCCAGTTGTTAAACAAAAGCGGCCAAAAACTCATGGTAAATGGACAACGGTTGAAACTATACCATGATGGTGAGAGACAAGAGGCAACTTCTGTGTATTGCCTCACTGATCCGAAATATGAATGAAGAGGCATGGGTCAAGCTAATGACCTTAAACGAGCGCTTCTTGGGAGGCAACCCAAGTTTGTAAATTTCAAAAAAAAAACAAAAAAAAAGCAAAAAAAAAAAGAAAAAGAAGAAAATAATGTCTAGGTTTTTTTTTGGACTCTAAAGGGGCCACATCCGCTCGAAAAGACATCTCAACATCATCCGTCCGAACTTCAGGGAAGTTTTCTTTACACTCCTTTAAATTTTTTTCCACTGAGGACAGTGCAAATTTTAAGTGTGGGGGAGTGGATAGTTTGACCCTGATTTCTTGTGTGATTTTTTTTTCCCTTGCTTGTTTGTGTGATTTTATTTTCTTTTATTTTTATTTTGTGTGTTTGTTTAGAAAAGTAAAGACCAGTCTTGTCCAAAATACAACAATAGACAAACAACACATTAGTTTACACTTTTTGTTACTAGTTACTTCCATAACTTTTTAAAACTATTCATTCACCTCTTTTGACGAAATGTGGTTTGAGTTTGAGAAGTGTCACTATAATTTTTTGAGAGTAACTTAGTATTAGCTTTGAACTTGATTCTTTTTAACACTTTAACATTAAACACCTTAGATTTTATTTTTCCAATTTATTGGTTAATAGTTGACTTAGTGAAAGTTTATGCAGATTAAGATGTTCATACATTTATTCTCCTTGAAATTTTATTTGAACTTGACACATTTAGAAATGATTTAGGCCATCTTTGTTTACCCATGAAGCCAAACAGTATCCCTTTGTAAATAAATAACACTTTCCCTAGTAACCCCGTTTCACCCTTTCAGTGTACAAGTGTAAAATATCTTACTTCACTTGTTACTAATTCTTTTTTTTGTAACCTTGTAAATACATAACCTTCTGAAGCCCTATCCAAAGTTAATCTTTTCTAATCCTAGAGTAGATTGTCTTGTTACTTGTGAGCGAATAAATGGAGCTACTATTAAGTGTCATATGAGTGAAGTACATATTTGTTTGTAAATTTTGGGGTTAATTTTTCATTGAAATGTTCAGTGTGTGCCCTCTTTGAAAAAAAAATCAAAAAAAAAGAAAGAAAAAAAAAGAAGAAAAATTGAAAAAAAAAGAAAAAAAAAACAAAAAAAAAAACAAAGAGGCACATTAAATTCTTGTTGTAATTTCTTTTGTAAAACCCCATTTTTTTACTTTTCATGTTTATATTTCTCATTGTTTTGTATGCTCCAAGTTTTTGTAAATTCTTGTGATGATCCGCTCACTATTAGTACAATCTAACTCTCTCTGTATATTCTTACACCAAACTTTCCTTCCAACTAGCCACACTCATTAATCTCGCCACTCACCGAAAAAAGTCCTAATTGATCTATTTGTGTCATTTTTTGAATTTAGCGGATTGGAGAAACTTGTTCTGCATAACACGAACTAATTTAGATCTATAGGTGTTTGTGTTAAAAGTTTGATTTGAAAATCTTAGTGATAGGCACAAATACTCAGTTTACTCTCATTGCGTTATTTTGTGACATTTCAGGGTATTGGACCGTTTAGTGGACATTAGAGATGTATGAGTGATTTGTTTAGTTATGTTTGTAAATTTTACAAAATTATGTATATTTTTGTGTTTGTTGTTTGTTTTACTTGAGGACAAGCAAAAGCCTAAGTGTGGGGGATTTGATGTACTTATATTTTACACACTTTTTAGGCTTAGTTTGTTATTAATTTTAGTTATTAAAATTCTACTTTTGTACATATTTTTATAATTTGTCGTTAGTTTGTACTTGTGCAGTCCCTACACGGGTATTTTGTATTTTCAGGTACTTTTGATGCTATTTGGATACATTAGAGTGAACAAAAGAAGAAAATAAAAGTTCAAGTTGGAAGTCAATAAAAGTGGAATTTTCTTCAAAACAAATAAGGAGTAAATTGAAGAAAAGAAGCAAAAAATAAAAATGATGGAGCTGGGATTCGATCCCTATAGAAAAGGTAGAAGAATGCCTACTACAACCAGTGTGCTAAGTGATCAATGTTGTACATATTCAGCTGGCAATTGTTATATTCCTTCTGAACGCGGCAAAGAAAAGAACAAAATGTTGAAGCCGAGAATCGATCCCACAATCTCCGAGTTTTCCCCTGAAGGGCTTATCCGTTGAGCTACCTGCCACTGTTGAAACTTTACTGCGCTTTGTTATACATAAACTCATCTGTTCCGTAAATCCCAGCAATTAATGATTAATCACCTTATCATTATATTGCCTTAATCCATCTTCCTCCACACATAAGCTCGGACCAACCTCTCTCTAAACATCCCAGAAACATTTCCTCCTCCTTCTCTCTTCATTTCTCAACCCCAAATCATCAACCCATCTTCAACCATAACTAATCACTTTCTCATCCAAGATTAAGTCAAGATTAGCATCAAAGCTCCAAGGATTGTCATCAATCACAAGTTTGATCTTCCTTATCTCATTAAATCTTGTACTTTAATCATGGATTCATCTATTTCTATGTTTCCCAACATGTATAGCTAAATAAATTTGGGGCTAGAAATTGGTTAATTAATTGTTCTTATAATGTTTTAATTTGTATTGATTTTAATTGTTAAGTTTATTCTATTTAGATTGTTGTGTCCAAAAACTTAATTATGTTGTGTTTATGATATATATTATGAGTACTCAATCATAAACATATTGTTTGTTAAATGCACAAATGAACACTTTCTGAACACACCGTTAAACTTCTTTTACCTTGTCCCGGATTGAAGTTTTACGGGAGAATTTAATTATTTAATTATATTATTTACACCACGGGGTTGGGTAAATAATATAGTTAATAATTAAGGTTGTCGTTGCACTTAAACAACTAGTCTCGTTTTGGCCATCACTGGGAAATGTTGACTAGTTACTTATTTTAGGTGACTTGTGTTGGGTCCTAAAATATTTATCTACAACTTCTCACAATCTATCTAAGAATAAAATTAGCAATTATGTCTTACAAATGAGCATTAAACAATTAGTTGCCAATTTCTACCCCTACTTGCTATTGGTTGAACTTTGTGTTGATAAAAGTCTCTTCTCTCAATCACTTTTATTTAATTACTTTTCCAAGTAAACAAAAATCAAAAGAAACGCATTCCCAACTTTAATCCTTAGTTTGTGCTTAATTATTTTATTTCCCGCTTCTCTGTGGTTCGACACCCTACTTCCTTGGGTAAAAAAAATAGTTGTGTGCCCATTATATGCTACACACCATCTATGTTGTATTGGCTAAGGAAGATAGCCCATTTCACCATTCGAGAAGAGACGGTGGGGCTCCTCATCAATGCGCTGAGGGGTTGATGTGTGAGGACCTGGACCGGATGGGCTTGGAAGTAATGGCTCAGCTTCTTGACGCTCCAAACGATAGCTAATACTGTTTTCTCCACGGGAGAGTACCTGAGTTCTGCTTCCCTGAGGGTCTTGCTGACATAGAAGATGGCGTGTTGAATGTCGTCTTCCTCCCGGATCAGAACTGAGCTGATGGCCGTGGGGCTAACGCCAAGATAAAGGTATAATGTCCCCCCACCTTGGGCTTGGAGAGCACAGAGGGTGAAGATAAGTACTCTTTCAATTCTTCAAAGGTTACTTGGCACTCAGTAGTCCATTCGAAGCCGGCGGTCTTTCTCATTACTTGGAAGAAGGGAAGGGCCTTCTCTGCTGATTTGGATAGGAAGCGGTTGAGGGATGCCAAACGGCCCGTCAACCTCTGGACTTCTTTGACGTTGCGCGGAGGCTCCATGTTGATGATGACCTGGATTTTCTCGGGGTTGGCCTCAATACCCCTTTGGCTTACCATGTAGCCCAGAAACTTGCCTCCTTGCACGCCGAAGGTGCATTTCTTCGGGCTCAGCCGGAGATTGAATTTTTGCATGATGGAGAAGATTTCTCGGAGGTCCCCGGCATGGCTGGTTGACCGCTTGCTCTTGACGATCATGTCGTCGACGTAATCCTCCATGGTGTGTCCTAGGACGGCTTGAAAGACTCTGGCCACCATCCGGGTGTAAGTAGCGCCGAAATTCTTCAAGCCGAAGGCCATAACCAGATAGTAGAAGATGCCCTCGGGAGTCATGAAGGCCGTTTTCTCGGCATCTTCATCGTGCATGAAGATGTGGTGGTATCCGCGAAAAGCGTCGAGGAATGAAATGATTTCGCAGCCCGTCGTTTCATCTACCAGTTGATCAATGTTAGACAGGGGGAAGGGGTCCACAGGACAGGCCTTATTCAGGTCTGTGTAATCCACGCACATGCGGAAGGAGGGTGGTTTTTGCGCTAGGACCACATTAGCTAGCCATGAAGGGTATTTTACCTCCCTGATGTGTTTGATGGAGAGGAGCATAGCGACTTCCTTCTTCACGAAGTCCCTCTTTTCGGCCGAGAGGGGCCTTCTTCTCTGCTGCACAGGTTTTGAGGAAGGGTCCACCGCCAGGCGATCAGTGATTACCCTTCGGCTGATGCCAGGCATGTCCTCCGGCCCCCATGCAAAAACAACGGAGTAGGCGCGAAGGGCTTCTGTGATGCCATTCTTCAGGTCTTCGGGGAGCTTGGCTCCAATCTTTATGACTCTCTCCGGCTTGGTTGGGTCGAGCGCAAAGTCTTCTACCTCCTCAGCTGGTTCTGCCCTCGGCCTCTTCTCTTCCTCTTCTATTGATCCGGTGATGGTGTCTACACGGAACTCAGCCTTACTAACCTTCTTTGTTATTTGGAGGTAGCAGGCGCGTGAGAGCTTCTGGTTCCCCCTTGAGTACCCGATGCCCCCTTCAGCTGGGAATTTGAGGCATAAGTGTTTCATGGAGATGACTGCTGATGGAGTATATGGGTCCAGGCCCCAGGACCCACATACCCAGAAGAGCAGAAGGCACAACCGTCACCTAGTAGGGTCTCCGTCGGCCATGCCTCCATCGGCCAGGGAGACATCAACCCAGAATATGGTCCAGAAGCCAGGAGAACCTGGTGCCCCCGTCGGCCGGGTCTCCGTCGGCCACGCCCTCATCGGCCACGGAGAACTCACAGAACATGATTTCATACTTAGTCATTTCTACATATCTTGTATTCGGCCCAGTAGTGGTCCAGTTGTAGATGGGCCTCCCAAGCCCAAGACTTGGGAGCCCGGCCCACATTTTCTCTATAAATACTCCATTTGGGAGTAGTTGTAGGGGTTGAAAAAATCATTAATTGAAGCATTTACTGCACTTCTCTCTAAACAATTACTCTATCAACTGCCTCCAGATCCTCGAGGCAGGCCGGCCGAGGATAATGTTGTGGGCGCAGTCGATGTTGACGATGACGAACTCCACTCCAAGCTTGGCTCTATGGAGCCCGTCACCGAAAAGTAACGGGGGGATATTACCCCCTCGGAATCGATGGTGTCTCCGGTGAAGCCGAACAGAGGGGTCCGGATGGGCCGATTGGGACTCCCTCTCCAGATGCAGCTCTTTGAACGTGCTGAGGTACATTACGTTAACGGAACTGCCTGTGTCAACGTAAGTTTTGTGGACAATGGTGTTATTGATCTTGCTCTGGATCACTAACGCGTCCCTGTGGGGGGAGGAACCCGGGGGTAGGTCGGCGTTGGTGAATATAATGGGCTCCTCCCTCAATTGCTTTACGGGGGGCATATGAGTGATTTCCCCTATGTAAAGGGATTGTGCCCACTTCTTTCTTTGGCTGGTGGAATCTCTACTTGTGTTGCCGTCGGTGATCATGTGGATGTGGCGTTTCTTTTCTTGGCACTGGTTGTACCTCTCTTCCTCGCTGAGGTTGCCAATCTCCCTTTTCTTACCCTTCGGGTCGCCGAGGGGAATGGTGTTTGGATTGACCCAGGCGTTCGCTTTTGCAGGGGGGCCTTAATGAGGATACCCCCTTATGAATTGGGATAGGTGACCCCGTTCTATCAACTTCTCGATGGCTGCCTTCAGCTGGTGGTAGTCATCGGTCTGGTGGCCTGGGTGCCGGTGGAAACGGTAGTAGGGTTCCTTGGGGTTGATGGCGTATACCTCCCGGGGCGCCCTAGAATCTCGCTCCACTAGCCCCCTCTCCTCGGCGTAGTCCAGAATGACGCTGATGGGGTGCGTCAGAGGGGGTCCGAGTGTGCTCCAGAAAAACGGACTGGGCCCAGGCCTTCGGTTTGTTTTTGTAGCCTCCCCCGTGCTTGGCTTGGCCATGCTGGGGGCAATCACCGGAGGGTAACGGTCCCTTGGATTGGTGGAATGGAGCTCCTGACCCCCGGTGGTTCCTGTCATCCGCCTTAGGGCGTTGTTGTTCGGGGTTTCGGTGGCATTTCTCAACCTCCTCGGCCTCCGCGTATCGGTCTCCCCGTTGTAGGGCCTTTATATAATCGCGGGGAGGTTCAATTCGATAATAAGACTCCTTAAAAAGTTCCCGATGCAGAGGACTGCCTGCTAGAGAGCCATAATGGTTCCATCGTCGGTGTCGTCAACCTTATCCGTCTCCAGCCTCCAGCGTTCCAAGAAATCCCGGAGGGTTTCCTCCTTCTGTTACCTCACCGTCAGCAAGTGGGAGAAGTGTTTCTTTGATTGGTGCCTCCTCGTGAATTGCGTCAAGAAACGCTGGGCGAGTTCTTGCCATGAGTCAATGCTCCCTTCGGGCAATCGGTTGAACCATTCATATGCTGGCCCTTCCAAGGTGGAGAGGAACCAACGACATAAATATTCATCTGATGCCTCCATCATCATCATCATACTGTTCTGGTACCTCCTGTAATGCTCCTGGGGATCATTCTTCCCGTCATAGGGCTTGATGGGTTGCCCTCGGTATTTTCCTGGAATCTAGGCCGTCAACACCCTTGGGGTAAAAGGCGTCCATGTCCGAAGCTGGATGACAGGTTCCCTGGAGCCCTCAGCAATCCTCCTTTGCATTTCCTCCATCTTGGCCAGCATGGCCTCATATTTGGGATCCGCATGGGAGTCAGAAGCGGTTGTGTGCGCTTGGCGAGCCTCCATCTCATCAAGCCGGCGTTGAAGGGCCTCTATGATGTCATCCTGGTGATCCTTCGGGAGTGGTTCCGTCTCGCGTGATTGTGCGCGGGCTGAGTGAGCTTGGTTGATTTGGTGCGTGGCGTCATCAACATGGAGCAATCCCTTGCCCTTGTCCCGAGGGGGACGCCTCTCGTCGGCCCTCGAGATGGATCCTCCGCTCTCCTGAGGTCTCTGGAATGCCTTACCACCGAGGGGGTCTTGGACTCCTCGGCGATCTTGCACTCCTCCGAGCCTCTCAAGGGTGGAGGTCCGGGGCTTATCTTTTTTCGCCCCGTGCTGGTCCCGGGACTGAACTTCCTGGGAGGCGGTATCCCGAGCGACGACCCCTTCGTCGTTCCCGATCCGAAGGATAGGGTTTACGATGGGGATGGAGGTGGGGGAGGAACGATGTTCTCCCCGACCTGTGGCTGAAATGGCACCAGAGTGCCGAAGGCCCCAGGGTTCTGGGTGAGCGTCTGTATGAAGGCAGAGAATGCCGACTGCACGTCGATAGTAAGGACCGGAGGGCTCACTTGATTCTCGCTCCGGTCCTTCCTTCGAGCTTCGATGCCTAGGTGGGCATCGGGGGCATTCCTCTGGAGCTGAAGACGTAGATCGACAGTAGCCTGTTCCAACCCGGGGATGACTCCACCCTCAGGAGCCCTGTTGGAGGCTCCAGGGGCGTCAACCTCGCCGAGGGCCTAGGTTGTTGTCTTTAAGGGTCTTGGACTGAGCACGAGTGGTTCTTCCCATTCCGATGAAAGTTTTTCTGAGGGGGAGGGTTTCTTACTTGATTGTTCGACCTCTGAACGAGAGCACCAAATGATGGATTGTGTACCCGGGGGTAGCTTATCCGAGGGGTTATTTCGGGGAATAACCAAGAGAGAAGCCAGAGCAACAAGTAAGAGAGAGAGAGTGTATTCGAGTATTTGGTTACAATGGAAAGTGGCTCCTATTTATAGTAGCCATAAATGCTAGACAAGGACACGTGTCAAACATCTGACGGCCGAGGGTCATCTCAATCGGGGTGGCACCAGCATTGACATGTGCACCGCATTAAATGCGGTGGTTGGACGTGACGCCGCATTAAATGCGGTGGTTGCTTGTCTCTAAAAGGAATCTTCGCCGAGTCTGCTGTATGCCGAAGGCGTAGGTGTGAAATACCGAGGGCATGGTACGAATACCGAAGGCAATATATAACCAAAGGCTATATACCGAGGGTGTGGAATAACTGAAGGCTAACATTTTGCCCAGAAATGCTCAAAAGCGTAGCAGGTCCATATCAAGTTGCCTTCTACAATTCGGAGCCTTCGACCATAGGGCTGAAGGCATTTACATGTGCGACGTGGGCTTCCTCATGCTTGGGCCACTTTGTTGGGTCTTTGTGTGTTCATTGGGCTTGATGGGCCCGTGTAGGAGGAGCAGGAGTCTGTGGGTCGGATGTCCCCGGGCCATATACTCCATCATGTCTAATACCTTAATGTTTATTATTCCATTCATTTAAATAGAAAAATAGTTTACACAAATCTTATTTGAAACATCATATGTATAATATTAAGTAATGAGATGACTCAATATTAATAAATTGTAGGTTTCTTTTAATGTATATTTATTTTATACCACTTCTGCCCTAAAAAACTTCAATTTCTATAAGTTTTGAGCAATGACATTAGTTACTATATTTGTATGAATTTAAAACTTTATACCCTTATTAGAGTATTTCTAACAAAGTATATTTCCATATAATTTTAATATTTTAAATAATTTGTATTAACAAATATCATTGGTCATACATGACCATCACTAATCAAGAAAACTATGTGGTATATGTAGATCGTAGTATATCTTTGACGATTTACCGATTTCATTTCTGAATATGATTTTAACAACCTTGGTTATGACATTATGGCTACGAGTGAACTAGTCAAGTTCTTGGACAAATAAATCCATGTTTTGGGGGGTCAGGTGTGTCATGCTACACATTGGTGTGCTACAAGGCCTGCTCTGAAGTATTGGTCAATTCTGATCTGATTCTCTATATATATCTACTTCGTCAATATAGTTTTGCTGCATTTTGGCACCATTAATATGTTATATATAATGTTTTTAACTTTTTTTGAACTATTATAAAATTTTAAAATGTGCATTTAGATTTAAAAAAATGGAAATTTGGTTAAATTAATCTTTTTTACTTTTTGTGATTATAAAAATTAAATTGTTTCAAGTACATTTTGGTTATCGCTCACTCTCTTTCGAACATGTAACAAAACTTTGTGTGAAATTTATAAAACTTTGTGTGAAATTTATATGACCATTCACACCATCTTAATGCAATTGAACTTGTAGCAACAATATTCAAGTGAATGTTGTATTCTTTCACTTCGCATTGAGTTCTCATTTTCAGTTGCCAAAAGTTACTCTCTCCATCCCATGTTGTTTGTCTTACACTCTTACTTTCCTTTTTGAATTGTTCTAAAATGAGTAATATGTTTCATTTTTTGACTGAATATGTTATTCATACCATTACACTTTATTCAATTACAATTTTTTTTACTTTTCAATTACATTATTAATGATTGTGTCATACTACAAGAAGACATCAGAAATAAGACGAAGGTAGTATGTAACAACTTTGTATGACTATTCACATTAAATTCCTACTCCATCTCAACCTGTGATGATAGTACTATAATATTGGCGTATTCATTCACTGCAAATTAGTTTCTTTTCTCCACTTGTAATAAGTATATGGACTTATTTTGTATGACCAAGCATCAGATTTATACTCCATTTAATGTGTCCGTTAATTTTACATTGAATTTTCTTCTCCACTTGATGTGTCCATTCATTTAACATTGAATTCTCTTCTCCACTGGATGTGTTCATTCATTTAACATTAGATTCTCTTATAAACTTGTTTCCATTCATTTTACATTGGATCATCTTTAATCTTTACACTTGTAATAAAAACATCTCAATCTATTGTGTCATACCACTCATTTTCACTCTTTCCATTTTCAAATCACTTGCAACAAGTTCAAAAGTCAATTATGAGTCCTTTTCGTTGATTAGACGAATCCATTGATAAAGATGAAGAAGATGATGCCAATTCTCAACGTGTGTGCATGACTATGATGACTTCCTTTGTTACAATGATCTCTGATAGATGTGAGCACATTAACCGTGGTTGAGAAACTGGATGAAGTCTCTCGAAGGATGATTATTCTAGCGCCGCTTTCGCATGCAACTGTCATTGTTCGACCGCATTATGAAAGATGTCATGACCTTTGATCATACTCTCTTTTCTAAAAATCAGCCTGGTCGGACCGATTAATCGGCCTAGTTGGCCCTAACTGTAGAACACTAGTCGGCCAAAAAATCGGCCTAGGCGGCCGCCTAGACGCTAGGCGCCACTCAACCGCCCGACTAACGCCTAACGAGTTTTAGAAACAAAACTTGAGAGGCAACTAATTGACATTTGAGAAATAAAACTGAAATAATAATTATGACCTAACTTCAACCATTTCAAAAAAATTTAGACTTGATTAATTTACTTAAAAAATACTGTCCCATTTGATAAGATACACTCTTTGAATTATCCTGAAAATATTAACACCTTCATAAATTAATCTTCACTTATTATTTACTTTCACATTTGATCTTTGAAAAAATGACAAAAGTATTACTTAGAGAGTTTGGGAAGACAAAAATATTACTATTTTTAAGCTGGACACAAAAGTGACCTTATCTCTCCCCCAATCCATCGATCCGCCCCAACCCTCTGCGCTTCTCTCTTTTACCCCCCTTCACTGATCGAGCTCTCCTCCATTGCTGCGCCAACCTGCCCATCGTGCTCTCCGTCTCTATTGCCCTGCCGTGTCTTGCCGCCATGCCACACCTCTCCACCACGTCTCACCTCACCGCCACGCCGCACCTCGCCAAGCCTAGTTGCGCCTCGCCACATCTCTGTCGCGCTTCGACTCGTCGCACATCGTGGCGCCTGGACTCGCCTCGCCGTCATCGTTTTTCGCTAGCTTCATCCCTGTCATCCACTACATCGACGGCGGTGATTATTAGTGCTAGGATTCCGAAAGCTGACGACGATTTCAGATCTAGCGGTGGTTCGTGTGGAGGTTGTGGCGAGTGGGGCTAGGGCGTGTCGCAGAGGGGCTAGGGGGTTGGGGGCAAGGCAGGGTTGTGCTTGTTGGGGATGCAGCGAGTCATAGAGGGCTGGGGGAGAAGGGGAGGGGGCTGAGAGCGGGGGGGGGGGGGGGGGGGGGCTAAGGGAGCAGGGGAGGGGGCTTGGAAGCTGTGGAGGGGTTAGGGGAGCAGGGGAGGGGGCTAGGGTGCAGGGGAGGGGGTGTAGGTGCAGAGGAGGGGTTGGGGTGCAGAGGAGGGGCTGGGGTGCAGGGGAGGGGCTGGGGTGCAGGGGAGGGGGTTGGGGTAGCCGTGGAGGAGGCTGGGGCTGGGGCTGGGGCCGTAGGCGGTCTCACGCGATGGCGGCGGTGTTGAGGCGGCGGGGTGATGATTTCCGGTGAAAATTTTGATGGGGAAAAGTCGTTGGAAATTTTTCCGGCAACACAGTGACACGTTTTCCGATATAGTGACATCTAATAGTTACGTGAAAACCGGTAGTGACATTTCAAAAGTGACATAAAAATCTGGTAGTGACATACAACAGTGACATAAAAATCCGACAATGACATAAAAAATGACAGTGACATCATATTTTCCCAAATATGTGACCTTAATCACATTTTTTTATTTTTATAAAAATGGTTATTTTTTTGGAAATTGGCTTTAGTTTAGTAATATTGAAGGAAAAAGCCCTTGATCTTTTTATCTATTACTACATACTTTTCTGATGGATTGTTCCAAAAACATTATACCCTTTCGTACCAAATTGAGTTGTAAATTTGACTTTTTTGAGTCAAATAGATTCACCTTATTCACTTATTTTTTTGATCATATTTTATTCACTTAGTTAGGATATCAACTCTTAATTAAATTTTAATTTAGATTTTACAATTTTATAGCCATTTTAATATAATTTATGAATATATAAACTTTAATTATTAAAATTGAATGAATTAATAACTAGAGAGAATTTAACTTGAATATTAATTGACGAAAAAATATTGACTTTTTACAAAACAATTTGGATGAATTTAATTATTAATATTGACTATATATAAAATTGAACTAATAATTAAATAATTATGACCTACCGCGCTACCTGACCCAAAAAAAGTTAACCTAGGATACTATTTCGAGTCTGCCCAATTTCCGTCGGGATCAAGCCTGAAGAGTCAAGAAGGCACGCTGTCATTCGCAGGAGACAGAAGGCGCCAAGAACACTTCACAAATTTTTCTTTCCGGTTCAACCTATTGCTGTGTTTCAGAACTGATTCAGGTACGACGCTTTTAGTTCATTTTATTGATTCTTTTTTGTAGCCTATTTCGCATACTATTGCGCGCTGTTCTCTCGATGCATTTTCCCATATCTTTTTGTGGACTCCAGAATCTGCAATTCGATTCATTCTTCTTTCTGTTTCCGGCTTGCACAATTTGAGATTCTCAACAGCAGCGACTTAACTGTGAGAGGGTAATTTGAGGTTGGTTTCTATCCTTGACATATATGTTTACTTGTTTCCTGATTTTGCTCGGTTTGTTATTTTCGGGATGCTACTATGAGTTTTTGTCTTTGTTCTATATATAAACAATCCCTTTTCATCTGATTTTCGTTTTAGTTATTTTTTTCCATTGATATAGGGGAGGTCAAAAGCTAGTTTACTGTAATTTCCTTTGAAGTTAAGTTTTAGGGTTATATTTTTGTGTATATACCAGGCTTGAACAGGTGGAAACTAAAGATATGCTCAGATGACCAGGCTCTAGAGGAGAATAACCATGAAGAAAAAAGAAATTAAGATAGAGAAAAATGATAATTTTGAAGCTTAAATCAAGATTCACTAACTGTGGATGTCCCACCATATTTGTGCTGATAAATGAATTCATACCTTTTCTTGCATGCTCGTGCTTCTTAATGGTTAATATGCGATAAGGCTAGGGACTGAGTACTACTTGAAATGACAATGCAAGTGGCTAGGGTTGACGGGTTGATTATGTTTTTAATTGGACTGAAAGTTTCTGATCCGGTAGATGTTTGTTTTATATGTATTTTACTAATGTCTGAGTTTGGGCTGATCTAATCTCGTCTGATCTGGTCAGAGACTCAAATCAGTCCAATTAAAAACATCTTAAGTAGTTACATGTATGATTAGCTATATAGAATGAAGATTAAGCATTGTTTTTTAGGGGAGGGTTCAAATACAAAGAGGTCTTCCCATGCAAAGTGAGAATAAATCTTGTGCATTCATTTCCACATCTAATGGCTAAAAATGACCCAGCAATGCACTAAATTTGATAAAAAAACGTGGTGGCAATTTTGTAAATAAATTGAAGTTTTCTGTGACCGCGAAAAATGCAACAAAAACATGCAATAGTGCAAGACGGTGAGGGAAAAGTGCAATCGTTCGCACTTTGCACGGGAGCACCTCTTCTTATTTGAACTCTCCCCTTGTTTCTTAAATGAACAAGTCTTTCTTCTGCACAACTGAACTACTAAAATGTGGTTCTTTCTAATATATCTACTTGGAGGTTTGAAGAGTTGGGGCTTGTGCTTATACTTTTGCCCTGGCTCATTTACTCATGATTAAGAGCACTTGTTCATTTCTGTTAATTAAATCATATTTTATTTTTGTAATATAACTATATGATTTTGCCGGCAGGTGCGTCATTTAAATATCTATGGTTGTATATTGAGACCTCAAACTTATTTAATTTTTTCATAGTGGAATCAAGTGGTACATATGACTGCTTTGGCCGATGACTCCTCGAAGCATGGAGTGCATGAATTTGGAGCTTCTAAGATCTCTCAAGAAATTCCAGAGGAAGGTGATGGTCATTGGTATTTCTCTAGGAAGGAGATTGAAGAAAATTCACCTTCAAGAAAAGATGGGATTGATTTGAAGAAGGAGACTTACATGCGCAAATCATATTGTACATTCTTACAAGATCTGGGCATGAGATTGAAAGTGTTAGTTTTCAACTTTTCTGTGTATTCATTATCATCATTGTTGGCTCACTAATTTGAACTAGTTGGGGTTTGTGGCATTTAACATTTTGTAGTGCCCATTATTTGTATAAAACTAATTAGCTCTATATATTCATTAAGAAGGCTGAGTTGCAAATTTGCAATGTTTTACACCAGATACCCTTCATGTTGCAACTTTCGTAGGAAGGAATAATGAGATGACATTTCTAAAATTGTCATCATTTTAGGTATATCCATATGTATGGAAAATATCCTGAGTGGCGATGAGTTGAGACATTTTTTATTGTCATGTTCATTACATAATTGATGTTGCAACTTGCAGAGAAACATGTATGTCATGTCTATATTTCTCTGTGTTATTGAATTTCTTATTCTTTTTGTTTGACAAATATAACAAAATGCATTTTTAATTGGGGCTTTAATTTATCCTTGCCATACGCTAACTTTAATATGATTAAACTTAATTAGTCTATTCCTGAATTTCTTGTGTCGAAGATTTTTAAATAGTTCTGAATCTGATTAATTGGCAATATCTTCTAATCAATGACGAATCTGATGCACAGATTGGTATTAGTTACTGTGACATTTTCATGACATATTACTTTTTTGAATGACATTTTTGTTTGTAGTTGAAAATGGCACACACTTAGTCACAATAGATGGGTTTAGCAATGTTAAAATATCAAATGTAAATGTGGTTGTCAACGTATTTAATTTAGTGGTAAATTGGTAATACATATATGCAATGTTAAGATTTTGCATCAGGATGTTTTATGTACAAATATGTAAACCCCTGAATTCTTTTTATATGATTTAATATTATGTTTGATGTTTTGACATTCAGACCTCAGTTGACGATTGCGACAGCAATAATATTTTGTCATCGTTTCTTTCTTCGTCATTCTCTAGCGAAAAATGATAGAAGGGTAAGTTATGGATTTATTTTCTTATTCATTCATTCTTACATCAATATTTTTCTACCTTTTTCGTTTCTGAATCACCAAAGGCACCAACCCAGCAAACCCAGTCCTAAGAAGTAGCTACTATTGTTTGATGGAATCTAATGTTGCGTCATCCGGGAACAATCTCTCAGTGCTTTAGTATAGGGGTAAGGCTGCGTACATCCGACTCCCTTACTCCACCGTAGGTGGGAGCCTTTGCGGCACTGGGGTAACGTTGCTGTTGTAATCTAATGTTGCGTCATGCTCTATTTCATGCATCTATTTGTCTGTATGCATGATTTTCACGTATATATGTTACGGAGTACTATATAAGACATCATCAGTTGTTTAATATAGTTTTTTTTTTCTAAATAATTTTCAACTATGCAATTTCAGTTTCATAATCAGCATGCCGAGTCAAAGTAATAAAAAATTAGGATAGAGGGAGTCAGGGGGTACACACATAAATTTTGGTAAAGCAACATGATTTATATTTGTTGACTAATGAAACTGTATATTGGGAGTCCTGTAAATACTGTGGTAGTAATTATTTCATGGAAATGACTTACTATCCAGAAATCATGTCTACTTCTGGATTATTTTCCCGAAATCATTTTCATTTTCAAGTGTTGGTTGCAAATCAGAGAGCTGTCTACTTCTGTTTGGTTCATTTTTCAGAAAATGAGTCGGTTGCCTTCTCACCGCAATATTTCTTACAAATCAACAGTCTACTGAATAAGTAAATACAACAACACCCCAGTGCCGCAAAGTCTCCCACCTATGGTGGGGTAAGGGGGGTCGGATGTACGCAGCCTTACCCCTTGCTAAAGCACAAAGACTGTTTCCGGATGACCCATAATGAAAATCGCGTCGAAAATTGCATGGACTGAGTACTGAATAAGTAAATAAATCAAATAATTGAATTTGCATTTTTTACTTTGGCAGACTATTGCCAGTGTATGCATGTTCCTTGCGGGAAAGGTTGAAGAAACACCTCGTCCGTTGAAGGATGTTATACTTGTGTCATATGAGATTATTCATAAAAAGGATCCATCAGCAGCTCAAAGGATTAAGCAGAAGGTATATTTCACTTGATCTATAACTTCCATTGGTCATTGTAGATTTCACTTGCTCTCTTTGATTTCCCGTTTATGGTACTATATGCATATAAAAGTTGGTTAGTATGGTTCTATATGCATATAAAAGTTGGTTAGGCAAGTGATTTAGATTAGGAAGCTAATAGTGCGGCTTGAAAATAATAAAATGTTTACATGTAACACAGGAAGTCTATGAACAACAAAAAGAACTTACATTGCTTGCAGAAAGGGCGGTCCTAGCTACTCTTGCTTTTGACCTGAATGTGCTTCATCCATATAAACCTCTGGTCGAGGCAGTAAAGAAACTCAAGGTTGCTCAAAATGCTCTTGCCCAAGTTGCATGGAATTTCGTTAATGATGGGTAAGGATGATGTAACTAACTACTGCACATTGTAGTTTTTTTTATGTATTTTTGTTAATTGTTATTTGGTGTTGATGGGGGGAGAGCCGGCTGAATGCAGGCTTCGCACATCTCTATGCTTGCAATTTAAGCCTCACCACATTGCAGCGGGTGCCATTTTTCTTGCTGCCAAGTTCCTTAAAGTAAAACTCCCATCTGATGGGGAGAAAGTTTGGTGGCAGGAGTTTGATGTTACCCCGCGGCAATTGGAGGGTAGGTGCCTTTCCCTGCCTGGATATACACTATGCTACTTCTGTACATAATCATAAGAGTAGTATTTGATTAGTTGCCACACTTTGACTTTTGTATTATTGACATACTTCGCTTAGACCATATTTATTAAAGCATTAACAAAAAGTATTATCAAATATGTCTCATATGTAAATTTCCAAAATATGAACTCAAAATTTACTAATAGGTCAATTGTATGTCTTCAACAACTGCCGGCTACTAAACTATTATTTGGGTCCCGGTAGAAGTTTTTTTAGAAATGAGGAGAGAAGGGATGGTGGCTCATTTTTTGACACTGTTACTTTTTGCAGAAGTGAGCAACCAAATGCTAGAGTTGTACGAACAGAACAAGGCTGCTCCTTCTTCACTAGCAATTGAAGCTGAAGGGAGTGTTGCTGGTGGTATCCAAACACCTTCAAAATCCTCTGCCACCGTTGAAGATCATGGCTGTGGTGTTCACCCTACATCAAAGGTAGGAGAGACCTCCAAACCGCCAGCTTCCTATATTGTGGGCCCTCCGAGGGTGGGAACTCAGGATCAAATCCGTGGCGGTTCAGAAGGCAGCGTTTATAACCATTTTACTGACCTTGAGACTAACATAAAGCACATCCAACATGAAAGAGAGCTTTTGCCTGAAAACAGAGGCAAGGGAGATTTGAAGGAAAAGTACTATGGTAGGGATGGTAATAAAGTTGGACAGTCACCACAGGAGGTGATTAAGAAGATAGACAAAGACAAGGTTAAAGCAGCACTTGAGAGGAACAGGAAGTCCCGTGGGGATTCAACCAGGAAAGTGGATGATTATTTGGATGATGACGACCTCATTGAAAGAGAGTTGGAGGATGGGATAGAGTTGGCCGCCGAGACTGAAAAGGGCATTCTGAAAAAAAAACAAAATGTGGAAGGGGAGCTAGAAATGAATCAATTTGACGTCATGGGATGAATGTTTAGTCTTGCTTCTGTCAAATGAATCAATTTACCCTCATGAACAGTCAGGCTTATTTAGTTTTGACCTAAGTTTTCTGACTTGTGATTTTAGTGTCCCACATTTAAGCGAGTAATTTTGTAGTACTTGGAGGGTCGGTTGGTCAAAAATTCCGGCATCAACACCCTAAATTGATTGGAGTTCAGTTATTCATTCCCATCGATATGTAGTATGTATAAACTCATTCTCTTTACTCATTGTCTAGATCTTATTTCTCAAGTGCTTGTATTCTTGTAAGTTGTAATGATTAATGAGTGGTATAGTAATGGAACAAAGTGGGATAGAGGATTTTAATTCAACTGAATATGGAAAGAAACAATGTGATCTCTATTCTCTACTAACATGATTAGAGTTTGAGTTGACTAAATATGTAGGGTTCATTTTGATCGGTGTTGAAGGCTTTTGTTTTGGACGTTGATTAATACTCCGTATTCAGTTGCTGGGTTAAAATGAACGGCTTGATTAATTGATTTTGGTTGGTTTGGTTTTTAGAAATGTCAAGATGAAAACGTTGCTCCACTTTGGTCTATTTCAAGTTGGATATTTTCAATTACTTGTTTCAGCTGTCACACGTCTCAATTTATTTTGATCAGTTGGGTTATCGGTGATTAACGGGTAAGCATAAATGATTAAACTCCAAAAGAAAAAGTAAATAAATTATATAGAAAAATTGTCAGAATTAAAAATATTTTTTTTAAAAAATCATTGAATAATAATAAAAACTTGAGCATGCAAACATGTTGGGGACAAAATGATACTCCCTCCGTCCCAATTTGTAAGATACTTTACGGTTTACGATGTTTGACCGACGATAAAGCAAATTAATCTCTGTCAACACTCAAATTAGTTTTAGAAAATAAAATTGACATATTCAGAAACTACATTAAAACCGCTATAAAACCTACAAAAAATAATTCAAATTTCATAAAATTTTGTTATATAAAGTAAAAGATTAAAAATGATTTATGTTGACCATGTGAATAGTAAATGTATCTTACAATTTGGGACTGAGGGAGTAGTGAAAAACAAGTGATTGCCAAACAAAAGATACATAAAACTTCTCCAAAAATAAAATAAATCATTTTTATATGATATATATATATATATATATATATATATATATATATATATATATATATTATATTAATTACTCACTCCGTCCCATATTTAACTCCGGTTTTGACCAGGCACGAGTTTTAAGATAGTGAGATTTGTGTGTTGAAGAGTTATTCAGAGGAGGGAGAAATGTGTAAGAATGGTTGTGAACCACATATTATTTACCAAAAAGGGGAAAATGAGATAAATTTGGGACGGATCGAAAAGGAAAGAATGAAGATAATTCCGGGAGTATTAAATACTCCCTCCGTTCCCAAAAATACTTCCCACTTTCCTTTTTGGGCTGTTCCTAAAAATACTTCCCACTTTCCCATTTTGGACAATTTGCGTGGCTCACATTCATTTTACCTTTTTCTTACACAACCACAACCATACATTTCCACTTTATTCCACTTTCTTAATAAGCGTGCCACGTCAAACCGGGAAGAATTTTTAGGAACGGAGAGAGTATATTATTATATAGATATTACTCCGTATTAAATAAGAGTAGTCTACTACCATTATGAAGGTCTTAAATATTGACCAAAAGTGTGACATGGAGAAAAAAGAAATGTGTGAGAGGGGCACACATAAATTAATGCCTCCCATACTTTGTGGTGCAACTGAAGAAGTCTCTTCTTCCCAGTTTCTGTGACATTTCTTAATTTAGCTTCCAGTGAAATAGCCGTTGGAGATTTGGTGAAAAGAAACTGCGGGATGACGAGGAGAAGGCTGTTTTCCTGCACAAAGGACGATTTTCTCCCTGAAGAATCATTCAAGAGCTGGGGCAATTACGTAAATGCGCTGAGGCAGACTCCGGCCCGGCTGCGAGACCGGGTCCTGTCCCGGTCCATGGACCAGGCGGAGCTTGACGCCAAGTCCCGAAGCCAGCACGAGATGAAGAGGACTCTTTCCTGGTGGGACCTCATCTGGTTCGGCATGGGTGCTGTCATCGGAGCCGGGATATTCGTCCTCACCGGCAGAGAGGCCAGCCAAGACGCCGGCCCAGCTGTCGTCCTCTCCTACGCCGTCTCCGGCGTCTCCGCCATGCTTTCCGTCTTTTGTTATACTGAGTTCGCAGTGGAGATACCAGTTGCAGGTAATTTCTGGTCTGATTGAATAATAATACTCATAGAATATTTTTGAGAAAGAGTTTATATTGGGTTTTTTTAGTATAAGCATTTTTTGTTGAGTGTTTAGATGTCATAGAAGATGTTAAAAATATGTATTGTTGTAGTTGAAGAAAGAGAGAAAATTATTTTTCGAGTTATGCTAGAGGTACAAACACTTTTACAAAAAGTCTTACAAAAAGAGTATGCGCCATCATCACATTATTTAACACATCACATCACATTTACAACACTTTTACATCAATGATAATTAGAATAGCCACATCACTTGTTTGTACATTTTTTTGTAAGTGTGTTTGTACTTCTAACATTTTTCTTATTTTTCAAAGCTAGAGGACACACTTGCAGGTATCATTTGATTTTGAGTATTGTCTAAATAAAACAATCTAAAGTGATCCATGTTTATTTCGGTTATCGCCGTTAACGAGTTGAGTCGAGTCTGAACGTTCAAAGCTCGAGTTTGACTCGTTTTAGTAAGGCGGACTAAAAAAGTAAAATGAGATAAAAATAAGGAAGTGAAGGATAACATTCAACATTTCTTGTCTTGATAAAGACATTGGACGAAGTCAAAGGAAAACTTCATATTTCCTTAAAGTATTCATGTTCAAAGTTTGCATTTAAAAGTTGGTAAGATGTCACTTCAATTATATTTTGTTTTGATTTGCTGGTGAATTAATAAAATGAAGATATTTCTCTAACCAAAGTCGAACAATATGAATAGTTCAAATAATTTTAGGACTATGAGTATTACTAGTATTTTTTAGGGAATTCTTCAAAACAGAAGTAAAACATGAATAAAATATACAACTATGATTAAATATGCTTTATTTTCGAAATTGGGCTTATTTGTTCCTATCCGAAGAAAAAAAAAAGAAACTTCTCAAAGTAAGAGTAAATGGATTATGTTCTGAAAAGAAAATAATCATAATCCTATTTTAAAAAAGGTCGTATATTTTGCTGAATTTTTTCCCGGAATAATGCTAATAAAATAAAAAATTCCCAAAATACTGCTGGGTTGAAAATAATTCTCAAATACTGCTGGGTTATGTTGGAATATTAGAGGTAGAGGCTAAGTATTTTAGGACGTTATGAAGTAAATTGTGTAAGTAGAAAAAAGCTTTTAGCTAACTAGAAGAGAGGATGGAAGAAAAGAGAACTTGTATTTTATTGCTTGAAGATTTCTTAGCTTGATGCTTGATTACAAATGAGCACAACTACACCTATTTATACTACTCACATCCACAATAAATGGTGGAGAGTTCTCTAGAATTCTCCTTATCTAGAATACTCTATTATTAATTATTCTCTAGAATGTCTCTAGAAGTCTCACACTCTAGAAACTTTCTAGAACATTTCTCCTCTAGAACACTCCTTATTATTTTGGGCTTTGCCCATTACAACAAACATCAATTATTAACTTAGCCCAAAATCAAGTTTACATTCTAACATCCCCCCTTAAACTTGATTTCCAACTCCGAGCATTCTTCTCAATCGATTGAAGTCTTCATGCTTGAGAGGTTTTGTAAGAATATCCGCAACTTGATCTTGCGACCTCACATACTTCACTTGGACCTCTTTGTTCTCGACACATTCACGAATGAAATAGTAGCGAGTATCAATATGTTTGGTTCGGTCATGATAGACGGGATTTTTTGCAAGTGCAATGGCCGACTTGTTATCAACATAAATCTCGATTGCATCTTCTTGCGGCATGTGAATTTCCTTCAACAATCTTCGAAGCCAAATGATGTGACATACACATGACGTAGCGGCAACATATTCAGCTTCACAAGTCGAAAGTGTCACAATTGGTTGCTTCTTTGAAGACCATGTGAGAGGCATATTCCCCATGTAAAGTACAAACCCGATTGTACTCTTACGGTCATCAATATCTCCGCCCCAATCGCTATCACTATAACCAAACAACTTATATTCTTTAGAAGATGAGTAAGTCAATCCAAAGCTAATCGTACCTTTTAGGTAGCGTAGAATCCTTTTGGCGGCCTTCATATGGATAGATGTTGGAGCTTCCATATAGCGGCTAATAAGTCCCACTCCAAAAAGAATATCGGGCCTCGTACATGTTAAGTAGCGCAAGCTCCCAACCAAACTTTTGAACATAGTCGGATCAAACTTAGAGAATTTTGTCCCATAATCGACTGGTGTGTCAATCGGCTTGCACCCATCCATCTTAAATTTCTTAAGAATTTTTCTTGCATAACCTTTTATGGGAAATAAATATTCCTCTATCACTTTGATTGATTTCAATTCCAAGGTAGTATGACATAAGTCCCATATCCGTCATCTCAAATTCACGACTCATTTCTTTCTTGAAAGCATCAAACATACTTGGATTGTTACCCGTGAATATCAAATCATCCACATATAAGCAAACAATCAAAATATCCCCATCTTCATTTGTTTTTACATAAAGGGCATATTCATAAGGGCACCTTAGAAAACCATTTTCTTGGAAGTACTTGTCTATTCTAGTATTCCAAGCTCTTGGGGCTTGTTTTAATCCATAAAGTGCCTTCTTTAATTTTAAAACTTTATTTTCTTGCCCTTTAATTATATAACCTGGGGGTTGTTCCAAATAGACTTCTTCTTCCAAATAACCATTTAAGAAAGCCGATTTTACGTCCATTTGGTATAATCTCCAATTATTTTGAGCCGTAATTGAAATAAGTAATCTTATAGTTTCTAAGCGGACAACGGGAGCAAATACCTCGTCATAGTCAATACCGGCCTTTGCTTGTACCCTTTCGCCACCAACCTTGTCTTGTATCTTTCAATTTCTCCTTTGGCATTTTTCTTTGCTTTGTATACCCATTTAGTTCCAATAGCCTTGTGCCCCTTTGGTAGCGTAGCTAACTCCCAAGTATCATTCTTCATGATTGACTTCATCTCCTCGTCCATAGCATTTTTCCACTTCTTGTCTTCTAGCGCCTCTTGAACACCTATTGGTTCACAATCATTAAGAAGACAAACAAGAGTTATTTCATCCAAATTTTGTGTTACCTCATATATCTCTTGTAAGCTTCTATAACGGGGAGTTCTTTCATTTGAGCCTTCATCGTTGGTTGGTGGACTTCCTTGGATGGATGGTGAATGAGGTGGAGTGTTTGGTTCTTGAGCCGCTTGGTCATCATGGTCCTCTTGTTCTTCATTTTCTTCAAAGAGCGGGAAGAAATTGTAATTCTCATCTTCTTGAACACTCCAATCCCAAGAGGCTTCTTCATCAAATTGGACATCTCGGCTCACAATGATTTTCTTCGTGACTGGATTATATAGCTTATATCCCTTCGAGTGTTTATCGTATCCAATAAACACAAACTTCTCACTTTTATCATCAAGCTTTGAGCGTTTTTGATCTGGCACATGAGCATATGCTATACTTCCAAAAACTCGAAGGTGAGAAACATTTGGTTTCTTCTTCCGCCATGCTTCTTGAGGTGTCTTGTTGTCAAGACTTTTAGTTGGACAACGATTTAAAATATACACAGCACAATCAACCGCTTCGGCCCAAAATTCTTTTGGCATATTCTTGCTTTTTAGCATGCTTCTAGCCATCTCAAGAATAGTTCTATTTTTTCTTTCAACCACGCCATTTTGTTGTGGTGAATATGGAACCGTTAAAGGACGGCGAATCCCATTATTTTCACAAAATTCATTAAATTCATTTGATGTAAATTCACCTCCTCTATCGGATCTCATGGCTTGTATTTCATGCCGAACTTCCTTTTCTACAAGGGCCTTAAATTTTTTAAATGACCCAAAGACTTCCGACTTTTCTTTTAGAAAATAGACCCAAGTTTTTCTAGAATAATCATCAATGAAAAGAAGAAAATAATTATTCTTTTCATATGAACTTGGTTTAATGGGTCCACAAACATCGGCATGAATTAATTCCAAGGGTCTCTTAGCTCTAAAATTTGATTCTTTTGGAAAACCTTTTCTTGCATGTTTTCCTAAAAGACACCCCTCACACAATTGATTTGGATGATTTATGATTGGCATCCCATCAACCATTTTGGTTCTTGATAATAAATTTAAGCCACCAAAGTTCAAGTGCCCAAACCTTAAGTGCCATAACCACGAATCATCTTTTAAACATGAATGTAAGCATTTTGCTTCATCATTTTGAATCTGCAATAAAAACATTCTATTTTTCGTCATTGGCACTTTGGTTATTAATCTTCCTTCACTTCTTAGAAAAAGATTATTATCTTTTAGATTGATGTCATAACCTTTTTCTAGAAGTTGCCCCAAACTCAAAATATTATTTTTTAGATTGGGCACATAATAAACATCGGAAATAAATTGGTGACTACCATCTTTTAGACGGATTAAGATATTACCTCTTCCTTCCACCGACACCTTTGACTCGTCTCCAAATGTGACTTTTCCATTGGCTTGTTTAATTTCCGCGAACATGGTTTTATCACCGGTCATGTGGTTGCTTGCGCCGGTATCTAATACCCACACACTCTTTCTCTCTTTCTCTTTAAGATCATGTGCCATCAATAAGGTAAGATCGACTTCATCCTTGACTTGGTTAAACTTTTCTTCCACTTCACAGTAATTTGCCTTGCAATCGGAAGCGAAATGACCAAATTTATCACAATTATAGCATCTAACTTGTGATTTCTCATACCTTTGGTTTCCGCCTCTTCCACGACCTCTTGTCGGCTTGAAGTGTTGTTTTTTCTCTTCTTCGTGTTCTTGGTGATTTTCACCATGTCCTCTTCCTCGGCCTCGACCTCGTCCACGGCCCCTAGCTCGCCCTCTTTGACCATCACCTCTTTTGAATGAAAGTTGTGTATAAAGTGCTTGCTCCAACGGATATTGCACTTTCTTCTTTTTCATTTTTTATTCATGGGCCACTAGTGATCCGTTAAGTTGGTCTATAGTCATCGAGTCTATATCATGTGATTCCTCAATAGCTACTACCACATGCTCAAAATTTGGAGTTAAAGAGCGAAGAATTTTTTCTACCACTCTTGTATCTTCCAAATTTTCTCCATTCCTCCTTAGTTCATCTACTACCTTCTCAACTCTATCAAAATAATCAGAAATAGACTCGGATTCCTTCATTTGAAGAGACTCAAACTCACCTCTAAGTGTTTGGAGACGAACACGTTTTACCTTATCGACTCCACGATATGTATTTTGAAGAATCTCCCAAACTTGCTTCGAAGTAGTTGCATTTGCAACCTTCACAAGTTGATTGTCATCCAAACATTGATGAATGAGAGTCATTGCCTTTTGATCCTTCTCCCGAGCCTTCTCTAATGCGTCCTTTTGGAGTGCACTAAGAGTACTTTCATCCTCCGGTTCAACGTAGCCATTCAGCACCAAATCCCACACCTTTTGTGAACCTAATATTGCCTTCATTCGGATGCACCAAGTACTATAGTTGTCTTTGGTTAGGCGAGGGAATTGAAAGGATTGCATCCCGTTAGCCATGGCTCTGATACCAATTTGTTGGAATATTAGAGGTAGAGGCTAAGTATTTTAGGACGTTATGAAGTAAATTGTGTAAGTAGAAAAAAGCTTTTAGCTAACTAGAAGAGAGGATGGAAGAAGAGAGAACTTGTATTTTATTGCTTGAAGATTTCTTAGCTTGATGCTTGATTACAAATGAGCACAACTACACCTATTTATACTACTCACATCCACAATAAATGGTGGAGAGTTCTCTAGAATTCTCCTTATCTAGAATACTCTATTATTAATTATTCTCTAGAATGTCTCTAGAAGTCTCACACTCTAGAAACTTTCTAGAACATTTCTCCTCTAGAACACTCCTTATTATTTTGGGCTTTGCCCATTACAACAAACATCAATTATTAACTTAGCCCAAAATCAAGTTTACATTCTAACAGGTTAACCGTGGTTAAGAAAAGATGTCACTTAAAGTGGCGGTTCTTCTCATACAGTACAAAAGTCGTCACTCCAAGTGGCGGCTCTTCACGTACAACACATTTTGTAAAAATGTGCTCTAAGTGAAGAGCCGCCACTTGGAGTGGCGGCTTTTGTACGGTAAGAGAAGAGCCGTCACTTCAAGTGGTGGCTTTTCTTAACCACAGTTAACCCAACAGTATTTTGGGAATTATTTTTAACCCAACAGTATTTTGGGAATTATTTATTTAATTAGCATTATTCCGGGCAAAAACTCTATTTTGCTCCTGTTTAGGGGATTTTTTACTCTTTTTCATTTTAACTAGTTAAATTAATTAAGCTCTTCCCAGTCAATTTTATTTAACGATCCAGACTTATAACCCTTAAAATATTGATAATCATATCTTGCCAAAATAGAAAGTCATGAATAAACATTATTCAAACTAGAGATCATGTATTTGCTAATGACAGGGAAATTTTATTACTAGTATATAATATGCATTTTCGAAAACATATACGTAGTATAAGTCTTGAGAGGTAGTACAATTTGATGGCATTAGAAAATGGTTATTCATATAACCTCATTGTGCAATGAAGATGTGTTGCATATATATGAATCTCTCTATTTGTAATGTCCAATCTTAATGTTTCAATCGAGTAATTTCCAGTATCATTTTCTCTTTGTTATGGTTTTTAAGATTTGACTTCCTTAAGATTCGCTTGGTATCGCGGTCACTTCCCAACTTGGGATAATGTACAGAAAAGGATAATGTACTGGACCTTAATTTCGCAATATTCAATCTGTTTTATATGACTATGGTATACGAGTATAGATAAAATGAGCTGTTTAACTAAAAAAACATGGGAGTAGAGGATAAAGACATATCATAATGTGAAGAAACTAAACTTATTTGATTGCTACCAGTAACAAAGAGAGCTTCTCCATTAAATAGAGCTCTGAGTTGTGGTTGATTATCATGGGTATTGTGTAGATTACTAATATCGTGTATAATGTGGTCAGGTGGTTCATTTGCATATCTAAGGGTAGAACTTGGCGAGTTTGTGGCCTTTATTGCTGCTGGAAATATCATACTTGACTCGGTGATTGGTGGTGCTGCTGTTGCACGCTCATGGACCTCTTACTTGGCCACTCTCTTTAACCAGCACCTGGAGAAGTTCCTCATCAAGGTTGACGCTCTATCCGATGGCTACAACCGCCTCGACCCGATCGCCGTAGGAGTTTGTTTTGCCATATGTGCCGTTGCCATTCTCAGCACCAATGCTTCATCCCGAATCAACTATATTGCCTCTATTGTTCACATTGTAATCATCATCTTCATCATCGTTGGCGGGCTCATGAAATCTGACCCTGCCAACTACACCCCGTTTGCACCCTACGGCCCCCATGGTGTCTTCAAGGCTGCATCTGTCCTGTTCTTTGCCTACCTCGGTTTTGATGCCGTGTCCACTATGGCTGAGGAAACTAAGAACCCTGGCAGGGATATCCCTATCGGCTTAGTGGGGTCTATGGCGATCACGACCACCATTTACTGTGTCCTCGCGATCACTTTATGTTTGATGCAACCGTATACAAGCATTGATCCAAACGCTCCATTTTCGCTTGCGTTCAAGGCTGTTGGTTGGCCGTGGGCTCAATATATCGTTGCTTTCGGAGCTCTGAAGGGAATGACATCTGTGTTGATGGTCGGTGCTGTGGGTAAGGCCCGTTACCTAACCCACATTTCACGGACACACATGGTGCCCCCATGGTTCTCGTATGTTGACCCGAGGACAGGAACGCCCATCAACGCAACCATTGTCATGACGCTTGCAACCGCCATAATAGCCTTCTTCACGAAGCTCGATATTCTAGCTGAAGTACTCTCGATCTCGACCCTCTTCATCTTCATGCTAGTCGCATTGGCACTTCTCGTCCGACGCTACTATGTTACCGGGGTGACCAAACTCGGGGACCGCAACAAGCTTATCACTTTCCTTTCGCTCATCCTCATGTCTTCAATCGCCACGGCTTCTTTCTGGGGTGCCACCAAGAGTGGATGGGTTGCATACTGCATCACAACACCAGTATGGTTACTTTCCACAGCGGGGCTGTGGTGGTTTGTACCCCGAGCCCGCGAACCGAGGCTCTGGGGGGTTCCGATGGTGCCGTGGCTACCCTCCGCATCAATTGCCACGAACATCTTCCTCCTTGGTTCGATAGACAAGAACGCTTTTGTAAGGTTTGGGATATGGACCGCTATTCTTTTGGTGTATTATTTATTCTTCGGCCTCCACGCATCATATGACACTGCGAAGGAGCTGGAGAAGAGTAGTGAGGGGGTGAAGGTTGAAGATGGAAGTAGTGCGACTCATGTTGATAATGCAAAGGCTGGCACTCATGACCATAATGGTGAAGAAATTAAAGATCATGATGATCTGAATGGTGAGTTTGGTAGGCAATAGTTTTGAGCGAGAAACATCTGTGTAACTATTACTCATCGGAATTCTGCCTATAATTCATGTGTACGTGCGGCAACATATAGTTATGTTGGTTTGGCATGGGAGAAGGACTCATTCTAATGGTCAGAATTTATAAAAAGGAGGTTGTATATTTCACTTTTAAGAAATTGTTCTAAATGAGATTAAAACATGCTTAAAACTCCAAAATAAGACTTGTAGTTTTAAATTGCCTAAATGGGACTCTAGATTACTTTTTTACCCCTGATCCCTAAATCACCTTTTCCCCCATCTCTCTGCATCAATCACACCTCTGCTTCGATCGCACCTGCGATTGCAATGAAGCAGTTGCCTGCGATTACATCGATTGCGACTCAGCTGCCATGGACGCAACCCAACCGCCATCATCGTAGCTGTAATTTCTTCCCCAGCTGCCATGGACGCAGCTCAACCGCCATCATCGCAGCTGTAATATCTTCCCCAAGTATTCTTCCTCCTCCGCATCTTCTTCTTTTTCTTCTTCTCCTCATCCTCCTTCTCCTTCTCCTTCTTCTTCTTCCCCTCTGTTTTGTTCTTCTTTTAAATTTCAGATTATTTTAGACATTGTAATTCGAAAATGTCATCTTTACTCGAAAATGACATGTTTTATAACTGTAAATGTCATCTTTCTATTCCAAAATGCCAACATTATTTTAACATCAGACTACACAAGATTTCATTTTTCAAAAATTGACATGTTTTAAGAATGCCACTTAATATGCATAATAACAAAATAATGACAATTTTGTATAGAAACGTGGCATTCTCAATATGTCATTTTCAAATATTGTAATGACATAAAAGTGTCATTTTGTAAAAATACCCAATAAATATGACATTCTCTTATTCAAAAGTGTCATTTTCTGTAATTGATAACAAGAAATTCAAGTTCAGGAATATCTTCATTTGAAACTTTCAAAAATCAAAATTTTATTTAAAATCTTATTGATAAAAAATTAAAAAAAAAGCAGAGAACTAGGAAGAAAAAGAAGTGATTACCTACCTAATAAGTTTTTAAGTGGCCCATTTTAATTTTTAGAATTTTAAAATGGTTCGGAGTTGTTTAGCAGATTTAAGAGCTTCTCAACGGAGGCTGATGGTGTATTATTTTTTTTTGCATTTTTGGATAATTTGCGATACCCAGATTTTGAAGTTCGTTTTTGGAGTAATTTTATAAATTAGGAATGCTTTGAGGATTTCCTATGCAATTTTTAAGAACTTCTATTTAACAGAAACTATTGTTTTGTCGAAGATTGTCAAGAGATTGGTTTGACTTTTAAATCTTTGGACTCTTCGGTGACAAATCAGTTACCGGTATTAAATAGAATATGAAAAATTGTGGAAACCATGCATACTCCGTACTTACGTAACTTAATTTTCTTTGACATTCAAGTTATCTATTTTTTAAATAATCTATTATATATCATGATTATACTATTGTTATTTCAGCATGCTTAATTAGTTATTTAATAATTGCATCTGTTTATAAATTAGATTTATTTTGCATGCTTAAGTTATATGTCTGAGTTAGATCTTGTTAACATATTATTTGATAATATGTTCTGGCATCTTGATTAAATAGAATAATTTAATACCCCGCTAAATGCTCCCCATAAATTAAAATTTAAGCCTTATCTAGGATAACGACATCACCCATCATAATTAAATTAGTAGAAATATTTTTTCGTTGAAGAATATTTCACCCAAGTGTTTATTCCATTCGACAAAATATAGAACTAATTTATAGATACATATGTTTGTGATCGTGTGATGGTTTTGACTTACTTAAATTAACTCGAGTCGCCCAAGCGTCAATGTTAATTTAGGGATGTCGATCAATTTGAAAATTGATCAACCAAGAGTTGCTTTGATGCAATTGGTCTAGGGATCTACCCATTATATTATTGTAGTGATCAGCCCAAGCTGGGACTATAATAATATGAATGTGGATCTTGGCCACTATGATTGTGAAAATAATCTATGTTCCTTTTATTGGGGTCAAAGAACATGAAAAATAGTGGGAGCTAAATAATTAAAAGTCCATATTATTTAGTTAACTAAATGTGATCATAGGAATTAATATATGATTTTAGTTCTCGTTCTATTTGAACTTCTCTAGGATTTTAGGAAGTTGAATTTATCATTGAGAAGTATCTTAGATACAAATAATGTGACTCGACTAGACTTCTAGACTTCAAACAAAATGTGTGTTTAGTGTTTAGGCAAGAAAATATTGAGAATGTGTTTGACACATGTGTACCTGCGGTTCCTAATGTCAACTCTTCTGAATTAGTTATGTTTGACATGAACATTCAAAAGAATAACATTGCTAAAGTAACCTCTACTGCTGAATCTTTTCTTACGGGAAGGAACAAATAGAAGAAGAAAATTAAGGTTAATTAGACCTAAGCCTTTAGCTTTGAAACCTAAAGGTAGGATTCAAAAGAAATCTAAGATACTAAATGTCACGCCCCGGACCGCATCCGAGCCACGTAGACAACCGCCGTACAACCCGATAAGAACAACAACAATTCATCCCTATTGAGTTGTACAAGGCGTCCGATTGATTCTATTGCCAAACCGATTAGTAAACACATACAATCAACATCAATATCAAAATCAAACAAATGCGGAAATAATAAAATGTTTGATACTTAGCCACACGTGGCAAACACGGGCACGCAGGCCCCAACTGTTTTAATGAAAACATTGTTCAAAAATCCATGAGCGGTTTATACATTTGAAATAAGAATGGAAACACGAACCACGTCTTCCTTATCGATCAATAACCCTAGGCAAAGGTACAGGTAGTAGGACTCTAGCCTCAACCTGAAAAATGTGAGGGCCCCCGGAGGGGTCAGTACTCCATAGAAGTACTAGTGACAAGCAGGCTATATGAAGAATAACTAATGTTTCAGACACGAGACCCAAAAATAGGGTGATACATATATATATGTGACTCATTCATCCGATGATACATACTGTATATATATGTAAAATACTCGACCCGTAGGTCATTTCATTCAAAGAGTCTTTTAGAGATAAGGTTCTTACCTGACCTTTCTCACCCTTTTCCCGAATGCCTAGCTCACCAGCTACATTCTACATTCATAATATCCTACCGAGTTTTGGGAGCACTTAGCATCCCGGGGATACTCAACCCCAACCGAGTTTCAGGATCATTAAATGTTCCGGGGATGCTCAACCCCAACCGAGTTTCAGGATCATTTGCAGTCCCGGGGATGCTCAACCCCAACCGAGTTTCAGGATCATGTATGGTCCCGGGGATGCTCAACCCCAACAGAGTTTCAGAATCATTTAATGTCCCGGGGATGCTCAACCCCAACCGAGTTTCAGGATCATTTATAGTCCCGGGGATGCTCAACCCCAACCGAGTTTCAGGATCATCTAATGTCCCGGGGATACTCAACCCCAAACTAAATCCTCACCAAACCCTAACCTGGATATGGCTAACCTTTCGTTCCTTCAACTATGGACAATACCTAGCCCTATAGTCATATAACCATCCTTAGGAACCAATGCGGGCGGGTCCCACCTGAACGGCCCACATTAACCCGCTCAAAACTGCCCGTTTTGAGCATAAACCAATACTCGATCGAGTATCTTCCCATACTCGGTCGAGTACAGGAGGCGGTAGCCCCCAAAGCTAATTTTCCATGTATACTCGATCGAGTATATACCTATACTCGATCGGGTATAGGAGACAGTAGCCCCCTGGGCAATTTTTCAGCAAATACCCGGTCGGGTATGTGTCAATACCCGGTCGGGTATGGCAGTTGACTTAGCGGTCAACGCCCCTTTTGACCCCCCAAACGGAGTCCGATTAACTTGAAATTTTATACACATATACTTCTTGATGTCCTTGATCCAAAAATACCATTTTGGATCCCTGGATCATCACACAAAATATGTTACCACATTTTTAATCACCAAACGTACATAACATGCTTTTCAACTATGTTTTATGCAAAATCATGGCATAAGCAAATACTTGATCACCTTTAATCATTCCACAAAACATATCCTTGATTACTTTAGGTAATCTCATGCCTCACGCAAAAGTTATAAAGCATAAAGCCGTCTTCTCACCTTAATGAAGCTTATGAAGTTCTAGCCTTCCCGATTTAGCTCCCGTGAAACTCCGGCGAACTTCAACGAACTCCGGCGACAACTTCGGCGACTCTTTCAACTCCGTGAAAGTTCCTTGAATACCTTAGACAAGTTACTAACAAGGTTTTATCATCATAAAACCCATAGTAGTACAAATAACCCCCAAAAGGTTATTTTCCGGCGAACCGGTCCCTTTGGCTTCTAAGTCCATTCTTGGGCTTAGAACCACCTTCCAACCCCTCGTTCTACACATCCCAACGTGTAGAACAATACTAGGGTGTGAAATATGATTGAATAATCATATAATATGATTAAAGAAAACGAAATGGGGTTAATGGAGTCCTTACCTTGCTAAACACAAGTTTTCCTCTCCAAAACCAACTTTTCCTCTTCTCTTTTCCCCCCCTTCTTCCTCCTTTGTTCTTGGTGCGTGAAAGGATGAGGAAATGGAGTATTTAAGACCTTCTCTCACTTCTTTGAGTAGGTTAACCGAGCTGTAGGAGTTGGTATGATTGAGGATGCCTTTTTGGCATTTCTCATAAAAATATCTTGGCCAAGGACCCACTCTCATGTTGATTGGTCTCCCAATCAATTCTTGATTGCTCCCCCCTGATCTTGTGCGGCTCCTCTGGCCATTCCCAGAACTAAAAACGTGGTTTGGCCCCCACTTATGTGGGAGGTCAACCCTTTGTGTCCCGGAGTGTACAATCGGTCCCGAAAGTTGTATTTTCCGGATCGTTTTAATTATATTTTATTTTATCGGGTCAAATAAAATATAACATTTGTTCCCAATCCTTATTGGGCCTTAGAATCAATATGATTCCCCAACTTTAATTTAGAAATCTCCGGACTCCCTTTTTGGGCTGTTATCAGATAAATTGCCGATACCGATAATTTGGCCCCGTTTGACCAACCGGTCAACTCTATGCCATTGCCATGGCCCAATTAGGATATCCATCACCATATCCATATTATCTAGTCCAAGATTAATATAATATGTGGTCCCGATAATATCGGGCGGCCCCACATCCGGTGTGGGCCCCACGTGAATTTTACTATTCACGTAATAGAAATGATAAAAATTTACAATCACGTAAAAATGCTTTTATACATTTCTCGAGGTTCAATACATAATTTGGTACAGTACAAATACTCGGGGGCGGTGTTACACTAAAGGATGTATGCCTTTACAGCAAAGAGACGGCATTGGAAGAGAGGTTTTAAGCTATGTAGGGCTAAACTAGCCAAAACACCGAGTGCTTTTAGCTTAGGTATTTTTGTCAGTAATATTAATATGTCTACAACTAACTCTCACTGTTGGGTATTAGATACAACGTGTGGCTCACACATTGGATTAATGTGTAAAGTCCAAGTGACAGTAAGCAGTTAGGCTGGGTGAAATTGGCCTACGCGTAGGAAATGGAGCAATAGTTGCTGCTAGGCGTGTAGGCATTTATAAATTAGATTTACCCAGCGGTTATAGTTTATAACTAAATAATTGTTATTTTCCATTTGTATGTTAGATATTAAGGGGTTTCCTTCCATTTTGCTGATAACACTTGTTGTTTTTGATAAAATGGCATTGTGAATGGAAATGCCTCTCTTACGAATGGTTTATATATTCTTACTTGTAGGCATGACATATTAATGTACAAAATAAGAGACCAAAGTTAATTAATCAGAAAAATACCACCTATCTTTGACATTGCGACTTGGCCATATTAGTGAAACAAGAATAACAAGGTTAAGTAAATTAGATTACTTAGCACCATTTGATTTTGAATCACATGGTTATTGTGATTCCTGTCTCTTAGCTAAAATGACCATTAAACCTTTTCTTGGAAAAAGGTGCGGGCCCAAGAAATGCTTGAGTTGATTCACACAGATGTGTGTGAACAGTTCCCAACTCAAGCTAGAGGAGGATTTTCTTACTTCATCATTTTACTGATGATTTCTCTAGGTTTAGATTTGTGTATCTTATGAAACATAAATCAGAAGCTTTTGAGAAATTCATGGAGTATAAGGCTGAAGTAGAGAAACAACTTGACAAGAGTATCAAGACTCTACGATCTGATCGTGGAGGGGAATACTTGAGTAAGAAGTTTCTTGATTACTTGAAAGATCAAGGAATTCAGTTACAATGGACTCCTACAAGAACACCTCAATTGAATTGGGTTTCTGAAAGGAGAAATAGAACCTTGTTAGACATAGTTAGGTCCATGATGAATTCCACGTCTCTTCCAACATCTCTTTGAGGTACGCATTGGAAACCTCAATATACGTTCTGAATAGAGTTCCATCTAAGTTAGTGCAAAAGACACTATATGAGTTATGGTGTAATCAGAATCATATTCTTACACATATTAAAGTGTAAGGTTGCCTTACATATGTGGAGAAAATGGGCATTGACTAGTTGAGACCTAGAAGTGAGAAATATTATTTTGTGATGTATCCTAAGGAAACTAGAGGATACTAATTTATCTTCCCGAGGAATAAAAAATCATCATTTCGAGACAAGCGACATTCCTAGTATAAGACTTGGTCTTTAAGGAATGTAATCGTGAGAGGATAGAACTGATGAAGTTCAAGAATCACAAAATAACATAGAGGATGAAGACTTGTTAGATGGTCAAAGCAACGATTCAGTGGGAGAATTGAGTGGAAGCATGTCTCTAGGAGGATGTCTTTCAGCTAGTGGGAGTAACATATGGATCACCTCGCACCAGCAAGTGATTCTTACTGAAGAAAGAGATGACATGGTTGTCATTCCTTCTGCACTCACTTCTCCTTCTCTGCAAACACTTAAAAGTGTAGCACCGGAAAAGTCTCTAAGCATTGGATAGTCCAATGAAAGAGAACCTCTTCACGATCAGAATGAGCAGTCTGAACAAAACGCAAAACATTCAACTTTGTGGGTCTACAAGGATTCGTCATGAACTAACTAGGTTTGACTTCCTCATGGAGGATCATGATGATGTTGAGATTCCTGATAAGGATGAACTTAAGACCTACACTAAAGCAATATTAGATGTTGATTTAGAGAGGTGGTGAGAAGACATGAAATTTAAAATGGACTTGATGTATATCAATCAAGTATGGAACTTGGTTGACTTGTTTGTTGGGTTAGACCCATTGGATGCAAAGGATTTTCAAGAAGAAATTTGATGCTGAAGGTAAGGTGCAAAAATACAAAGCTAGGCTAGTGGCTAAAGGTTATAGTCAAAGAGAAGGAATTGACTATAGTGATACCTATTCGCCAGTTGCAAAACTCAAGTCCATTCGGATTTTGCTTGTGACAGCTGCATACTATGATTATGAGATTTGACAAATGGATATCAAAACCCATTTCCTTAATGGAAACCTCAAGGAGGAGATGTACATGGTATAACCTAAAGGTTTTTGCATCCATGTCAAATTCTAAATCATTATGTTAATTAGAGAAATCTATTTATGGGCTAAAACAAGCCTCTAGGAGTTGAAATATTAATTTTGATGAAATAGTCAAATCGTTTGACCTCATCAAATGAAATGAGGATGCTTGCGTGTTTAGAGTGCGCAACAAGGATAGCGTGGTCTTTATAATCATATATGTTGATCATAGAGAATGATATCCTCTCATTGAAGTCCGTGAAAGATTGGTCACCCAAAATCTTCATGAATATCTTTTTGTCTATGGTAGACAAAAAGAACTAGTATAATTTAATCATTCTAGCACTAGTTTCATGTATGATAAGAAAGACTACGAGTCACGGTTAGTATATGTTTTTAGTCTCAATGTAATAGTAGTGCTGAAAGAGTTGCAAGTAAGAAACTACTATAAATTCGACAACTAGAGCCTAGTAAAATGTTGCATTTGATGCAACATAGGTAAGAGTTTAGATACATTAGTTCCTTAAAGGAATATGGGTAGTTCCTAGCGACAGTTATCCAATAATTGTTATTGTGACTGTACCGGTGCATTTGCACAAGCTAAGGAACCAAGATGCAAAGTAAGGAACTAGAAAATACCAGTATGCTATCATGTTTTGATAATAAAAAGCAAGGCGAGAAGTTGCAATAGAATGCCTTCCCGTAGAGGACAATTTGGCTGCCCCATTCACCAAACCTTTGAGATGCGAGAAACATTGTAGGCTTTTGAGAGTCTAGGTGTTAGACACATTGATGATTGGCACTAGGCCAAGTGGGAGATTGTTAGTATATATGTCCTAGCGACAATCACTTTTTAGAGATATATGTACTTGATCACATTCAGTTTTATATATTTGATATATACGGTATTACACATTGATGATTAAGTATTTCGATTGTCAATATCTTATTCATAATTGTGTTCCCTTGGACTTATGTTGTCAATAAGTAAGCGGGAGCTTATATGATACTACCTCCGTTCTTAAATAAATGCAACACTTTGACTTTTACACTATTCACATGTTCTACTTTGACTACGTTTTATTTATTAATGTAATAATATTATTTTATGAAAAAAATATTGTTAAACTTGTCTCATTGTAAATTTTCATAATCTAATTTTTTAAATTTTTTACTAATACAAAATCATTTATATTAATGGTCAAAGTTGTGTCTCGGCAAGTGTGAAATGTTGACCGTTGCATTTATTTAAGAACAGAGGAAGTATAACATAAGGTCCTAAAATAGCCCCAATCAATGATCATCAAGAATGTGATATTGATGATATGCGATAAGATTGGTATGTGGACTGCATCATACTTTTAGAAAGTATAGTTGATCTCACAACTATGAGTTCCTGTAATTCATGATGGTCACATAGATATTTTAGAGAATATTGACATACCCACCGAGAAACCATTTGATAAGTTCTATTCATGTGTCTATGGGATTATCGGCGTATACAGTAGTGTAATAGTCCTTCGACTTGAGGTCAATACGTACTACATGTGCGGAGTGATGTACTTTGACCATTACCAACGCTTGCACTCCAATCGGGGTAGATACGGCATGTGTTGGGTGCATCACGAAGCACATGGAGTAGTAGGTGAGCCAAGAAAGGATTCATTCCTCGTAATAGATTAAGAGAGAACATTCTACTTCTCATATCTAAATGGATCATAAAGTCATTGGTCAATGCAAAGATATATTCGTTTTGGATATTGAATATGATCGTTATGGATCATCTAGAAGGATTGAGAGACAGAAACTAAGTTATTGGAATAGACACAATATCATGTTCTAGACTTAGTTGAATGTTCGTTGAATGAAAGGACCGTATCACTATGAGCTCTATATTACAGGGAGTTTGAATAGTCCTCGCAAACGTCCTTATATATTAAGTTTGTCTGGTAAATCGTCTAGGGATTCTACTAAGACCTTAATTTGATTAGTGCTTAATAATATATAAGGCCCTATGGGTCACACAACAAGTGATTATACATTCCGATTGAATTTTTAGAAGGAATTAAATATTATTAATTGGATTAAATAATATTAAATTCATAATGCTGAAAATAAGATGATTTAATTATTAATTAGATTAATATATTTAATTCATCATGTTGAAGGAAAGTTCTATTTGATAGAATTAATTAAGTTTGATAAATTAGATTTATTATACTTAATTAAGATGTAATTTTAATTAAATAAAGTTGGTGTTTTCTTTTATAATTTAGAATTAAAAGAAAATAGAAAATGAAATAAATAATAATAATAACAAGCAAAATGACGTGCAGCCACTTTGATATTATTATTAGTTTATTTTGTTTTACTTATTTAATTAATAAAATCATTAATGATAAGTATTGGTCCTGGTAGGACTAGAACTCATTAATGAGAAATACTTTCATTGTGATCGGAAAACTAGTTTAGAACTAGTATAAATACACCATTCTCCTTCATAATTGGTAGACCAGTTTTCTAGATTCAGTATTACCAGTTTATTTCCCTGCGAAGAGATTTCCTAGCCTTTCTCTAAGGGAGATCTAACCGTTCTTTCGGAAAGGAGAAATCACGTGGATACCAAAGGTCAAGGATTATCACCGCTAGGCTGGAAGATCTGTAAGTTCTAACTCAAATCTGTTATTATTGTTATATTCGTTGTTTTGTCATAATCAGGAAAGATCTGTTTGGAAAAATTTTAAACTTCCGCTGCCATACTTTCGTAGTACGTTACATCAATTTTCTAACATATTTTACCAAACCCGTACCCGGACTGTTACTATTGAAACGGCTTGGTTTGGTCTTAGACCTAAACCCATTCGGTACGATTTTACTTTCAAACGGTCTGGTATCATTTCATACCAATACCAAACAATGTCACTTTTTTCGAAAAATTAAAACTTAGTCATCATCCAAAAATTCACACAATTATCAATTTTCATATTACATAGTTAATGAATTTCATATAAATTACGGAGTATAATAGTACAAAACATAAATAACAAAACGTTCACGACCACCACTCTCTAAGCACAATAAATTATTACTCCCTCCGTCCCGAAAAGGTTGGCCAACGTTGATTTTCACGTGGATTAATAAAGTAAAAACTGTGTGGTTGAAATTTGTGCAGAGGAGAGAGAATTAAGTTTAGCCACATATTCCTTACTTTAAATGGAAATGACAAATCTTTTTGGGACATCTAAAAAGGGAAATTTGGCCAACATTTTCGGGACGGAGGGAGTATAAAATAAGATGCTAACAATCAATTTGGTAAATTAGTAGGAAAGAAGTACCCGTTTATAAAGTCTGCCTTAATGGTAATATGGTATACATGTATATATAATTATAAAATTATATAAATTAATAAAATTATAATTCGGTCCGATTCGATCCGATTCGGTCCGGTACCAGTTCTCATAAAATGAGAACCGGTCATCGCATGGTTTGGAACCGGTACGGTTCGGTTCGGGACAAATTTTTTGAGAACCATTTCAAACCCCGTTTTCCGGTCCGGTACCATACCCAGAGGCGGCTTGAGCATTTTGGAGGCCCCAGACGAAAAATATTTACTATGTACAAATCACTTTTAAAATCAGATAAATTGAATAAAAATCGCCTTATGAAAAAAAGCATATTCAAAGTCCACGATATAATATTTGTAATATTCAAAAGGATAAATTTTAAAATACAAACTTATTCAAAACACAAGGCAAACTTGTACTTGTAAAAGTATTAAGAGACTTCAAGAACGAGACTCAGAGAGAAGAGCTGAAGAGTCTTAGTTGATTCACTAACCAAGGACCCATGTCGACGGCGGGCAGTGAGGCATATATACAGTAGCCGATTAGCGGTCTGTGTTGGACGTTGATGCGTGTTGAGATCGGCTTTTGATAGTTTTTTCATAACTTTAAGGTGTCATAAGTCTCAATTTTAAGCTCAAGTCATATTTACCGGCCGTTGGTTCGAGTTTTGGTATTTTTGGAGTCAAAATCAGGGAATTTGAGTCTGGCACCGGTGTTTGAGAAGCAATAGGGACGAGTTGAGAAGCATTTTAGAGTTGATTAGGAGCATTGGAGATCAGTGAGGTGTTAAAGACAAAGTTTTGAAGACAAAAGAGCTCTAGAATTGGCTACGGGATCAAAAGAAGACGAATAGAGCTTGAAAACAACGATTAGGATGACGTTCTGTCAATCGTTCAAGCGTATCGTTTCTTAGGAACATCCAAAAAACATGATTCAAGTTTCATATGAAATCCAACTTCAAGGGCTAAAAATCATATTAAGACATCATTGTGAGAATCTGAGAGAAGCAAGGTGAAAACAGACGATGAATTCAGACAATCTCTGTTGAGATTTCAGAATGCGACCTTCCACCATTTTATTCATATATTTTTATTGGATGATTCAAATCCAATTTTGCAAGTTGTGTTGGATAGAAGACTTCATTAGCTACAACTTTGATGAAGGACGAATAGTCAAAAGTGAACTATAAAGCTGATTTCTGCTTGCAGTTGCCGCTTGGTGTATTGACGATCTGCGAATAACACCTAATACTAATACCGGAGTAGAATTTTTTGGAGGCCCCCTTGGTAGTTGAGGCCCAAGGCAGTTGCCTGGCCCAACTGCCCTCAAAGCCGCCTCTGACCATACCGGTCTGGTTTCGGCACCATGCCGGTTCTGTCATTTTGTCCACCCCTAGTTTCATTATCTTTCTATCATACTCAATAATTAATATCCGCTTTCCCTATTTATGATTTCACTCACTTTCAAAGTGGGAAGACATAGATATGGTAAATTACATTGTAAACTGGTTGTACCTAGAGCATGGTACAACCGGGTTTTTTTGTAATTAAATCCAAGTTGTAGTGCAAAGGTTAGGTTGATGGTCGTTGCTCGGTTTCTTTTTCTGCCGCCTGTGTTCCGTTCGTTATCTTTCATCATTTTTCCGTATTTTTCCTTGATGGCTGCTTAGGCTTTACCCCTCTTTCTTGTTTTTTTTTTGTTCTCTTTTCTTTCGTTGCTTTTCAATTTCTTGCTTTTCGCTTTTGCTTTTCAGTTTCATTTCTTTTGTTGTTTTCTCTTTTTTGATCTTTCTTTTCTTTATTTTTTCTTTAACATGCTTTACTTTTTATATAATTATTATGCAAATTTATAATCTAAAATATGATTAATGTTTGAGATTGTTTTTTTGCTCAACTAAAAACACTTATGATTTTCATACTAATGCTCATTTTATAATTTACGAATGCTCAATCAGTACTCAATTTCACGTTTTTAATACTCAGTAGAGGAGGTTTAATGCTCAATGAAAAATGTCTTGATGCTCAATTATTTTCATATGCTCAATCGATACTGATGTTATGCTCATTTTTAAAATGTCATATCAATGCATATTTCAACGATATCATATTACATTAGATTCACATATTGAACTTCACAGGGATTAATTGTAGATATAATTTAATATGTTTCTATAAAAGAAAAATATAAAAAGAAGATTTTATAAAAAAATAAGAAAAAGAAAGTGAATTACAAAAATGTCACCATTTTTTTGTTGTGATATCAGCTTTTTTGTAATAACACGGTGCTCATTAAAATTGGATTATTGCTCATTAACAGTACACTGATGCTCATTTAGCAAAAATCACAATTTTCACATTAATTACAAAAATGCCACCGAATTAGTTTGCTATTTCTTCCTTGGGCCTGTTACGTATGGACTTATTATGGGCCTGTTTAGCTGCCTATTAGTTTGTTCCTTGTTGGGCCGGCTGTACGGTGCTCACCGTACAACTAGCTATATGATATACGAATCCGAGATTGTTCTCCTTCTTACTTTTTATTCTTTTTTATTTAACAACCGTTTTGTACTTCCAGAAAACAACAACTTTCTTGCTTTAATTGTTCGTTCAATTATTATTAAAATGCATAGTAAAAAATATTATTTAATGTTGGAGTTTGTTTTTCCTTTTTCCAACCAACCTTCTAACTTAAAGTTTTTTTTAATTTGTGCATTATAAAATATTTTAGGTATTAATTAATTAGATTCGCTTACTGAAGTTCATTGAAAATGATTATAGATCTAATTTAATACTTAGTAATTTTTTATAAAAGAAAAATAAGAAAAAGAAAGTAAATTAGAAAATATGAAGTAGAGATCGTGATGCTCATTGTTAGACTCCTGATGCTCAATACAATATCATTGATGCTCACTAAAACTGTCATAACTTTTTAATATGAACATTATTACGTATGGACTATTGAAATGAGTTTTTTATATACTAATATGAGTATAATGTTTAACATAAAAGTGAATTGATGTAATATTATGAAACTAACAAAATAAAGCTTGTCTTAAACAACGTATCATGAAATATAAAATTGTTGATGAATTTGTTATAATTCTTACAGATATAGATAATTTATTAAATAATTTATTCAAAATTTGTAAGGGTCAATTTCATACTGTATAAATTATGAATTATAAATATATAAAAAAACAAACGAAAATAACATGAACAGAAATCTTGGGCCATGAGCTGTTGTGAAATACGTATGTTACGTATGTAGCATACACAAGGATTAAATAAAAACTGATTAAATAGGATTGAAATTTGGGCAAAATAACAAAAAATACTTGGCTGTACGGTTTCCACAGATAGTACTACGTATATTTGTTCTCCCTTAATTTAGTCATTTTCATTTCATTTTCATTTATCTCAGTGCCACAAAAGCTCCCACCTTCTCCCTTAATTTAGTAAATCAAAGAAATAAACGAAACAAGATAAATGAAGAGTAGTACTCCGCCGGGAGTACTACGTATAACACTAACTTTGAAATGAACGATACCTGGATTTTAGTCCGACCGATCGTGCTTCATTTTCCCCAAAGTATAATTAGATCCAAGTAATTTGATGAGAAGGTGGTTTTTAGAATAGAAGAGAGAGCTTTGGCGATTCTTCAATGGCTGACAGAGAAAAGCCATTGAGGAAGATGGCTGAGGCCTTCCTAGACCTTTCAAAATCCATCAGTTCCCAATCTGCTGAAGAATCGCACCAGCAACTCGAAGTGGCCGCATTCTCTCGCGCCTGCTCTCTTGTCTCCCCTCTCTTCGCCTGTTTGGGCATCGCCTTCAAGTTCGCTAAGCTTGACTATGTCACCAAGGTACATACATATTCATCATCATCATCATCATCATCATCCATTTCTTACAGTTTGTGATGGCATTTGGTTGCTCTCTTTTCAATTAACTTCTCAATAGAAAAATCTATGATTCCACCCATCAACAGATTAATACTCCTAAAATCAATTTGTATGCTAGGTTTGCTACACATACGTGTTAAATGTGGGATTAGGTTTGCCCTGGACCATTGACAAGGAATTTGATCAAACCTTCTGGCTATGTTTGAATCCCAGAAAAAGCTAGGGAAAGAAAATAAAATGCTAAGGGAAGTTGTTTTCTTTTCTTTGGATTTACCTTAGAGAATGCATAGAAATGTGGTTTTTTAATATATTTAAATCCTTGCTTCTGTTTCGATTGCTCAAAATTTATAAAATAAATATAATGAATAAATATATTGAGTTTGAACCAAATGTTTTTATTTCCTCTACATTTTCTCTAACTCCAATCCTCTCATAATTTCCATCAAATTCTCTTTCCCTGTCATTTTCTGCATTTTAAAAAGACCTGGGAGTATCATAAACATGGAAATAACTTTCCCCTTTTTAAAATTCCCAGAAAGTTTTGAGCTTTCCTGGCTATAACAAAAGCTCTCCCAGTTTCTGTTATCTTAGCAGTACTTGGATGTACGACTTGGTTCATAAACATTTGTATGTTTAGTGTATCCAATAATCCAATTGGTGAAGTGTTACCCATTTATTAGTAATTCATATTTATGTATGAGTGCATAATCTCAATACAAGGCATAGAGAAACTACCAGAACGAGTAGTTTGGCAATGTTGCTCACAGTACTATTTTTATCTTATATCTAAAAATGTAAACATGAGTGTAGAGTATCCTCGATAAATGGTGACAGGTTGATGATCTAGTTGAGGCATCAAAGTCAATTGCAACACTAAGAGTAATGATAGACTTAGACATTGAAGCAAACTGCGTGAGAAGCGTTGGCAGTCATACAAGGAATCTGCTAAGGGTGAAGCGCGGAATTGATATGGTGAAAGTTTTGTTTGATCAAATTATGGCATCTGGGTATGCTCTGACTCCCTTTAACCACTCGTCTAGAATCTGCTAGGTGCTCAAGTGGTGCTTATCCCGCCCAACTTAATTTTTTAGAACAATCGGGAACAATTTTGGAGTAATTTTCTGTTTGTTGTTCTACTGTTGAGTTTTCCTATATTATAAAATATGAAATAACAAACCAACATATAAGATATTAGACTATGCAACATATCATTATGTCTCAATTTGATGTCAGAACAAGTTAAATTCATTACATCCTTTTCCTATCTTGACAGAGAAAATTCTCTCAAGGGTCCAGCTTCAACTGCATATGCACAGGTGTTTGCTCCTCATCATAAACGGATAATAAAGTTAGCTGTAGCTGCTGGAATGTATGCACTTCCTACGAAGGATGAGCTGTTAAAAAAACTCAATGAAGATGATGGTGAGGCAAATTCAGTTTTAATCTTTTTTCTCAATTGAAGTAACATTTTTCAATCCATTATAATCAACTGCCTCACTAGCTGAAATTATAACTAAGGACTTCGTGTAATGGTAATAGATGCCTAATTTGACCTAGCTTTACGCAATATATGAATAAGGCTTGGTATATACATGTAGCATCAATGGTTTGTTTTAAGTGCGTTGTTTCTTGTTTTAGATGTTAGATAAATGTTGTGTATGCTCTACATCCTTGCAAGATGATGGCTAATTGGAGTTGATCAGTCATTTTTCAAATTTATCATGATTGAATTGTTAGCTTGATTTAATAGGGTCTGATATCATATCATGAATTGATGTTTTTTCCTGAAAAGTCAACCTCGATAGGGAGAAGGCTTGAGGCTAAATTCTATGAAGTCTTACCTTAACAGAAGGATCTCAAAATCTTACATATGAGTTTGTATTTTTATATTTGTTTGATACTTTGATGTAGGATGACATACATATAAGTCGCTTGCACCTTTATGCTTGCTCATCGGTCTGGCATTGTATCTATTCCAAGCAAATTATTTACTACTCCCTCCGTCCCACTATAATTGTCCCATTTTTCCTTTTCCCTCCGTCCACTAAATTTGTCTCATACCATATTCAGTAATATTTCCGTGGCTCTCATTCATTCTTTATTCTCACTTTATCAATTCATTATCAACCACATAACTTTATTTTTCTTAAAAACCGCACCACTCTCCTTTGTCCCGGTCTTAGGGGGAGGGGGTAGAAATATGTTAGGGTGAAAATTTTCATTTTCTTACAAATTATGACTGTTTCTCTATTCACCCTTGTGCAATTTCAGAAGAGTCAGCAATGATACACATGAGAAGTTATGTTGCATCGTCAGCTCCGGTCATCGAGTACATCGACAACCTTTTCCTTTCAAAAGGTTTGGATATAAACTGGTAAAACAAAGGAACTCTTCTCATATATCACAAGATCATCATCTTCAGTGTTGCACGTGTAACTCCTGTAGTAGTAATTAAATACTGCACACTTTGTTCATCTGTTGGGGGTCTTGTGTGGTCAATACCTTCAAACAACGTATAGTTTATAGTTATTCATGTAAAATCTTTGTAATAACAAGAGAAGGTTGTCAATTGTTCTTTGATCATTCACATTCTTCATGCTTAGGCTGGAACTTACGAAATACTCCGATTAATTTATGCCTATGTTGAGTGGACACATTTACAGCTATTATTACAGGATACGCTGACATGAGTAGTACTGCAATGTATACTTTTTCTTAACAGAATACTCCGTAATAAAAATATCCATGGCTCTCTGCATCCATGCATAATACTAAGGCTGAAAATGTTTCTGATACTAACTGATGGTGTTTCTTCAATATTTATATTTCTGATACAGCAACATGACTACTTCCAATCCAAGAAATACGTTCTGCGTTGTACTAAGGGGTGCACACAGTGCTCGTCTCAATAGCAGCCCAGACCAGAATTGGGCAATTTTAACTAGAACTTTTCTTGCAGTTTGGAGTCAAAGCCCGAACAGGGGGAGGGTTTTTAGGATCCTGATCCCTGGTGGCCTAAATTAGGGAGTGGAACCAGTCAGTTTGGTCCCCATCAAGTCTCATTCTTTTATTTTGATTGCAATAATTTCAAGCCAAAACGGAGTGAGGTCCTGATAGAGAGCAAGGAGATCTAGGGTCGGACCGGGCCCCGGGCCAGAATTGGGGTGGGACTGGGTTTTGGTATGAAGGCCCGCTACAGCCCCGGGTTGGTACTGGTACCGGGCCGGAGTCAGAACGGGTCGGGTCGGATCTAGGTTTGTTTTAGCTTTTGGTTTTTCTAAAATTATTCACCCCCACCCCCCCCGCACCCCCACCCCCCAACCCCCCAAACCACCCAGCCCCACCCGCCTAGCTTCACTCGATGCGGCAGTGGCATCCGCGTTCGGAACTGGACTGTGCAACGCCTCTCTCATGACGCTGTACTCGTTTGACGAAGAGGACCCGATCGGCTGGGTTGATAGGGTTGAGCAACAGTTCGAATTGAACTGTACTCTGCCGGGAAAGAAGGTGGCAGCCGCTGTAGTTGCAATGAAAGGGTTAGCTGTATACTGGTTGACTCGGTTAATGGCACGAAAGCCGGGCATATCATGGGATGAGCTTACACAGGCGTTGATGGCTCGTTTTGACTCACGGTTTAAGGGCAATCGTTTTGGACCACTATCCGGAGTCAAGAAGACAAGGACTGTGGAGGAGTACATCTCAATTTTTGTTCAACTAACAAGTTAGGTCCCAAGGCTATCTGACGGTCTTTATTTGGGGTATTTCATGAGCGGGCTGAAAGTATTGAGTGACAGCTTTCCTAAAGATATTGGGCAGCCCCCAGTGACAAATGTGAGCCGGTTTCTGGATTCCAACCTTAAGGACAAGATTGTTTCGAAGGAGGATGAATTGATAGAGAGCAGGGAGATCAAGGGGCGGGAACGGGAGTGGGCCAACCTCCGTGGGTTGGTTGTGGGCTAGGATTATTACCCTTGATAATAATAATAATAATAATAATAATAATAATAATAATAATAATAATAATAATAATAAAAATATTAATAATAATAAAAATAATAATAATAATAATAATAATAATAAAATATGGTCTGGTCTGGTTTGTTTTAGTCTGGTCTGGTCTGCTGTGGTCTTGTCTGGGAACAACTACAGTCCAAGTAAAAACAACCTAATGCTATTGTTCCAACTTCATTTACAATGCATTAATTAAAATTTACAGATTAACGATATATTCACAAATGTTTCTGATATCATTACGAACTCGTGTAGAATTTAATGCGATCATATCTTGCTCTATTGTGCCGTTGAAAGCGTTTATAGTTTTATTTATTAATATAAAATTTATGTTACCTTTTTCAATTTGGGCCTATTATTAGTAGAGTAGTAGCAGAGTTAATGTTGGCTTAATTAGGGTTTAATTAATTTGGGCTCAATTAGGATTTTTGTTGAGTCTCTTACTAGAAGGCTATTTATACTCTTTGTCAGGGTTCAGTCTTGCTTATCTATGAATATAATTGGAGTTCAGTCTCTTGACTCTGGGGCAACAATTTCTATCATTGATTATCTGGGCAACGGATTACCCGCGTTGATTTTTATTTTTCTGTTTTAAAACCTACAGTTGTACTGGGTAGGGGTGAGGAGTGAAAAATATTAAACACATGATCGGATCAGAACCCGTCGTTCCAGGACTGGCTCATCCCTAATTTGTACCTCGGAGTCTTAGGATGTTTTTACTTGGACTGTAATTTGATGGTCTGGTTTATTTAAGTTTGGTCTGATCTGGTTTGAACTCGTCTAGTAAACGTCTGGTCTCTGTGTATTATATAACTACGAAAGTCAAGTCTAATCTAATCTGTTTAAATCTAGTCTGATCTAGTCTGTTTAAGTCTAGTCTAGTCTGGAACTGAAAAAAGTCCACGTAAAAACATCCTTATGCTAATGCTATCCGCTATCAAGAAAAGAGGTGCAAACTTCAAAGTGACAGTTTTATGGTGCACTACTTATGGGATAAACTTTCAAATGTTTGGGAAAAAAAAATGTCACATAAAAAATGCATTTATTAGCAACTTTATCTGTAAACTAAATATCAAATGTTCACAAAAACTCAAAAGGAAAAAACATTTGCACTTGGTTCCCTTGACACAAAAGAAGAAAGAACTAAGAAGCTGCTTCTCCTGTTTTATCCCTTTTGGTAACAGAATATCGAAAGAAAGTTGCATCACCAAAATGATTAGCTACATCAAATGCAGAAATACTATAGGACAATTAAATTCCTACAAAGCATTACAAAAGTTGCTGTCACTAAAGCAGACACTAGGTTGAATGAATCACGGGAGGATCTTTTGCCGGCGCCTAGGGGTTTCCCTCTTCACAAACATCTTCTCAAAATCATTAAGGGGACGAGTTGATCCATCTGCAATACTGACAAACTTCCAACCACCCCCATTTCCACGCTTTCCACGTGACCCTAACTTCTCAACTGTGAAGTTCCATCCTTGTGCAGGGCGAATCCGGCTGTACTTGTGGCACTTAACTTTATTTTCCATCTGCAAAATGAACAGTCAACCACCATTGCAGCTCAAGTTAATAATTAACTTTCCTTTGCCTTGGGCTAAGGTCAAGCCAATATTAGCTAGGCTTGTAGCCCACATGATATCAAGGATAAGTAACAAATACACCCTTGAACTATATGCAGAAGAGCATATATATACCCCTCATTTTTTTCTGGAACAAATAAACACAAAAATTGTGAAGATAAAAATAAATATGCCATTGAGCTATACAAGAAGAGACCAAAGACACACTATACACCCCTCCCTCATCTACTGGACATAAAGGCATATCCTTTCCATCTTTACAATCTTTGCGTTTAGTGGTTCCAAAAAACTGAGGGCTATATATGTTCTCTAAATGTCTAACATATAGTTCCGGTGCATATTTGCTCCTCTCTATGTGATATCATCTCTATTTTAGGGGCGGACCGTGGGAAGCCTATTAGGGCAGACTGCTGCTCATGAGCAGGAATACCCCACTATTAAAACATATACGGCACATAAAACTTACTAGCTGATATGGATGTTTCACATTTATCAATCCAGTTGCATTATTTTAAATTTAAAATCCAATTACTTTATACTCCCTCTGTCCCAATAAAACTTTCATACCTACACTTTTGAGGTTTGTTTGTTTAACTCAACTTATTGTATATAACTTGTGAACTGGTGTCCAGCTCTTATTTGACAAATGAGAGAAAAGTTAGCTTTGTTTGATTCAAACAGGCATATCATTTTTATTGTATGCTCTCACCTTCATCTTATTGAAGTTGAACCTTTGGACAAACTCCTGATACAACATTTCATCCTCTTTCATGGATATTTCATAGTGGACCTCATCGGGGTCCCTTGTGGTGCCATCCCAACCCTCAGGCATAACCTTGAAGTCTGGCTTGTAAGGCAGGGTTGCAACATGGAATTCTCTATCATGGGAATTGAAGAATCTGCAAAACACAGGGAACTTTTATTATATATACTTCAAGTCTCTTTTAAACATGCATATCTTATTTAATACTTACTTGTTTGGGTACTTCACTTGGTAAATCTTTTTTACATTTCAAAAGCACACCGCATTCATCAACAGTGAAAACCAACCAACCAGTATGATCTTTGCATTTGAAACACCATTGCATCGAAATCAACTAGTAAGTAACCAATTAGTCCAATATTGTGTTTTAGAATTCTAGCTTCACATGTGCCTAAATTCAAGTCACTGCAACTCACAAGCAGAGGACTAGATCCAATGCACACATGTTTACTTCCCACCACCACTAAGCACCATTGTCCTTACCACTCACATCATGATAATGCAAAAAAATCTATGTTAAATGATGTTCATATTTTATTAAAAAATACAAATTTAAAGCACATTTTTTAGTTTTCCAGCAGGAATAAAAAGTTGAAAACTTTGGAGAACTAGGTATGGAGGATGAAAACTAAACTAAGAGAGATAGGTGTGTTAGCTGATAAAACATTTTTTTAGTTTTAATACTTTAATAGTTAAGCATTTCATTGTGTGCGCTTCTGCACCAAACACTTAGCAACTGACAAGAAGTGGAAGAAAGTAATCATTTGTTTTGGTGACAATGTGTCAAAGTTCTGCAATAAAATGGGCCGTGGGTCACTGCAGCAAAAGCCAGCCTGTAGTAAGAAAGAATAGGAATGTTCTAACATCCAACTAATACAGTGTCTAAAAGCACTATCTCTTGAATAGGTAAAAAAGGATGAACTTTGGAGCAGTTGAAGAAAATAACTTTTGGAAGAATGTTTGATAGGTTCATAAGTTGATCTCAAGTTATGCCTTTTAGATCTCAAGTTTTTGAAGAAACCTCCAATAAATCTCATGTTTGATATTGTAGACTTTGTAGTAATTACGCATTTTAGATCTCAAGTTTTTGAAGAAACCTCCAATAAATCTCAAACACTTGCATAGTGTTCCCAGCAGAATCAGGGACATTTTAAAAAATAGTTATGTGGATTGACACAAGCATCCTTTGGTGAGCTACAAGAATTACCTCAACAATTAAGTAGTTCCTGAACGAAGTCTTCTGTGCTCAAATAAAAAATAAGGAAAAATAAAACCACTGCATTAGTGGCAGTGACCCGGTGACCCCCCCCCCCCCCCCCCCTCACAAAAAGAATAATATATTCTATATCCTTCTCTACAGCAACTGAAACAATGACAACAATGAGAATTGACATTGGCTGAATATGTACGCCTCTTTTCCCCATAATTAATTAAGGAGACAATAGAATGATATGGATGCAGCTCATAACATTAAGATACTGCAATACGTTTAAAAGAGCTTCTTTAATGCCTTCATATATCAAAATATAACTTCTAGTTCCTCCTACAGAGACATTTAGAATTTAAAACCAACTAAAATTAAATTAAATAATGTCGAATGCCACCAATTTGAACTTACTCCGGGTTATTATCAATAAAGGTTTCAAGAGTGCTATGAATAGGGCGTCCCAACTTCTTCTCCTCCTCCTCCTCAAGCCCTTTCAAATACAGAATTGCGTGCACCCTCTGCCTCATGATCCTGTATTCTTTGGCTAGCTTCTCGATTGTGTACACCCCTGGATTCTCCTTGTGCTTCTTGTACATTTCAGTTTTCTCAGAATCCTTCAAATATGATCCCCTTGCCCCTGGTTCCATAACCTACTTCAAATAATTGCATCTAGGAATGAATATATTTCCTTCTTTACTATAAGCAACTTATATAAATACTGTTCCAGGAGAAATTACATTCATCTAGCTATAAATCTCCAAAGGGATTCAAAATAAAGAATAAGTAAAGTCTCCCGCAGTAATTCAGTAACAAAAGAAGCATGAAATGTACGATAAGCAATCACCTGCTTCATCATTGTCGCAATGTCTCTGAACCTCCCATCCCATCCTTTCACAAACTCCCTCGACTTGCGGTTCTCCTCCTCCAGACGCCTCAGTGTGTCCATTTCATCTTCCGTCATTCTGGCCGAGCTAAACCCGGGTTCCGAGCGTGTAGTGTTCGATTGCAACTGTTTCCCCACAACCTCCCCATCAAAATGCTCCTTTGTTAAGCCGATCGACCAGGACGACTCGGTGTCCCACCCGAGGCCTTCAGAGGACCTGGAATCTCCGAAATTAGTACTCGATCCCGGCCCTTTATTGGGTCCGGATGAAAACAGCCTATCCGACGAGAAAAGGCTTATGCTCTTCAATGGCGTTGAAATGAGTCTACTGGCGGGGTTTGTAGAGAGACGGGTGAGTATGAAACGTTGGAGAACACGCATGGTGAGTAGGATAACTCGATCAGCTCGCCTGGAGATGGTAGCTTTGCGAATCAAGAGGAGCCAGGGTTCATGGGGGGCCGATTTTTTGTGAAATGTTTTAAAAAATGTATAAGAATTAGTTCCAATGGGTTTACCTCTTTAATTGTGATGATTTTTATATTATTGTATTTTCGTTCATATATGATCTTTTCCATTCTGATAGTTAATATCGCAAGAAAAGAATCACAAAAGGTCATTAAACATTAATGAAGTATCTAAAATTGATAATGCGAAAAACGTGAACTAGATATGAAATTGATATAAAATGCATAGGATCAAAAGTGGAATTAATTCAATCGCTAAGAGACATGAGGGATTTGGTTCTGTTTGAAATAAATTGATAGAATGATTATTATCAAAAGAAAAACACTCTATTATATTTTGATTTGGTTTCATCGGTTTGAATTTCTTATTTGTTAAAAATATAATAATATTTTGTTGTATTTTTGGTTCAACTCAATTTTATTTCATTTTTACGCGGATTTGGTTCGGTCAAATTTAATATGATTTGAAAAAATATTACCAAACTCAAAGAAAATACATATGTGCTGGGCCGATCCTGATACAGGGGTATGATGGGCAGTTGCCTAGGGTCATCAGGAAGAGGGGCTCATAAATTATTTAGTAGTGGTATTAGTATATACGGAGTATATTGAGTCTCGTTCACCTCTGGTGTGTTTGATCTGAAGTTCTGTATGACCAAACCATTTGAGGAGCTTTCGGATTAAACTGTTTGATAAAGTTTGTGAGCATGCTTTTCATTAAATGTAGATTTGGTCCACAAAATTTAAACTTAAAATTCGACAGGGAAATCTGTTAAATAAATTATTGCAAAAAAGCGCTTTATGTATGTTTAAAAAGTGTAATGTTTCTTAATAATTTTCAGAAGAACGGTAAAAGGTGAGATTATTCTTGTCAATTTTTCTTAATTTATTTAACTAACTTCAATTCCTAATTGAATTCGAAACTGAAATTTTGTGTAAATAATCTAATCTTTATGAAGAATATGCTCACAAAATTTTATCAAAAAAATCGACCAGATTATTTTGTCAAGCGCGCCTGACCAAATCATTTCCTTATACTCTAATACTTTGTAAGGATGCCCCTTAACCCTCATATTCGTATACTGAGCCACAACAGCAGAGCTACACCCGGAACACAACTAGATGACTTTCTACCTTACTCACAGAAACATAGAACTAAAAATTAATAGTATTATTGATCATTTTGCTTTTAAGAATGTCTAAAAAATGTTTTGTATGGCTTATAATACCGAGTAGTTTTAGGAATAAAAACATTTACTTGTGTAACGAATTTTATTTTTAACAATGAAGCTTTTGTAATGCATTTTTCAACACATAATTAGGGGCCTATTTTTTTGTCTTGTCTCACGCCTAGAAAATGTCAGGATCGGTCATGTATATGTGTGCTTTATTTTGATTCGGTTTAGTTCAATTTGATATCAGTCGGTTCTATTAAACCACACCAATTTGTTCACCCTTAAAGAAACTCCAAATTTCATTTGTATTGTTAAATTACAACTTATTTTAGGTTTTATTGCAAATTTGCAACTAGGGGGAACTTACCAAATGATCTTAAACAGAATAAGCCGCGGTTAAATAATATTCATTCATATTACATTTACATAATTCACATTTGCAAGTATTTTTAAAATACTCCGTATTATGGTAACTACAGATTTTCTAATCTCAATTTCAACTTCAAGAAAAAATTTAGTGTATGGAAATTAATTTTGTAGGTCCATTCAAAATAACTTGTGAACACTTCTTCCGAATATACAAACACTTTATTGGCATTATGGCATGTTAAAGTATTAAAACCCCAACAAACTACTATCCCTAATATGTAAACAAAAAAATCTACAATAGAGAAACTATAAAAGTAATAAAACTGAAATTACATTTTCAAAAGAAAAATTGAAAATACAATGAGTAGATTAAAAGATTTATAAAACTATCGTTTATAGAGGCCCGAAAATGAAATGCTAACTCTTTATAGGAGATTGAATAAAACTCCTTAGGGGAAATCTTTGTATTACCGCAATTTATACAAGAATAATGGTAGTATCTAAGGAAGGGGATTAATTACAAGAGGATTATGGGGGATTTATACATAATTGAGAATATTGCAAATCATCTAAGTATGACAAGAGAATATATCTAAATATGTCATGCTATTACACCCCGTAGTCGAAGCAGGAGATGCTCGGATGTTGAGACTATCACAAAAATGGTAGAAAAGTTGTCGAGGAAGGCCTTTAGTAAATATATTTGCATATTGATACTCAGCTGGAATATGAAGAACCCGAATGTCTCCAAGTTGAACATGCTCGCGAACAAAGTGTATATCAATTTCAACGTGCTGGATGCGATGATGTTGAATAGGGTTACTAGAGATTTCAAGGAGGAGATTTCGCAGCCAACGGGACTCGGCAACAGCATTAGAAACTCCTCTATATTCAGCATCTGCACTGGAGCGGGAAACAGTTGGCTGTCGTTTAGAAGACCAGGAGATGAAATTGTCACCAAGGAAAATACAAAAACCGGATGTAGAGCAGCGTGAGTGAGGGCAGCCTACCCAATCAGAATCGGAGTATGCGGTAAGGCCAGAAATGGGACTGGAAGATATGAAGAGTCTGTGATTAATGGTTCCCTGCAAGTAACGTAAGATGCGTTTAAGAGCCTGAAACTGAGGCTCACGAGCATATGAGATATCAGGGCGAGTAGAGGTCAAATACTGTAGAGCACCCGTAAGACTGCGATATAATGTGGGAGCACCCAGGTGTTGCTACTGGTTTGCAATTTCTCATAGAAGGCATTTCACAAGGGAGACAAATGTGGAGCCTGGACGAAACTTGCGTGTGAGATACTGGAGCAGAGGGTCACGACCAGAAAGGCGTCGTCGTCGCCGTAGGATAACGGCAAGGCGGAACGGTCCAGTAAAGGTGCCATGGATAGCCTGAAATCAGAGGAGCAGCAACAGGAGGAACCTCAGGAGACGACTAGCGACCAGAAGCGAAGGTGCCGACAGGAGCAGATCCAGGTGGGCGGCGACCGTTCGAGCGATTGCGGCGTCCTCCTGTGGGATTCGAGAAACGCGGTGAAGCTTGGCGAGAAGGGGTGGGAGCCTGATTTGGTGATGGAGCGATGAAAGCAGCAGGGACAGCAGGTTCTGGAGTCGCCAGAGCAATGGGCGGACCGGCAGAAGATTGGTGTTCCTCTGTGCGAAGCTGTGACCGAGCCGCCTCAAAAGACGACATGGTCTGTGAGATGAGCGAAGCTACAGTATCATATTCTGGTGGGAGGCCATTGACAAGCTGTATGACCAACCGCTTGTCATCCATGGGAAACTCGAGATCCTGGAGACGGTCGGAGATAGCTTTGAGCTTATCACAGTAATCGTCGACGTCAGAACAATCAGTGAGCTTGAGATTGACAAATTTACTCTCCAGAGTTGCTGCACGAGTCCCTTTATTGTCCTGGAACAGAGTTTTGAGGTGCTCCCACAAATCCTTGGAAGTTTTCCCAGACTTGAGAACTGTGAGCATCAAGTCCTTTGACATGGTGAAGAACATCCACTGCCGAACCAATGCATCAAGCTGTTTGCGGGTGGGTACATCAATTGTGCTGGGAGCAGGATCCTGGTTTATGAGAAACATGAGGTTATGTGCCTCAAGGTGAAGTTCAAACAGGAAAACCCAGGATGAATATTCATCATCCTTGAGATCAAGTGTGATTGGGATGTGAGTTTTAATGTTGTTAATAGTGAGGGCAGGATGAATAGTTGTTCTTGGCGTGGAGGATTCAGCAGCCATGGCGGAAAGGGAGTAGTATCGACCTAGTCTGATACCATATAGGAGATTGAATAAAACCCCTTCAGGCGTATTCTTTGTAGGTGACAACTCCTTTACCTTTCTAAAAAATGGGGTACCGTACCTATCATTCATTTGATTTGACCATATCACTTTATCATTTTTAATTTAGATTTAAATAATTCAACTGCTACATTTTCATTGGTCCATGTGGACAAAGGTATGGTACCTTATAGGTACCATAGAATCTATCATCTTTGTATTACCACAATTTATACAAGAATAATGATAGTATCCAAGGAAGGGATTAATTACAAGAGGATTATGGGGGATTTATACATAATTGAGAATATTACAAATCATCTAAGTATGTCAAGAGAATATATCTAAATATGTCATGCTATTACTCTTTATTATAAGTTTATAATAATAACGTATTATCTAAAAGTTGATTAACATCATTAATAAATTGGAAATAGGAGCACCAAATAGGTATGGAAGAAATGATATTATGATACCATGGAGGCGTATTTGGAGGCGTATTTGCTCTTCTGATGCTCTTGGGTCAGAATTGTGTACCATGGATCAAACTGGAAAGATATACTAGAATGAAGAAAATGATGATCGGTTTTCTATTAAATCTGCTTATGAGGAAGTAAAAGATTTAGCTTTCAATTATCTTGTTTATCTGCAAATTTGGGAAGCCAAGACTGAAATAAAAATGAAGCTTTTACAGTGGAAAATTGTTAAGGGTATTCTGCCCACTGCAGATAACCTTAGCAGATTTCATTTTGTGTTGAACCCATCAATGTGTCCCCTTTGCAGATGTCATAGTGACTTTATGCAACATCTGTTCTATCAATGTCACGTGGCTAAAGAGGTGTGGAGATATTTTTTCAGTATTTTTGGTATCTATCAACCACCTGGTGTGGATTATAGCCATTTACATTATTGGAAATTGCGAAATGGTCCTATAAGTTTGGTTGATTTTTTTAAACAGAGTTTGCCTGGGATTATCTGTTGGATAATATGGAAGGAGTACACCAATCATATTTGGGATTCTGGGGTGGGATATCTAACCCTAATTATATCATCCTTCAAGTTAAGATGTATACCCAGAGTTGGGTTGCTTCTTTGCCTACACATAAGATTCGGATTACAGGAGATATTCTTTTTCAGGAGGGCTTGATTCCTAAACATTTTCGCTTACAAGGTTATAAACCTCATATTATCAAATGGCAGCTACCAGTCAAGAAATGGAAAATTAATGTGGATGTAGGATACTTAGCTGGTAAGGCTCGAGGAGGAACTGTTCCGCGTGACCGAAGAGGAGGATTTGTAATGGCGATTTGCTTCCCGATGTGTGCAACATCCTCCTTGGAGGCTGAATTGAAGGCCATCCTTTCCGCTACTCGTTGGGCGATGGAGGAGGGTTTTGTTGACTTTCAGGTGGAATCAGATTCTACGTTGGCTATGGAGTATATTGCGGGCAAGAAGAGCAAATGGGCGAGTGATATTCAGGAAGTCACAGACCTAGCTTTTAGGAAAGGGGTGGATTTCGGACAGATGAAACGAGAATGCAACTGGGTTGCACATCATATGGCCCAATTCCAGACGGACGGGTTAAAGGTTTTTTCTGGGCTGGATCAGCTTCCTACTCCTGCAAAAAGAGCCTTTTGGATGAATTTTTTTGGTATTCTCTCTATTAGATTGTAATTTGATTTATCAAGTAAGGTTTGGTCCCCTTGATTTTGTAATTTCTTCTATTTCTAATAATATCTGGTAAATGTCCCCCGGCATTTGCCCAACTGATTTTGGTGATTTGCCTTTCGGTGTAAAAAAAAGGAGCACCAAATAGGTCCAAATGGAAAAAGAAGTTGAAATGAATATAAGTGCATGTGGATGTTATATGGTGGAATTTGACAACTATTTAGAAAGAGAAGATAAATCTTACTCTTTTGTATTCTTCCAGTCCCATAAACTTGGTCATATTGACTTTTCTTGGTTAATAATGGCTAAGTTTGAGCCTTGATATTTTTTAATATGTAATTATTTCAAATATGAAAATTATATGAAAATGTTCTTTGTTAAAAGTACTTTCATAAAAGTATAAAAGTTATAAGTTTTACATGAATATAATAACTAAAATCATTATTCGAAGTTTATTACCAGTGACCAAGAAAAGTCAAATTGACCAAGTTTTGTGAGATGGAGGGAGTATAATATTGTAGTTCTATAGAAAGATTCTTAAATAGAAAGATTCTTAGAATTTGTGTACAAATGTTATCAACAAAAGTAAAGAAAAAGATTTTTGTCTAACGGTTGCATCTTTGCATGTACATATGGTAGGGTAATTTTCTAAAATAAATATCATAGTGTGACATTGATGGACAGTGTACCCGGGGGGTAACTTATCCGAGGGGTTATTACGGGGAATAACTAGAGAGAAGTCAGAGCAAGTAAGTAGAGAGAGAAAGTATATTAGAAAGTATGCAGCGTGTGTATTGTGACTTGGTTACAAATGGGGGAATGGGGTGCTATTTATAGTAGCAATAAATGCCAGACAGGGACACGTGTCAAGCGTCCATTGGCCGAGAGGTCACCTCAACTGGTTGGCGCTGACAAACGCATGTGGCCGCATTTAATGCGGCTGTTGGATGGGACGTTGTACAGGGTAAGGTGATCCATACGCATGTGGAGCGGATATTGTGTCGGAAAAGGCGCCCTCGGCAGTAGATGACTAGCCGAGGGCTCTGAGTACCGGGGACCCCCTTAGTGCCGAGGGCTCCAGGTGCCGAGGGCTACTGATTTTCGCCGTTTTTCCCAGTAACTTTGTTTTCCTGTCTTGTCCTGAGGGCTCATGTGTTGATTAGCCGGAGGCTTGCTGTCGATATCCTGGGAGGTGCCGAAGGGGAGTCCCTCAATCTGGGGATCGAGGGCATCATGAATGTGAGTAGCAGTTTGAAGTGTTGCCGGGGTGTCCCCTGTTTGTTGTTCAGTTGGTGAGGAGGGTACCCGAGGGCTCCCATTACCTGTGTGCCGTAGACTACCTGTTAACGAGGCGTACTCCCCGGGGGCTACCCGGCCCTCAAAGTGCTGAGGGGGGGATCCTCGAGGGGTGGGCTTGTTATGAAGCCGGGGGCTTCTGAAGGAGTGACCCCGAAGGCATTTGTCATGTACTGTGTGGGACACAACCCGGGAGCGTCTCTGGGTAAGTGTACCCGGAGGCTCTTCTTGATGAAGTGGAGTGAAGTAAGAACCCGGGGGCCAGTTTATTGGTTGATGAAGGAGTGGTCTGCCAAGTGTAGTCGGGAGCTCCCAGAATATAGCCGTTGGAGATATAGCCGTTGGAATATCTAACGTCAGGATATAGCCGTTGGGGGGGGGGGGGGGTTGTTGCCACGTGGTGTGTGCTCGTTGGCTGCCCGTGGGCGGGCGTCACCGATTGGGCGAAACCACGGTTTGTAATGATGGCAGTCCAACCGGAGGCCCGGTTTTCAGGCCCAAGCCCGGATTCCTTTGCCTATAAATACCCCATGGCCGGACACCATTCTCCCTGTGCGATTACTTGTTAGCGAAGCTCTACCGGATTTTTTCTAGAGAGAGAAACATTGCCCTCGATCTAACTCCCGCTTTAAGGTCAGTTCCCCCATCTGTTCTTCTCCCTCCTTAGCTAGCTGTAGCGGCCTTAGATCTAGGACTGTAACCTAGAACACTTAGTGTTTTCGAGCCCTCGAACCAGTGGAAAGATGTCCTCTCAAAGTGATTCCCAGGACATATCGAGGGATCCCTCGATGGAAGAGGAGAGCTTCTCGGACGCGGGGTCCTCGAGCGAGCCCTCGGCCCAGGAGGATGTCGCGATGGCGGTGGAAGTGCAGAAGGAGTTGGTGGCCGAAGTCGAAGCCGAGGGCTTCGAGCAAGAGGCGGAGGATGAAGAGCTTGCCCTCGCCGTACAAGTTGCAGAGGAGGAGGAAGAGAAGGAGAGGTTGAGGGTGACCGTGGCTGTTCTTCCCCCTCGGGGTGCTGGCGAGGCAGGGAGCTCTCGGCCCCTCAACCCGACGCCGATAAGAGTGGCCCCCGGGAAAAAACAGGAGAAGAAGAAAACCGCTCCTAAGAAGAAATGTGTTGCTGCTGATCAGGGGAAGCCCATAGATGTGCCCGAGGGGTACTCCTGGCTGAATACTGCTGCCCTGGAGATAGGGTCGAAGGCTGACAGGGAAGATATGTACGTGACTCAGCTGCACGTGGGTCCTTCGGCTGTGGTGGTGGCGCCGGGCCCTGATGACGTGCTTTCCCGGGCTCCCGAGGGTTGCATCGCCGTACACATTCTGTCGGTGTCATTGGGGTTCCGGTTCCCCCTGCACCCATTCCTTCGGGAGTATCTCCGGTATGTGGGCTTGGTCCCCTTCCAGTTGACGCCTAACAGCCACTCCTACGTGGCGGGCTTCCTGAACCTCTGCCGGGCCCGAGGGGTGACCCCGAGCCTGGACTTGTTTTTCAGAGCTTCAACCTCTGTCGAGGGGGTCACGCGAACGCCGAGGGCTTCGCCAATCTGCAACAGGTGGCTCGGTGGAAATTATTCACAGAAGCGCCCTCGTCCAACAAAGGCTGGAAGGAGCGGTGGTGCTACGTTAGAATTGCCGAGAGCCCATTTCCTATGGAACTTCGGGATCGCTTCCGTCGGCATCCGAAGGTCGGAAGTGCTGCTCTGGAGAAGGATGGCTTGATAATAGCCAAGATCCCGGAGGGTCGCACGAAGCAAGTGTCCATTAAGGACTTCACTGCTGACAAGGAGCTATTCGCCCTCGGCTTTCGCAGATATCGCTTCCTCGGCGAAACAGACGAGAAATATCCTGTGTTGGCAGGAGGTAGTATCTGAGGGCTTCCCTTTTTTTGTACTTAGGATTTTTTCTCCCTTTTTTTTCTCTTTCCCTTCGGTCTAACCCCTTTGTTTTTGTTGGCAGGTGTTAATATGGACGCTGGTAAACTTTTTGCGTTGAAGAAAAAGAAGGGAAAAACCCAAGCCCAGAAGAAGGACCCCTCGGTCCAACTGCCTGTGGGAGCCTTCTTCCAAAAAGAGACTCCGGAGCCCTCTGCTGCGGAGGGAGTTGCCGGGGTGGCCGAGGGGGCCACCAAAAAGAAGAAGGAGAGCAAGGCGGTAGAGCCCCCGGCTAAGAAGCAGAGGGGTACAGGGGGAACCATCGGCCAGGATGCCCCCTTGGTGATCATTGAGGATCGCCCTTCTCCGGATCCCCCAGTTGATGATGCGGCGACAACCCAAGCCAATCCTCCCTTGAGAAGCCCCCCTCGGGAGATCCTGCAACTTTCCTTGGCCCCGGGGGCTTCCGTCCTACATGGCTCAGCAGAGCCGAAAGCTTTCTTGAGGGGGATGACCTCGTTAATGGACAAGGCTGCCCTCTCAACCTATGATGATGAGGCCCTCGAGAACAGGATCCTTCGGTCTTCATTAACTGTAAGTTCGTTCCTTTAGGTTTTGTGTTTAACTTTTAATGCTCTTTTCATGTTAACCTGACCCCTCCCCCTGTTGTTTATCAGGCTTGCGTAGCCCTCGGGGAGCACGCACAGAGGCTTGAGCAATGGCGCATCCGGAAGGCGGAGCAAGATCGGGAGATGAAGGAGCTCATCCTGAAGAACTCCGATGCTGTAAAGCAGATGGCCATGCTGGAGGAAGATCTCCGGAAAGCTGCCGAGGGAGCTGAGCTGAAGGCTAAAGCTGCAGCGGAGGAAGCCAGGCTTGAGGCCGAGAGGGCAACTAAGAAAGCCGCCTAGGAGGCAGAGCTTGCTAAGGCCGAGGCCGTCGCAAAGCCCGGAAAGAAGCTGTTGCCGCATTCATGGCCGAGGGCTGGAAAGCCGAAGATAGGCGGCAATGGGTGGCCTCGGTTGTGGAGTCATCGGTGGATGACTGGGTGAAGGGCCCCGGGGGAGACTGGATGGCGGAAAGGGGAGATAGTTATTACCAAGGGGGTGAATTCTTCACCCAACACCTTGTGTACCGGAGGCTAGCCAGGCACTTCCAAGTCTTCCTCGAGGAATTCGACCCCTCGGCGTATGGCCTTCCTCCTCTGCAGCCAGACGTGAGAAACCCCCTCCCCCCGGGCGAAGAGAGGCCTGTGATCCATGATTCCATGATGATGGGGGGATCCGGCGATGGTGATGCCGAGGACGCCATCGGGGAGGAGGTCACCTCGTAGCCCGCCGAGGAGGCAGCAGCTGAAGAAAACACTTGTAGTTAATAGCTCTTTGAACACTTTTCCTTCTTGTTTGTAATATTGGTGTACTCTCGGCCTCGGTCACAATGTAATATATACATTTGAATTTCCTCTTTTTGACGAATGAATGCTTGCCTTCGGGCTTTGTGTATATGACTTGTCCTCTTTAATTCGTTTCTTCTCGAATGTATGCCGTCGTTTTCTTTTGAATGTATGCCTTCGCCCTTCTTTGAATGTATGCCTTCGCTTTTCTGAATGTATGCCTTCGCTTTTCTGAATGTATGTTTAGGACTTAGAATATATTCTTCCAAGTGTAGTGCTTCTTGTAGCCCTCGGCTACTAGTAATCTTTAGTCAGTTGAACCTTTCACCGAGGGCGCAATGTTTAGGACTTAGAAATATTTCTAAGTGTTTGTTCATCTGTTGGCCCCCGGCTAATCCTTCCCTCCGGTTGTATGTAGCCTTCATGAGATGACCGGAGGCGAGGTGTTTAGGACTTAGAAAATCTCGAAGTGTTTGGATATTGTGTAGCCTTCGGTACGTGGATACCCCTCGCTGATTGGATGCATGACCGAGGGCCCAGAAATAGTTAGGACTTAGAATATTTTTCTAAGTATACTTTTGCCAAGTCCTCATCCGTATGGCCCTCGGGCTGTATGGAGATTTTACCGAGGGTAAAAACTTTTGGGACTTAGAAATTTTTCTGAGTGTAGCATGTATGAAGTAGGAGCCCTCGGGCAGCATGGAGATTTGACCGAGGGTCAAAATATGTAGGACTTAGAAATTTTTTCTAAGTGTAGCTTCACTAAGTCTTCAACCATATGGCCCCTCGGGCAGCATGGAGATTTGACCGAGGGTCAAAACATGTAGGACTTAGAAAATTTTTCTAAGTGTAGTATGTATGAAGTAGGAGCCCTCGGGTGAATGTGAGGCCCCTGTCTCAGATATACCTTCGGTTGACTGGTGGCTCCACAGGGGGCAAAGCATTTAGGACTTAGATTATTTTCTCTAAGTATTTCCTACTGCTGGCCTTCGGGAGGGGGCCCTTCGGCTGTATACGTTGTAGGTTTAGGATAGTTTCCTTTGACTTGCAATGTTGGCCTGTGGTAATAAAAGCCTTCGGTTGTTTGTTATATCCCCTCGGCATGTAGTGAGATGCCGGAGGTGATTCTTGATTTGGTTTGGCCGCATCTGATAGCTTTGTCATATAGTGCCCTTCGGGACGTTTTGAGTTGTTTGTTGGTTGAGCTTGCCATGTTTCGTAGTATTTGAACCTTCGGTTTTAGGTATAGCCGGAGGCAATCCTTGAGTGGACTTAGCCATTTGTTGATGATGTCCGTTGTGAATGGTATCCTTTGTACTTGTGAACTTCCAGGTACCGGAGGCGTTCCCTTGGGGAGCCCTCAGTATGTTTCTATGAATTGTTGGAGTGATGTACTCATTGATTTCTCGCTGAGTCTACTCCCCTTCACCACCCCCCCCCCCCCCCTTTTTTGAGTAGTGAAGGGAAGGCTTCAAGAAACTTGGTTTCTTGGTAAGGCTTGGCCTATCGGGAGGTAACAGAATACACCATTAGCTCCCCCCTCGGGTTAACCTTCTGAGTTCCGAGGGGATCGAGGGCCGTTTCCTGGGCACAAGATATGGTGGTCTGTAGCCTGCCTCCCCTTGGGGGATGGCGCGGAAAGCGCCTCAGTTTTGAAAGTCGTCCCCTCGGCGCTAGACATAGTCCGTGGCCTGCCACACCCTTGGGGTGGTGGCGCGGGGAGCGTTTCGGTTTGGAAGTCGAATCCTGGGCATTTCTCGTGCATGTCATACCCTTGGGGTGATGACGCGGAAAGCGTTCCGTTTTTGAAAGTCGAATCCTGGGCATTTCTCATGCCTGTCATACCCTTGGGGTGATGACGCGGAAAGCGTTTCAGGGAAGGATTTTCATTTGCATACTGGTTGCAAATGGCCGGGTGCACTACGTGCTGCCGGCACCGAGAGGTGGCGTCTTCGGTATAGGCGTCCTCGAGGGGTACGGCTTAAGAAACAACACTTGGTGTTTGTTCCGATGTACGGCCCCCGGTACTTGGTACCGAGGGGTCTTCTGTGAAAACACTTTGTGTTTTTCCTTCACTTGTCGTAGGGGATTGTGGTGTCTACCCTCGGTACTTGGTACCGAGGGGTCTTCTGTGGAAACACTTGGTGTTTCTCCCCACTTGTTGGAGGTGATTGTGTCGTCTACCCTCGGTACTTGGTACCGAGGGGTCTTCTGTGGAAACACTTGGTGTTTCTCCCCGATTGTTGAAGGGGATTGTGTTATCTACCCTCGGTACTTGGTACCGAAGGGTCTTCTGTGGAAACACTTGGTGTTTCTTCTCATTTGTTGAAAGCTGCTAGTGGCGTGTCCCCCCGGCACCAGGTGCCGAGGGGTTTCCTTTTGGGGACAGGTGGTGCTTTGTCGTAGGTGATAGTATTGTCTACCCTCGGCACTTGGTGCCGAGGGTTCTTCTATTGTGGTGAGGCCTTGGGCCTGGGGGTGATATGATGGCTTGGCCCCTGTGATAATCTTGTTCCGTGTTCTCGGTGTCTTCAAAATGCCTTCATTCTTCAGAATTCTCAGGCCTTGGGCCGTAAAATAATACATTCACTAGTTATGAGGGCTTGGCCGCTCTGATGTTATTGATAAAATTTAACTAAGTGATGTACATTCCAGTGCCTAGGGACTTCAGTCCCGTTAGGGCGTTTTAGCTTGTAAGTTCCGGGTTTGATGATGGCTGCCACGATGTAGGGGCCCTCGAACTTTGGTGCCATCTTCCCGCCCTCGGTTGGTTGGCTAGCTTCCCTTCTTCGGAGAACATAGTCCCCCACTTGGAATTCCCGGGAGCGAACCTTGGCATCAATGTAACTTTTCACTTGCCTTCGGTAGTTTTCCGCGCGCATGAAGGCTTGCTCTCGGCGTTCTGAAATCAGGTGGAGGTCGAGGGCCATATTGGCGTCGTTGGCCTCTGGATCATACTGTATGACCCTTCGGGTTGGAAGCGTTACCTCGGTGGGGGCCTTGGCTTCAAATCCGTAGCAAAGGGAGAAGGGTGTCTCGCCAGTTGCCCGCCGAGGGGTGGTACGGTAGGCCCATAAGATGTTGTGGAGCTCTTCTACCCAACCACCCCCTTCGGCCTCCAGCTTCTTCTTTAGGCCCTCGAGCAAGGTCCTGTTGGCGTTCTCCACTTGACCGTTGCCCTGAGGGTAAGCAACGGATGAGAAGATGTGTTTGATGCCCCATGCCTCTAGGAGGGCACAGAAGGGGGCTGCCTCAAACTGAGTCCCATTGTCGAGATGATTTGCTGAGGGACGCCAAACCTGGTGAGGATGTTTTTGAGAACAAAATGACGGCACCTGGCCTCAGTGATGCTGGCGAGGGGCTCAGCTTCCACCCATTTGGTGAAGTAATCGATGGCGACGATGATTTAGCACCGTCCCCCAAGCATATTTACTTTTAGTAAATTATGTAATAAACCTTGAAAGATGATTTATGAATTTACGTAATTGTTAAATTTTGTTATTTCTTTTACGTGAATAGTAAATTGCATGTGGGGCCCACAACGGGAGCGGGGGCCGCCCGATAATTTCCGAACCACATGTTATATTCATCTTGGTCTAGATGACATCTATATGGTGGTAGATATTTTATTTGGGCCATAAGAAGGGCATGGAGTTGACCGGTTGGTCAAACGGGGCCCAATTGCCGGTATTGGCAATTTAACGGATAACAGCCCGAAAAGAGTTTCGGAGGCTCCTAAATTAATGATGGGGAATGTACATCGTTTCTCAAGGCCCATAATTATTAGGAACACGTGATATATTTTATTTGGTCCGATCAAATAAAATATGATTAAAACGGGCCGAGAAATACAACTTTCGGGGCCGATTGTACACACCGGGACATAATGGGATGACCTCCCACATAAGTGGGGGCCACCCCACGTTTTTTGCACCCTAGTTGACTTAGTAAGAGCTGGAGAGGGGCAAACACATGTGGCTGTGCTGACAAACAAATGTGAGGATGGTTGAGGACAAACCACACCTCCCATCACTTCTCAACATTCATTTGAGATAATATCCTCCCTCCTCCATTCTTGAACCATACGAATCAGCTAGAAGGGAAGTCCAAGGAGAACCAAGGCTCTCAAAGACTAAGTTGGAGGGAGAAAGAAGCTAGGAAAATCCAAGAGGAATTTAGCTAGAAGAAAGGTAAGAACACAACCATTTCTTTAGCTAGTTATTTGTGTATGATTTTTAATAGATCATATGGTGGATTAAACATGATGTTCTACACGTTTAAAAGTGTAGAATATTGATATAGAATGGTGGTAATTAACTTAGAAGAGTTGTGGAATCGATAGAAGTCGAAACCGCCGGAAAACGGCCATTGTTGGGGACTGTTTTCGAGCTGCAGGCCCGAAAGCCGCCCACCTTTCACGAAAGCCGCCCGGCTTTCACCAAATTTCCAGTTTTTCCACTCTTGAACGGCCTAGAACGAGGACGGATCGAGGGGGTTTCGCTAAGGCAGCTAGTTGAGCACATCATAAGGTGAGGATGGCTGACTATATTGCTTATAATTAGTGAGTTAATTTCATAAGAATGCCTAAAGTAATTAGATGGGATTTTCATGGATTATTAATGACTAATAATGCCTAAATGAAAATAATATGGAAATGAGTAAGTGAAGCATGATATACAAATTTAGAATAATATACTTGATTGTTCGAGCTCTCAACGAGAGCACCAAATGATGGACAGTGTACCCGGGGGGTAGCTTATCCGAGGGGTTATTACGGGGAATAACTAGAGAGAAGTCAGAGCAAGTAAGTAGAGAGAGAAAGTATATTAGAAAGTATGCAGCGTGTGTATTGTGACTTGGTTACAAATGGGGGAATGGGGTGCTATTTATAGTAGCAATAAATGCCGGACAGGGACACGTGTCAAGCGTCCATTGGCCGAGAGGTCACCTCAACTGGTTGGTGCTGACAAACGCATGTGGCCGCATTTAATGCAGCTGTTGCATGGGACGTTGTACAGGGTAAGGTGATCCATACGCATGTGGAGCGGATATTGTGTCGGAAAAGGCGCCCTCGGCAGTAGATGACTAGCCGAGGGCTCTGAGTACCGGGGACCCCCTTAGTGCCGAGGGCTACTGATTTTCGCCGTTTTTCCCAGTAACTTTGTTTTCCTGTCTTGGCCCTCCTGTGAGAGTTAGAGCCTTCGGTCAGGGGGGCGAAGGCACCCCTGGTGCGCATTGTGGGCTGTTTGATACTTTGGGCACAGTGATTCGGGCCTGTTGTGCTTTCTGGGCCTGTTGGGCCTTCCTTGGAGTAGTAGGAGTCTGTGGATCGGGGGTTCCCGGGCCATATACTCCATCAGACATCTTTCAAAACAACACTAAAAGTACTCATCAAATAAGTTTTTTTATGTTAGCACTTGATAATCTCGAATTTACCGGACCAGTTTTATACTCAATTCACTTAAACGCTTTAGAGAATTATAGCTGAGTCATTTGAATAATCCGTTATGAAAATCATTACGATACTTTTTCCTTTTCTTTTTATTCCTAAAAATAATATAATTGATGTGCTTACATTTAATATGTATAATAATTAAATATTTCGATTAAGAAAATCACATAAATTCACAAAACTAACGGTTTCTATTGACGGAAAAAGAGAATCGTAAGTATCCAAAAATGACCAAAAACGTTAGGATCATGTTTATTTTGGACATGCAAACTTAATAAACAAAATGAGATTTACATTAAACATAGTATCTATTTTAGTCTACATGGAACTATAGTGGCCCTTGTGACATTCACATACTCCCTCCGTCCCTTAAAACTTTGTCAACTTTCTTTTTTTGGATGTTCCACTAACTTTGTCACTTTCCCGTTTAAGTAAAGAATTTGTGGTTCCAATTAATTCTCTCTCCTCTGCACAAACATCTATCACACAATTTTTATTTTATTAATCCTCATGCTGGTCAAATTTGACAAAGTTTTAAGGGAGAGAGGTAGTATAACTTTAGCGTCTAATTTGATCCTTCTTGTTTTATTATTATTTCATAATTTCATAATAGCTGCGTATTTTCCTTCTCCATATTAACTTTGCTAGAGTCGAATGGAAACTACGTGAGAATACTTAAAAATAACCCTTGCTCGGTAATGCTAAAATTATCCAACACTTTACCCCTTGGATGCCTATATGGTCTATTATTAAATGAGATTGTTGTGACTAGTAAGTCTTCAGGAGATGATTTGATAATGTCTCGTAATTATCCCATACTTTTAGTCCGTTTGGTGATCCTATTTTTTAACTTATCAGACATTTTTTCACTAAATACGTAACTATTATTTCGCACGCAGAATTGTGAAATAATAAGAAAATGTAAGACCGGAGTTATTTTTATTGTGGAGGTTCATTTTAGATGTTTTTCATGTATTTTTTTATATTGTTAATTTTAATTTCTAACATATTTTTTCGTAACTCAATAAAATTAACCAATTCAACCACTTCTACAAGAACCTCATAAATTTTAACAGAATCAATCAATACCATCGATTTGGATCTTCATAAATTTTAGCAGAATTAATTCGATATGGGTATTACAAACTGACATGCCAAAATGTGTAGTGTGAAATGGTGTAAAAATGTGAATGGAAATGATGTTTTAATTGGCTTGTAACGATATAGTATAGAGTAAGTGAGTATCGTTCCGCTAGAGAATGGCTCAAAAAGAGAACTAGAATTAACGATTGATTTTTAGCTAATCACAAATTAATAACATTTTGCAATGGAGCTAAGTGAATAGATTTTTTTTAACTTTTTTTTGTTAATGCGAAATTGCTAGAGAGTAAAATAAATCACAATACTTGGTAATTTAACAATTAATGCTATAAAGAAAATTAGGCTTGGGCTAAGAGTAATATTATTTTGATGTTCATAATAATAAAGATTTAACTAATTAACTTAGTTACTTTTAGATGTGTGAAAGATTTACAAATGATAATAAAGATTTAACTAATTAACTTAGTTACTTTTAGATGTGTGAAAGATTTACAAATGATAATCTTCTAATCGTTCCCACGACTTAGTTGATTACACTATCTTAAATTAATTCCGCTCCCGCAGTAATTTTATTAAGACAGTAAAAAGTACAAAATCAAACTATCCTAAATTCATTAACACTTCCGTGTAGCAATTTAGTGGGTGAATTAATAAAAAGTATTTGAATGAAATTTCACTCCCGTGATAATATTCATTTCCCAATATAATGTATTTAGCAGATTAGAATATTCAACCCAACACTCCTAAAATTAACCAATTAATAGTTTTAACCAATCATTATCATATGAACATTAATAGTAAAAATTACATCTTGCCCAAGCCTAAACTTAATTTAGTTACACATAATTACGGTAAATAAAATAAAAGCAAAATTCATGAAAGACGTAATAAATTTAACAGATTAAGAAAATTAAAGTGAGTGTTTAAGTAAGAACCTGAAGGCATAAAATAATGAAGAACATAGATGGGCTGGAATAGAAAAGTTGAAATCCTTGTATTAAGTTGGAACTGATTGAACGAATTGATAAACCCAAATGAACTTCAATACCAAATATCACAAGCTAAAGAGAATTGAAATCTCTTTATTGCGGACAGTTTGACTTATTTTGAAATGTATTTCGGGTCTCTTTATAAATATTTTGGAATTAAAGTAAGGACCCACTTCATTTTGATGATTTTTCCGTATTCACTCGGGAGTAATTCTATTTCTTTTCAGAATTTCAATTTACATCCTGAATTATCCTGAAACTCAAAAATATACCCAAATAAGTGCAATACCTTAAAATGTCCAAGATGATAAAAATCAATCCTTTTTATTTTAAAAAATGAGAAATAAAATATTAAAAGTGTGACAAAACAAGATCATAAATATGGTAAATTAGGAGTACATCAACTCCCCCATACTTAAGATTTTGCTTGTCCTCAAGCAAAAATATTTACATTTCACACAAGCAAACAAGTAAAAATGAATTGCCAAATCATATGTAATTCTCAAAACATGCACACTTTCCTTTCACTCCACCCGGCCAATCAAATTCCCTTGACTTGTCACAAAATAAGAGTAGTGAGAGTCATAAAAATATTTTGCATATCATCTGAAACGTTTTGGTCAAATCTCAACTCTAACAAACACAAGGTGTGTGGTGTGAAAATGGAATCTAGCTTCGTTTGTTCAACCATGCAAAATTATGCAAAATAAGATTTTCCTATCAACTTATTTCAGACAAAACACAATTAAGATCAATTAGGACTTTTCACATTGGGTTATAATGGGATCTGTGGGAAAAGGCTTATGAACAAAGGGAGTTAATGAGGAAACAAAAGAAATGAACTTGTCATAAATTTAACAAATTTAAAGAGGTACTAAGTAGTGAGTAGGAGCTTTTGACAATAATCTATACAACACTTGTTATTTTCAACAGTTAGGGGTAGTAAAAAAAAGTAATTTAATGTACAAGAAAAATATACAAAAGAGAGAAGCATATACATTGACATTTAGCCTTGTTCACTTTTTCTTCTTTTTTTTCTTTTTTTTTTATTTTTTTTTTTGTTTTTTTTTGTTTTTTTTTATTTTTTTTTCAAGGCTTATTTCATGCTTCTAACAGTAAGAATTTACAAGAATAATATGTACAATGATGATACAACAAGAACAACTACCCCTATAAATGAATATTAACAACTAAGTAATCACAAAAGTGCAAATGAAGCCCCCTTAAGGTGAATGACACTCTCTAAAATCATTAAAAGTTATGCAAGTTCATTCTAGGGTTGATGGAAAGTGTTTGGCTTTTAGGCTAAGGTTCACATATAACGGGTTGTCATGAAAGAAAATAACAAAAATAGGGTTAAGTGTATAACGCTTATTAAAAGAAATGGCTCTAAGGGGTGAACAAGGGATATTTATCACATGGGTAAGGCTAGGTATATGGGATTTTTGAAAAATGGCCTATATCATTTCCTAATGTGCTAAGTCAGAAAATCATGTCAAGGAAAAAAAAAGTACATAGCACTCTTGTTTTGCACAATCTTAAACATGTTGAACAACAGTTTCACTAGATAACCATTTACGTGCATAAGATGTTTTGTGTCTGTACAAAGTTTAAAATTTGACCAAAATTTTACTCAACGCTTAAAATTATGATTCTCAATCCAATTATTAAGAGACAAGTCCCGCCAACGATCCACATACCATGTGAAAGAATGGAATGCATGATTTGAAAGTTAAACAGATGATTAGGCAATTCACAAGCAAGCAAACAAACATGCGTATTCTCCCCCCACACTTAGGATGAAACATCGTCCTCGATGTGACAAATATATACAGGGCGGGTGAGTAAATGGGTGGGAAAATAAAATTATTCAATGCAAACACACAAGCAAAACACACATTCAAATGCAAGTAAATAAACTTGGGTTGCCTCCCAAGAAGCGCTATTTTTAACGTCGTGTGCCCGACATTACCTGAGTGGTTTACTCATAAAGAGGATCGTCCAGATGAACAGTGAGTTTCTCCTTTGTGTCGTCTCCTTCATGATATTGCTTAACTCTTTGGCCATTGACAGTAAATTGCCTCCCATCATTTGCCTCCAGAATGATTGCCCCGGATGAATAGGCTTTGATAACTTTGAAAGGTCCAGACCATTTTGATTTCAGCTTTCCTGGAAAGAGTTTCAGCCTTGAGTTGAATAGTAGCACACTATCTCCAGGAGAAAAGTCTCTCCTAAGGATTCTCCCATCGTGCCATTTCTTTGCTCTTTCCTTGTAGATTCGGGCATTCTCAAAGGCATCAAGTCTGAATTCTTCAAGTTCATTTAGTTGTAACAACCTCTTTTGCCCCGCCAGAGTGGAGTCAAGGTTTAGGCTTTGGATAGCCCAAAATGCTTTGTGTTCAATCTCCACTGGTAAGTGACAAGACTTCCCATACACCAATTTGAACGGTGATGTACCAATAGGAGTCTTATATGCAGTACGATAGGCCCATAAAGCATCATCAAGTCGAAGGGACCAGTCTTTCCTTGTGGGATTGACAACTTTCTCAAGGACTGATTTGATTTCCCTATTTGAGAGTTCAACTTGGCCACTAGTTTGTGCATGGTACGGAGTAGACACTTTGTGATTAACACCATACTTGAACAAAAGTTTCTCAATTTGCTTATTGCAAAAGTGTGTACCATTATCTGTGATGAAGGCCCTCGGAACTCCAAACCTTGAGAAAATAAATTTCTTCACAAACCGGATCACAACCTTGGAATCATTTGTTGGACTAGCAATCGCTTCAATCCATTTTGAAACATAGTCCACAGCCACAAGAATGTAAGAATTGCCATATGAGCCAGGAAATGGTCCCATAAAGTCCATTCCCCATACATCGAAGAGTTCAACTTCAAGTATTCCGGATTGTGGCATTTCATTTCGGCGGCCAATAGATCCTGTGCGTTGGCATCAATCACATCTTTTCACGTACATTTGAGAATCTTTGAACAATGTAGGCCAATAGAAACCTGACTGTAGGACTTTAGCTGACGTCCTTGTGGATCCGAAATGACCACCATATGGTGATGAATGAAAATGATAAAGTATAGCCTCAAACTCATCTTCTGGAATGCATCTTCGAACAATTCCATCAGCACATCTCTTGAACAATAATGGTTCATCCCAAAAATAAGAGCGAGCATCATGTAAGAACTTTTTCTTTTGGGACCATGAGAATTCAGAAGGAATATAACCACTGACCAGGTAATTAACCCAATCAGCATACCAAGGAGAAAAGTGCTTGACAGAGAGCAAATATTCTCCCGTGAATGAATCATCAATGGGTAATTCTTTGGTCGCTTCATTTTCTGCGTGTAGCTCAATTCTAGACAGGTGATCAGCGATGACATTTTCAGACCCCTTTTTGTCAAGGATCTCGATGTCAAACTCTTGTAGTAGCAACACCCATCTAATAAGTCGTGGCTTGGCCTCCTTCTTTGCAAACAAGTACTTTAGAGCGGAGTGATCAGTGTAAACTATCACTTTGCTTCCAACAAGATATGACCTGAACTTCTCTATGGCAAAGACAACTGCGAGTAGCTCTTTTTCTGTTGTGGCATAGTTTTGTTGAGCATCATCGAGAGTATGACTTGCATAATAAATTGCATGTATGCAACGACCTTGTTTCTGTCCCAACATGGCTCCTACAGCATAATCACTGGCGTCGCACATTAGGATGAATGGCATGCTCCAATCTGGTGGTTGAATGACAGGTGCAGAACATAATGCTTTCTTAATTTTACAAAAAGAATTAAGACAAGCATCATCAAAGATAAATTCAACCTCTTTGGATAGGAGTCTTGTGAGTGGTTTTGCAATATTAGCAAAATCCTTGATGAATCGCCGATAGAATCCAGCGTGCCCTAAAAAGCTTCGGATGCCTTTAACAGATGTTGGCGGTGGTAACTTCTCGATCACTTCAATCTTTGCTGGATCTACCTCAATGCCTTTGGATGAAATCTTATGCCCAAGAACAATTCCTTCTGTTACCATGAAATGGCACTTCTCCCAGTTTAGGACAAGATTTGCCTCTTGGCAACGAGTCAATGCTTTATCAAGATTATCCAAGCACGAGTCGAATGAGGTCCCATAGACAGAGAAATCATCCATGAATACCTCCATGATTTCTTCAATAAGATCAGAGAATATAGCCATCATACACCGTTGGAAAGTTCCGGGTGCATTACATAAGCCAAATGACATTCTTCGAAAAGCAAATGTACCATAGGCACACGTGAAGGTAGTCTTTTCTTGATCATCTGGATGGATCATGATTTGAAAATATCCTGAGAATCCATCGAGAAAGCAATAATGGCTATGGTTTGCCATCCTCTCAAGTAACTGATCAATGAAAGGTAAAGGATAATGATCCTTATTTGTGACTTTGTTAAGCTTCCTGTAATCGATGCACATTCTCCATCTCGTGACCAAGCGAGTAGGAATGAGCTCATTATGCTCATTTGGAACAACTGTGAAACCTCCTTTCTTTGGTACAACATGGATTGGACTTACCCATCTACTGTCCGAGATAGGGTAAATGATACCAGCATCAAGAAGTTTGATAACTTCTTTGTTCACAACATCCTTCATGTTAGGATTAAGTCTCCTTTGATGTTCAACAACTGGTTTGCATCCTTCCTCAAGATAAATTTTGTGCTTACAATAGTTAGCACTGATGCCAATTAGATCATCGATGGAGTATCCAATGATCTGTTTGTGTTTTCTCAATAGGACCAATAGCTTTTCTACTTCCTCCTCATTCAATTTAGTGCTAATAATCACTGGGTAAGTAGAGTTTTCACCAAGATAAGCATATCTTAGGTGTGATGGTAAAGGCTTCAACTCAACTTTGGGTGGTTCTTTTGTGTTATTAGTCTCCCTCACTTCTTCTCTCTCCAGTTTGTCCACTTTCCCCCCCTCATGATTTTTTTCACAACTCTCTTTGTTTTTTACACGCTCAACTAACTCTTCTCCCTCATGATTTTTTTCAATTTCCTCCACAGCATAAGCTTCCATAGGATCATTGTGAAAGAATCCCATGAAGTCTCTCACACATTCATCAACTATATTAACCCTCCAACAATCTTCCACACATGAAGGATTTCTCGCCATTTGGAAAATATTGAACTCAACCCTTTCATCCCCCACTTCAATTATTAACGTACCTTTTTTAACATCAATGATGGCACCAGCAGTGGCCAAGAAAGGCCTTCCTAATATGACAGGTACTCGCTCATCTTCATCCATGTCTAGGACGACAAAGTCACAAGGGATGAAATATTTCCCAACTTGTACAGGAATGTCTTCTAGAATATCAACAAGATGCTTAACAGATCGGTCAGCAAGCTGAATGGTCATCGAAGTAGCTTTGGGAATACCAAGACTAAGTCGTTTGCTCATAGAATAAGGGATAAGGCTAACACTAGCCCCAAGGTCACACAAAGCTTTGTTGACCATGAACCCTCCAGTAATGCATGGAATAGTAAAGCTACCTGGATCCTTCAATTTTTCTGGAAGTTTCTTTTGAATAATAGCACTGGATCCCTCGCTCATGGCTACGGTAGCTTTCTCTTCAAACTTCTTTTTGTTTGACAGAATTTCCTTCAGAAATTTGGAATATGAAGGCATATGTTTCAGAGCATCAAGAAGTGGAATTGTTGTGTTAAGTTGTCTGATCCATTTAAGGAATTTATCCCTCCTCTCATCAATTGTGTTCTTCTTTGCTCTGTAAGGAATCGGTAAAGGTGGAACATGTGGTTGAACTACCTTTTTCGTGCCCTCTTGTGTTGGGAAATTGAGACCTTCTTCGTTACTCCCCTTTGGTGGTGAAGTCTCTTTTTCAGTTATTTTTTCTTTTTCAACTACAAGTGGTGGATCAAAAAGTTGTTTTCCACTCCTTGTAGTGATTGCATTGACATTCTCCTTGGGATGTTCAGAGTAGGCAGGTAATTTGCCTTGAGCTTTGCTAGTAGATGGTGAAGTAAAACTAGCAATCTGGCTCTCAAGCATTTTGTTGTGAGCTTGAATTTGGTTGAGTTGAGTGGTGAGTTGAGAAAATTGATTAGTAATACCTTGCATCATCTGTTGGAAATCATTAACTCCAACAAATTGTTGTTGTTGAGGAGGTGATGAAAATTGTTGTTGCGGTGGGTACCCTTGAGGATTTTGATACCCTTGATTTCCCCTCAATTGTTGGTTGTTTTGGTTTCCTCCTCTGAATCCTTGTTGATTTTGAAATCCTGGAGGTGTTGGTTTGGATGGAAAAGATGAATTTGCTGTACCTGATGGGTTGCTCCATGAGAATCCTGGATGTGTCTTCCCTTGAGGGTTATAGTTTCCTTGATATGGTACTTGAGGTCTACCATATATAGCTTCAGCTTGTTCTACTGTGGGGCCAGAAGGAACATTCTTTGTAAGTTCAAAAAGACTGCATTCCTTAAAAGAATGTCCTCCTCCATAGAGTTCACAGAACAAAACTTGAGCTAAAGATGATGATGGATTTGTTGATGTGCTAGAAGTTGATGATGATTGTTTCACCGTGAGCTTTTGAACCATGGTTGTGAGAGAATCAACCTTTGCCGTTAAAGCTGTTGTTTGGTCGACCTCATAAATTCCCGCTCCTAGTTTTTGAGTGGATCTTTCAGAATACCATGATGCACTGTTGTTACAAATTTTCTCAAGCATCTCTTTGCCTGTTTCAGGATCTAGCTCCATGAAAGCTCCATTAGCAGAGGCATCCACAACAATTTTGGAATTATCATGTAATCCTTCATAAAATGAGACAATGAGATCACCCATGCTCATATTATGATGTGGATATTGAACTTGAAGGTCTTTAAATCTCTTCCATGATTCGTAAAGAGATTCTGATGGATGTTGCCTGAATTGCTGGATAAGTTTCTTCATTTTTGATACCTTGGAAGGAGGATAGAACTCCTTCATGAATTCTCGATGCAACTTCTCCCATGTGTTGAAATAACCGGATGGTTTAGAGTTCAACCAACTCAATGCTTCATCCCTCAGTGAGAATGGGAACAATCTGAGTCTGATAGCATCAACAGAGGCTCCATTAAGTTTAAGAGTTTGGAGAACTCTCAAGAATTGTTTCACATGGCTCGTCGGATCTTCACTCTTTGATCCGCCAAATTTGTTGGCTGAGACCAATGAGATAAGTGCTGGTTTGATCTCAAAATTTGCTGCATCCACACCTGGATAGAGAATAATGTCTTGTTCCTCAATTTCACCTGCAACATAATCAAGAAGTCTTCTCCCTTGTTGTTGTCTCATGAATTGCCCTTGATCTTGTTGATTATGTGGGTGTTGGTAGTATTGGCCATATGGGTGAGGTTGGTATGGGTGCATAAATGGAGGAGGTGGGTAAGGATATGGGTAAGTGTATGGATATGGAGGAGGAGGTTGGTTTTGGTGATTTTGGTAGGGATGTGGTGGATAAATTTGGGGATGTGTTTGGGGAGGAATTTGTTGGAAACTTTCAAATCCTGGTGGTCTTTGATCTCCAAAGAAAGGATTATGTCTATCTCTGGGAGTATCAACGGGTGTATTTTGAGGTGGCGTAGGATTTGGATTTGGAATTAGGTTTTGGCCATTTGGATTATTGGGATTGTTTTGAAAATCCTCCATGATCAGATCTGGAATTTTAAGTTCAAAGGTTCGTGCTTTTCTTTTTTTCCTTAATTCTTTTTCAAAATCAAGGTTAAGTGATTGCAATCATTCACTCCCTTGAGAGCGAGTATGCATACACTTTTTTTAAGAGTTTTTTTTTTAGTGCACGAAAAATGATTTTTTTCCTTTTTTTTTGTTTTTTTTTTTTGCAAAAGTGATGAGAACGGGTAAAAAAAAAATACTTAGTCTCCAGATAAATAATACTACCTCCGTCCCACTATGATTGTCCCATTTTACCTTATCGGTCCATCCCACTAAGATCGTCCCATACCAAATTTAGTAAAGTTTGTGTGACTCTAAATCATTCTTACTTTATTCTTACTTTATCAATTCAATATCAACCACAGAAACCACTTTTTATTAATTTGCGTGTCACTCCCTCTTGTCCCATTGTTAGCGGGACGGAGGGAGTAACAAACACTAATATTAACTAATAATCAATCAATAACACTATGCCATTCCCCGGCAACGGCGCCAAAATCGTGACATGCCAAAATGTGTAGTGTGAAATGGTGTAAAAATGTGAATGGAAATGATGTTTTAATTGGCTTGTAACGATATAGTATAGAGTAAGTGAGTATCGTTCCGCTAGAGAATGGCTCAAAAAGAGAACTAGAATTAACGATTGATTTTTAGCTAATCACAAATTAATAACATTTTGCAATGGAGCTAAGTGAATAGATTTTTTTTAACTTGTTTTTGTTAATGCGAAATTGCTAGAGAGTAAAATAAATCACAATACTTGGTAATTTAACAATTAATGCTATAAAGAAAATTAGGCTTGGGCTAAGAGTAATTTTATTTTGATGTTCATAATAATAAAGATTTAACTAATTAACTTAGTTACTTTTAGATGTGTGAAAGATTTGCAAATGGTAATCTTCTAATCGTTCCCACGACTTAGTTGATTACACTATCTTAAATTAATTCCGCTTCCGCAGTAATTTTATTAAGACAGTAAAAAGTACAAAATTAAACTATCCTAAATTCATTAACACTTCCGTGTAGCAATTTAGTGGGTGAATTAATAAAAAGTATTTTAATAAAATTTCACTCCCGTGATAATATTCATTTCCCAATATAATGTATTTAGCAGATTAGAATATTCAACCCAACACTCCTAAAATTAACCAATTAATAGTTTTAACCAATTATTATCATATGAACATTAATAGTAAAAATTACATCTTGCCCAAGCCTAAACTTAATTTAGTTACACATAATTACGGTAAATAAAATAAAAGCAAAATTCATGAAAGACATAATAAATTTAACAGATTAAGAAAATTAAAGTGAGTGTTTAAGTAAGAACCTGAAGGCATAAAATAATGAAGAACATAGATGGGCTGGAATAGAAAAGTTGAAATCCTTGTATTAAGCTGGAACTGATTGAACGAATTGATAAACCCAAATGAACTTCAATACCAAATATCACAAGCTAAAATTCTGGAACTGAGAATTATAAACTGAAATCTATATAGAAAGTGTTCTTGGCAGAATCACTTTTATTATATAGCTACTAATACTTCGTATAAACTAAAGAAAAGAGAATTGAAGAATGATTTCTATCCGAACTTGGTTTTTTTTAAGCTCCTGGATGACTCCTTTATATAGTAGCACAAGAAGGGTATGGATCAGAATATATCTCCGAATGAAGATAAAAATCATTGAATTTGGGCGGCCACTGATTTGAATCTTGGTGTGAAAGCTTATTTCTCATTTTCTTTCTGCAAATAGCACCGGCCGTTGTTGTCACGCCCCAGACCGCATCCGAGCCACGTAGACAACCGCCGTACAACCCGATAAGAACAACAACAGTTCATCCCTATTGAGTTGTACAAGGCGTCCGATTTATTCTATTGCCAAACCGATTAGTAAACACATACAATCAACATCAATATCCTAATCAATCAAATGCGGAAAATAATAAAATGTTTGATACTTAGCCACACGTGGCAAACACGGGCACGCAGGCCCCCAACTGTTTTAATGAAAATATTGTTCAAAAATCCATGAGCGGTTTATACATTTGAAATAAGAATGGAAGCACGAACCACGTCTTCCTTCTCGATCAGTCACCCTAGGCAAAGGTGCAGGTAGTAGGACTCTAGCCTCAACCTGAAAAATGTGAGGGCCCCCGGAGGGGTCAGTACTCCATAGAAGTACTAGTGACAAGCAGGCTATATGAAGAATAACTAATGTTTCAGACACGAGACCCAAAAATAGGGTGATACATATATATATATATATATGTGTGTGTGTGACTCATTCATCCGATGATACATACTGTATATATATGTAAAATACTCGACCCGTAGGTCATTTCATTCAAAGAGTCTTTTAGAGATAAAGTTCTTACCTGACCTTTCTCACCCTTTTCCCGAATGCCTAGCTCACCAGCTACATTCTACATTCATAATATCCTACCGAGTTTTGGGAGCACTTAGCATCCCGAGGATACTCAACCCCAACCGAGTTTCAGGATCATTAAATGTTCCGGGGATGCTCAACCCCAACCGAGTTTCAGGATCATTTGTAGTCCCGGGGATGCTCAACCCTAACCGAGTTTCAGGATCATGTATGGTCCCGGGGATGCTCAACCCCAACCGAGTTTCAGAATCATTTAATGTCCCGGGGATGCTCAACCCCAACCGAGTTTCAGGATCATTTATAGTCCCGGGGATACTCAACCCCAAACTAAATCCTCACCAAACCCTAACCTGGATATGGCTAACCTTTCGTTCCTTCAACTATGGACAATACCTAGCCCTATAGTCATATAATCATCCTTAGGAACCAATGCGGGCGGATCCCACTTGAACGGCCCACATTAACCCGCTCAAAATTGCCCGTTTTGAGCATAACCCAATACTCGATCGAGTATTAACCCATACTCGGTCGAGTACAGGAGACAGTAGTCCACAAGGTTGGTTTTCAACAAATACCCGGTCGGGTATGTGTTAATACCCGGTCGGGTATGGCAGTTGACTTGGTGGTCAACGCCCGTTTGACCACCCAAACGGAGTCCGATTAACTTGAAATTTTATACACATATACTTCTTGATGTCCTTGATCCAAAAATACCATTTTGGACCCCTGGATCATCACACAAAATATGTTATCACATTTTTAATCACCAAACCTACATAACATGCTTTTCAACTATGTTTCATGCAAAATCATGGCATAAGCAAATACTTGATTATCTTTAATCATTCCACAAAACATATCCTTGATTACTTTAGGTAATCTCATGCCTTACGCAAAAGTTATAAAGCATAAAGCCGTCTTCTCACCTTAATGAAGCTTATGAAGTTCTAGCCTTCCCGATTTAGCTCCGACGAAACTCCGGCGAACTTCAACGAACTCCGGCGACAACTCCGGCGACCTTTTCAACTCCGTGGAAGTTCCTTGAATACCTCAGACAAGTTAATAACAAGGTTTTATCGTCCTAAAACCCATAGTGATACAAATAACCTCAAAAAGGTTATTTTCCGGCGAACCGGTCACTTTGGCTTCTAAGTCCGTTCTTGGACTTAGAACTACCTTCCAACCCCTCTTTCTACACATCCCAACGTGTAGAACATTACTAGGGTGTGAAATATGATTGAATAATCATAAAAGAGTATTGAAGAACAAGAAATGGGATTAATGGAGTCCTTACCTTGCTAAACACAAGTTTTCCTCTCCAAAACCAACTTTTCTCTTCTCTATTCCCTTCCTTCTTCCTCCCCTTGCTTTGTGCGAAAATGGTGGATGAAAAATGGAGTTTTAGCAGAGCTTCTCTCCCTATGATTGAGGTCTGGGTCGAGTGGATGAGGTGTGGGGGGTGAGGATGGTTCCTTCTTTTGGCTCATTCATAATAATGTGGGAGGAGGGCCCCTTTCTTTTCTCATCTTGTCTCTCACTCATCTCCAGCCTCAATCAGCAGCATTAGGTGCGGCTCCCTTTGACATTTGCAGCACCAAATTCGTGGGGTGGCCCCCACTCATGTGGGAGTCCATCCCTATATGTTCCCAAGTGTACAATCGGTCCCGAAAGTTGTATTTTCCGGACTGTTTTAAGTATATTTTATTTTATCGGGTCAAATAAAATATAACACTTGTTCCCAATCCTTATTGGACCTTAGGATCAATATGCATTCCCCAACTTTAATTTAGAAGTCTCCGAAATCCCTTTTCGGGCTGTTATCTAATAAATTGCCGATACCGATAATTTGGCCCGTTTGACCAACCGGTCAACCTTGTGCCATTGTCATGGCCCAATTAGGATATCCACCACCATATACATATTATCTAATCCAAGATTAATATAATATGTGGTCCCGATAATATCGGGCGGCCCCACATCCGGTGTGGGCCCCACGTGAATTTTACTATTCACGTAATAGAAATGATAAAAATTTACAATCACGTAAAAATGCTTTTATACATTTCTCAAGGTTCAATACATAATTTGGTACAGTACGAATACTCGGGGGCGGTGTTACAAGTTCTACCCCCCTTATTTGGGATTTCGTCCCCGAAATCCATGTGTCTAATCAAACAGAAATGGATATTGTTCCCTCATTAGGGTCTCCACCTCCCACGTTTGCTCCTCGACACGATCACTCTTCCAAAGTACCTTTACCATCGGCACCTCTTTGCTCCTTAGCTTCTTTACCTGCCGGTCTATGATCTTTACCGGCTGTACCGTATAATGTAGGTCTTCTCGGATTTCTACCGGTGGTTTCTCGAGAATATGTGACGGGTCCCGCACATACTTCTTGAGCATAGAAACATGAAATACATTGTGAATCTTTTCTAATTCTGGGGTCAACTGAAGTCGGTATGCTACAACCCCAATCCTTTCAAGGATTTTGAACGGACCTATGTATCGTGGGTTAAGCTTACCCCGACTGAGGAACCTGATGATCCCTTTCCAAGGTGATACCCTCAGAAATACCTCGTCACCAACCTCAAACTCTAACGTCCTCCGACGTTTATCAGCATAGCTCTTCTGCCGGTCTTGGGCAGCCTTGAGCCTATCCTGTATGACTTTTATCTTCTCCTTAGTGATCTCGACTAACTCGGTGCCCTCGAGCTTAGCCTCGCCGACCTCATCCCAACACAATGGTGTCCGGCATTTCCTCCCATACAATGCCTCGTATGGGGGCATGCCTATACTTGCCTGATAACTGTTGTTATAGGCGAATTCTACTAAAGCCAACTGATTGTCCCAGCTCCCCTGGAACTCCAAGGCACATGCCCTTAACATGTCCTCCAAGATCTGAATCACCCGTTCAGATTGCCCATCCGTTTGAGGATGAAACGCGGTGCTAAACCTCAATTTCGTACCCATGGATTCCTGGAACTTAGGCCAAAACCGTGATGTGAACCGTGGGTCTCTATCCGATACTATAGTAACCGGAACCCCATGCAGTCTCACAATCTCATCTGTGTACAATTTGGCCAACCGCTCGAGCGTGTAAGTAGTGTTGATGGGTAGGAAATGAGCGCTCTTGGTCAGCCTATCGACTACCACCCATACTGCGTCGTAGTTCCTAACCGTCCGTGGTAGACCCACCACGAAGTCCATGGTAACATGCTCCCACTTCCATTCTGGAATGGTAAGTGGTTGTAGTAACCCTGCCGGGTGTTGGTGCTCTGCCTTAACCTGTTGGCAAGTAAGGCAACGGCTCACGTATTCTGCAATTTCTCTCTTCATCCCCGACCACCAGTAGTTTTCCTTCAAATCCCGGTACATCTTTGTACCGCCCGGGTGCATGGCATACGCAGATGAGTGAGCCTCCTCAAGGATAGATTTTCGGAGCTCCTCATCCGATGGTACACACACTCGTTCCTTGAATAGTAGAAGTCCATCTTCTCTCTCACGGAAACCCTCGACGGGCCCCACAAGCATCCGTTCCCGGATTTTCTGAAATTCCTCGTCATTGCCTTGACATGTTCTGATTTCATCTAATAAGGTGGGTCTCACCTCAAATCTGGCCAATAGCGCCCCATCCGTGGATACCTCCACGCGTGCCCTCAGTGCCCGTAAGCATGTGAGTAAAACCCCTGATGATGAGCTCTTCCTGCTCAGTGCATCAGCTACAACATTAGCCTTGCCTGGATGATAGTCAATGATCAAGTCGTAATCCTTAATCAACTCCATCCATCTCCTCTGTCTCATGTTCAACTCTTTCTGAGTGAACACATACTTCAGGCTCTTGTGGTCGGTGTAAATGTGACACAACTCCCCGTAGAGGTAGTGCCTCCAAATCTTCAATGCAAATACCACATCACCTAGCTCCAGATCATGGGTGGGGTAGTTTACTTCATGCTTCCTCAACTGCCGAGAAGCGTAAGCAATTACCTTCCCTGATTGCATCAGTACACATCCCAGTCCCTGAATGCTAGCATCGCTGTAGATGTCATACCCTAACCCTTGCACGGGCAAGGCAAGCACTGGTGCTTCGGTCAAACGTTTCTTTAGCTCAAGAAACCCCTTCTCACACTTGTCATCCCACACAAACTTAGCCCCGTTTTTAGTGAGCTTCGTGAGTGGGGATGCTATCACCGAGAACTTTTCCACGAATTTGCGGTAATACCCCGCTAAACCGAGGAAACTCCTTATCTCCTTCACGTTCTTGGGCCTCTCCCAATTAGTGACCGCCTCAATCTTGGAGTTATCAACTGAAATGCCCGAGCCCGATACCACATGCCCGAGAAAACCGATCTCCCCAAGCCAAAATTCACATTTAGAGAATTTGGCAAAGAGTTGCTTCTCCCGCAGTGTTTCAAGCACAAGCCTTAGATGTTTTTCGTGTTCCTCTTCATTCATGGAGTATATCAAAATGTCATCAATGAACACTATGACGAACTGGTCTAAGTATTGGTGAAATACTCGGTTCATGAGGTCCATGAATGCCGCGGGGGCGTTCGTAAGCCCAAACGACATTACTAGAAACTCATAGTGACCATACCGCGTACGGAATGCACTTTTGGGTATGTCACTCTCCTTGATCTTCAGTTGATGGTAGCCTGACCTCAAGTCAATCTTAGAGAACACCGTTGCCCCCCGTAGTTGATCAAACAAGTCATCGATCCTTGGCAAAGGATATTTGTTCTTTATCGTGACCTTGTTCAACTGACGGTAGTCGATACACATTCTGAGTGTACCATCCTTCTTCTTTACAAATAGTACCGGTGCTCCCCATGGTGAATGACTCGGCCTGATGAATCCGCTGTCCAGCAATTCTTCCAATTGCACCTTCAACTCTTGAAGTTCAGCCGGTGCCATCCGATATGGAGGAATCGAGATGGGTTTTGTACCGGGTTCTACCTCAATGGTGAACTCAATTTCTCGCTCTGGTGGGAGTCCCGGGAGTTCTTCAGGGAAAACTTCTGGGTACTCACTCACCACTCTCACCTCAGTGAGACTCTTTTCCTTGCCCTCCTTGCCTATGACATAGGCCAAGTATGCTTGACACCCTTTCCTCATCATACGCCTTGCTCTTATGGCCGATATGATACAAGGGTTGAATTTCCCTCTATCTCCCTCGAAGCATAGAGTGTTTCCTTCTCCATCCTTTAGTTCTAATACCTTGGTGTAGCAATCTACCTTCGCATGGTGTTTTTCGAGCCAATCCATGCCAAGTATAGCATCAAACTCGAGCATATCTAACGGCACGAAGTCACCCGTTAGACGGTGCCCCCCTATCCCTACGTTACACGAGGGATAGTAGTGTTTCCGCTCTACATCGTCTCCCAATGGCGTAGAGACCAGCAAAGGTTGCGTCATTGCTACCAAGGGCATGTTCAATCCCTTGGCAAACGCTTCGCTCACAAACGAACGTTGTGCCCCGGTATCGATGAGAATTCTCGCATCCCTATCGTTGATCTTTAGTGTTCCTACATATATAAGTCATGTAAGACACCCTATTCGTCATCCCGACAGAAAAGGACCGAACGAAAAATTTTCGGCCTAGAATTACCCTATACCCGGTCGGGTAGGGTCTTCTACCCGGTCGGGTATCTCTTGAATTCTTAAGGGGAAACCCCCCTGTTTTCCTTGCTCGGTCGAGTACCAGCCTCGAATTCGGGCAAAATGTCAATACCCGGTCGGGTATATACTATACCCGGTCGGGTATCACTCAAAATCCACAAATAAAAGCTCCCTGTTTTCTACGCTCGATCGAGTACACGCTTCGAAGTTCAAAATCTACACATACCCGGTCGGGTATATAGCCATACCCGATCGGGTATTGCTCGAAATGTCAAAAATAAGGCATCCTGCCTTGGCTGCCCGAACGGGTGCACACTTCAAACTCGAAGCATAGCTTATACCCGGTCGGGTCTATAGGAGTACCCGATCGGGTCCTTCATAATTTTGAAGATTTTTCAACCCATTACATGATCAAATACGTGTGAAATCAAGAGATTACCTGCAATGGAGTCCGGGTTGGCCCGAGCATCAGCCTCGGTCATTGCATACACCCGTGCTTGGATCCTCCCTTGGTTAACGGACGCGGCGTTGCTAGCCGTGGGTCCGCTCCTTCCCGTGCCGGCCTGAGACGGCCCCGCACGTCCCCTACTAGTCGTAGGTCCTCCCATGGCTCCCGATGGTCCTCCCCCGTTCAGCATTGGACAAGAGGATTTGAGGTGGCTCGTGCTACCGCATTTGAAGCACCGGGGTGGTTCATTGCACCTTCCCCCGTGGTTCTTACCGCAGTTTGCGCACCTGGGTGGTCCCACACCCCCCGGTTTGGGCCCTTGCCCTCCTGAACCTTTGTTCCTTTTCGCCGGTGGCGCCGGCGCCCTGAATGAATTGCCACCCCCAGCGTGATGCTTCCGGGTGTGGTCTTGGGGTCCCGAGTTTCCCCATCTTCTCTTCTTCGCCTCCGCGACGTCCCTCAACTTCCTCTCGTTCCATTGGGCTTCCCCAAGGAGCCCCTGATCGACAATCTGGCTAAATGTCATGTTGTGATGGTAAGTAGCCCGGTCACGGATGTCCAACTGTAGAGCATCCCAAAAATGATTGGCCATTCGATTTTCATCCAGAGAGTATTCTGGGATGAATCGGGCCAAGTCACGGAACCTTTGTTCCAATTGCCTCACCGAGCAACCATCCTCCTGTTTCAGGTTTGTGTACTCCCTTCTTTTGAGATTGACTTCAAAAGTTGAGTAGTACTGATTATAGAATTCCACTTCGAACTTCTCCCAAGTGGCCTCACCGTGAAACTTTCCTTCCACGCCTTCCCACCATACAGCAGCTACCCCTTCCAGTAGCCTGGTGGCAACCCTCAACTTCACGTCGAGTCCAATTTGCATATCCCTAGAAGCATCATTCAGCTTCTTAATCCAGTCGGCGGCCTCGGATATGTCGCCCTTGCCATCAAATGATTTGCACCCCAAGGCCCTGGCCTCCTTGAGATACTTGGAGATACGCACCATCGTGTCTCCCGCAAATGCTCCGGATGGAGCACTAGAAGCACCTCGGCTTCCCTGCCCCATGGTTTGCCTAGCCTGCCTAGCTTGGCGCCGCTGCTCTCTCTTTGCTTTATTCTCGAGGTACCACTCTAGTACCTCACTCATACGGTCATAATGTGGATCATCATCCTCATCTTCTTCCTCAAAGTCATCCCTGTTGTACGGGGTCTCCTCTTGCTCCGTGCTTGGAGCATAGGTGAAGTCGTCCGGTTCGGTGGCCCATGACGGGTGCACGGAACCGACGCGTGTGCTACTTGTCGTCGGCGTGGTAGAACGCCCACGACCCCTGCCTCGGCCTCCTCCTCGGCTTTGGCCCCGGCCTCTACCCCTAGAGGTCCGTGATTCTGCCCGAGTGGCATGCCCGGTGGCCCCCGGCACATGCCCTGTCGGGTTCCTCCTAGTTATCCTGCGTCCACCCTCCATTTCTGAAAGAAATAAGGAATGAGTCATTAGACTCGTTTCAATGTCAATTGACGGATTAGTACGAAAGACACCACTTGGTCCAACATTATGGCCAACAAACTGTTAAGGGTACCGTCTTAACAATAAGAGGTCAATAACTTGGTTTCCAACGGTTCCTTAAGTACAAAAACTGTTGCTCATGGTTTTATTCAAAACTTTTTGAGGATAACCATATTGAGAGGTTAATTATATAGTTTAGAAATCGATGGCTCTGATACCACTTAATTGTCACGCCCCAGACCGCATCCGAGCCACGTAGACAACCGCCGTACAACCCGATAAGAACAACAACAGTTCATCCCTATTGAGTTGTACAAGGCGTCCGATTTATTCTATTGCCAAACCGATTAGTAAACACATACAATCAACATCAATATCCTAATCAATCAAATGCGGAAAATAATAAAATGTTTGATACTTAGCCACACGTGGCAAACACGGGCACGCAAGCCCCCAACTGTTTTAATGAAAATATTGTTCAAAAATCCATGAGCGATTTATACATTTGAAATAAGAATGGAAGCACGAACCACGTCTTCCTTCTCGATCAGTCACCCTAGGCAAAGGTGCAGGTAGTAGGACTCTAGCCTCAACCTGAAAAATGTGAGGGCCCCCGGAGGGGTCAGTACTCCATAGAAGTACTAGTGACAAGCAGGCTATATGAAGAATAACTAATGTTTCAGACACGAGACCCAAAAATAGGGTGATTCATATATATATATATATATATATATATATATATATATATATATATATATATATATATATATATATATATGTGACTCATTCATCCGATGATACATACTGTATATATATGTAAAATACTCGACCCGTAGGTCATTTCATTCAAAGAGTCTTTTAGAGATAAAGTTCTTACCTGACCTTTCTCACCCTTTTCCCGAATGCCTAGCTCACCAGCTACATTCTACATTCATAATATCCTACCGAGTTTTGGGAGCACTTAGCATCCCGAGGATACTCAACCCCAACCGAGTTTCAGGATCATTAAATGTTCCGGGGATGCTCAACCCCAACCGAGTTTCAGGATCATTTGTAGTCCCGGGGATGCTCAACCCTAACCGAGTTTCAGGATCATGTATGGTCCCGGGGATGCTCAACCCCAACCGAGTTTCAGAATCATTTAATGTCCCGGGGATGCTCAACCCCAACCGAGTTTCAGGATCATTTATAGTCCCGGGGATACTCAACCCCAAACTAAATCCTCACCAAACCCTAACCTGGATATGGCTAACCTTTCGTTCCTTCAACTATGGACAATACCTAGCCCTATAGTCATATAATCATCCTTAGGAACCAATGCGGGCGGATCCCACTTGAACGGCCCACATTAACCCGCTCAAAATTGCCCGTTTTGAGCATAACCCAATACTCGATCGAGTATTAACCCATACTCGGTCGAGTACAGGAGACAGTAGTCCACAAGGTTGGTTTTCAACAAATACCCGGTCGGGTATGTGTTAATACCCGGTCGGGTATGGCAATTGACTTGGTGGTCAACGCCCGTTTGACCACCCAAACGGAGTCCGATTAACTTGAAATTTTATACACATATACTTCTTGATGTCCTTGATCCAAAAATACCATTTTGGACCCCTGGATCATCACACAAAATATGTTATCACATTTTTAATCACCAAACCTACATAACATGCTTTTCAACTATGTTTCATGCAAAATCATGGCATAAGCAAATACTTGATTATCTTTAATCATTCCACAAAACATATCCTTGATTACTTTAGGTAATCTCATGCCTTACGCAAAAGTTATAAAGCATAAAGCCGTCTTCTCACCTTAATGAAGCTTATGAAGTTCTAGCCTTCCCGATTTAGCTCCGACGAAACTCCGGCGAACTTCAACGAACTCCGGCGACAACTCCGGCGACCTTTTCAACTCCGTGGAAGTTCCTTGAATACCTCAGACAAGTTAATAACAAGGTTTTATCGTCCTAAAACCCATAGTGATACAAATAACCTCAAAAAGGTTATTTTCCGGCGAACCGGTCACTTTGGCTTCTAAGTCCGTTCTTGGACTTAGAACTACCTTCCAACCCCTCTTTCTACACATCCCAACGTGTAGAACATTACTAGGGTGTGAAATATGATTGAATAATCATAAAAGAGTATTGAAGAACAAGAAATGGGATTAATGGAGTCCTTACCTTGCTAAACACAAGTTTTCCTCTCCAAAACCAACTTTTCTCTTCTCTATTCCCTTCCTTCTTCCTCCCCTTGCTTTGTGCGAAAATGGTGGATGAAAAATGGAGTTTTAGCAGAGCTTCTCTCCCTATGATTGAGGTCTGGGTCGAGTGGATGAGGTGTGGGGGGTGAGGATGGTTCCTTCTTTTGGCTCATTCATAATAATGTGGGAGGAGGGCCCCTTTCTTTTCTCATCTTGTCTCTCACTCATCTCCAGCCTCAATCAGCAGCATTAGGTGCGGCTCCCTTTGACATTTGCAGCACCAAATTCGTGGGGTGGCCCCCACTCATGTGGGAGTCCATCCCTATATGTTCCCAAGTGTACAATCGGTCCCGAAAGTTGTATTTTCCGGACTGTTTTAAGTATATTTTATTTTATCGGGTCAAATAAAATATAACACTTGTTCCCAATCCTTATTGGACCTTAGGATCAATATGCATTCCCCAACTTTAATTTAGAAGTCTCCGAAATCCCTTTTCGGGCTGTTATCTAATAAATTGCCGATACCGATAATTTGGCCCGTTTGACCAACCGGTCAACCTTGTGCCATTGTCATGGCCCAATTAGGATATCCACCACCATATACATATTATCTAATCCAAGATTAATATAATATGTGGTCCCGATAATATCGGGCGGCCCCACATCCGGTGTGGGCCCCACGTGAATTTTACTATTCACGTAATAGAAATGATAAAAATTTACAATCACGTAAAAATGCTTTTATACATTTCTCAAGGTTCAATACATAATTTGGTACAGTACGAATACTCGGGGGCGGTGTTACAAGTTCTACCCCCCTTATTTGGGATTTCGTCCCCGAAATCCATGTGTCTAATCAAACAGAAATGGATATTGTTCCCTCATTAGGGTCTCCACCTCCCACGTTTGCTCCTCGACACGATCACTCTTCCAAAGTACCTTTACCATCGGCACCTCTTTGCTCCTTAGCTTCTTTACCTGCCGGTCTATGATCTTTACCGGCTGTACCGTATAATGTAGGTCTTCTCGGATTTCTACCGGTGGTTTCTCGAGAATATGTGACGGGTCCCGCACATACTTCTTGAGCATAGAAACATGAAATACATTGTGAATCTTTTCTAATTCTGGGGTCAACTGAAGTCGGTATGCTACAACCCCAATCCTTTCAAGGATTTTGAACGGACCTATGTATCGTGGGTTAAGCTTACCCCGACTGAGGAACCTGATGATCCCTTTCCAAGGTGATACCCTCAGAAATACCTCGTCACCAACCTCAAACTCTAACGTCCTCCGACGTTTATCAGCATAGCTCTTCTGCCGGTCTTGGGCAGCCTTGAACCTATCCTGTATGACTTTTATCTTCTCCTTAGTGATCTCGACTAACTCGGTGCCCTCGAGCTTAGCCTCGCCGACCTCATCCCAACACAATGGTGTCCGGCATTTCCTCCCATACAATGCCTCGTATGGGGGCATGCCTATACTTGCCTGATAACTGTTGTTATAGGCGAATTCTACTAAAGCCAACTGATTGTCCCAGCTCCCCTGGAACTCCAAGGCACATGCCCTTAACATGTCCTCCAAGATCTGAATCACCCGTTCAGATTGCCCATCCGTTTGAGGATGAAACGCGGTGCTAAACCTCAATTTCGTACCCATGGATTCCTGGAACTTAGGCCAAAACCGTGATGTGAACCGTGGGTCTCTATCCGATACTATAGTAACCGGAACCCCATGCAGTCTCACAATCTCATCTGTGTACAATTTGGCCAACCGCTCGAGCGTGTAAGTAGTGTTGATGGGTAGGAAATGAGCGCTCTTGGTCAGCCTATCGACTACCACCCATACTGCGTCGTAGTTCCTAACCGTCCGTGGTAGACCCACCACGAAGTCCATGGTAACATGCTCCCACTTCCATTCTGGAATGGTAAGTGGCTGTAGTAACCCTGCCGGGTGTTGGTGCTCTGCCTTAACCTGTTGGCAAGTAAGGCAACGGCTCACGTATTCTGCAATTTCTCTCTTCATCCCCGACCACCAGTAGTTTTCCTTCAAATCCCGGTACATCTTTGTACCGCCCGGGTGCATGGCATACGCAGATGAGTGAGCCTCCTCAAGGATAGATTTTCGGAGCTCCTCATCCGATGGTACACACACTCGTTCCTTGAATAGTAGAAGTCCATCTTCTCTCTCACGGAAACCCTCGACGGGCCCCACAAGCATCCGTTCCCGGATTTTCTGAAATTCCTCGTCATTGCCTTGACATGTTCTGATTTCATCTAATAAGGTGGGTCTCACCTCAAATCTGGCCAATAGCGCCCCATCCGTGGATACCTCCACGCGTGCCCTCAGTGCCCGTAAGCATGTGAGTAAAACCCCTGATGATGAGCTCTTCCTGCTCAGTGCATCAGCTACAACATTAGCCTTGCCTGGATGATAGTCAATGATCAAGTCGTAATCCTTAATCAACTCCATCCATCTCCTCTGTCTCATGTTCAACTCTTTCTGAGTGAACACATACTTCAGGCTCTTGTGGTCGGTGTAAATGTGACACAACTCCCCGTAGAGGTAGTGCCTCCAAATCTTCAATGGCTTTTAAAAGTGTGACAAAACAAGATCATAAATATGGTAAATTAGGAGTACATCACAAACGAGCTCTAAAATTGGCTTTTGTTAGAAAAAGCCAACCCACTATCACACTGTGTTGAGGCTTATTCCTCCAAGTCCAAATGTCCAACATGTTCCTTTGGCTATCGTTGGAATTTAGAGATTGAGATCAAGCAAGCTTGAATAATGGTCAACAAGAGGAATCAAGTAGTCAACTATATTGAGGTAAGTATGCTAATTACGGGAGGTCTCGGGTTCAAAACAAAATGGGGCAAGTTTCAGCCCTGATTTCCACACACACACCCCCATGGCCGCTCCCCCAGACGCCCCCTAGAGTAAAAAAAAGTATGTTGATTACACAAGAAAGGCCGAACTAGATCTCCGGAACAGATGACTAATACAAAAGCTAGAATCAAATATCTTGATGTGAGTACAAATTTGCTAACCCCCTACAATGAAATATATGGTGGTATTTATACTATTGTGGAGTAGTTGGGGTGATGTGATGATCCTCAACCATAAAATTCTTCATATCTCTTGCATTAAATGCGCTTCCCATCAGTATTGGGGTTTCCCGCCAATCTTCTTGGGCTGAAACTGTATGGCTAACTCCCTTCTCTGCCAAGTCTGGTGTTGTGCCCGTTCGGTATATGCCATTCGGCAGATCCGCGCAATCTTTTCCGTACATACTCTTTGTGAGTTGGAGCGCATTGAACTTGGGCCTTTTAGGGATATATATATCTTGGGCATGTACTTGGACCGGGCCCTAATATCCCTAACACATATCTCAAAGGTATTGCAAATAAGAAAAGTACTATAGGTACCCCATTTTGGGGTACCCTATATGTGCCTCCCGTACTTGTGTGGTTCACAAAAGGCAATTCTTTATTAATGAGTAATTAACTTATGAAGGCCTTTTGTGAACCACACAAATGGTGATGTACAAATGGGGTACACCAAGAATAACCCTCCAAATAAATAGGGTTAATTGAATATATTAAACTTCCTTTTTCCATCCTACTTTAATTTTAGACAAAGAAGATCTTTTCCAGAAGTCTTCATAGCAACTAAAAATGTCTCTTCTTAATAGAATCTCATATGAACTAGAATCTACAATGTATGATTCATCAAAAATATGTTAAGAAATTAAAAAAGTGTTAAGAATTGATTCTATTTTTTATTCTTTTTTAAAAACACAAGTGTAATCAAATTAATGTTTGGCCATGCATTTATACACTTCAATCCAAACACTTCAATATCTACTTCTACCTTTTGAAGGAGTAGAAGCAGTTTTGTGAAATAGGTCCAAACCCCTTATCATCAATGCAACATGACTAATTTTGTTGAATCCCTTTTCTCCCATCTCAACTTCAATTGTAGAGTTCCTGCCCCAGGGGTATGCTTCTCTTCCACAGTTCCAGATTGGAGTGGTTTGATACAACATACCTAATATTCTCTCTCATCATTTTGTCGTACTGAAACATTTGGTATACAAAAATTAGATATTGTTTAACTTCCTTGAAATTTCAATATACTATATTTTGGTATACCAAAATTTCGGTTCAGTAAAAATACGGTATCAATAAATTACCAAACATGACTCTTTCAATGCAATAATTTATCATAGACTAACAAAATATACGAAATCGATGTTACTAACGACATACTTATCAATTATTAAAACGTTACAAAATACGAACAATAACATATTGATGTCATATTCAATATTGAACAATAATTATTTGTATATTTAAACAGTTCAACATGTCACATAGTACGAAATAACATTCTTTTAAAAATAACTTAAACAACATTGATATAATTAAATCAATAGTGACCTCTAACAAAATAATGAAATTATTCATTTATATTAATCACTTATCCCTAATATAATGTAGTGTATCTAGTCATTTTTTATAATTTAAAAAAAACTATTTGAATAAGACTTCAAATATAACAGTATATCGGTAACTTTTTATTTTCAAACATATATTAATACCATATCAAAGTAATTCGATAGGGTGCCAAACATTAACGAAAATTACAGTTTACTCATTTTTCAATAAATTTAGGGATGGACTCGGGCCGGGCCAACCGGTCCGTCCGCTACTGTGCGGGCCCGGACCGGCCCGGTGAACCGGTTGGTGCCCGGTTCGGGCCACCCGGCCCGGTCTTCTAGCGGTTCGGTCCCGGGCCTTCATTTTAGTGAACCAGCCCGGCCGGGCCGGGCCCGGGCCGGGCCGCAACGGTCACATTTTAAAAAAAATAAAATTAAATACTTAAAGGCTCCATAGCCGTTGGGAGAGCTCCCAAACGGCACTATAGCCGTTGGGAGCATAGGAGGGGGGGTCTGGGGGGTTAGGGGGTGGGGTGGGGGTGGGGTATACAAAAAAAACCTATTTATACTCCTATTTTCTATACATTTTTTACCTCTTCTTCTACAACTCTTCCTACTCTCTAAATTCTCTAGTCTCTCAATCTCTCACATTCAATCATCCTCATTCTTCATCTTCTCCAAATTCTTTCTACATATATATAATTTATATAATTATTATATCTACTTATATATTAATTATCTACTTATAAATATATACTTATACACATTCATATTATAATTCTTTACACATTATATTATATATACTATATATACTTATACATTATATTATATATTACTTATAATATATTTACACATTATATATACTATATATACTTATACTCATTGATATAGACTTATACACATTCATACATTTTATAAAAGTAGTTAATTGTTAGACTTCTCGTTTATCTATTAAATTACTTAATTGTTTTTATTTGTCATATTAATATTAGTTAAAGTAGTTAATTGTTTCATTTGTCATATTAATATTAGTTAAAGTAGTTAATTGTTTCATTTGTCATATTAATATTAGTTAAAGTAGTTAAAGTTAATTGTTTCATTTGTCATATTAATATTAGTTAAACTACTTAATTGTTACATTTCTCATATTAATATTAGTTAATTGTTACATTGCTCATTAAAGTTAAAAAAGTAGTTAATTTTTACATTTCTCATATTAGTTCATTGCTACATTTCTCATTAAAGTAAAAAAAAGTAGTTAATTTTTACATTTCTCATATTAGTTAATTGCTACATTTCTCATTAAAGTAAAAAAAAGTAGTTAATTTTTACATTTCTCATATTACTTAATTGCTACATTTCTCATTAAAGTAAAAAAAAAGTAGTTAATTTTTACATTTCTCATATTAGTTAATTGCTACATTTCTCATTAAAGTAAAAAAAAAAAGTAGTTAATTTTTACTATCTCATATTAGTTAATTGCTACATTGCTCATTAAAGTAAAAAAAAAGTAGTTAATTTTTACATTTCTCATATTAGTTAATTGCTACATTTTTACATTTCTCATATTAGTTAATTGCTAATATTTGTTCAATTTTAAAGATGGATCGTGGTAGACATTCTGTAGATGTGGGTAATCTCCAACGCAACCGCAAGAGGGAGATTGCATCGACTCGATCTACTTCCGCTTTTGGTTCTCTTTTGAAAAAAAGTATCGCAACTCCCGCTAGTGAACAAAGCTCAGGTAACGAGCTTTCTTTATATCTAACACTGAATGTTGATTATGAAGTTGGTGATGACTTTGACGTTCTTAAGTGGTGGAAGGAAAATGAAAGAACGTTCCCGATTTTATCAAAGATGGCTAAGCAAGTGCTAGCAATGCCGATATCAACCGTTGCCGTGGAACAAGAATTTAGTGCGGCCGGCAACGTCCTAACCGATTATAGAACGAGGTTGAGCCCGAGCTCTCTTGAGACACTAGTTTGCTTTCACGATTGGTTGAACGTCCAACGAAGAACTCAAGAAATTACCATCGCTCCCACCCACCACTTTATGGAGGAAACAACCAAAGACGGAAATTCCGATTGATTTTTTATTACAAAATGTATTACATTTTTTAAATTCATCTTAATTCTCAATTGTACTTCTTATTTGAAATAAATATACTTGAATTAGAATATAATATATTGTAATTTTAATAAGAATTATTCTAATAATATAATATATAATAAAAAAAATTAAAAGGCCCAGCCCAGCCCATGAACCGGGCAGGTGACCCGAACTGAACCGGACCCGGGGTTATCCGGGCCGGTTCCGGGCCTGCCTTCCATGAACCGAGGCCCAGCCGGTTCAAGGCCCAAACCAGGCCCAGCGGCCCCAGCCCGAACCGAGTCCACCACTAAATAAATTTGGTATTAGTAAATGCATTATACTGAAATTTCAATATTTTTCCCTAGCTCTAGTTCCAAACTTCCTTATTGCCACCGACATATGTTGCTTTCACAACTACAATGTTATCAACATCTTCATCGTACCTTAAATGTCAAGGGCATCAAGTCACAGAAATAGCTCGTTTCTCTCACGAATCACAATCTCCCTCTCACACTGGTCGGTCTGGTCCCAAGGTAATTATTGACACTGCAATAGGAATTCCTATAGGCTATAGAAACATCCCTTGAGCCTTTAGGGCTTTAGCAGCCAATATTTTACAGTTTTACACCAATTACATGCAGGTATCTAAATATGATCATTCACTAGTAGTACAATTCTTAAAAAACATTCCAGAGTGGAATTACTATATCACATTCCAAAATAAAAACACCTTCAACATTATTTCAGAAGATCTAGGAACCAAATTCCCAAAATTGGATTATACGAGTGTACACCAAAATTCACTTTGAGAGAGTAATATCAGCTTGCATTAAAAAGATAATCATATGATCACAAACACAAACACAAATCCACCAAATCCCATGATTTGAAATCCAAATATTCAAAACAAAAAAAACTAAATCCAACAATGTCTTGGAAGAGATCAACGAAACCGGAAAAACACAAGGTGAAAATGAGACATTGATTAATGAAATCAACGCAACCGCCTGGCTTCCCGCTCAGACTCTAACAAAGTAAGGATGTCACCCTCTCTGACAGGTCCCTTGACATTCCTCATTATAAACCTGTTCATGTCATCAAGAAACTTGACCCGAACCTGAGTCACTTGCCCTCTGGAACCAGTACGACCCATCACCTTGACAACAAGAGCATGCTTGATTTGGTTTTCCATCTGTGGGGTACAAAGATAATCATTAGGTGATGTAGTATTTGTAAATAAAGATTTGGTATTACATTGCATAGTAGACTTCTTTGAGATCATTTACAAGTACAGTAGGTGAACTTCACATGCCTGATAACAAATGAAGACATTCAAAAGTTGAATCTTGTCTCAATTCATGTATTAGTAAAATGGAAACTCAAATACAAACCCCCAGACCACTTCTAATCTTACCATCACGGAGATAAAAATCAATTTCACCATCTTAGATGAAAAGTAAGCATACAAAAAGCACTCGTATTCAAATCTACATGCATGGTTAGCATCAAGATGAGTCATACAAAACAGAGGTTTGTGAAAATTTGTATTACGGTGGTTTCTTATTACCAAGCTTTGAAGCAAAATCAGGGCAAGAGGCAGTCGGTCATAGCCTCTCATGAGGCATAATGAGGCCACAGCCTTGCATTATTCAAAAATAATTATTTTATGATGAAAGAAAGAGGCTAGGTCAAATCCAGAATAACACATCATTTTCACAAATTGGCATAGGTTTAGCCATGTAAATTAATTTATTAAAGAGGTATTTTGTAGCTATAAAATGCAGATACAATATAAATCTGTTAAACATGCAATTTATGGCCAAATCATATGCAACTATACATATATATAATCACGAAACGATGGTTGACGTGGTTTGAGATTCTTTGGTTTTACCTCACGATACCACACGGACGATGGTCTGCGGAAGAACACACGAATCGGCCGAAGGAGGTGCTCGATGTAGGGATGAACAAGGCGGCATAAGGAGGGAGTAGAGTTTTAAATAGGGCGTGTGGTTTAAGTTGCTGGACTGGGTAGATTTAAGATACAAGATTGGGCTGGGCTGATTTAAAGTTTATTAAAATATTGGTATTTTAATTTCAGATCTGAATTGGACTGTAAAATATATTTAATATTTAATTAGGATTATAATTATAATTATATTGTTTGATTATAATTTTTTATTATTATTATGATTATTATTGCTATCTTTATATGATTGTTATTATATTATCAGTTTTTTTTATTTCTATTGAAATTTTCTGGTCTGAACTGACTTGGTATAGTAAATGTATAGTCTCTTTGTATTCTACAACTATTGATGTTTGGTCTGAACTGATCTGGTATGGATTGAGATTGAAATAAATCCAAATAAAAACAGTATAATATTTTTGATTATTAATGCTATAATTATTGTTGTTGTTGTTATAATTATAATGAGTCTGTTTGATAACACTGGAATCGGCTGAATCAGCTGTTTCTGCTGATATTTATGAAATTCTGGCTGAAGTGACTGCATTGGCTGATTCTGCTGATTTATGAAAAAAATTATATATACAATATATTTTATTAATAAAATAAAGAAAAAACTATATTAAAAAATAGCTAAAATGATCCTCTATAGTAACTTCTGCTAATACAGCCAGAAAAGTAACTTCAGCCTTACTTTTTCTTATTTCAACACAACCAAATAATATTTACAAATAATATCATATCACTATTACATTTTAATATCTCACGCATCGCGCGGGTGCGAATCTAGTGTACTGTGAAAATGAGGTAAAAGGGGCAAACTAGGCATTATAATTTTAATCATTTTCATAACTTAACTTTAATGTTTTTTGAATTCAAATATTCAAATATATTCGAATATACCAAATGAATCGAATACGAATATAAATTAATATCCGGGTATCAAGCGAATACGAATATGAATATTAGATAATTATATGAATACGAATAATATAGTCAAGTATTCGGTTCGATTCGTTTACAACCCTACTCTAGAATACCTTGAACTCTCCATTAAAGGCAGCTTTTTGTACAATGTGTAAAACATGGTAAGACAAATGAATAAAAGAGATGAATTGGATTTAACGTGAAAAGCATCATGATTGTCACTCTTTCGGGTTTTCACGTAAAAATTAGTTGTTGTTATTAATATTGTTCTAGCACTATAACTTGTAGTGAGTTATATAGTAATTTTTTGTCAAGACTTATATAGTCAATCTTTGCATTAAAAAGAAGATACTCCCTCCGTTCCCATTTTATCTTCCATTTCCTATAGGCACACAATTTAAGAAAAGTAGGTATTGTGTGGTGGAGAGTTGTGCAGAGGAGAGAGAAATGTGTAAGAAACGTTGTGAACCACAAATTCTTTACCAAATGGGGAAAGTGGAAGTTTAATTGGAACGGATAAAAAAGGAAAGTTGAAAGATATAATAGGAACGGAGGGAGTATATGATAATATGATTAAAATATTGATAGTGAATAAAAAAAGTGGCTTAATAATTTGTGAAAAGAATATCCATAGTAACTCTAGTCCCACTTTTTTCATAACTTTTTATGAATAATGTTTTAGTAAAAATTTCTTAAATGAAATGAGATGTCAAATGGCTAATACTTAAAAATTTTAAATCGCCAGATAAGGAAAACTTCTCTAAATCAATATTGGATCAGAATATCAAAAGATGAGTTTATAAGAATCTAAATTTATTGAATTGATGCTACACTTTTAAAATACTTTTTTTTGTTAAATTACATTTTAAAAATACTTTGAAAATCGAATACTTTGATTTACCTAGATGAAGCCGATTAACTGAGGATAAAGCACAGATGAAGTCAAAATTTGAAATCGAAGCAAGTGTACAAAATGGAACTAGCATTTAGCCCGGGCGTTGCCCCGGGGTTGATCAGTGGAGGAACAGTGAATTTGAAGAACATCGTTAAAGCACAGATGAAGTCAAAATTTGAAATCGAAGCAAGTGTACAAAATGGAACTAGCATTTAGCCCGGGCGTTGCCCCGGGGTTGATCAGTGGAGGAACAGTGAATTTGAAGAACATCGTTTACAAATTCTGTGACGCTGGACAAGCTGAAGTTCTGTGTAACTTCAGCTGACCTTCAAAAATAATGTTGAGACGGGAGGTGGTAACTATGAGTTGCTAAACCACAGATGAAGTTTATAGAAGTACAGAGGAGTGGAGTGCAGTTGGTCATGTTTCGAAGCTTCCAAAAGGGAGGATGTTGAGCTGTAGGCTTAGGCCCACTCAGATCTGGGAGCCAAATAAACAAAGAGCAGCAGTCAACCCTAGTTAAATGTGCAGGCAGCTCTAGTTGGGTCTGTTTCTTTGGTGGCAGTCAGGTCCAAAACTGTATTAAGTGTTTATTATCCTAGTTGTTTGCCAATAATGTCTATATATATTGACTCATGCACTTGTAAACGATGACTTGTATCATTCATCATCTCAATAAGAAAGAAAACCCTAGTTGGCCATAGGGATGGACTTGGGTCGGGTCAACCGGACCGAAATCGGCCCGACCTGATACTGTTATGAACCAGACTGAACCGGGGCCCGGGTTCCGGGCCGGGTGCATTATATCCGAACCGGGATTTTTCGGACCGGACTCTGAGTCTCTATAGCATGAACCGGCCCGGCCAATTTTGAATCAATTTTTGAATCAATTTTTTTTCCAAAAACTTTGGGAGGTAAATGGGTTGTGGTGGGTGTTTTAGAGGGGTGTGGGGGGTGGGGGTAGGAAGTAATTAGAAAATAAAAAAAAATCAAGTAGCCGCCCCGAGGCCTGGCCCGAACCGGACCCGATAGCTACCCGGGCCGGTTACGGGCCTCAAGAATAAAAAAAAAAACAGACCAGCCCGAGTTCATGCCTAGTTGCCCCGTGGATTAGTTCACTAACATTTATTGACTGAACCACGTTAAATTCATGTGTCGTTCTTCTTGTTCTTTTCCCTAGTTTTTCAGATTCATGCACGTGTGTGCTCTAACCCTAACAATTGATTCACCACAGTGAATTGCAAAAACAAAATCAAAATATAAACCGTAGTAAACTCAAAGAGACACATCCAAAATTGGGTAAAAATATCACAGATGAATAATAAAAAAATCTAATGTCTATCACAAATGTACAAGCATGTGTAGAGAGAAATCATGCAATGCTTGGCTTTTTCCATCAGACATTTTTTTCGTTTTAAATTCAGAAAGCTATTTATCGAACACCAAATTGATCATTCGGTCAAACTAACTGAAATTGATTAAACCTAGGGATGGATTCGGTTCGGGCCACCCGGCCCGTGACCCGGCCCGGCCCGGTACTGTGCGGGCCCGGGACCGGTCCGGGACCGGGTATGGGCCCGGACCGGTGGGAAGGGACGGGGCGGGCTCGGTGTTGGAATAATGTGACCCGGCCCGGCCGGGTCGGGCCCGGGTCCGGTTTTATTTAAAAAAAAATTGTTTGGTTGGGCTACTAGCCGTTGGGGGTGGGGATGGGGACAACCCAAACGGCTATATAGCCGTTGGGTGGGGTAAAGGGGGGATCCGGGGGGGTTGGCTGGTGGGGGTAAAAAAACCTATAAATACTCCTAATCTTAAACATTTTTTCATATCTCTTCTCCAATTCTTCCTAAATCCTATTCTTAACTCTCTACTCTCTAATTCTCTTATTCTCCAATATATTATATTTATTATTTATATATCTACTTTATAGTTTATACTTAAGAAGTTAAGATGGAAAATCAAGATGTCATTATACGGTATAATTTTGATAAGCAGAAGGATCCGAAGACCGGGATGTGGTACGCAATTTGCAAATGATGCGAGAAAAAATGTAGCATGGTGGCTTCAGGCGGATTCGGGATGGCAATCAAGCATATGAAGTCATGTGACAAAGCCAAAGGATCGGAAGGTGCGGGAAGTTCCGATTAATTACAATTTTCAAAATGTTTATCTCTTAAAGTTTGTTTTAATTTTCAAATGTAGTTCCTATTTCATTTCAAATAAATGCAATTGAAATTTGTTTTTAATACTCGTATAAAACTATAAACTATAAAATATAAATTATAAAAAAAAAATTAACCGACCCGACCCGAACCGGACCCAACCCGTGACCCGGGCGGGTGGCCTGGCCCGAACCAGACCCGTCCAACCCTCGGGCCGGTCCCGGGCCCATGTCATACAACCCGGCGGCCCGACCCGGCCCGAGTCCATCAATAATTAAACCCATTAAAGTGAGCTAATAACCCATTAAAACACTCATTGATTATGGCCTTGAAACTCACCCCAGGAGGATAGCATTTATTGAATACGTCAAATGTAAAAAAAATGTTGAATTTATATTTGAGTAGTGCACTACAAGCGTGATTGATAACATTGAATTCGGCTAAATTAACTGATTCAGCTGAAATTTAAAAAGCTCCGACTCAAGTGGTTATATTGGCTCATTCTGATGATTTATCAAAAAAATATATTTAAAATACATCTTATTAATAAAATAAAGAAAATTTTATATGAAAATAACTAAAATGGTCATCTCCATTAACTTCAGTCGTACAACTAGAAAAGTAACTACAAGTCTACAACCATACTTTTTTTATTTACACAATTCAACGTGAAATCAAAAGTTGCGTATTTAGTTAAGAAGTTGGTTGATAAGCATGATTACGGGTGGACTGGGCTCGGGTCGGGATTTTTTTTTATCTTTTCGAATTAATTCTAATGGGAAAAAATTAAAAAAAAAAGGCCCGGATCCGACCAAGCCCAGCCGGTCCACCATTAGAGGATCCCGAATCCCACCCTTTCACACGACCGGTTCAGACCTCAGTCTCGAGCCTGGTTCACCAAGCCGGGTCAGGTCCCAACAGTGCCAGGCTGGGCCAGGTCCCGGGTCAGGTCGACCCGACTTAGTCCACCCCTAAGCTTGATAAGCAGAGATTCACAGTCACCAAGCGGGCTCTAGATATCCATCATATCTTTAACTTTAAAATCACCGAAAGAAAGGGAGAAGAATGATGATGCATGTAACCATAGACAAGATCCATCATCCATATATCTCTCTCCTTTTGCTGGTCCAGGCAGGTAGTGACGGATCCATATGAGGGTATGTCGGACAAAGTTTAGTGCAAATTAATGTTTTCTCAAATTTCAGATGTGTTTATTTTTCCGTTTTTCACGTTTAGCCCACTCTGTTTTAAGCTTAATATACGTACACTTGTGCTTTGCTTAATCTAAATTCCTAGATTTGCCCTCGCCCAACGACCGTGTGCTGTTTCTTTTCACAGCAATAATGATATTGGCCCCGTTTGTTTTTTGGCGGATTGCTGCCTAACCGCTGCAAAATGCAGCGTATTGCTGCCTAACCGCTGCAAAATGCAGCGTTTTGCAGTTCAAAACAATCGGCGTATTGCTCAAACCGCTACTATCCAAATGGGGGCATTTAGAAAAAATGATTGACACCACATCTAATTAGCAGACCTATTTTCAAAGAGCAGTAATAAATATTTCACCGCGTTACCTATCGGAACAAAAAAGCCACAAAAAGTTTAATAGCATGTTGGAACACAATGTGAAACAAAGACCTGCATTTAGTTATCCTGGTTAAAACAGGCCATATACCAATATGCCATTCTGTAACTGGTGCAGCCCGGTCTCCAAAACAGGGACATCTTGACTAGTGATTCCATATAGTATCAGTGTAGAGTAAACAAAAATTGCTTCCTGTAAAGGGAAAAAGGACATCGTTCACATTCATCCATGCATAAAAGCAACAAATTACAAGCAAAAAGTGAAAAGATTTTAGCAACAAAAAAAATGATCTTACATTTGCAGTTTAAACTCGGGAACTCTATTAACTTCTAAACGTTGAAAATTACTGTTCACTGTGGGGTCTTGAATTTGCTCTTAAGCTCTGCAAGTTCCTTTGCTTGACTCTTTGGACAAGAAAAGCAATACAATATGAGAACATCTTCAATCATTAAAATTCAGAGCATCGAAAAGCTTCACAAGATAAGCATATCAAGAAAAGGCAATGGGCTTCAATAATTACCTCATATAATGCTTTCCACCTTCGGTCTGATCGTTCTTGTAATACAAACCATTCCAAGGCCATCTCATATTCAATTGTATTGTTCTGGGAATAGTGGGATGTTGATACTGATGTTCTCTTTCAGATGAGAAGACCATAACACAAGCGCATGTTGTTTGAAGAAAAAAATTAGCTTGTGACCATCAACAATTGTGTACTATGTACTAAACTATCAGTTCGACCAAATATACTTCACAATTGGTATAGGCAAGCTTGTTCAGTCAAATGAACATGGACACACCAATTGAATTTCACAAATGTATGGTATATTATACTTCTCATAAGTTTCTCACTAATCTCGTGATTTTGAGTTTTTGACTTCCCCGACAAACAAGGGAAACCCACCGGAACTATGGCTCCTCATCATCATCATCACCTCAGACTGAATTATGGTGTCTCCTATTTGTGTATAATTAGGATTTTGCAAAAGGTGTTCTACTAGCAGTGACCTAATTACTAATAATAATTTCCAAAACAGTCATCTAAAAATATAAGAGAACGATGAGTTGACATAATTACTAATAATAATTTCCAAAACGGTCAGGTTTTATTACAGGATTTAATATTGTAAAACCAACATGCACCTCATCGGAACATGACCAAACTGGAAGTATGGCTATTCAAATAAAGACGATGAAATAAGGCCATCATCATACTCAAAATGAATAGAGAAACATTGGGATGACATGCATTGTCCATTTCTACAATTTACAAAAATTGGAGGGTGGGGGAAGGTGGAAGCTTTTTGAACTTTCCAACTTACCTGGAAAAATAATACTATCTCCATTCCAAAAACTCTCCCTTCCTTATTGGGTGTCCCAAAATAAACTTCTTATTTTCATAAAAAGAAACTCTTCAATAGAAACTATTACAATTTCTTTTACTTTTTAGTTACTTTCTTATTTGACTTAGAGTAGAGGTATAATTGGAAGTTCAGATAAAAACATTATCTTGCTAAAATATAGAGTTTTTTACAAGAATATTACTAAAATAAAACATATTTACATAAATATGACTATTCATTACTACAATGTGGTGTTGTGGTAACTTAAGATCAAAATTTGAACATGAATTACTATGATTTCATTACTACTCTAGTCATTAGTCATATTTTTGTAAATCATCTTTATCTTGGTCATATTTATGTAATTATTTCTAAAATATACCACCATCCTCCCAAAATACTTAGCCATCTCTTAAAGTTTGGGCCATGATTTTGATTAGTACTACCTCCATCCCAAAAAACTTTGCCATTTCAAAAAATTTGAACATTGATTTTGATTAGTATAATACGGAGTATTATGGAAATTATAAATTTTACACTTTTATAAAAATACTTTTAACAAAGAATATTTTCATATAATTTTTATATTATAAATAATAAATAATTTTCAATAAAAAGATATAGTCGGTCAAAGTTTTGAAGATGACAAAGTTTTTTGGGACGGAGGTAGTATAATATTATGTAAGTCCTAAATTTTATACTTTTATGAAAGTACTTCTAACAAAGAACAGTTTCATATCATTTTTATATGATAAATAACTTCCAATAAAAATATGTAGTTGGTCAAAGTTTAAAAGATGACTAAGTATTTTGGGACGAAGGGAGTATGTGCTGGTCAAAGTTTAAAAGATGACCGTGTATTTTGGGACTAAGTATGAATCATTTGTTTTGTAATATGTAATTATAAGGCTAAAGCTAAATAAGGTGTGGGCAATTTTTTTCTCATAGGCTACATAAAAAAATATGATTATGCTTCAAATGTAAATACAACAACAACATTACACCAGCGGTGCAAAGGCTCCCACATAAGGTGGGGTAAGGGAGGTCGGATGTACACAACCTTCCCCTTATTCTGGATGACCCATGATGAAAATCGCGTTAGAAATTGCATGGACTTCTTTATGAAGAAGCGCCGACAATTTTGTCAGCCATTTTGCTTTATTCCAACATACTTCCAAACCAAAAAATAGTGAGTCTTGGGCTCCATTGAAAATGATGGAAATATGCTTCAAATATAGATAACACAAAGAATTGTTAGAAAATATGTGTATAATTCAATGAGAAATGCATACCATCTCTATTCGTTGCTTTTGAGGTCTCACTCGGTCAATTGTAAGGTGGCCAACAAATCCACTTGGTTTACGTGGCTCCATAAGAGATCCCATTCGAGCAACTAATGGCCTACGCAATCAAATCATACAATTCAGAAAAATAAAATGGAAGGATTGAAGGAACACTTCACAAATTCAAATTCCCAAAGAAGGAAGCTTCCTAAAGTTCCATTACAATGGATGTTACATAATAATATTATGGAAAGATAAAAAGACAATCAAATAGAATGATAAGAAAGTAGAATAATGAGGTGTGATAGCTAATTGGTTTGCTTGATTGATTTTATTATGATTTGATTTCAATACAACATCCAATTCTTATTCTCAAAAGATTTTGAGGTCGGCTAACATGAATTGATCCATGATATCAGAGCCAAAAAAGAGATGAAAAATAAAAAGATAAAGTAAGATAGAATGTACAAGATAAAGATAAATACTACCTCCGTCCCGAAAAGGTTCGCCATTATTAATGTATGATTTGATTTTAATACCTTCATTATTTAATATATTTTAGGAAGTGATTTTCTAGGACTTTTCCAATATGGTTTGGCACGTTAAACGCCTCCCAGTTTACCACCGTCTTTCAAGGAGAGTTAGAACAGTTTTTCTTCACCTTCGCTTTATTTCACCTCTACAACAAACTTTCAATCTTTTTCAAGAACAGAGAGACCGGTGACACTTTTTTTTGGTGCAATCGGTCAGGGTGAGGTTCGAGTTTTTAAACTAGAGGACAAACTTGATCTAGAAGGATGCAATGATGGATGGATAAAAGATCAAGAGGAAGATTGAAGAGTGATAAACATGATCTTAATACCTATATTAGATTATCTACTTCAGGATGTGTTTTAACTTGAAAGCATTTCGATGAATCTAATCCCTATTATAAAATGGAGCTTGCTTTGCTAATAAAATATCAAAGGAGGAACTAAGAAGAAATAATGGAGAAGGATAACTCATGAAATTCCAATAGCGAATGAAAACTCCCTTTATTTCCTCTGCCCCTCCACAATTCCATTTATCCTTTTAATTCATGTCCGCGACTTGAAGAACCCCAGTAGATAACAAGGTTATCATCAAATCAGGGTGATATATCTTCTCAAGCTCACACAACCGCATTTTATCCATTACAAAAAAAACTCTGCAATCATTCTCCTAGGCAGTAATAGTAGGCACCTTGATCAAAGGGAATTTAAATACCTTCCATCACCAAGCATCAGACACCTTGTCTTTAAGCTAGAAATTACTGAATTTGCAGCTTCCCTGGATTTGAATATGGCAAAAGCTTGTCCTGCTAGGTGCAATATTCAAACAATAAAACAAACTTCTAGAAAAATGAAGACATCTTATCATATAGTTCAAAATATATATGTATATCAAGGGTTGTAAACGAATCAAATAATTTATGCTCGATTTGCGATTCGAATTCGTAAAAGGCTATTCGAATTCGAAAAATTCGAATACAAAAATACTCGAGTAAATAAGAATACTAAATTTGATTCGAATTGTTATCAAATACAAATAAGAATATCAGTGTATTCGATTCGAATGTTAATCAAATATATTCGATAAATAATAGTGATATTATTAATAATAATATTAATAATAGTGATAACACTATAATAATTATTAAAAGATAGCTATACCCGCAAAGTGTAGCCTATATATATACATTTACGCACACAAATTCCAAGTCTATTTGTAATAAATCAGAAGTATCATACGAAGTAAGGGTTGTAAATGAAGCAAATAATTTTATTTCGATTTGTGATTTGGATTCAAAAATTATGATTTAAATTTGAAATAATATAATATAAATACAAATACAAATCAGCTTTTTGGTTCTAATATCTTTCAAATACGAATACAAAAAATTATGCATTCAATTCAAAGAATAATCAAATATAATCGTTTATACATATACAAAATCAACTACCTAATATGCATGTGTGTGAATCAACTATCCACTATATGTGTGTGTGTATAGTTTAAATTATACTTTGTATGTCGAATGGTTTTTTATTAGCAACAATGTTAAATATCTAACATAAAATTAGAGACATTTGTCTTTGGTATATACAATTATCAATTTATTTTACACATAATAAGTATAATTTTTAATGTGTGTGTTAGTGTTTATTTCAAAATGTTTGAAATAGATGTATATTTGAAAATCATAAAATTGATTCACTTTATTATATTGTACACAATCTAAAAATGCATTGATTCATTAATTTTTAAGAAAATGTAATGTTACAAATCAAATCTAAAACACATTAAGTCATAGCATGCATTTATAACATAAAATATAGGAAAAGTTATTTTAAAGCAATATTTGACTAATACTTAACTTATGCTCAAATCGATTCAATATTCATAATTTCGTATATGATTCGTTAACTATTCGTATTGTAAAACAAATACAAATCGAAATTAATATTCGTTTCATATTCGAATTTGGATTCGTATTCGAAAAAATTAAACAAAAATACATATACAAAATCTCACTATTCGACTCGATTCGATTCGTTTACAACTCTATGTATATGGCTCGGAGAGCACTGTTGAAAAATACCAGAGTTCAGACTAAAGAAGGTCCCATGATGTATCATCTTTGCACTAACCTTCAAGTTGAATGCATCCGAAAGAATAGCCTGGGAAAAAGCAATGTAAGGAGTCACTGATAGAAATATCAATTATTATTTTCATATAATGACCAAACTCAATCATCAAACATTTGATCACCCATTAGACAGTGGAAAATCTGATTAAATGATTTTCAGTCATTGATATAACAATTAATAAGAGGGTTTACCATTAAAATCGCACATAAACCTCCTACAAGAATATGATTAGCTTCCCAACAAAAACAATTGCAAATAAAATCAAAGTCGATCAAAACTTATACCTTTTAAAACGACGTAGATTAAATATTTACTATATCCAATATATTAGATATGCCTCCATTAAAACTTTATCCTGAGCACTACATTTAAGTCTCAAGAAAAAACTAAGAAAAATAAACTGTGACACATGATACACTCATCATCATCATCATTACCCTAGTGCCGCAAAGGCTCCCACCTATGGTGGGGTAAGGGGGTCGGATATACGCAGTCTTACTCATGTACTAAAGCACAGAGAGACTTAAATTGCATGGATTGATTGCTTCTTCATAACAAAGAAGCGCAGACAATTTGGTGAGCCATTTACTTTACTCCATCATATCTCCAAGCCAAAAAAATAGTGAATCTTGGGCTCCATTGCAAATGATGGGAAAATGGAACATGATACACTAGGATGGGTAAATTCTTTAAAAAATTATGCTATCTTTGTTGTAAAGTTGTAAGGTAAGATACTCTTGGGTTTGGCACAGATTTTAAGAAAATAAAGGGTATAGTAGTTGTTTTACCATTGTAACCTACAAAAGTAAAAAAAAGTAATTATGTCGGCAAAAAAGGGATGAAGCGAAAAAGTAAAGTTAATAGTGCTCAACTTAGCAAAGTGTTCAAATTTTTTAGACAACACAAAAGAAAAGTGTATTTTACGAAATGAGATGGAAGGAGAAATATGATTTCCCCTTCACAGTATGGTTGCAGGATAAGTTAAGGTCAATGCTACGGTGCCCCACAAATAATTGAGGATATCATACCTACAATGCATTTGATTGGTTCAAGTCATTATTTCATCATTTGTTTATATTTAGATTACTCAGTTGTAGTGTTCTAATTGGTCCACAAGGACAAGGTAGTGAGGTACTATACCTCAAGGTGTAGAATTTTCCTAAGTTAAACGTTCAAGGAAAGCAGATGCGGTGGAAGATATGCATGTACCTTCCACCATCCTGGTCAAATAATGTTCTGGCCTATCACAAAAAAAATGCAGCGTTTATGTTATTGTTGATTCCTAATGAAAGGCATACCTCCACATCTGCTGAAGTGAATGAAGGATCAAGGTTTCCCAGTAAAACCAGTGTTCCTTTTTCTTGAGCCATTAGCATTCTTTTCTCCCAAGGCTAAAGAAAAATGTAGCAAAAATATATAACCAACATAGCTGAATTGATTTCAAATCATTATTCCTTCCATCCCATATCCCATAAATTGAGATGTATGAGGATTTGACACATTTTTTAAGAAAATAATTTTAATTTTTGTTCTTTTGCATATATACCATTTTGGAGAAAGAAAAAAGAGAAGTTGGGCAAGATAGATCATAGATGAAAGAGTAACCAGGGAGTACTTTTCAAAAATACAAATTTTTTAAGTGATTCAAAGATACAAATATTACAAATACACAAATAAAAATATATATACATACAAAGATATATGGTGAGATTCTAATAAAAAGTAGCGTGGTCGTGAAAAGTGTGAATGGCTACACCTTTGATCATATACGGTGCATTATTGCATTAACAAAAATTTCATATTGAACTTTTGATCATATATCAACACTGTTTTATGAAGAAGATGCACTTTGCAATGAAGGGAAATTATGATGTTTACAAAATGGCACCACGTTTTTATATAATTTAATAAATTATTAGCATATTTAGATCCATTAGATCATAAATCCAACGCACTACATATATTCTTATTTATCACGGGAATGATGGTTTATGTGAAACAAAATATAAATACACACACACATATATATACACATACACATATATAGACTAGAGCTCACATGACGGGAATCGTGTTATACCAACTTCATTTTTGGTCAAAATATTGTTTATCATATAATTTGGTTTGTTCATTAGTATCCACTATTAGTTTTGATCATTAGATTATCACAAAAATAATTTTTCTTGTGCTTAGTTTTGAACTTTGTGATGATTTATAAAATGTTAGAGACTTAGAGGTGAATAGTCTACCTTCAAAAAAACTAAGATCTAACGATTGAAATTAATAGTTGAAACTGATGAGCAAATAAATAGGATCATAATTAGAGAGGAGCACTAAACGATTGAAACAGCAAACGGTTGCAGCAGAAACAAAATAAGAGGGCATCGGTGGAATTCAGTAATTGCTTTCAAACCGCCAATACCAAAACGCTGCGGTTAGCAGCGTGTTCATTTTTGGAGGTTTTGTCCCAAACGTTTCGTCTAGCCTCTATTTGCCAAACACAAAAAGAACAGCGGTTGCAATGGTCCAACAAGCTAAAATGGTCAAAGACTCTAATTTATGGCTGAAACGCCGATATCCAAACGATGCTGATATCATTACAATTACATATACGGTTCTTTTGGTGTTACTCAGTACACATGAAAGGATTCGAAGCAATAAATTAGTTTAGGCATTTTCAAACCAGTCAAATGACCAGCTGGATCATCTCGATTTACAAAAACTAGTTTTGGCAATAGGGCATTTGATTATCATATACTCCCTCCGTCCCTGAAAGATTGTCCTAGTTTGACTTCACACATATTAAGGGAATGAATTTAAATTTTACTGTAGAGTGCACTGTTTGCCACTGTTTAACATTATTTTGCACTGTTTGATGTAGAATTATTTACCAGATAAGGAAGTTAAAGAAGTAGGACATTCATTTAGGGACTTCCATTTTGGGAAAGTAGGACATTCTTTCGGGGACGGAGGGAGTAAGTATCTTTTATTGTAATAAGATTACTAGAAAGTGAAAAGTGACTTACCTGTTCAATGAACCATTTGCTTGAATCCTGAAATCATTAAACATAAAATAGCAAGAGTCCAGTTAAAAACTCACATATAGCATTTTTTCCCAACTAGTAACTTGGACTGAGTTAAAAACTGCTAATGAAGATGTGAAAATTAGAGCATAGGAGAAAACAGTAGAAAAACGGTAAAATTGCAAATGTGTGTATAATTGTATCCCAATTGTATATCAAACCCCGAATCTTAACACGGTATCAAAGTTTGTCCTGTTTGATTGTTGTTTAACACTCATGATTAAGAGTAGCTCATTAGGAGTTTATTTGGCTGATTTATACACCCCGATGTTTTCCCATCCGTTTTGGGTTAAGGGGTGTGTTGAAGTATCTTGGGCTACTACTCTTATCAAGTTGACCTTTTGATGGAACCCTGAATTTTAACAGTAAGAAATAAAGATCGTAAAAAGAGATACTTGGACTACTGGAAAATATAACTCAAAATAGCTTGATGAAATCTTAAAAGTAACTCTGTTTCCAACAATCAATGCTACAAGATTCCATCACGGATGTTTCATAATTAGCGGTTTATGACCTAAAATTTGTTTTTCAAATAATTACCTCAGTTGGCTTTCTTACAACTTCCCTTATTGTAGAATCAGTTCCCACACCCTCTTTCTTTTCCAAATAACCCGCTTTTGCAGGAAACATTCTGACTTTGTGGTCCAATTCCACTACCCTATCATCTGAATCTTTTCCTTGGCTTACTTTTGATTGATGAGAAAGTCCAGCAGCTGCATGTTTTCAGTAACACATTCAATGCTCTTTTCATGCTTACAAGTTAGATAACATGTATAAGTTTGACAGACACCTGAATGGTTTTCAAGCTTTATCTTCTTTGGTATGGAAGTATAAGGGAAATCTAAAGCACATCCGTGCTTCTTCCTAGGTGGAGAGGTTGCAGGAAAGCTTGAAGTATTTCCAAGCTTAATTCTCTTTAATGAGATAACATTGGGGCCACCTGAAGCACTTTCATGTTTCCTCTTCACAACTAGCGATGTACCAGACACACCTGTAGAAGAACTCTTTGTGGGGTGGTAAGACTTATTATCATAAATCTCACTTGATGATGAAGATTCTGTGAAAATTGGAAAGGGTCAGGCTTGGTCAGTATTACGACACAAGGAGAGAAAATATTTCATAATGGAAGTAACTTGCATACTATTCCTGCTAGACTGTGCTTGTTTAGCTTTTGCTGTTCCAAGCCCTGAAACTGAAACAGCTTTAGCACTTTTTGTATCCAGATCTTCATCTTTTGCAGGACAAGGCTTCACCTTTTTTTGTTGATTAAAGTAGTTCTTCACTGCAGTCATTAAAGTACTATTGAGGGCAGTTACACTCTAGAAATATGTATATTTTAAAGTAAACCTATAAAAGCACAGCACAAAACGTCATTAGTATGCATATGAAAGACTGATGGAGGCCTTGCTGATTTCTCCACTGAGATACTTATTCCTTGCATCATCTTGATTTTTTTACCCTTCAAAAGCTCTTAAAAATTAAAGATAGATGACATCTTATAGAATAATGAATGATTTGGAAGACTCGGTTCTTAATTATACTTCCTCTGTATTGAAATGTTTGCTACACTTTCTTTTTTGGATGTATTTTAACTTTTGCTACACTTTGCCTTTTTGCTAAATTATCCTTACTTTTCTACTTCTTATCTCCTATTTCATATTTTTCACCTTCTCTCCTACTTTTTCTACACTATTCATTACCCATACTATTTTCCCTTAAATATTTTGTCAAACCCTATTGTAGCAAACATTTCAATACAGAAGGAGTATGTCACTTTGAGCAGGAGAATACATAACCAATATGATAGAACCCTTTAAACGGCATGCCAATATCTTACTGACAATGCAAGGAGGAGAGAAAGAGAGTAAGCTATGTATATTAATAGCTGCTAGTACAAATGAATGAGTTGTATCATACATTAGTTCAGATATGGGTAGGTTACACAACTGGATACCATATTTAACGTTACAAACCTTCAACATTAGCAATTAAATCTGGGAACTTTTTTGATAATGTGCGGCTTTTAACATCAAAAGTACGGAGAAAAATGAAATTTGCATTTCCCAACTCTTCTTCTGTTGGCGGAGTATTCCTTCTGTCTTTTGATGTGCAGATCACTGAGCATGGTCCATTGATGGCTTCCTAAGAAGAAATGAAGCATACTGGTAAAATCATGGCACTGAACTCAGGACAAGCATAGCATTGTATTTTACTCCACCACGTTATTAAACACCCTATATCTTAATACCAACACAAAGACACAATTTGCCACTGAATCACTGCAACACACAGTAGAACATGCACCCAAGGCTTTTGTTGTCGTCCCTCACCGCATCCCACCTAAAAGAAATACATCTTCATACATTGTCTACATCTACCAGCCTATACCACCAGACTACTGTTTGCTTCATCATCACATTGCAAGTACAGATCAATATACATAACTCCTTACAACATACTTCAATTAGGTTCACTTCAAAGGAAATGAGTGATTCTGGAAATAATTATATATATCCCAATATCCCATTAAAACCCCAATTGTTTAATCAAATAAATTAATAAGAAACTTCATCTATCTCTGTCATTATACACTCAGATATGATAATATGAAACCCTTGAAATGTGGAATGCACAGAATAGAATAATACTATATAAAAACAAAAAATTATGATGGAAAGGACATTACCAAAGGAATCACATTGGAAAGCCCTTGCCCCATGCCGGAAGCCAAGAACAGCTCATTGGAGAGAGGTTGAAGATCACCTAACCAATTTTGTATTTCGATTGGTCGGAAAAACCACACGACCCTCACTTTCCTGGTGCCTGTGGGTGTTTCAAATATTTTAACCAGCTTACCGATGGAAGGCTCAGAATCACCTTTGCACTCCACGTGCACACAGTCGTAAAGGAAATATGCAATTCCGTTGTAGGTGAATGACTCGTAATATTGAACACCAGTCTTGCGACCCCAACTAAACTGAATATCTTTTTCTTCTCCTTTATGAGTGAGTAACATGGTTTCACGTTATACTGCTCAGAGGATAATGGGAACTTCCGAGCCCTACAAAAGAGAGGAGTAAAGATAAAAGAGCATAAACAGTTATGTTAAACTCTATCTTATGAGTTATGAACATTGAGCTAGATAAGAAAAGCAACTCCACACCAACTGACAAACATACATCTACTGTAATAAGAAACGAAATCTGTAAAATATGAAATTCATAGCGCATATTGACTGAAAATATAGAAAACCGAACAGGAAAACGGTAATATTTTCCGTTCGTGAAGCCTGTTCGGGACTTGGCAAACTGTAATCCCGGAAATGTAGCCATCGTGAAAATGGGGGCGTATATGACGGGAAAAAAATGAAGGCAATGAAAGAACGAGAGTGAACTCCGGAAGAAACAAGGAGATGCATAGAAAGGGATAGAGAAACGTCACCGTAGGCTGCTGAAATCACGCTTACTGCATTGCTCGGGCGTCTCAGTACCTTACCTCTATGGATTTACATTTAAATTAGTAATATGCAGGCACTACATAAAAATATCAAAGAAAAATTGGAGAAACCAGGGAAGAAGTTGAGAGAGGGAGAGGTGGGGTGAGGCAAGAAGCAGAAGAAGACAAGACCAGAAACTGGAAGTTGAAGACGAAGAATTGTAGTGGAAATTACACTGTGGGGGACTCGTTAAATTTTTAGTCGGTATTAATGAGGAACGTAGTTTACCAACTTGATAACTTCTTAGATTAAATTAACAATTAATGCTCTGCATGCATACATACATAACAATTCAAGTTAACCCGCACGAATAGCTCAGTTGGTTCAGTGGTGGGAAATTTAAACCAAGTGACCAAGATTCGAAACCCGCAGCGGTCGTGTGGAAGTCACAGAACCTGAAATAAGGTTGGGTCTCTGGTGCGTACGGGAAAAAGGTCTACCATCATTGAGACGACTGAGTCAACGTGATTAACATTCTCCCAAAAATCATGTCGGGTCGGGAATTGAGGGGCTTCTGGGGTGGGAGATTCCACCTTTTTTTTGGACCAAGCAGATTCAAGCTAGTCCTCAATCCCTCAAGGTGTCCGTTGTATAGGAGAAGCAATCATTCTATGCAACATATATTTTTTCAATGCTCAGTAACTAAAAACGTTTGGTAGTATTTTTTGAGCATTTTTGGAATATTTCAAAGAACTAGGATGGATTATGGTAATTTCCATTACTGGAGATGTGGGCTTGGTGGCAAAAGCCCGGTGGATATTTTTTCGGAAAAACCTTCCGGGAATCATTTGCTGGATTATTTGGAAAAATTATAAATGACTAATTTGGGGATCAAGAGGAGATGCTCCTAGTTCTGAACAAATCATTCTCCAATTCAAAATTTATACTCAAGCTTGGGTCTCTAGTATCTCTACTTCTAAAATCAGGATTATTGGAGATGTGCTTTTTGAAGAGGGATTAATTCCCAGAAATTTCAAGCTCAAAGGTTTCAAGCTAGAAGTCATTAGATGGAACAGACCAAGTAGGAATTGGAAGTTTAATGTTGACGCAAGTTACTTACTTAGCAAATCTATTGGAGGAGCTATTTTGCGAGATAAAAATGGCCTCTTCGACTCGGCTATAAGTTTTCCGATGCTTGCTCGATCTCCTCTGGACGCTGAGCTTCGTGCTATTTTTTACGCTTTGAAATGGGCGATGGACTCTGGTTTTGAAGGATTTCAGGTTGAAACTGATTCTATGATGGCAGTGGAGTATGTTGCCGGTAAGGATGGAAGAAGATGGACGGACAAACTTTTGGAAACTTCACATATGCGGATTAGGAAAGGGGTGGTGTTCGGGCATACGAAACGTGAGGGCAATTGGGCTGCACATCATTTGGCCCAAGTTTTGATTGATAGCCCGAAAATCTATTTTTATTTGGATCAGCTTCCTATCTTTGCAAAATGATCTTATTGGATGGATTATTATGACATTCCTTCTTTTAGAGCTTAATTTTTTGTTCTTTATCTTTGGGTAAGGTTTGGTCCACCACCGCCGCCGCCACCACATATATGGCCGAGGGGCCTGTAGATGAGCTTCACATCACCAAATAAAGATGACGGGGTGATATACGGTCGAGGGTCCTGTAAATGAGCTTCACGTCATCAAATAAAGATGACGGAGCGATATATGGCCGAGGGGCCTATAGATGAGTTTTACGTCACCAAATAAAGATGACAAAGCGATATATGACCGAGGGACCTGTAATGAGCTTCACATCATCAAATAAAGATGATGGAGCGATATATGGCCGAGGGGCATGTGAATGAGCTTCCTGTCATCAAATAAAGATGACGGAGCAATATGAGGTCGAGGGGCCTATAAACGAACTCTGGGCTCCATTAGCTTTTTAGCCGGAGACCGCAAGATGTTCGCAGTGGTCCGCCATCCGTGGATGGAGTGGCTGATACCAATTTCGTGATAAAGATAATGGTCATCACCCTATGTCTCGTTAAATTTCCCAATGCCACGAATCTCCCAATGTCGTATGGTCTAGGCTTCAAATACTTTTCCACAATGCTTGCATACAAACCAAGCTCACCAGCGTTATGTTTCTTCGCGAACACTGACCCCTAAGCAGTAAAAGGTGAACCCATCTCACGATCTGTGTTAACAAAAAGGAACTTGTTCTTCCATCCATGGTAGGAGGTGGGGGCGTTGATAAAGCCACTCATGCCCCCAACCTGAGCAATGGAAACATAGCTTTGATGACCCTTCAAAGGATTGCGGGTAAAGGATTGCGGGTAACGTTGAACAGGTGCCGAAATAGGTCAACAGTGGGGGTGATTTCAAGTTTGTGGCAGCACAAAAGGAAGGCTGCAATATAATAGAAAGCGTTGGGGGTGAGCTAACAAGGCAACAAACCGACCCAGTTCAAGTAATCGATGTAGAAGGGCTTGAGAGGGAAGCGGGGACCATGCCTTAGTGCATCGTGATACACAGCGAAGAACCCGGAGGGGTAAGAAGAAGGCAAACTCCCAACGTCTGGCCTCACTACATCCACAGTAGGACCGGCCCAATGTCGTGCTTGCTCCCACTCCGTGTCGGATAACGAACGATGGGCCTTTGTCAAGCCGAATTCGTCAAGCATGAAGATATCAGCTGTCACGCCCCGGACCTAGCCGGACACGTCAACAACCCGCCGCACAGTATGAATAGTCAACCGCAGTCCAACTCATCCATACTATACAAGGCGTCATGAATATCATTCACACATAGTACATCCATAAACAAACATAATGTAAATCATTCATTTAAAACAGCGGAAACAACATTACAAGTGTACAAGCCACACTTGGCAAACATGGGTATACAAACCCCCGAAATGTATATTCAGAAAATAATATCCATGAGCATTATTCATATTGTTTTCAAAACAAGAACGGAAGAAGCACGAACCAAGTCTTCTTCTCAGAAACTTCCCGAAACAGCGGCTGATGGTAGCAACCTTCAAGTTCTACATGAAACTGTGAGGTGGCCTCCCCCGTGAAGGGGAGGTCAGTACTTGGAAGCATTTGACAAGTACAATGACAACTATACTAAGTATAATCGAAGTTTAAATCTCTGAGGCCCTCAATCTAGAGCATTATTACATTATAGTTAATCCGTTCATTTAGTGTCAATTCATCATTATTTACTACGGTCTAGAGCCCAGCTCATAATCACTGTTATCTACTACGGTCTAGAGCCCCGCTCATAATCACCGTCATCTACCACGGTCTAGAGCCCAGCTCATAATCACCGTCATCTACTACAGTCTAGAGCCCAGCTCATAATCACCGTTATCTACATCGGTCCCGAGCCCGGCTCATAATCACCGATTCTTTATAATTCTCATTCTTAGGATCTAATTCATCCATTTCTCAACTAACATTTCCAACTAATATTTCAATGCTAGTTATTTATTTATTTCAATATAATTCTTCCTTCATGCATGATTGGCCTAAATATCAAGTATCACTTTCATACCTTCATGGCTTCTCCTCATGGTATCAAAGTATACTATCTCAAATGAAATTCATGGTTGGTACAACCATCATACACACATATTCATAACATCTAAACATACACAATTTATTCATAAATTTGTGTATCATGCATACTAGACTTATAATCAATAGTAGTTTTATCTAGGCATTATTAACCATTAACAACCCATGCACATCACATTTGTATTCACTTAGGAAATCCCATGAAATTAACCCAAAGATTATAAGTAACATAGTCGGTCATCCTCACCTTAATTAAGCTTAAGCACGTTCTACGCTTCTCGATTGAACTTTGACTAATTTCGGCGAACTTTGACCAACTCCGGCGAACTTTGACCAACTCCGGCGAAACTCCGGCGAAGCTCAAAAATATTTTAAAACAAGTTCCTAACAAGGTTTTATCATCACAAAACCCATATCAACACAAATAACCTATAAAAGGTCATTTTCCGGCAAACCGGTCGATTTGGCTTCTAAGTCCGTTTTTGGACTTGGAAAAACTTTCCAACCCATTATTCCACACTTAAATCATGTAGAACAATACTAAGGGTCTTTCATATGATATATATCTTATATGCTAGAAGAAAAACAAAGGAAAAGTTATGATAATGTCATTACCTTAATTTTCACACTTTTTCCTAGCTTTTTCCTTCTTTAACTTCCTCCCAGCTTTCTTGTTTGAGCTCTGCTCGAATTTTGCTATGAAAGATGAAGTTGTAGAGGTTATTTCCTCCTTTCCCTTGATGCTGTCCAAACTAGTGAGGAGGGGGATGGGTAGGAATGCCCCTTTGTCTCCTTTTGGGCAATGAGTGAAAGAGAGGAGGGCCACCATGATTTGTTTTGATGCCAAACATCTCAAATCAGTCCTCTCCCACCTCACCTCTCCTACCAGCCGACTCAGGCCTTGAATAATGAGGCTAAATTCGTGGGTTGGCCCCCACCCATGTGGGAGGTCAACCCTTTTGTCCAGAAGTGTACAATCGGTCCCGAAAGTTGTATTTTCCGGACTGTTTTAAGTATATTTTATTTTATCGGGTCAAATAAAATATAACACTTGTTCCCAATCCTTATGGGACCCTAGAATCAATATGCATTCCCCAACCTTAATTTTAGAAGTCTCCGAAATCCCTTTTTGGGCTGTTATCTGATAAATTTGCCGATACCGATAATTTGGCCTTGTTCGACCAACCGGTCAACCCTGTGCCATTGCTATGGACCAATTAGGATATCCACCACCATATACATGTTTTCTAGGCCCAGATGAATCTAATATGTGGTCCCGATAATATCGGGCGGTCCCCACTCCCGATGCGGGCCCCACGTGCATTTTACTATTCACGCGAAAAAAATTAATACGAATTCACAACCTCGTAAATTCACTAAAAATTTCATAGGGTTCAATAAATTATTCGCTTAAAGATAAATACATTTGGGGACGGTGTTACAAGTTCACCCCCCCTTATTTGGGATTTCGTCCCCGAAATCCGCGTGTCTAATCGAAAAGGAAAGGGTACTGCTCCCTCATTGAGACCTCAGTCTCCCAGGTTTCTTCTTCGACTCGATCACTCCTCCAAAGGACTTTTACCATAGGAATCTCCTTGTTCCTCAGTTTCTTTACCTGTTGACCCACAATCTTCACCGGCTCCACTGCATATTGTAGGTCTTCACGCATCTCTACCGGTGGTTTCTCAAGGATATGAGACGGATCTCGCACGTATTTCTTGAGCATCGATACATGGAACACGTCGTGTATCTTCTCAAGTTCTGGCGTCAATTTGATACGGTAAGCCACGGCCCCTATCCTTTCAAGGATTTCAAATGGGCCAATGTATCGGGGGTTAAGCTTTCTCCTCGATATAAATCTGATGATACCTTTCCATAGAGAAATCCTTAGAAAGACCTTATCACCGACCTCAAATTCCAATGGTCTGCGTCGTTTGTCAGCATAACTCTTTTGCCGATCTTGGGCAGCCTTGAGTCTGTCCTGAATGAATTTCACCTTAGCCTTGGTGATTTCGACAAGTTCAATCCACTCGAGCTTGGCTTCGCCAACCTCGTCCCAACACAACGGTGTTCTACATTTCCTCCCATACAATGCCTCGTATGGAGGCAGGCCAATACTCGCTTGATAACTGTTGTTATAGGCGAACTCGACCAGAGCCAAATGCTTGTCCCAACTCCCTTGGAACTCCAGAGCACATGCCCTAAGCATATCTTCCAGAATCTGTATCACCCTCTCGGATTGTCCATCCATCTGTGGGTGAAAGGCTGTGCTAAACTTTAGCTTCGTACCCAAAGATGCTTGAAATTTTGGCCAAAATCGGGATGTGAAACGTGGGTCCCTATCCGAGACAATGGATATCGGAACTCCATGCAGTCTCACAATCTCCTCCGTGTATAGCTTTGCCAATCTTTCAAGAGGATAAGTAATGTTGATAGGCAAAAAGTGTGCACTCTTGGTGAGCCTATCAACCACTACCCATACTGCATCATAGTTGTTCACTGTTCGTGGTAGCCCCACCACGAAGTCCATGGTCACGTGCTCCCACTTCCATTCTGGAATGATAAGTGGTTGCAAAAGTCCCGCCGGGTGCTGATGTTCCGCCTTGACTTGTTGGCAAGTAAGGCACCGACTCACGTACTCTGCGATGTCCCTCTTCATACCCGACCACCAGTAACTTTCCTTCAAGTCTCGGTACATTTTAGTACCTCCTGGATGCATGGCATACGCCGAAGAATGAGCCTCCTCCAGTATAGACTTTTGGAGCTCCTCATTCCTTGGTATGCATACACGGCCTTTAAACAATAAAAGACCGTCATCACGTACCCGAAAGTTCTCAACAGGTCCCTCAAAGATCCGTTCACGGATCTTCTGACATTCCTCATCAGTGGCCTGACATCTACTGATCTCACTCAGCAATGTAGGCCTAACCTCGAATCTAGCAATGAGGACCCCGCTCGTGGACACCTCCACTTGTGCCCTTAATGAGCGTAGACACGCGAGTAACGTCCCCGATGTACTCTTCCTGCTCAGTGCATCGGCTACTACATTGGCCTTCCCGGGATGATAGTCGATGATCAAGTCGTAGTCCTTGATCAACTCCATCCATCTCCTTTGTCTCATATTCAACTCTTTTTGAGTGAATACATACTTCAAGCTTTTATGATCGGTGAAAATGTGACACGTCTCCCCATAGAGATAATGCCGCCAAATCTTCAGTGCAAACACTACCGCTCCCAACTCTAGATCGTGGGTAGGGTAGTTTGCCTCGTGTTTCTTCAATTGCCTTGAAGCGTAGGCAATCACCCGACCGTTTTGCATTAGAACACATCCAAGCCCTTGGATGCTAGCGTCACTGTATATGTCGTACCCTATCCCTTGTGTGGGTAGAGCGAGGACTGGTGCTTCTGTAAGCCGTTTCTTTAGTTCGAGAAACCTTTCTCACAATGGTCGTCCCATATGAAGTTGGCCCCTTTCTTTGTGAGCTTTGTCAATGGAGACGCCAATACAGAAAATTTTTCAACAAACTTACGATAATATCCTGCTAAACCGAGGAAACTACGTATTTCTTTCACGTTCTTGGGTCTCTCCCAATTCATAATGGCTTCTATCTTGGCTTTATCCACCGCAATGCCCGAACCTGACACGACATGCCCGAGGAACCCGATCTCTTTGAGCCAAAACTCGCATTTAGAGAATTTGGCAAAGAGTTGTTTTTTCCTTAGCCGTTCAAGTACAAGTCTCAAATGATCTTCATGCTCCTCCTCACTCTTGGAGTATATCAAAATATCGTCAATGAATACTATCATGAATTGATCTAAGTATTCACTGAACACACGGTTCATCATGTTCATGAATGCCGCCGGGGCGTTGGTTAGCCCGAACGACATAACTAGGAACTCGAAATGACCATACCTTGTGCGGAATGCACTCTTCGGTATGTCATCTTCCTTTATTTTCAGTTGGTGGTACCCCGACCTCAAGTCAATCTTCGAAAACACCGTCGCCCCTCGGAGCTGATCAAACAAGTCATCAATTCTAGGCAAGGGATACCTATTCTTGATTGTGACCTTGTTCAGTTGACGATAGTTAATGCACATTCGAAGTGTTCCATCTTTCTTTTTCACGAAAAGGACCGGTGCTCCCCACGGAGAGTGACTCGGCCTTATGAAACCGTTATCCAATAGCTTTTGCATTGGGTTTTCAACTCGTTAAGTTCAGCGGGTGCCATTCTGTATGGCGGTATAGAGATTGGTTTGGTGTCGGGTTCGACCTCGATCACGAACTCAATCTCCCTATCGGGTGGAAGTCCCGGCAAGTCTTCTGGGAAGACATCCGGATACTTGCACACAACTCTCACATCATTGATGTCTATCTCTTCTTTGGTTTTATCCACCACATACGCTAGGTATGCGTGGCATCCCTTTCTCATCATATTCCTCGCCCTCACGGCGGATATGATACAACTGTTTGATTTGCCTCTATCTCCCTCGAAGCGTAAGGTCAACCCTTCACCGCCTTCGAGTTCAAGAATCTTCGTGTAGCAATCGACCCTAGCATGATGTTTCTCAAGCCAATCCACCCCGAGGATTGCATCAAACTCGATCATACTCAGCGGTACGAAATCACACGTCAAGTTCTGTCCCTCCACCTCCACCTCACACGATGGATAATGGCTTTCTCTCTCGATATCATCCCCTAGAGGCGTGGACACCAATAGGGTTTGAGTCATCAGTACAAGTGGTCTGTTGAATCCGCTGGCGAATGCCTCACTCACAAATGATCGTTGCGCCCCGGTATCAATAAGGATCCTTGCTTCTCTCCCGTTTATCTTTAGTATTCCTACATTCATAAGTAATGTAAATCACACTATCTAATTAATAGGCTTGTTTCTTAGGTCGCAGAGTAAGTTGGTCGTGGTTCGGGTGGGTTCCGTTTGACACCCGTCCGAAAATTCCCGGTTTCTAACCTTTAGGACCGTTTTAGGACCAATCCAGGTGAAAGCCGGCCGCTTTTCACGAAAGCCGACCGGGTTTCGTCTGCGAGAAAAATTCCCAGAATAATATCACGAAAGTCGGGCGGCTTTCACGAAAGCCTGCCGGTTTTCGTCGCCGTAGTTTTATTCTTCGAATGGATTTCAAAGTCGGCCGGTTTCTATGAAACCCGGCCGGGTTTCAGCAGCGCAGGAATCCCCAGGCTTAACGAAAGCCGGGCGGCTTCCATGAAAGCCGGGCGGCTTTCAGCTGCGAGAAATCTTCGAGGTGAGGTGTTTACGAAAGCCGGCCGGTCTTCACCAAAAGCCGGCCGGTTTTTGGTTGCGAGAATTTTCTTTGATTTAATCTTGACGAAAGTCGGGCGGTTCTCGGTGGAAGCCGGCCGGCATTCGTTGCCGTGGTATTATCCCAATTAAATCAAGACGAAAGTCGGGCGGCTTTCGTCAAAGCCGGGCGGCTTTCACCCAAGGCGAGGATTCTCCTCCCTTTTTCCCTTCAAACCCGACTAAACTCGTCGGGGTTATAATTTTACAAGTTCCACACTCCTATTGTTTACGAAAATTAATACGTGAGTTTAAGGAATTACCCGCAACGGAGTCCGGGTTGGCACGAGCATCCGCCTCCGTCATAGCATAAACTCTAGCTTGAGTTCTTCCTTGATTCACGGACGGCGCATTGCTCGTGCTCGCTCCCCCTGGCCCACACTAGCATGAGATGCTCTGGCCCGGTTCCTACTTGCCGTGGTAGCGCCGCTTGGCCCTGACCCCCGGTTCCCACCAAGTTGAGGGCAGTTTGGCTTAATATGCCCTGTACTCCTGCATTGGTAGCACCGTGGTGGATCACGACACTTACCGGCGTGGTTCCTGTTGCAATTCCTCCACCTGGGCGTCGTTGGGGCTTGTGAGCCCGAGTAGTGCCCGCTCGTGGCCGGGTTTCCCTTGGATGGTGCTGCCGGTGCCCTGAACGATCCACCTCCCCCATGGTTCCCCTTCTTGTTGGGACCTTGGGGGCCATGACTTTCCCACTTTCTTTTCTTAGCCTCTTCGGCATCTCTCTTCTTCCTCTCCTCCCATTGCTTTTCACCCTTCAACCCTTGGGCGACCACTTGGCTGAAAGTCATATTGGGCAATTGAGTTGCCCTGTCACGTATCTCCAAGTCCAAGGCCTCCCAAAAATGATTCACCATTCGGTTTTCATCACAAGCATACTCCGGTATGTGATCAGCAAGGTCTCTGAACTTGTTCTCAAGTTCTTTCACCGTCATGTTACCACATTGGGTTAGGAGAGTGTATTCCCTCACCTTGGCGTTTACTTCGAAGTCAGAGTAGTAATGGGCAAAGAATTCTTGTCGAAAATCCTCCCATGTAACAGTTCCGCCATACTTACCCTTGGTTCCATCCCACCATTTGGATGCCAACCCTTCGAGTAACCTTACCGCGATTCTCAGTTTAAAATCGGGGGTGAGCTGCATGTCAAGGGCTGCCTCGTTCAGCCTCTTGATCCACTGTGCGGCAACCGAGATGTCTCTCGTCCCATCGAACGGTTTGCACCCTAAGTCCCTCGCCTCTTTGATGTATTTGGAGATCCTTATGGCTGGACCTCCATCGCCTCGACTTCCATGCGCCTCCACATGGGTTCTCGAATTGCAATAGCTCCTCCCTCTTGAAGCCCCGCCCGAAGGTTGCCCTGCACGGTGCCTTCGGCGTGCCCTCCTTTCTTCGCGCTCCCGATGATACTGTTGGAGCAGCGCTTCGATCCTGGCCAAGGAGCCACTTTCCTCCTCATCACTCACATCATCATCATTCCCTTCGTAAGGGGTCTCAACTGGCTCAGTCCCCGGCTGGTGAGTTGAGTCCTCATAGGACCAATAAGTCTCACTTTCGGTATCGACGTGGCCATCGCTCACGGTTTGACGTTGGCCTCCACGACCCCTTCCTCTTGATCCCCTAGAGGACCCCCGGCTACCGCGCTCGGACCCACCCGGTGCACGGCCCAACGGGTTCCTTCTAGTGATCCTTCCAACGAGTTCCATTTCTGAAAGAAATTAGAATGAGTCATTAGACTCGCATCGAATGTCAATTGACGGATAGGTACTTAAAGACATCCTTTGGCTCAAATCACCGCCATACCAATTGTTAAGGGTACCATCTTAACAATTAGAGGCATTGCAACTCAAGTACCAAAAGTTCTATAAGTACAAAACCTTATGCTCATGGTTTTCAAATTCATTTTCAAAAAGAAATTTTGAAGCTTCATTATGATGTTTACGGACTAAGGCTCTGATACCATTTAACTTGTCACGCCCCGGACCTAGCCGGACACGTCAACAACCCGCCGCACAGTATGAATAGTCAACCGCAGTCCAACTCATCCATACTATACAAGGCGTCATGAATATCATTCACACATAGTACATCCATAAACAAACATAATGTAAATCATTCATTTAAAACACCGGAAACAACATTACAAGTGTACAAGCCACACTTGGCAAACATGGGTATACAAACCCCCGAAATGTATATTCAGAAAATAATATCCATGAGCATTATTCATATTGTTTTCAAAACAAGAACGGAAGAAGCACGAACCAAGTCTTCTTCTCAGAAACTTCCCGAAACAGAGGCTGATGGTAGCAACCTTCAAGTTCTACATGAAACTGTGAGGTGGCCTCCCCCGTGAAGGGGAGGTCAGTACTTGGAAGCATTTGACAAGTACAATGACAACTATACTAAGTATAATCGAAGTTTAAATCTCTGAGGCCCTCAATCTAGAGCATTATTACATTATAGTTAATCCGTTCATTTAGTGTCAATTCATCATTATTTACTACGGTCTAGAGCCCAGCTCATAACCACCGTTATCTACTACGGTCTAGAGCCCCGCTCATAATCACCGTCATCTACCACGGTCTAGAGCCCAGCTCATAATCACCGTCATCTACTACGGTCTAGAGCCCAGCTCATAATCACCGTTATCTACATCGGTCCCGAGCCCGACTCATAATCACCGATTCTTTATAATTCTCATTCTTAGGATCTAATTCATCCATTTCTCAACTAACATTTCCAACTAATATTTCAATGCTAGTTATTTATTTATTTCAATATAATTCTTCCTTCATGCATGATTGGCCTAAATATCAAGTATCACTTTCATACCTTCATGGCTTCTCCTCATGGTATCAAAGTATACTATCTCAAATGAAATTCATGGTTGATACAACCATCATACACACATATTCATAACATCTAAACATACACAATTTATTCATAAATTTGTGTATCATGCATACTATACTTATAATCAATAGTAGTTTTATCTAGGCATTATTAACCATTAACAACCCATGCACATCACATTTGTATTCACTTAGGAAATCCCATGAAATTAACCCAAAGATTATAAGTAACATAGTCGGTCATCCTCACCTTAATTAAGCTTAAGCACGTTCTACGCTTCTCGATTGAACTTTGACTAATTTCGACGAACTTTGACCAACTCCGGCGAACTTTGACCAACTCCGGCGAAACTCCGGCGAAGCTCAAAAATACTTTAAATCAAGTTCCTAACAAGGTTTTATCATCACAAAACCCATATCAACACAAATAACCTATAAAAGGTCATTTTCCGGCAAACCGGTCGATTTGGCTTCTAAGTCCGTTTTTGGACTTAGAATCACTTTCCAACCCATTATTCCACACTTAAATCATGTAGAACAATACTAAGGGTCTTTCATATGATATATATCTTATATGCTAGAAGAAAAACAAAGGAAAAGTTATGATAAGGTCATTACCTTAATTTTCACACTTTTTCCTTCTTTAACTTCCTCCCAGCTTTCTTGTTTGAGCTCTGCTCGAATTTTGCTATGAAAGATGAAGTTGTAGAGGTTCTTTCCTCCTTTTCCTTAATGCTGTCCGAACTAGTGAGGAGGGGGATGGGTAGGAATGCCCCTTTGTCTCCTTTTGGGCAATGAGTGAAAGAGAGGAGGGCCACCATGATTTGTTTTGATGCCAAACATCTCAAATCAGTCCTCTCCCACCTCACCTCTCCTACCAGCCGACTCAGGCCTTGAATAATGAGTCTAAATTCATGGGTTGGCCCCCACCCATGTGGGAGGTCAACCCTTTTTGTCCAGAAGTGTACAATCGGTCCCGAAAGTTGTATTTTCCGGACTGTTTTAAGTATATTTTATTTTATCGGGTCAAATAAAATATAACACTTGTTCCCAATCCTTATGGGACCCTAGAATCAATATTCATTCCCCAACCTTAATTTTAGAAGTCTCCGAATACCCTTTTTGGGCTGTTATATGATAAATTTGCCGATACCGATAATTTGGCCTTGTTCGACCAACCGGTCAACCCTGTGCCATTGCTATGGACCAATTAGGATATCCACCACCATATACATGTTTTCTAGGCCCAGATGAATCTAATATGTGGTCCCGATAATATCGGGCGGTCCCCACTCCCGATGCGGGCCCCACGTGCATTTTACTATTCACGCGAAAAAAATTAATATGAATTCACAACCTCGTAAATTCACTAAAAATTTCATAGGGTTCAATAAATTATTCGTTTAAAGATAAATACATTTGGGGACGGTGTTACATCAGCACTATTCTCGCAACGCTTCTTCTTGTCACCTCTTCGAGCCTGAACAACGGTCAGGGGAGCAACGTCTCGAGCAGAGACCGCGTCATCAACCTCCTCGTTGATATCAGCCTCCCTCAGAGCCTCGTTATCATCATAACCAATAAGGATGTCGCAATTGGCCCTCTCATCACTTGTGCTAGCGGAGTCAGATTGGGAAACCATCTTTCCAAAAATCTGCAGCAAAAACCTGTACAGTACGCAAAATCAAAATCTCGACTAAGGAACTAAAATCCGCCCGCAAACTAAAATTAAAGGCCGGAATCGACATCCTCATGTGATTCCCAGCCTTGGGGTACCAATCTCAACCCCATTATAGCACCATAGTTCCTCCAGCGCCCAAAAGATCAGTTCAGCAAAAAACCCCTTTCTCTGGATTTTCTGACGAATGAGCGACGGTTAAAAGGAAAAAACAAAGAAGTCCAAAGTCTAACCCGTCAAAGAGGAGCACGACGACGATGAAGAACACTGAAACCCTTGGCTGAAGTGAACTTGGAAGCTTTGTGATTGCTGGAGAGTTCTGAGAATTCGAAAGCAAGAAAGCGCAAAGGACAGAGACGAAGGTTTCACTTTGTTTACTTCTCTAAAAAATGAACGGGAAGCTAACACGTGGCTGGCCAAGAATCAACCACATGAAAAACTGAAGAGTTCCCCCCCAAAAGGTTTGCAAAAGTGCAATGATTGCACTGAAAAGTCTCTTCAAAGCCTTGTCTGGCATTAATGGCAAAAAATGGCTAATAATTTAAATGTTGCAAAAGAAATATTTATAAATTCCAATTGTACACATCAGCGATACTACACGACGTAACATTCTTCAAATGAAAAAATTGCCTAAGTCCACCAAGTCTTAAAGACAACTGTCTCGTCCCTCTTAAACTCATACTCTTATACACTAAGAATTTCTTTGTAAGTATACAAAGAGTGGGGGATTGGTAAGTAGGGGACTCAGGTGAGATATAAAACTAGAGGTCATCAGCACCACGACTCATAATGCGACAACAACCACATCAGCATCACCCAACATGTATAACTACACACTCATCTCATTTAATTTTACTTTAAAATTTAGGATCTGTCGAAAACTTTTATCAACCCTCGGTCAAGGTCGTGGATGTAGCAACTAACTTGCAAAACAAGAACTTAGAACCAGCAAACCACAAACGTTTGAACTCAATCTCATCTCCCTTTGCAGCGGGGTGTCGCCTTCTTTTCCGGAAGTCACTTTAAAGCGGAGTGTGCTCCTTTTCCTCTGTTAGGATTTTTTCCACATGATTTTTTCCTCAGCGGAGTTTTTAATGAGGCACCCTTTTGTTGTGACAATGGAGAGAAGTGCCCCCGCCTGGCGCGCAAGCCCAGGAGGTTGCAGATTTACTCTCTCTCTCTCTCTCTCACCTCAAGTGTCACTTTCGCTTCGGAGAATGGAGGACTCGTGATGGAGTATATTTCCATATACCCCAGTGGTATCATGATTGACGGGCAAAGATTCCCAGCTATGCACCAAATACCTAAGTACGAAGCTTCAGCCAAAGCCGACCGTGGTGCACAAGGTCGGGTCGCAACGAAAGGCAACGAATCGATGAATAATTAAGTATGGAACCCCGGCTGAGGTCGGCACGAACATCGAGCTCGCGGATCACCCAAATATGATGAAATATGAGGCCGACCTCGAACACACCGAGATCAGTACCGGATCTGACTTCAGACAGCATGCACTACGACACTAAGTCAACAGAAGTCAACGAGAGTCAAACAAGAATGAAGGGATAACCGTCACTAGATAACCCAAAGATCGGGAAAGCCTTCTTGAGCAAAAACGTTATACCCGACCTCCGACCTCCTGGAGCTCAGGGTATCATTTACTAAACATGGACTTAGGCATCTCAGCAGTCCAAGTACCACGCAAAGCTACCGCCACGTCATCAACCCTATACAAAGCGCCACGTCACTCTAGGCGAAATCACCAAGGAATATCTTGGATAATACACATGTAACACACACGTATGTTCTGGTATAGATCTGTTACGCACAGTTCCAATTAGCCAATTGTCCCAGTTATCTCTCCAATCACCTTTACACAAGTCGCCATATTATTAGACTAGTTTGTTCATTCTGCTAGACATGTGTGACACGTGTCTCAACCACAATAGAATGACATTAGTATAAATATCACCTTCCAATCTGTGGAAACTTACTGTTACGCTGCTGAAATTTACACTCGATCTTACTTGATATCTTTCCCAGTTCTCTCTCCCTTATTTCCCGGATTCTGGCTACCCCTAGGGTCGGTGATCCATCAGATATTATTACCATTTGTTTTGTTTATTAAATTGACGCTATTAGTACTTTTTCCTAGATAAATTTTAACTCAACAATCTTTACTTAGTTTTACATTTGCATTCATAATCCTTACAACACACATAGATGAAGAGAGATACTATAGAGTAAATGTTCTCACTAATAGATAAGATGTGTTCAGAAATTATAATGAATCATGAACTTTAGGCCTATACACAATATGTTGTTTATAAAAGGTTAAGTGATTTTTTTATTATAAATAAATGTATACCCGAGAGTTGCAAAAATATGAATGCATATTTGGTTATTTTATATTAATTAGTTTATCTCTAACAAATTTCATATATGTACTTAATTAGTTTTGTACTATGTACCATATTTTCAACTTATATACAATATTAATCACACATATATGTATTACTCATGAGACAAATTATCTATGGTAAAAATTAACATCAATCATATCCGTGCAGCTCACGGGTCATGTCCATGCAACTCACGGGTTGGTTGACTATTTTTTTTGAAGGAAGCATGAAATAGGCTAAAATACTTTCTTTACATGGAAAGATAATAATAAGCCAGTTAAATATGTGATACAAGTATGGTTGACAAGTAAAGTATTTCATACTTATCAAGAAAAGTTCATGATATAAAAGTCACGTGTTTCATGGAAAGGAAATTAAATAAATATATCGAGTAAAAATGTTATAATTCGAAGCACGAAGCCTTTTTTTTTTCTTTTTGGTGGGCCTAGGGCTTCCCGTGATTGTACAAAGCTATACTAGAGAATATCTGAAAAAAGTCTAAGGGGAGTGTCCATATAGGTTTAAAATCGATTACATGGAGAGTATTTAAAATCGATTAAAACATGGATTCATGGGGTTGGGTCCAGCCCGGCCCGTTACTGTAGAGTCCCGGTCCGGTATCTCGAATATCTGAGATTCATGGGGTTGCTCTCATCAATTTGTAGGGGGTGTCCACAACATGGATTCTAATGGAATTTAGAATTCCATCCAAATCCGAGTATCCCCGATTTGGATTTCCATAGTCTTTAAAAATCCAGGCATTATCAAACATTCTATGAATTTCACTAACTATTTATTTTAATGGATTTTAAAAGATTTTGATCGATTTCTATGCAAAATAATAGAATAACTTAATCCAACACAATCTCACCGCTAACCCTAGGATTTCCAAATCCATCGTATAAAAAACTTCCGTCTCCTGCGACCTCGCACCACCTCTCCCGATTTCTCCTTCACCACTCCAGGTATGTTTCTTCTACTCTTATTCTTGTTTATTTTCAAGCTGCCCTTCTGCCGCCCTTCTGCTCCTCGAAAACAGGTATCAAAAGCTCCCTTTTCTAATGGCCTCGAAAACATGGTCACGGAAAGTGCACGAAGCAAGCCGAGTATATATGTACTTATAATACAATTTTGTACTATGTACCACATTTTCAACTTATATACAATATTAATCACACACATACATATTACTCATGAGACAAATTATCTATGGTAAAAATTAACATCCATCATATATGTGCAGCTCACGGGTCATGTCTGTGCAACTCATGGGTCGGCTCACGGGTCATATGGACAGTCTAAGGAGAGTGTCCACTGTCCATATAGGTTTACAACCCCATTATATGGAAACTCTGGAAATTACACTAGTGCAAAAACGCCGATCAGAGGCGCTTGAAATTGCTCACGTGTGGTGCTTCGAAGCGCCTCCAAATAATGTGCCACAAATCTCAAATGGAGGCGCTTTTTAGACTGGAAGCGTCTCTAATGTTTTTTTTTTAATTTAATTCAGTATTTGGAGGCGCTTCTGACCAAAAAAGCGTCTCCAAAATCTACTCTATAAACTTATTTGGAGGCGCATTTGACCGCAAAAACGCCTCCAAAATCTGTTACGTAAGCTGATTTAGAGGTGCTCGTGTCATAAAAAGCGCCTCCAATTGTTATTATTATTTGTAATAATTTTCTTTTAAAATTGCTATATCACATGTTTTATTTACAGATCAATTGTCAACCAAAACAACACATTCATTCATTTATTCATTCATAAAACCAGAATAACGCTAGAATCGTTTCGTACAAATTCAATTCAAATGGTACAAATTTGTATCACAATAGAAATAAATTACATTCAAGTTTGCTTCATTTTCACAATACTACATAGTCATAACTTCGTCTACAAAAAACCTAGCACATACTTTTCCGATATCATCAAACTCCTCCGTTACGTTGTATATGGCTCAGTTCTTGAATTCCACACCTGAAAATAATCATACAAATATAGATAAAATAAATAATGAGAAACTAAATTATATATAAGTTAAATGATTTAATGAAATCCACCTATTGAAGTATATATAAGTAAAATACTTGTCTAATATCTGAACATCTAACAGAAGTTATTATTTCTCACATAAACTTCATGACATAATATCTGCATTCTGTATTGTCCGTTTGTCTTGCACACTATATATTAAATGACAAATATACAATATTATTTCATAATATGCTTTTTAAAATTAAAGCATAACTTTTGTAAATAATAGAAGATATATGATGAAAGTACCTTGATATTATGCCATTTGATTGGCTTGCCATGACCCTTTTGTGTGATATATATATATATATATATATATATATATATATATATATATATATATATAGGGGCAAGATCACATGCAAACCAATCCTCCCATACAAACTACAAACTAATCTTGTGCGTCCGTTTGTACTAAATAAAGGGCATCCGTGTGAGATGCATGATAAGGGGATGTGGACGACACATGGAATCACAACAAAATTGACAACTATAAATGGAACGGTTAGTAAGAAGGGATACTATAGTAATTTACAAATTAAAAGTGTCCGGTAGTTCTAGTTATTTTTGGCAATAATTTAATGACTAGACCTCTAGATTAATGCTAACCATAAACGTAAAAAAAACTTACCATTTTGTAATTAATATTTTATGAAAGCTTTTACTAAAATAATTTTTGGAATTATAGAATCAGAATCTACGTAATTAAACTACCATTTTTCAAAACATAAAGATGGTAAGTATTATAGAGCTCTTGAATGAAATGAGCATTGTTAGAAGTGTATGCATATTAAGGTTACCTGATGTGCATATTAGTGTTCCAGGAGGTGCATTAAGGTTACGTGATGTGCATTGTACATTTATAATGTCTCCATAAATTATATTAGAATTGCATCGTGATAAAATATGTCAACATTGCATTTTAGTCGTTTGTATGTTGCATGTTATCTCTATAACATGTGCATTTTACAAGTTCATATATTGCGTTTTCAAATATGTACACTTTAGAAGTTCATACTGCATCTTAGTGCTATGGCATATGCATTTTAGTATAGAGTGCATAAGTTGCATTTTATCATTATGATATGTGCATTTTAGAAGTTCATACACTGCATTTTGGTAAGATGATGTGTGCATTGTCGAAGTTCATACACTGCATTTTAGTAAGATGACATGTGCATTGTAGTAGTTCATATGTTGCATCTTATCGTTATGACATCTGCATTGTATAGTCAACTGACATGTATACGTGATTCGTGATGTCCCAAGATACATAATATATAAGAAACATTTTTTAAATAGTAAAAAAACTGCACATTAAAATTACAATATTTTTTAGATACTAAAATTACAAGAGCTGCTCATTAACACAATTCACATATTGTGCTTTTACATCATATGTTAACTGCACATATGTGCTTTTTAGGAGTTCATATTTTGCATCTTATCATTATGCCATCTGCATTATACTAGTATACTCAATTCACATGCATACGTAATTCATGAGAACACAAATGCAAAATATATAAGAAATTTATTCTAAATGCTAAAGAAATACAACACTTTTGTTACTAAATTTACAAGAACTTTGTATGAACACAAAATTGATGGATTTCATAAAAGAAAAAATAATGTTTTTCTGGCGTTCATAATATAGTTCCGGCATTCGAGAACTAATGGTATGATTTCTGGCGTCTCCTTATACGTGCCGGAATTTAGGACATTCGAATAGAAGAACACTTGAGTAGAAGAACACCAATATGATTCTATTAAAATTTGAGATTGAGGAGGAGATGGAGATGGAGAAGAGATAGAAATGGTGAAGCTTTGATCCTAAAGATATGGCTGAATGAACGTGCAAGAGAGAAATAATTGAACGTAATCAGACATGATTTTATTTCTAAAAATAAAATATACCTAAAAGACTAATAAGCCCTTAATTGTCTAATATAATCAAGATGAAAGATACGGTTCTATCAACTAAAATAGAGGGCAAAGATCTATTTGCATTTTGTAAATTAAGAAGACTTTGTATATGATCCCAATTCTATATATATATATATATATGCTCAATGTTGACATACAAGTATAAATGTTAAATATCACAACTAAATCATTAAAAATACATACATCGTAAGATCTTTTTGAACATATCCCGAATGACCCATACGATGAGGATAGACATTCTGAAGTGCAGCTAGTTTATTCTTCTCACTCAGACGTGTCTCGACGTCCATACATCCAAGAACGATCCATTTTGAACGAAATTCTACATTTGTCTAATAATCATATACTCCCTCCGTCCCCTTTTAAATGTCCCGGAAGAGGGTGACACGAGTTTTAAGAAAAGTAGGTTTGTGTGGTTGATATTAATAGATAAAGTAAGAATAAAGTAAGAATGATTTTGAGCCACACAAACTTTACCAAATAAGGTATGAGACAATTAAATAGGGACATCCCAATATGGTAAATTGGGACATTTAAAAGGGGACGGAGGGAGTATCATATAATAAACAATATAACATATTTGCTAAGTGCATATAAAAAATTTAGCAAATAAACCAAATATTTTAATTAAAACATTCTACAATTTCCGTGTTCCGCTTATTCCACAAGTTTGGCTTTTCGAAAACCTAGAAAACAGATACTTCAGCATTGATCATTTAACCCAGACATAAAATACAATGCCACAAATCATACGGAAAGGCTAAATCCAAACCATTAGCTAAACTAGTATCCTAAACAAGGCTACCTGATGACTAAAATAGGAGACCACCTGTGTTTTATTCCTAAAAAAGGACTTACTTAATCTTTGTTTAGAAACCTAATATGCCATTTTCTCAATATACATTAACTTTGGAATATTTATGGAGTCACTAATAACAAAATTACTGTTATAATTGTTATAGCAGCGACTACCCGGAAGCATAAAAATGATACCTCTTCTTGTTCATCATTCAATCAACTGAGATATTTTCTTATGCTCTGGTTTTACAATGGATTCCGTTTTTGCACTTCAATAGGAGTTTCAATGTAACTATTTAATATATAAGTTTTAACAATACGAGTAATATTAATCCAAAAAGGTAGATTCTATGGTACCCATAAGGTACCATACCTTTGTCCACATGGACCAATGAAAGTGTTGCAGTTGAATTATTTAAGTCTAAATTAAAAATGATATACCTATTTGGACCAATTAAATGAATGGTAGGTACGGTACCCCCATTTTTTAAATGGGTACCGGAGTTGTCACCATCCAAAAATTGCAGTTGAGCAATTAACTTTCATTTATGAAACAAGAAGATCAAACAGAGACGAAGGTACTTACCTGTATTCCAAGTGAATATCCCTGTCTTATAGATCAACCATTCTCGGTCTTTAAAATAGACCGAACTCACACATTCACAACTAGCAGACGGAGATAATCATATCATGTATTCATTAAAATAATAAAAAAGCAAACGAAACACACTCGGAAGAGGGGAGTTTCATATTACAATTAAGGAGCAGACCTGCAAAATTGTGCGATAAAAGGGGAAAGAAGGATTCTCTTTATCAACAAAACTTGTGCAGCTTGTGTATACGATTAGATTCCACAATACTTCAGAGGGAGAAAGAAATCGAGACAGTGAAAAATCGACAACACCAAAGGAGGATAAATTGCTCGAGTCTTTTAAAAAATACACTGACTTTGGAAAATGAGCCGGAGCCGGAAACGAGTATGGCAAGCAGCGGCGGTCTACGGAAAAAATCAGTCGCAGCCGGAAATGACTGTAGCAAAGGCCGGAAAGTAGTCGAGGACAGGTACAACGCTGGAGATTTCGTCCTTAGCTTCACTTGTTCGGTCGTCGGCGCAGCTTCTTTCTCCAGCAAGCAGTGAAAGTAACTTGGGCGGGTAGGGTTACAACTTTACAAATTTGGAGGCGCTTGTTTCTTAAGAGCGCCGCACGCACGTTTAATATTTGAAAAAAAATCGGATATAGAATGTAGGCGCTTGCAAGCCAAAAGCGTCGCACTGACCCTGATTTTTAAATACCAAATAATTCGAAAATAATTTGGAGGCGTTTTTCTATGAACGAAGCGCCGCACGTCTGTTTATAAATTAAATAAATTAAAATTTTCGCTTAACAGAGAGGCGCTTGTGCTAAAAAACACCTCCGATGAAGCGTCTCTGTTTGACGTTTTTCACTAGTGAAATCTATTAAAATCGATGAAATATACAATCTTTTCATTTGATGTTGCTTTTCCTATTTGAACCCTTGAAATAGTTTACAAGAACACAAATAAATGAGTTGGAAAACGCAATCCTCCATTGTTCTCAAATTTCTCAACTTCATTATATTCTGACCCGCCATTAATATCTCATGAGGACTTCAATTCAATTCCCTAATTAAGATTCTGTAGTATTTATGCATTCAATTAACCTCTGTCGGAATAAGAAATCACCACAAATATGTTCTATAGATCAAAGCTAGATTGCAAAAGTCTCGCATGTCAACTCTCATCAACCTCATTCACCACTCTACTCGGTGGTATAAGAAAGAAGGGTGGCAGAAGGGCAACATGAAAATAAACAAGAAATAAGGGTAGAAGAAACATACATGGAGTGGCGAAGGAAAAATCGGGAGAGGTGGTGCGAGATGGTAGGAGACAAAAGTTTTTATACGATGGATTTGGAAATTCTGGGTTGAGATTGTGTTGGATTGAGTTATTCTATTATTTGGCATAGAAATTGATCAAAATCTTTTAAAATCCATTAAAATAAATAGTTAGTGAAATTCATAGAATGTTTGATGATGCCTGGATTTTTAAAGACTCTATGGAAATCTAAATCGGGGATACTCAGATTTTGATGGAATTCTAAATTTCATTAGAATCCATGTTGTGGACAACCCTACAAATTGATGAGAGCAACCTCATGGATCTCATTTATTTTACAATCTTATCAGATCAGCTTAATTAATCCATTTGCATCTTTATGATAGGCTATATCCGGAAAAATTGATCCTGAAGCCCGCCCCTTATAGTCACTGGGTTGGGCCTAAACAGTACCCCACCCCTTATAGCCACTCGGCCGGGCCTAAACAGTACCGGGGTTGAGTTGGGTCGACCTGTTACAGTCCTCCTCCCCCATCCCCCTCCTCATTTGATCAATAAAGAGAATTTAACTTTAACATTGATTGATAAAAAAGTATTGACATTGCATGTCAATCCAGGACGGAGAAAGTATGAAAATTGATAAATTGTGTGGATATTTGGAGGATGACTATACTTTAATTTCCTCTTACAAACTTGGAAAAATGACATTATTTGATATTGGTATGACATGATATCGTCCCGTTTGAAAATGAAACCGTACCGAACGAATTTAGGTTTAGGAGCGAACCGAACCGAACCGTTTGAATAGTCACGATACGAGTACGGGTTCGGCCAAATATTGGACCGGACCTTGCCCACCCCTAAAAACATTTATTACTTGACTCACAAATCCTAATCAAACCTCCCATTTACACCTGGACAAAACCAGTCCAGCCCGCACGCACAAATGGGCGGGCTTGGGCATATATATTTACCCACCGGGCTGACCCGAGCCCGGCCCGCAATAAGATATGGGCGGGCTTGGGTAAGGGTGTAGGCTCGTTCGGGCCGATAAGCCCGGCCCGCTACATTTAGTATATATAAATATATATTATATATTTGCATATACAAATGTGTATTTATATTTACTAATTTTTCTTTATACATATTTATAGTTTATTGTGTTTAAATTTAAATTTTTAGTTCTTAACAACTAGCCCAACCAATATAATATTTATTTTTGTACTTAAATAAATACAGTTTCTCATTATTATTTTTGTGTGAGTATTTTTTTGTATATGGTGAAAGACGTATAAACATTATAAGTGTATTAATTATTTTTTAAATGTTATAATATTATTTTTAAAGTATTTAAAAAATCATATAATTTTGAAAAAATTAAAGTTTTCTCGGACCGGGCGGTCCACTGGACTACCCGGCCCACGCTTATAGGCGGGTATGGACATAGAGTTAGACTCGTTTTTACGGGCCGTGTTGGACAGAAAATTTATAAAAAGCCCCCTCCCAGATCTGTTCGAATTTGTACAGGTCTACTCCCATTTTTGGTTCGGTTGCCTTGAGGGATGACATCCCTCGACTTTGGAGTCTATGCCCTCACTGCATACCACAACAAGAAAGTGATGGAAGAATTAGAGAAAGGACCGATCAAATCAGCCTCCGAAGAGATATCCTCAGAGGCCAGAACCCTAATCGATTCGCGCGATCTGGATTCTCTCAAGCAGTTGCAGCTCCTCATGTACATTTCTGCGATCCCCTTTTCTTCTGTGTTTGTAATTTACTTCTGCGTAGGATTTTTCACCCTAAAGGCTAACCATGATCCTGATCGAAATATTCGGTTTTTCTCTTGTATGTGTTTTTAGCCAAATGTGTTTCGAAATATTCGGTTTTTCACCCTAAAGGTTACCCTCAGCTTCTAAAAAAAACTGATTCTGAGAGTAAATTAGAGTAAATTAGAGCGCCAGAAGTTCTTCTGGAATTTCACCCAAACATTCGAGCTTCTGCTTCTGCTCCCTGAAGAAGCAGAAGCAGTTTTGAGAATCAGATCCAAACACCCTTCAAGGTTTCATTAGTACTCCGTATGTGTGATGGGTATTGCATCAATCAATTAATACTCCTTTCTTGGTAATTATGGTTTATGAGATCTCCAATGACAGAATCACATTCTCAAGCTGCCATGGAAAGAGTGCTGAAAGATGCTAATGTCTATGTTCCCTAAGGCAGCAGAAATTCCTACTTTCACTACACTGTTGGCATTAGGAAGGGTTCAACAGAAACTGCCGCTTGGAGGATAATATATCGATCTTTATTAAAACGTAGTAAAAGAAAGTAAAACAAAGAACAATTTGGTTAAATTCTCTGGAGGAGCAGTATTGAATATATAGAAGTTTCAGGAACATTATGGTTTCTTATTTGTACTTGGTTTAGGTATACTATTTCTCTATGTAGGCATTGTAAATTTGTAATAGTCTTCTGAAACTAATCAACTTGCAGCCATGTGTTTAATACCAATGGAAGCTAAGTAACACGGAAACAAGAAACGCGAGAAACATGATTCTAAAGAAACATAGGATACGAAATGTGGGGGGACGCGTAAATATTAAAAATCATAAGGATATATTTATAAATACTTTTTCATATATATACACACACACATGTTTTTCATTTACATATTTGCACATTTTTTTCATATAACTTGTTTAGTAAGCCAATAATAAATACATTCTACATGTTCAAATTTAGAAACCATTACATTCATACAAAATTAAACATAAAGTGCATTACATTTCTAGCAATGCATTGCATTATGAAATGTCAAAACGTTGCTAGAAAGAAACCATAAAAAATGGAACAAACATTTTTAAAAAGACACCATTTTCTATCACGGAATCCCATAAAAAAGAAAATATTGGAAACTCAAGGTTTCTGAAACCATAAATATTTAGGGAAATGAGTCTCTATTCTTCTGAGTTACAGATTGGTCCCGAAACTGGAATTTGGAGTTTTTGAATTTCTGACATGCTTCCAAGTTTATGAAATGGGGAAACTTGAGCTGTCGAATGTTTCCACTTTCTGTGCCTCATGGAATGAAAGTCATCTTATCCAACTCTGTTTGGTAGTATACAAGTATACAACAAGGCTTGCCTACATATGGAAAATAATCATCTCAATCCTGTTGTTTGGTTTTTATAAAAAATTCTTTATTCTTAAAAGTCTGATTCATCACTGCAGATTGGGAAGGTTGCAAGACAGCAATGCAGTTCTTTCCCACTTCAATGATTACTCAGAGCATTGTTTTGGTGATGTCTCTGCTGATTTCTCTAGAAATACGCGCCTCTTGAGGACTATGAAGTCGGATCTTGATTACATATTTCAGAAGTTGAGGCATGTTTTTGTCTAATATGGTACTACCCCCGTCCCTTAAAACTTTGACAAGTTTGACCGGCACGACAATTAATAAAGTAAAAACTGTGTGGTTGAGGTTTAACTGGAACCACAAATTTTTTACTTAAAAGGGAAAGTGGCAAAGTTAGTGGGGACATCCAAAAAGGAAAGTTAGCAAAGTTTTAAGAGACGGAGGGAGTAGTTTCTTGTGGAAGTCACATTAGTTGTTTGTGATGAATATATAATCCGGTCCATACTTTTATCTTTCCCGCTGTCCGCACATTTGATGAAGACAATCAGATTGAAATACCAATTACGAACACTCTAGATCTGATTCATGATTATTTATCCATTTTCTGTCAGGTAATTCTGACCTGGTTATTTATGTGTCTGTCTATGTATATACAGAAGCATGAAGGCGAAGATTTTGGGTACTTTTCCTGATGCACTTCCAGATGAAGCAACCATTCAGGCACTTGACCACAGACCGGACCTTGAAATGCCACAATGATTTTGCCCTGCTTTTATGAATGTAATATTTGGTGCTTGGAAAAGCCGTGTCCGAATTGTGAGTGAGTGCTAGTCTATTGCTGCTTATGTATCTGATGATGATACATTCTGTTGTACCAACAAAAATGTATCTCCTGATGATGTTTTGTTGTTGTGGACCTGATTTTATACGAAAAGCTCATTGTACACATTTCAAGATGCATAGTGCAGTGCAATTGTTGGAGTATATGGTCGTTGGTCTTTTGCTCTGTATTGCTCTAGGTTGTTCATGAAGCATGATTCTTCTATAAATGAGAACAAGGTGAACATCTCCACATTGTAGAAAGGGCCATCTTTTACATCAATTTATATCCTTTCGTTGTGTGGATCAAGGTGAACGTTTTTACCTTTACCATTCAATATTATTTTAATCAGATTAGCGTCTGGCTCTGGATTTGCTCCTTTTCTCTCTCACTACCCTTATCTTTGGAGTTGTGCACATTTGTAAATCAAAATTGGCCAATTTTTAACCTTTTGAAATTAGGAATCGGATTGACATTAAGGATGTTTTTACTTGGACGGTAATTCCTCCCAGACCACTTCAGACCATACCAGACTTGGATAGTTATAAAAATACAAAGAAACCAGATCAGTTCAGACCAGACCAACAAATTCGGCTTACTTTCTAAGTAAAAACAAGTTCAGACCAGATCACTTCTAAGTAAAAACATCCTAAAACCGGCGCTGGTTTTGAATAAATTCGGCTTACTTTCTCCAATAGGTACATCATCTTCATCTCCTGTGGTGTCTCAAATTGGATTCAAGCTTCTTAGTGATTTTAGTTTTACAAATGATGTGTTCTAGTATGTAATAGTATTATACCGCTATTTGTGGAGACCATGTTATCACTATCTTGTGAACAATACTTCTAATTAGAGTCTTGAACTCTTAATAAGAATGATATCTTTTTTAATAAATCTTAAGTTTTTCAGCAATTTATTTAGTATTTTATCAAGCAGTATTGGATTAATATTTAATTACTAGCTATGTGATTATTATGTACTCCCTCCGTTCCTTATAACTTTGTCAACTTTCCTTTTTTGGATGTCCCATTAACTTTGAAATCCTCCTTTTTAAGTAAAGAATTTGTGGTTTCATTTAATTTTCTTTTCTTTGCACAAACTTCAACTACACAGTTTTTACTTTATTAATCCCTGTGCCGGTCAAACTTAGCGAAGTTATTAGGGATGGAGAGTATATCAAAATATGTTTGGAAAAAGGGTCAAATATACCTTCTAGTATCATTGGACCGTCATAAATTAGTTAGTTTGATTTATTTAGAAATTATCCATCAGATATATGTAGCCTCCTTTGATTGAAAAAACTATATGCAGTACTCCCTCCGTCCCAATTTGATTTGCAAAATTTCCTATTTTGGTTGTCCCAAAATGGTTTTACACTTTCTATTTTAGGTATGTAAATAAGAATAAAGTGACAAATTTACCCTTACTTTTACTTTTTCTTCATTAACTTAAATGAATCTACTTTTAGAAAGATGGACAAAAGTGTAAAAAACAAGCATAATTTATTGTCATTTCTTAATCCTTGTGCCGGTCAAAGTTTGAATTGCAAACTTGTCATATTTTAGAGAAGAAAAAAAAACTTATCATATTCTTTGGTATCTTCTTTGTTCATCGTATATACACTATAAACATATATTGAAGCTTCTATTACCAAAAAATCTCAAACTAAATTCTATATTTGAGATTATTAACAACTCAATGGATGTATTACCCAAACATATGTAAGAAATATTAAATAGTTACATATTATTGATAGAATAACTAAGTATATGTCATGGACTCATGGTTGTATAACTTTGATTAACAATGATAGATCATGTTTATCTATGTTTTCATTCAAAAATTTAGGGTTTTCTCTCTAGGGCTTTGACTATGTCGGTCGCTGGAGCCTTTTTCCGATTTTGACTTTGTCGAAGATCGGCTTTCTTATCCCTTGGTCGCTGGTGCTCGACTGGAGTCCAGGTCAGACGTGGAGGGCGGAGATCGGTGGAGGAGGGCAGATTTGCTGTCATGGCTCGAGGAGATCGGCGTTGTGGTCAGGGTTCGAGGATGCGGCGTTGATGTCGTTATTGGAGAAGATCGACGTCCCCTATCCGTTTACTCTGGTCGCACGGAGCAGGGATGAGTTTGGTTATGCAGGGATGGAGGATTGGTGCATGGTCTTTGGCAGCCAAAGGTCATGGAGGATCAATTAGCATGGTACCAGTGGTACGACCTCCTCCCGAACCACCACCATGGGATGTACGAGTTGCTAGAGTTCGTGAACGTTTTTCTTGTAGTTTTTATTTGTTTGTTATTTGTTCTCTTGCGTCCATTTTTGTTGTTGGATTTGACAGTTTGTTTGAGTTTTTTGCCTCTTTATGTCATTGGGTATGGTTGGATCTATGAGAATAGTTTTTACTGTGTCAAGCCTACTACATGGTTAGCGTTTCGTGTTGCTCTCTCAGAGGTGACCGTCACAAAGTCTCACCATAGGGTTACAATCGTAGTTGTTGGAGTTTCAGTTGGTGTCTGTTTTATTTTCCTTTTGCTTGATGTAATGATCAGGAATCTTTTGATATGAATAGAGGCATGTTTTGATGATAAAAAAATGATAGATCATGTTTCTTTCAAAAAAAAATAAACAATGATAGATCATGTTCTATGAAGTAATTCTTGATTTAACTTAAGTTTTATTACAAAACATAATTTAATTTTAATTTTTTTTTTTAGAAATACATCCTAGGAGTAGAATAATATCGTATGCATCGCACAAGTAGCTAGTAAATAATAAAGGCTAAAGAGTCAAATAGGCCCCTGAACGTATACGAATTGCTCAATTGGCACCCCAAACCCAAAAAAGCTCCGATCCAACCCACCAACCAAATTAAATACTTCAATCCCCCCATCCAACCGGTTACCTCCCGGTTGTCCCCCTTTCAACCAGAAACTGGAAGGTCGGGACATACCTCCCCAAAAACTCCAAGCTACCATTAATGGCGGAAATCAGAGAGCTCTCAGCCGGCAGGTACCTCAAGTTGCGTCGGCAGAGCGGTGGGGGTTCCCACGACATCGGACCAGATGGATGAGTGGTCAGTGGTTGGCCGCTGATGACGAACAGCGGTGTGGCGGCTCTGCCGGCGGCTGGAGGAGCCAACGACGAGCCACGAGCATCACTACGGCCGGCGGCGTTTCTCCGGAAATGGAGCGGCGAGACCTGGGGCGCTTCAGAGAGCACCAATTGGTGCAAGTGGCCTTACCGAAGGGTTCACGGCGATGCGAACGACGACGACTCCAGCGACCCTTGATGATAACCCTTGGTGCGCAGTACTGTTCACAGGCGTAAGGGGGACAACCGGGAGGTAACCGTTTGTATGGGGGGATTGAAGTATTTAATTTGGTTGGTGGGTTGGATCGGAGCTTTTTTGGGTTTGGGGTGCCAATTGAGCAATTCGTATACGTTCAGGGGCCTATTTGACCCTTTAGCCAATAATAAAACACTATATACAATTTTGAATTATTTCTATCAGTTTGACTTTGATGGAATCAAGACTTTTAAAATGACATCGAAGCTAGGTCTGATTAGGGGTGGACTCGGGTCCGGGCCGGGTCCGGGTCGGGGCGTCGTGCCTAGGCCCGGGCAGGCCGGCGGTTCAGAAGTTATGGACCCGGGACCGGCCCGGGTAACCACCGGGTCCGGGCCGGGCCGAGCCCATTATCAATTTTTTTCCCTCTTCCTAATTAACCCCCCTCCCACCCCCAACCCCCAAACCACCCCAAATGGCCCAAAATACCCAGCCCAACCCGAAAATTTAAAAAAAAAATGAAAAAATAATAATTTTGGCCCGAAACGGGCCCGGGCCCGGGCGGATTGGGCCTTGTTTTGGGTGACCCGAGCCCGGACCAGAAAACCCACGGGTCGGGCCTACCCAGACCGGTCACTGACCGGACCACCGGGTCGGGCCGGGCCGGAACAGTACCGGTTCCGGGCCGGGCCACCCGGCCCGAGTTCATCCATAGGTCTGATTATGGTTATTCTTGTTTAACACTCATGATTAATGATATCTCATTAAGTATTGGCCAATAGGTTTTGAAATGAAACCCCAAATCTTAACCGCTTGCCAAACATTATGTCATTCAAACATGGTACGATAATTTAGAATGAAGAAATATTTGTACATATGCACAAGACTTATTCGTCAAGAGGCATCCACTCTAGTTCAAGATCTATCTCTCCAGATTCTACATTTTGCAATTTGAGCTTCATTTCTTGTTTCACCCTCCCATCAACAATGTTCACACAACTGTCCTCAATCAGTGCATTGTCGGGCGACTTCAGCCACTTTCCTATCTGCATATTGCCAAACATTCCCGGGTCCCCGAATCCCATTGCAGAGGTTATAAGAGACTGGATGTCAATCTCGGCCTCCCCCATCATATCATCCGCAGAAAAAGTGTCATGATCATACACTACCTGGAACGATAAGGAGACAAGTTAGATCTTAGAGTAGTGCTAGAGGGACACGATGTGGTAAACCACAAGGTCTTGAAGTATTTTCTCTTAGCTCATGGAAGGTTTACATAGAGAGATCTTGCCAGGAAGTTCTTGGAATAAATTGCTATGTAGATGTTTGACAAAGTGGTCAAACTTGTCTTAAATTATTACTAAAATCTTATACCGAAGAGCCCATTTGTTAAGGATGAAGTTGTCTTATACTTCTGAAACTATGGCCATTACGAATATTTACTATAAATACAAAATAAAAAGAAAATATGATAAAATGATCATCTTAAGCAACTTCAGCTAAAAAAGCCCCTACAATCATATTTTTTTCATTATTAATCAATTCAACAGTTGAATGAATTAGTAATTACTAAAAAAAACTAGGTTGATAAGGCGGCTACAACAGTCAATAATTTAAATGCAACAGTAATGCGGTAACTAGTTGACCAACCACCCACCTAAATTATTAAAAGTCAAGAAAGTTGAATCAAGTATAGAATGAAGTATCATAATAAAACTACCATCATTGAACGAATATAAAATTGTAGAATACATGTACCATCATTGAATATATAGGACCACCCACCTAAAAATACAAATATAATCTTAAGTCCGAAATTATTAAAAGTCAAGGACCCATCATTGAACAAATCAGATTGTACCAAATTTTGATATTCGTAAAATACATGTAATACCGTACCAGAACAAGTTCTTACTTTTTTACTATTACTGAAGGTAAAATACTCCCTCCTTCCCAAAAAATTGGCCACCCATTGACTTTTCTTGGTCAATAGTGTTCAAGTTTGACCCATGATATTTATTAATACAAAATTATATAAAATATAAAAATTATATGAGCATATTCTTTATTAAAAAATCTTTCATAAAGTATAAAATTTTTATATCACACACAAAAATATAATACCTAAAATCATTGTTTAAATTTTAGCATCATTGATCAAGAAAGTTAATTTGGCCAATCTTTTTTGGGACAAAGGTAGCAACAATTAACTCCAGTTGTGATCTCTTATGCGATGATTATAAACAAGAGCCGATGTAAGTTTTGTCGCGTGTTGGACTCTTATTAAAAAAGTTAAGGTTTATGTATGGTTAGCTTTAAGCTGTAGTAAGAGTATCAAATCGTAAGAGTTTAATTTGAAAATATTGATTTGCGATGAATATGATGACAAATCGACCATATCACCAATGTTGTTTAGAAAGAAGTGTTTAAAAATGTGTAGCTCTAGAAATCTTATTGTAATATTTATTTATCACTTCTTATTTCCAAAACATACTATGTACCAACTACCAATTATGAGTCGTATCAATCTTATCCTTAATTATAATTTTTTTGTGTACTACATCTATACTCTTTGCATTCGTTTACACATTAACTAATAATGTGTTAGGAATCTGCCTATTTAGTATTTTTAATAGGGTATTTGAAAGGAGAAATAAAGGGGCTGGGGGTCAGTTTAGTAATTACTTTAGCTATTTTAGTCCCTGCGTGGACTTAATGCTATAAATAGGAAAGGGGAGTAGCGTAATAGGGCAGACTGTTATTTTAGAATCATGTGTTGCCTTGTTGCCTAAGAAGTCCCCGTTGCCTTTGTTGCCTACGTTGAGATATTTCCTAGCAATAAACATCATCTTCCCTATCATTTTATCAGATCTGTGTTGCTTGTTACTGTTTGTGCTCAGATTATTACCAGGTTCCTATCAATGGTATCAGAGTAATCGCTCCTGGGGATCACAAGTGAAGTGCGACGGCAGTAGCGTTTCTCGTTTCAGCATCGTTGTGAGGAAGCGACTGCAACCTAGTTTTTTTTCTGAAGTGGATGGTAAAAACGAGATCCAAAATGGAACAACGCATGGAAGCCTTTGAGCGGGAGATGAGAGCTACCATCGTGAATCTCACTGTTGCGATGAATGAGCAAATCCAGAACAGCATCGCGACATCCATGGCAGCTTATCAGAACAGGAGGGACCTGTCCAGAGGGAGATCGCGATCACCGCATCACCGTTCCCCTCATCACCGTCGATCACGATCACCACATCACCACCGATCGCGATCACTACACAGCCCAGAGCACTCGAGAGGTAATTATGCACATTCTCCCATCCCTACTCGCAGAGTGCATACTGGTCGGAAGGTGGATTTGCCATTGTTTAATGGAGTAGGGGCCTATAACTGGTTAGTAAGAATGGAGCGTTATTTTAGATTGAATAAAACAGAGGAGGAAGACAAGGTTGAGGTTTCAATGGTGGCTATGGATGATAGGGCCTTGAATTGGATTCAGTGGTGGGAACAACAGGCCGAGGAGATAACCTGGGAAAATCTGAAGGATGCGGTTATCCGTAGGTTCCAACCCGACTTATTGCAGAATCCCTATGGAGCCATGTTGAGCCTGAAACAGACTGGGACTGTGGAGGACTATCGGGATGAGTTTGAGAAGGTAATAGCTACACAGAAGAACATAGACAGGGGTATGCTGAGAGGCATTTTTATCAATGGCCTCAAGGATGAAATCAAGGCTGAACTGAAACTCTTCAATGGCAAATCTCTAGCTGCTACCATGGACAGGGCCCAAGCCAAAAGCTGGAAGTTCAGGATCCCACACTGGTGGTAGAAATAATACAGGACAGCAGGGCACTCAACCTTGGTTTACTCCCGATGGGAAGAAGGAAACTGAAATAAATTCCCCAGACATAAGAAGAGTAGGGCCACAGCTGACACAAGAAGAATACCAAGATAGAAGCCGGAAGGGACTTTGCTTCAAATGTGGTGAAAGATGGGGAAGAGAGCACTCTTGCAAAATGAAGAATTACAAACTGATTTTAGTGGAGGATTCCGAGGGAGAAGAGGAAATAGTTAACCCAGAAGGGGTAATCCCTGAAGAAGAAAAGATCACCATGGAATTTAAGTCCATGCAATTGTCCTTCATGAACCAGGACGGAAAACCCTCTACGAGGGCTTTTAGGGTGCAGGGGATTTTGAAATGGGCTAAGGGAGAGAAGCTAGTGGATGTTCTAATTGATAGTGGAGCCTCACACAACTTCATATCCCAGAAAGTGGTAGAGCAGTTAACCCTCCCTTATCAGACCATTGCTGGCTACCAAGTGCAGCTTGGGAATGGTGAGAGGGTCTTCAACAAGGGCAGGTGTGAAAAACTCATTCTGAGCTTGCAGGGAGCTGTCATTCAACAAGATTTCTACATGCTGGAGTTGGAGGGAGCTGACTTGGTTCTTGGCATGGATTGGTTGACTGGATTGGGGGATGTGGAGATTAACTTTCAGAAGCAGAGCATAAAGTGGCATCATCTGGGAATAAGTCAGACAATTCAAGGGGATCCTAAGTCAAACTCTATGGAGGCATCTCTGAAGACCACGTCACAAACTGTACAGGAGAATGGTGTGGGCTATCGTATCTCCTGGGAAGGCAGAAAATGGGATGGAGAGGGAATTCAGCTGAAGGATTCCAATTTGGAAGGAATTGAGGGGAAGAGGAAAATTGATTACACAGTTGAAGTTGGTATGGGAGTTCTTATAAGGGTTCAAACTGGTTTGTTCCTGGATCCATTTAGAGCTGCAACGCCTCATAGCAGGACTGCCTTAGAACCCTTACATGAAGAGGTTGGTTACAAGGAGGAGGCTTCAAGTGTAATTCCAGGGAATTTTTATACCCAGTTTATGCCCCTGTTGGCTGTGGAAAATGTGATGATGAAAGTGAAAGAAATGAAGCTCCTAGAGCAGAAAATCAAGAGGTACTGGGAAGGGAGAGGTTCCAAGATGAAGAGGAAGTTCAAGATCAAGGCTGTGTCTTATTACCCACCTTGAGGGCAAGGTGGTTATTTAGGGGGGAGTAATGTTAGGAATCTGCCTATTTAGTATTTTTAATAGGGTATTTGAAAGGAGAAATAAAGGGGCTGGGGGTCAGTTTAGTAATTACATTAGCTATTTTAGTCCCTGCGTGGACTTAATGCTATAAATAGTGTTAGAATATACATATTTAATAGTCAATATATTCTATGTATATATATATGGTAGCTAATATATTCTCTGCGATAGACTAAATATTCTAGGTAAATCTGACAGATTTAGTTTCCTTTTTGTATTCCCTAGCTTGTATGTATTTATACTGGCCATACCTAATGATAATGTAGAGTAATTTCATTGCATCTTTAATTCTTATTACTCAGTTTACATGGTATCAGAGCCACACAGGTTCTTCGGGTAGTACTTCCCGAAGTTCAACTCTGCTCCCTCCCTCTGGTTCGATTCAGCTCTCTTTTGTGCTGCACAGGACGTTGTTCGCAGGCGCAGGCGTGGTAATCCGGATAGTGCAGAACAATTGTCGCAGGTCTGATTTTCTGGACACTATCTTTACTATTTGAACCAGTTCTCTTACCCTGTTCTTGTTATCACTCTTGCCCTAGTTGTTTGCAAGCATGGGTGATGATAAGAAGAATGTGACTGAGATTACTGTCGGTAATGCTAGAATTACCGAGAGAAAACTGACTGGTAGTAAAGATTACGGGCAGTGGAAACGGACTATTACTAGATACGTTAATAGTCTTGATCTGGGAGATCATCTAACTGAAATGGCTCCTCCAAGAAGTAATCCTGATGAAAGAAAAAAATGGATGATGGCGGATGATAGGTTGTTCAATCAAATTCAGAATACCCTGGATCCTTCTATTGATAGTATCATTACTCATTGTGATACTGTCAAAGAAATGTGGGAATACTTGGAGTCTATGTATGCCAGTAAACAAGATCTCTCTTATGTTCATCAATTACTGGTGCACTACTATAGACCGGAGATGAGGGATCATACGTTGTTTCAATACTATAATGAATGTAAACAGATTTTTGAGGAAAAGCGGTCCCGATTCCCTATTACTGCTGATGTTAAGAGTATGCAAGAACAAGAGGAGCGAACATTTGTTCATGGTGTTTTGGCTGGGCTTGGTCCACAATATGAGGTATCAAGGAGTCAAATACTGTCTGGTGGGACCCTTCCTAGTTTTTCTGACCTCTATGGACGACTCCTTCCAGTGTGCAAAGATGGAGAATCCAGAATGATGAACTCAATTGATACTGCTGCCTTAGTCAGTGATGTGAGCCATGGTAAAAGGACCAATTCAGTCACTACTGAAGGGACTCGTAATTCTTCTCGCACATGTTATCATTGTGGAGCTGAGGGTCATGTGAAGAAGAATTGCTGGAAATTACATGGTCGTCCACCACAGACTTCTGGACAGTTTCCTCCCAGGCGTGTTGCTAATACGGTTATCCAGGATGGTATCCTACCAACTCCTTCCACTGTTACTATCTCAGTCGATGAATATGCTCGGCTACAACAACTTTCTCTCACAGCCTCATCTGCCACCACACAAGTTGATACAGGTAATCCAGCTGCATGCCTCTCTACATCATCACGCAATTGGGTGATCGATTCTGGCGCAACGGACCATATGACTGGTAATGAAAGTATTTTGGATTCATTTACCTCTTCTGCTAACCAGTCTCATGTTACTTTAGCAAATGGATCAACCGCATCTGTCAATGGCCTTGGAACAACAACTCTTTCTCCAAACCTTTCTCTATCTTCTGTTCTATATTTATCTCAATTTCCGTTTAATTTAATCTCAGTCAGTCAGATTACTAAAGCCCTAAACTGCTGTGTTATTTTCTTTCCCACTCATTGTCTTTTTCAGGATCTTGGGACGAAGCAGATTATTGGTAAAGGTAGACTGGTTAATGGCTTATATGTTTTTGAATCCTTGGTGCCGAGATCAGTTGCATGCACAAGTTCGTCTCTGTTGAAAGTTCACTGTCAATTTGGTCATCCGTCTCTTTCTGTACTACAAAAAATGTGTCCTAGTCTATCATGGGAGTCTGTTTTGGAGTGTGAAGCATGTCAGTTTGCTAAGCATCATAGAACAAATTTCCCTCCTCGAATAAATAAAAGTGTTGAGTCTAGTTTTGATTTAGTTCACACTGATGTGTGGGGTTCTTGTCCTGTCGTTTCCAAACTTGGTCATCGTTATTTTGTTACATTTGTGGATGATTTTTCACGGGTTACTTGGCTTTATCCTTTGAAATCCCGATCAGATGTGTTTACTGCATTTTGTACCTTTCATGCTGAAATTCAAACTCAATTTAATAAGAATATACGCATTCTGAGAAGTGATAATGCTAAAGGCTATCTATCTAGCACTTTTCAGACTTACTTATCTCGCCATGGGATTTTACACCACACTTCTTGTCCCTATACACCTCAACAAAATGGTGTAGCTGAACGAAAGAATCGTCACCTACTAGAAGTAGCTCGAGCCTTAATATTTCACATGGGGGGTTCCTAAACCATTTTGGGTAGACGCTGTTTCCACTGCGTGTTACCTTATCAATCGTATGCCTTCCTCTGTTCTTAATGGTCAGATTCCGTACTCCGTTTTATTCCCCTCTCAGTCCTTGTTCTCTCTTGTGCCTCGTGTGTTTGGTTGCACATGCTTTGTCCAAGATATGCGTTCCCAGGTCTCAAAACTTGATCCTAAATCAATCAAGTGTGTTTTTCTGGGTTATTCTCGGTTACAAAAAGGATATCGATGTTATTCTCCTTCATTGGGACGGTATATTATCTCTCCAGATGTCACATTTTTTGAAGAAACACCCTTCTTTCAGCATAGTTCATCTTCATCATCTTCTTTGGAACTCTCTAATGATGAGTTTCTAGTCTATACCACCAGCCAGCTAGAATCTGTCCCCCCCAATCAGACTTCTCCATCAACTTTCCTTCCTCCTCCACCTCCTCCCCTTAAAGTTTACTCTCGTCGTGTGCGCCATGTGACTACGGCACCTACTATGGCTACCAGTGTACCGCTGCCATCTTCTGCTTCGCCTCCAGATTCTGCTCCCTCCGACCTTGATCTCCCAATCGCCCTCCGAAAAGGTACTCGTACTTGTACTTATCCTGTTTCTTCCTTTGTTACTTATAATACATTGTCATCTTCTTCCAAGAGCTCTATTGCTTCTTTAGATTCTATTGTTGTTCCTTCAACTGTTTCTGAGGCCTTGACTCATCCTGGTTGGCAAGAGGCAATGCGAGAGGAGATAATGGCTCTCGACCAGAACCACACATGGGACCTTGTATATCTTCCACCCGATAAGAAAGCTATTGGGTGTAAATGGGTGTTCACTGTCAAAATGAATCCTGATGGTTCGGTTGCTCGTTTAAAGGCACGGTTAGTAGCTAAGGGTTATGCTCAAGCATATGGTATAGATTACTTTGACACCTTCTCTCCTGTTGCCAAACTTACATCCATTCGATTGTTTATCTCTTTGGCTGCTACTTACAATTGGACACTCCATCAACTTGATATTAAAAATGCCTTTTTGAATGGTGACCTTGGCGAGGAAGTGTACATGGAGCAACCACCAGGGTTTCTTGCTCAGGGGGAGTCTGGAAAGGTATGTAAATTAAAGAAAATCGTTGTATGGTCTGAAACAATCCCCACGAGCTTGGTTTGGCCGTTTCAGTGCTGCAATATTTAAATTTGGCCTACGCAGGAGTGCCTATGATCACTCAGTTTTCTTCTCTACCTCAAATTCTGGATGCATTCTATTAGTTGTGTATGTTGATGACATCGTGATCACTGCAGTGATGCGAGTCGTATTTTGAAACTGAAAGCTTTCCTTTCTACTTGCTTTCAGACCAAAGATCTTGGGCCCTTGAAGTACTTCTTAGGGATAGAAGTCTCACGTAGTAACAAGGGAATTTACTTGTCTCGAAGAAAATACTGCCTAGATGTGCTAAATGTAAAGTTAACAACTGATGAAGGCGACTTGCTGGAAAATCCTGAGGTATACCGAAGGATTGTTGGGAAACTGAATTATTTGACTATCACCCGGCCTGATATTGCTTTCCCGGTTAGTGTGGTCAGTCAGTTTCTATCCACTCCACGAACATCACACTGGGATGCAGTTACTCATATCCTAAGATACTTGAAGGGGGCTCCAGGGCGTGGGATACTATATCAAAACCACGGACATCATGTTATTGAAGGGTTTACCGATGCGGATTATGCTGGAAACCCTAATGACCGACATTCCACCACTGGTTACTGTGTCTTTGTTGGAGGAAACCTTGTATCTTGGAAAAGTAAGAAGCAACATGTTGTTTCTAGATCAAGTGCAGAATCTGAATATCGAGCTATGGCACAGACTACATGTGAGCTGGTTTGGCTTCAGCATTTGCTTGGTGAACTTGGATTTACTCAAACAGAACCCATGAGATTATGGTGTGATAATCAAGCGGCTATCCATATAGCAAATAATCCTGTTTTTCATGAAAGAACAAAACACATCGAAGTTGATTGTCACTTTACTCGAGAAAAGGTAGAAGATGGTACAATTTGCACTTCACACATCAAAACAGGAAACCAACTGGCAGATGTGTTCACCAAGGCTCTACCGAGGACACGTATCAATTTCATCTGTACCAAGCTGGACATGATTAATATCTATGCTCCAGCTTGAGGGGGAGTGTTAGAATATACATATTTAATAGTCAATATATTCTATGTATATATATGGTAGTTAATATATTCTCTGCGATAGACTAAATATTCTAGGTAAATCTGACAGATTTAGTTTCCTTTTTGTATTCCCTAGCTTGTATGTATTTATACTGGTCATACCTAATGATAATGTAGAGTAATTTCATTGCATCTTTAATTCTTATTACTCAGTTTACAAATAGGAAAGGGGAGTAGCGTAATAGGGCACTGTTATTTTAGAATCATGTGTTGCCTTGTTGCCTAAGAAGTCCCCGTTGCTTTTGTTGCCTACGTTGAGATATTTCCTAGCAATAAACATCATCTTCCATATCATTTTATCAGATCTGTGTTGCTTGTTACTGTTTGTGCTCAGATTATTACCAGGTTCCTATCATAATGTTAACAAATCATATGATATATTTATTACTTGATCTATGTCCCGTGCATCGCACGGGTGAGAATCTAGTTACTTGCCAACACAAAGTGAATTTGAGAGTTCATAAATGTATCATTTGGGAATCCAGAAAGAAAATTATGTGGGATAAGTCACTGATAGAACATTCAGAGATATTAGCAGAAACGTAAAAAAAACAAAAACTCTATTAGAAATAGAAGATGAAAGCAAACCATTACCAGCTTTAATGGTCCATATTCTTGAGGAACTGAAAGCATGAGATCTTCGTTCCAGATTGGATTTAAATTGCTCTTCATCACTGTCGTTTGTGCTTTCTGAATCAAAGAAACAAGTGAGAATGATGATAATAGCTAATGAAAAATCTAATTTGAGTTTCTACAATCTTCCTGGATTTACAGTATACAAATGTAGGTGCACATGTGTGTGTGTGTTTTTCTTCATTGATTTTTTTATCCTCAATTCCTAGTAAAAGAGAATAATGAACCTGCTGCCCAAGAGTCAAAACGACATATGGATCACTAGAGAGCATGTCTCTAACAGCTAGGTTTGTCCCTTTAATTACTTTAATCCTCAACATTCCAATGAATTCCATCAGCCCTTCCTGTTAGCAAGTTCAATGTTAGCTGCATAGGTCTAGCCATGTAAGTGCAACAACAACAACATCCAAACTTTATTCCCACACTAACATGAATCGACCATGTAACTGCAAATAAATTAATTCTTTTTGCATCATTGGAAAAACAGATCCACAAATCCTCTTCGATGTTAACTTGTCATAAAGAACTCATTCAGCCAATACAAGATATTTGCACATCTCTATGTAAACAAGCAAGAACTTACAGATATCTGTATTGAACTTGAACTTTGAAAACCATCTGGCTGAAGAGATTGCTTCTTTGATTGCGATGAAATCCTCAAGCTAGGCTTTAAAAATTCTTGAAGTTCATACTTAGACCTATTAAAAGTAGAACATGTCAGATCAACAGACAGACCACTAGCTGCAAATCAAGTTTCATGGTTGATATACAGTTTCAGTTTTTGTAATATATTTAATCATTAGCATGAAACAAAGGTCGCAATAGTAGATTAGACGTATATATATTTTTCGCAAATTCACCCCAGCAGGTATAGCATTTTTGTTTTAGGTCCATGTTAACAAACAATTTCTTTTTAGTTTTTAGTCCATGCAAATTTACGTTGTTTTCTTTTTAGTCACTCTCGGTCAGCCTCCGCTAAGTATTTGATGTGGCTCAAACATTTCATTCTGAACTTTACACGTAAACTTTCTATAACTTTGTGAAAAGATATGGGAGTTAAAGGTAAACAAAACTCATTGCTCCCACTGTCAATTTAGGCATCTCTTACTGCTCAGTGAAAGTAACTATTAAGTTCTTTTTTAATGAAATTATGTGGAAGAACACGACCTATGTTCTGTGAGATACATACATTTTATTAAAGAAAGATTGGTGTTCAAATGAAATAAATACAAGACAGCCTAAATTGTAGGGATGAAAAAACAAATCAAAACTACTTGGTTTTCTTTAGGTCTTAAAAAGTATAATGAAATTCCAACTTTAATCTCTTTTACTGTGCCTCGTAAATGTATACATTACAAAATTAATGTCAGCAAATCTTAAAAGGTGTCTTATAATTACGACCGGAGGGAGTAGCACATAACCATGGTCTTGTCTTCTAGAATTTAATATTGCCTTGCAATATAGATGGTGAGTACTGATTACAAGGATATCAAAGCTATTGAAACCTAATTACATCAAATATAAAGGGCTGAACCCTAATGAAAGAGAATAGCACTAATTAGCGAATAATACGTGCAGGCTGCAGAAATGTAAGGATGCTGCAGCAACATTTCCTAATCAAAACCAACCTGATAAATGAAGTGCGCTGCTCGTGACCTGCATCTGGTGTAGGCTTTGAAACTCCTTCAGGGATATAAGCTTCATAAATTGAATTTGCAGATGCATTTCCTCCGACCTCAACCATTCCATCAACGTCATCATCTGACCATTCATCTAGAGTCACAGACAAGACCTGCAATCACATTCGTTAAACGGAGAAAGTAAAGAAACATAACCTTACTCATGACACATATTCATTGAAATGTTGTGACCATATTGTCACGGGACGAATTCTGAATCTCATCATGACAATATGCTCCGTAAGATGCTTTGGAAGGCTTATCGTATTATAGAAGCTAGATTGATTATACTCAAAGGTAATTAAATACGTTAAACATTAATTCAACACGGATCAGAAAGAAGAAAAAAGTAAAGGAATGCCGCTATTCGCTTGACTCCTATCCACTTGATTTGGATGCTTCAGAAAAATTAGAAGGTTCTGCTTCAAGTAAACTCAAGGGTTTATTTACAAACTTAGGACTTATATATAACTAATTTCAATGATTTCATGAGGATCCTCAATGCAATAACCTTTCTGTGGTTAAACAAATCGACGGACTTCAGTTTAGTTACTTTTGGCCCTTTGGGGCTTACAGGTAGTCTTGTACCGCCTCTCGATGCTCTCTCTTATGCAACTTTTGGATTGAGGCTCTAGGTGAATCTTAGTTCCCTAAGCTACAAATCTCCAGCCAAACTACCAAAGATGAATTGTTAACTTGTTTATGTTAAGCATGCACAGCGCATGCACCAATGCACCACAATCACAAGGATTCGGGCTTTCCATCCATCAGAAAAAAATGGAAACCATTCTTGGCACCAGAAACTGAAGTGAAGAGGGGAAGCAAATGTGGAACAAGGGGGCTGATTTTCTAGATCTGGAATGTGTGATTCAGAAAGGTCAAAAATAAATGAAGGAGAATCTAAAGCTATATCCATATTTAACGTTTATGATCTCACATTGAAGAACAAAATCACAAACTTTCCAGATTTCAGCATTAGTCTTTTCACGTCCATATAGCTTCAATCCCAACACCTAGGATGTAAAAATCCTGACATGAAGATTGAAGAACTACCAGCACCAAATACAAATTTCATATCATTATCACATATTCACATGTATTAGAAACCGATTGATTCTACTTCTACTCCCACTCCATCTTATTCCCTGTTTATAGTAATAGTATGAGGCTTTAGTAAAAAAGTAACAGAGCATTCCTGTTTATATGAGATCAAGATTCACTGGTACTATAATATCAAGAAAAACTATAAAAAAATGCATCATACATCATAGCACTTCTTCACACCACAAAGCACTTTGATATATGATTAGTATTATCAAGACTCACCTTTGATAAATGAGTGCCAAGACTTCTGTGTACACCACAGCACTTTAAGCATATAAAAACTCCTATATTGGCTGATCTGGAAGTAAAGAAAACACCCTAAGCACTTCGACATCCAAGGAAACACAAAGCAACACAAAAAACTAAATAGAAAGTTCTTTAAAATTTTACAATCTGACGCGTCTTTGAACACATTACATCAAAAGACCTGCTTATTAATATTATAGTATATGCAGATAAAGTCATAAAACTTTATATAAAGGTCCGCTAAATGGCTCCAGTGCCACTGTGCCAGACCAGCTAACTAATAATATTATTGAGCATGCAGACAAAAAAAGGATGACACCCCATCCCTGAGAGCCCCTCAGAACCGACCAGAGTTATCTGAAAGGATGTAAGTGGAGCTATGATCGACTTGAGCATGCAAACAAAACTTGATATAATGTCACTTAAAACCTACCACGACCATCTGGCATAGATGACTAATAAAGAAACTTTAAGTTTCCCTCGTGCTATCTTCAACCCAAACCATCCCTCAACCCTAACCCTCAACCCGCACCCTCCCTCGCTCATGCATGTTGACAAAAGGATGATGGATCATTCAATATACAGGGCAAAGATATCTCATATATGAAGATGAGTGGTGAATTTATGCTCCACCGGTACATGGATTGTAGCCACAACGGATATATGACTAAGTAGAACACAAATTAATTCCAATGGCCTCTACAAACAGAAGAACAATATTGAAATTTTGATAAGGCAAATCAGTTGTATATTTTAGCAGCTTGGCCTTTACTCTTATGTATGAAGTTGTCCCTTAATACTTGTGAGCAACTTCATAGAGATCTGAGCAATGATGTCATCAAGGTCCTTATACTCATGCTAACACGGCATAAAATGTTTAACTTTGCCTACTCATACATCGATTATGGGGGATTGGGCATATGTCAATTTTAAGATCCCATTCATGGGGTAACAATTTGGTCAGTCGTAAGTATTACTCATTAGTATTTAGTAAGGTGCACATAACTTTGAGCCTATAAGGAGAAACATAGGGTTGAAGCTAGGGACCTATCACATATAATATAAAGAAGAAGAAAAACTTATAATCTGTCATCTATTCACAAAGTTGCGAACAAAGGGGACTTCCATAGTTTCATAAGAATTCAAATAACATATATAGACAAAATCCATAATAAGTAATGTCAATGGACATCCAGGTGCAGGAACTTACGCCCATTTAGGGTTAGGGGCACCACAATCAGCACAAAGACGATTATCACTTTGAAGTAGAAGGTCTTTTAATCTTCTTTTACCTGGGTAAATATCATTCAGTCACAAGAAGTAGATTCTTATAAGAAATAAATTAGCAGTGAAATTGTAAAGTGGCGGGAGTAATTGAAAAATCATGCCCTAATTGAATACTTGATAGCCTATCACTACAAATTGGATGCAAGACACATGCTGCATCCAACACTTATAAATTCTTATAAAATGCTTTTATCGATAACGGCACTGAGAGTTTGGACTTTGGAGTTTAACTACTACAGTAAAACTGTAAAAATTCTCAATTTGCAGCAAGTTTTTGCAATACCTATTACCTAGCCATAGTTTCCTTACCCCAACTTTAAACAACTCTCACATTCCCCCACCCACCCCCCTCTTCAAGCAATGGTTCTATCATTAATGCACTCTTATGTGAGAATATAATTATATAAGGTTTAGAAGCTTGTAACCCCTCCTTCCTCAATCCCATTATGTTCTTCCCTTTTGTTCTTTCTACTGCCTTTTAGCAGTGAAATTGTGGGGGTTGAGATTTACGGAGAAAGAAATAGTTAATAAACATCACACAATTGACAATTCATTCCTTAAAATAAAACCAGGACTCTTCGGGATGGACCAGAAACGAATGTGGGAAAAAAATTGTGCTAGAGGGAGTTAAGTTTCATTTTGTACATTATGTATGCTATTAATCTATGATCAGCACTCAATATTACAAGAACATATGGGCTCCATTCGCTAAAAGGATAGAAATAGCTGCCAAAATGAATCGCAAAGGCTGTATAAAGCTCCTATAGACAAGCTAACACTGCCAAAATGAATTGCAAAGGCTGAATCACAAATGGAGGGCTCCAGTCATGTGTTCTTTTTTCACTCACATGTCATTCAGCCATTTAGCTCTCACAGCATTGCTACTTCCTATCAAAGAAGAGCGCTTCCTAAAATGTTCCTAATTTGTTACACTGCTCCCAGATCCAAGTCAAGGTTTTGTTCTAGAAATTTGAGGACCTTGGTTGTAAGTTGTATACTTGTATGTAAGTATGTAACCATTAATCACAAAATACAATTCCATTTAAACGAACAATATGATTCATCTTGCAAATAATTTCACAAAAAAAGTCCAAATCCATACCCGAAGATGGTCGACCAAGCACAGAAGAATGCTGGTTCATGACTCTGCCACTGTCCAATATGCTGCTGTGATCCAACAAAGCTGCTTTTCATACATAAGGATCAGAGAGTAAGGGATCGGATTTAATTACGCACTCTGAAAGTTAAGCAAAAATAAACCCACAGAAAATCATGTCATGAGGTTGTCTGCATTGAGACACACTTGAAGATGCATAATAATTGTGGGTTAAACCCATAAGGTTTAAAAAATGTGGTGAGACGAATTCTAGTCCATAAGAACACTAAAAATCTGAAACTGACAACTGATTAACGAACCAGAAATGTGAAACCTAGCAGAACTCGTCGAGGGAAATAGTGAAACACTGAAACTTAAACGAATTTTTGTAATTTGAACGAGAAGAGGCACACAATCTTAAATCCTACTGATTCAATCCCAAAACAAAACGCGATATAGTCTAAAAGAGTACTTGAAATCGACATCACCTTCTCAGTTGGAATGTCGCGACTCCGAGTGTGACAATCGGAGAATCGGTCTCATCGGAATCGGTCTCCGAGTGTGACAATCGGTCTCATCGGACTCGGAATCGGTTTCATTATGATCATGAATTTCATTTGAATCATAATCATCATACATCATAAGACATGTGCATTGTCGTTGAAAAGTATTCATCGGATAAGTATGAAATATTAAGGGCGTGTAAGCGTGTTTAGTCGCGTTTTTTGTTTTGAGAAACTGTTTTTAGAAGTTATTCTGATTCTCTAATTTACTCCTGAAATCAGTTTTTTTAGAAGTTGGAGGTGACCAGCTTCTGAAAAGTGATTCTGATTCTGCTTCTGCTTTAAATAAAAAGCAGAATCAGTTTCAAACACCCCTAAATATTCTCCAAAATCTTAGTAGAAGGAATTATGGAAGTGTAAGGGTTAGGGCTGTCCAAATTGGGATCAGAATCTAGAGGGGTGTAGATATTTGCATACAGTATATATATTTGTAAGCATTAAAATATTTAGAGTACTTTATTATATAGGGAAATTTTAAGTTTTGTCTTCTAATATAAATTTTTTAAGCTTCTGTTTTTTAACTTGTCATTTTTGGTTTCACCAGTGGAATCTACTCGTATATAATTGAGATCTAAATTGAGATGGGGTTCAAATTATTCGGTTATTCCACGGATGGGACAACATTGAGTTATGAATGGAAAAAAGAGAGAAAATGTAAAAATATATCATTGAGTTAAATACTCATATATCATTTAAAAAAATTACCATGTAAATATAAATTGTTTATATAAATATTCAAGAAATCACAAACATTCAACCGTTTTTTATCCGTGTTATTTTAAGCTCCATGTAATCTATATCTATATCTATATCTATATATTATACATTTAAGAGTCATATTGGTGCCACATGTCATTCATTTAAGCATTTGCCACATGTCACTCTTACAACACTCATTCACTCACATGCTCCATTAATTTTACTTCTACTCCACATAAATGCTATAATATCAATTATTGTATATTATAAATTGGTAGTAAAAAATTACCATGTAAATTTAAATTGTTTATATAAATATTCAAGAAATCACAAACATTCAACCGTATTTGATCCATGTTATTTTAGGCTCCATGTAATCTATATATTATACATTTAAGAGTCATATGGGTGGCACATGTCATTCATTTAAGCATTTGCCACATGTCACTCTTACAACACTCATTCACTCTCATGCTCCATTTGGTTCAAAAGGTGGAATCTCCCACCCTAGGAGCCCCCCATACCCCGACCCGACAGGATTTTTGGGAGGATGTTAATCATGATGACTCAGTCGGCCCAATGATGATAGGCTTTTTTCCCGTGCGCACTAGAGGCCCAGCCTTATTTCAGGTTCTGTGACCTCCACACGGCCGCTGCGGGGTTCGAACCTTGGTCACTTGGTTCAAATTTCCCACCACTGAACCAACTGAGCTACCCGTGCGGGTAACTCTCATGCTCCATTAATTTTACTTCTACTCCACATAAATGCTATAATATCAATTATTGTATATTATAAATTGGTAGTAAAAAAATTACCATGTAAATTTAAATTGTTTATATAAATATTCAAGAAATCACTAACATTCAACCGTTTTTTATCCATGTTATTTTAGGCTCCATGCAATTGGTAACAAAATAAAGTAACATGAAAAATAATTAATATAAACTAATATTTGTACTATAAATCTTAACATGTACGTATAGATTAGTTTCTATATTTTAAAAATTACAATCATGTCTATCTCGGTTAGCATCTACTCCATATAGTCTTTACAATCATGTTCATCTTTACCATCATAATACACCGTATTTACAACTCTAATCTCATTATAGTACGAAAAAATTGAAAATAAAAATCACAAATATTGTCCATTAACAATAATCCAAATTATTGATGGTTTTTTTCAAAAGATATTAATCCCTCCATATTTTAAAGTTTGCTACACTTTTCTTTTTGGGATGTATTATAAAGTTTGCAACACTTTTCCTTTTTGGTAAATTTTCCTTAAAAAAATACTAAATCACCCTTTCTTTTTCTACTTTTAAATTTTAATCTTCTTTTTCATATTTTCACACCTTCTGCCCTACTTTTTTGTACACTGTTCATTACCCCTACTATTTTTCTTTTAAAATAATGTGCCAAATTAAAGCTAATGTAGACATCTCTAAAATATGGAAGGAGTACTAAAATAAAACTTATTTATACAAATATGACTAATAGATACTACAATATAGTGTCATGGTCACTTATGTTTAAAAACTGAACATAAGTGACCATGACCCAAATTATTGATGGGAGTTTTCAAATGCAATACTAAAATAAAACATATTTACACAAATATGACTAATAGTTTCTACAATATAGTGTTTTATAATAATTTCATTATTGAATATTTCTATACAATCTCAAGTATATGGCTTGTCCACCAGTAATGGTCCATGATCGGGTATAACTTGCTATGCAGGTCACTTTCAAATAGAAGTTATGTGTATTCTATAAATAATCAACTATAGTCGTTACTCTTTTCATAATCCCAATTAATCATCAAGTCATTTATTTTACAAAAGGTGGAAAAGTTTATAAAAAGTTCAACATTAGGATTTTATGATATGTAAATTTAACTAGATCTAAAAGTGTATGCATTTAAAAAATATATTATGTTTTATTGAAATTATTACTAGGTTAAATTATATAATTTACCATTTCACCTTATTGAAATTATTACTAAGTTAAATACTTCATGGTGTCTTGAAGAATTCTGCAATGTAGTTGTTAGCGGATAAGTTATTAATCAATAAACGAGTGATAGAGTATATCTAGAGAGAAGTGAGAGCTAGAGAGAGAAGTGCAATAATATGCTTCAATAGAATGAATTTGTAACCCCTATAACTACTCCCAAGGGGAGTATTTATAGAGAAAATACGGGCTGGGCTCCCAAGCCTTGGGCTTGGGAGGGCCATTTACAACTGGACCGCTACTGGGCCGAATACAAAGCCACTAATGGGCTGTACAAATGAGTAAGTGTAGAATCCGGTTCTGTGAGGTCTTCGTGGCCGACGAGGGCACGGCCGACGAGGGCACGGCCGACGAGGGCACCCGGGTTCCTTGGCTTCGGGACCATAATCTGAGTTGGCACCTTTTCGGCCGACGGGGGTCCCTTGGCCGACGTGGGCGCCACTCAGTTTTTGTGCTTTCTGTTCTTCTGAGTATGTGGGTCCGGGGGCTCAGACCCATATACTCCATCAAGAGTCCCCCACTCTCTAAGCTGAGACGTAGACGAAGTGAAGGAGAGTATATTCCCGTGCTTTGGTGCTTTTGGCCAATGCGGGCACTCCCAGGCCGTTAGCTGTTGCGGCGCTGGCCCTGTTTCCATCTTGGTAGTCTTGTGCTTGGCCGTTACCTGCTCCTCGCTGTGGACGGGGAGGCCGTTGTTTCCTTGGTGTGTTCGTTTGGGGACGATGAGTGACCTGCTTCGATGGTGGCCGTTGGAGGCGCGTTTTCCCTTTCTTGGACATTGATGGTTGAAGTTTACATTTGGGCCGACGAGGCCACTGAGGTTGAACCTTGCTTTGAGGACGATGGCGTCCTTTCCTTTGGGTGGCCGATGAGGGTGCTTGCGCACTCCTTTTGGCCGTCGCTGATTAGCTTTCGTGTTCTTGGCCGAAGAGCTCATTATGATTAACTGTGGCGGAGGACGATGAGTGTCCTTGCCTTAGGTGGCCTGTTGGCCGTGTATGTGCCTTTGGCCGGCGAGGCGCCGTGTTGTCCAAAGTACCTGGCCGGAGATGGAGTCACGAAAGCCTTGGCGCCGTTGTGATGCATGGACGATGTGATCATGCTTTGTGGTTACATTTGTGTTTGCATTTTTCCTTTTGTTTTGTTGAGGCCGATGTAGTCCCCCAGTCCCCCACTGCTTCAGGCCGAAGAGTGTGAGGGGTGAAGGAGTTTCTTGAGTCCCTGGCCGAAGCGGCCTCTCCGTAGTGCCCCTGCATCCAACCCTCATGGCGATTTTCTGGCCAAGGTAACCCTGTGGGAGAACCCTTGTGCGCAGATCGCTTGTAAAGAGTTATCATCAAGGGTCGTTACGAGGAGCCGATGGCTGTGGGTTCTTTGTTCCTTTGGTTCTGTGGCCGTTACGGGCGTTCATTACGTTCCTAGCCGTTGTCATCTCCTTATCGTTGTGGAAGCATTGGGTGCCTTGGCCGTCATGGGCGCTTTGCTAACGTTATGTGAAGCCGGCAAGCGTATAGGCCGTAGAGTCTGATTTGCCAGTGGGCTCTTGATATGTAGGTTGGGCTTGGCCCATTGGTGACGTGGTGGCCTCCCATTGGTGGCCGTTGATGTGGCCATTGGGAGGGTGCCACGTGTAGTGACCGTTGGGTGGGGGGTTCTATAAATACCCCTCCCCCTCCGACGAGAAACCTCATTTGCAATCTGAGTTGTCGAAGTGCTGGCCAAATCTCTAGAGAGATAAACTCCCAAGCTCGTGTTCTTCGTGTTCTTCGTGTTCAAGGTTAGTGTTCATCGCAATCTTCTGTACTTTGCATACTTTGCTTCCTAGGCTAGTGATCTAGTGTTAGGCGCTTGAACACCCTTAGATCTTTAGGTAGGCTACAGTATACCCGAAAGAGTGTTTAAGATGAAAAACTTCAATGAAGAGTACTATCCCTACGACGACGAGCCCTCTGCCCAGTCCCTTGATTATGAGCTGGTCGAGGAGTTCTGTGAGGAGCTTGAAAATCTGAGCTCGTTCCGGACCGGGGAGCCGGCCGCGGAGGACGGTGCGGCCGAGGGGTCCGCGTCATCGTCTGGAGGTGGGGACGCAGGGGTCTCCCGAACTGCTGATGGGGCGTCCACGTCGGCTGCCATTCCCTGCCCGAAACCTGTGTCTGCTGTGAAGGGCGTCGCGCCGCCGAGGAGGGTGAGGAGGCCGAAGAGAGGGCCAGCCTTTTCTTACCTTGATTTGACGAACATCTATGTTATCAGGCCGCAGAGTAATGCGGGGGAATACCTGATCGCCCAAATGTATGTGGGGCCGTATGGCAGGGTTAGGGCCCCCAGGCCGACGGACCATGTCCTCAATCCCCCCGGGCTACTTCGGAGTGTACCCGATGAGTTTTGCTAAAGGACTTAGGTTCTCGCTTCATCCCTTTATCACTGAGTACCTAGATATGGTGGGGCTCCCTCCGGCCTTGTTGACGCCGAATAGCTATTCGCTCATCGTCAGCTTCCTCCTGCGGTGTGCTGAATTGGATTTCAGGCCGACGACGGCGCTGTTCATGAACTTATATCAGATAGGCCGTGGGAGTCATCAGAACTGTGCGTCGTATGCCACCCTTCAACAACATCCCAAGAAGAGGAGTTTCACAGACCTGCCGACGTCCATCCATGGCTGGAAGGGGAAGTTTGTGTTCGTGTCTTTGGGCGAGGGGGGCACAGAGTTTCCCTCCGTCGGCCACACCGGCCGTTTTAATCTTCATGATACGCCGAGGAGCTCCATCCTGGACGCTCAGGTTGAGGCTTTCCTGGAGGGAGGGCCGAGGAGTGTGAAGACATATATTACCGAGTACAAAATGGCCGCCCTCGGCTTTGTACGGTATTTTGTGTATGGTGATCTTGACGACGATGTGGAGTTGTGGCCGAAGATGACCACGTCCTATGAGGAGGTTGATGGTCCCGATCTGGGGGTGCCCGCTGAGGCCGATGGTAAGTCCCTTCTGACGTGCTTCCTCGTCGTACTTTTGTATTCTGCTTTCTAACCCTTAGTTTTTTTTGTGACGCAGGTTTTATGATGGATCACATGTCATTCATGAAGAGGGCCCAACTCAAAGCGGCCGAGGAGCTGAAGGCCCAACAACCTGGGGCTACCGTTGCGGCCAAGCCGCCGGTACAGCCGAAGAAGAAGAGGCAGGCCGAAGAGGGCCAGAAGAAGTTGACGGAGGTGGGAATGAAGCCTCCCAAGAAGTCAAAGAGGGCTTCTTCTGCCGGCGATGCTGGGACGTCGGCTGTTCCTTCTGGGGACGGAGGGGGTTCAACCCCTGATGCTTTGGTGGACCACCCTTCAGGCCCGTCGTCCACCGCTCTTTCCACTGTTCCTGCTCCTGCAACGGTCGCCCGGAAGAAAGGGTCCGACCGAGAGCTGGTCAAAGGGACCTACAAGCTCGAAGTGGAGTACCCCGTCAGAGGGGGGCTGTTCAACGAAATCGTTGACGGCCACGAGGTGATTTCGCAGGCTATCCCTGACGAAGACCGGGCTTACCTGAAAAAGCTCGGCCACGTGAAGATGTACGATGGTGGGATGGACCACATCGTCCAAGTAAGTATCCTTGCTCGCTTCGTCTTAGTCTTCTCTCCCCCTTTGTTGTTTGTTGTGACATATTGTCTAACTCCTTTTTTACTGCAGGGTGCCTTCATGTTGATGGAGAACAACAGGAGGCAGCAAAAAGAGATTGCTCGTCTGAAGCAACTCGAGCAGAAGGTTGCCTCAGCCGATGAGGCGCTAGGCAGCTTAGAGAGGCTGCGTCTTGAGGTTGAGAGCCTTAAGAAGAGGGCCGACGAGGCCGACCAGTTGGCCGCTGAGAAGGAAGGGGCTCTCCAGCGTTTGGCCGACGTGGAGCGTGCCCGCGACGAGGCCCCCTCCAGCGCGCAGAGGAGGCCGAGAAGGGCAAGGCCAGTGCAGAGCTGGCTCTTAGCGTTGCCGAGGAGAAAGCCGCTGATGCCGCTGTGCAGAAGTTTCTTGAAGTCGGTTGGAAGGACGAGGGCCGGCTTCCCTTCTGTTTTGAGGTCGTGGCGGCCAGACTCGTTGACTGGGTGAACAAATCCCCTGACGGCCAGGCCTATTGGGAGAAGGAGATGAAAGTCTTCTACGACCTTGGCCAATACCGGATGCAACGGCTGTTGTATAGGAGGCTACAACGGCGTTTCCTGGATATCGGTGTGTCCAAGGAGTGGGCCGTCGGCCTTGAGCTGCCTGCGCTAATGAAGCATCCTGAAGCAGAGTTGGAGCTTCCGGTGGCGGAACGACAACTCCCCATTGAGAGCTCACGCATCAGTGACGACTGGGCGTATGAGCGGAGCATGTTTGAGGATACCGCGACGTCGAGCGTCGCTGCCGGTGCGTCTGTTGCCACGGCCGAAGAGGGAGCTGAGGCCGAGAAGGACTCTGAAGCCCCTCCAGAGTCCTGATCCTTTGTAGTTTTATTTTTCTTTCAGCTATGTAACGACCTAGAAGCCCTCCTTGTACTCATTTATGTTGAATGAAAATATTTTCATGGTACTTGATGTCTGCGTCGTCTCGTTCACTGTTCTTGTAACACCCCGGCCTCGCAGGACCCGAGGTAGCTACTCTAGACGAATAGTACTGTCCTCACAAACCACCACGAGCCTTTACCGCGCACTTTGTCCTCACTCATGCGCGCCCTGAGAAACTTCCCAGGGGGTCACCCATCCCAAGACTACTCTCGTGCAAGCACGCTTAACTTTGGAGTTCTTGGGTGATGAGCTCCCTTAAAAGGAGATGCACCTATGTTGGTATGAGTAGTACTATTAATCAATTTAAATTAAATCTCAAGTGTTACAATCACCCCCACTTAGGAACGCAACGTCCTCGTTGCGCCCATAAACCAATCTCAATCAAATCCCAGAATCTTTTGCCCCGCTAAGTGCCTGCCCGATATCCAACGAATCAGCACACTGTCGCAGGGTTGCTCTGATACCATTTGTAACACCCCGGCCTCGCAGGACCCGAGGTAGCTACTCTAGACCAATAGTACTGTCCTCACAAACCACCACGAGCCTTTACCGCGCACTTTGTCCTCACTCATGCGCGCCCTGAGAAACTTCCCAGGGGGTCACCCATCCCAAGACTACTCTCGTGCAAGCACGCTTAACTTTGGAGTTCTTGGGTGATGAGCTCCCTTAAAAGGAGATGCACCTCTGTTGGTATGAGTAGTACTATTAATCCATTTAAATTAAATCTCAAGTGTTACAGTTCTGTCTTTTCTTTTCTTTTTTTCACGAAATTGTCTAAGTATTTTGGAGTCAGGACTTAGGAAATTCTACTGAGTATCCGAACTTCGAGTGGGTGGGTGTTCTCATCGTCTTGGTGTTGAGCCCCCTTGCACTGTTAACAGGTGCTTTAGGAAATTTCCCAAGTGTTGAACCGATGTCGTTGTTGTCGACCCAGTGTTCTTCGTGGCCGTTGTGTTCCCTTGTTCCTGATCTGATCAGGGAGGTCGGCCTGGGTCCCTGTGTTGTGGCCGATAAGGGTACACAGGTTGTTGTCCCCTTCGGCCTTGTATGTCTTCGTTCCTTGCCTTGGGTAATTTGAACTTTGTTTCTTGAACCTAGAAATTTCTCTAAGTACAAATGCAAGACATAGGTAGCTAACGGCCTGCGAGTATACAGGTGCCCGCTTCGTCTAGGATTTCTCCATTTAAATACTTAGACATTTTTCTAAGTATAAGTGCAAGACGTAGCTCCTTCTTTGTGGTACCGTTGTCGGCCAAGAGATGGCCCTGTCTTCATCGGCCAAGGTCTGGCTTTGTGGCCGATGAGGGTGCTTTTTTCTTTCCCCGAGAGTCTCTAAGTGTTAGGATTCTCTTAAGGAACCCCCTTCTTCAGGAATTTTCTCTAAGTGTTTGGTAACTACTTGGACAAATCTTCGCTTGGCCAACAGCCTGGATTTCAGTGCCTGTAACGGCCATCCGGAAGGCTGTGGCCGGTACGGATTGTTGCTTGAATGTTAAGCTCTTCCGCGGGTGTGATACTGCCCGCTTCGTCCTGGTCATCCTTCAGGATCGTAAGTGTTTTATTTCATACCAAGCGATGGTGCTTCAAAGGGCTGTGGCCGATGAAGGTTACCTCTCGCGTGTCACCCAACCGATTCGGTTAGGGTTTTATAGGCGTATGCTTCGTCCTTGCAATTCCCTTGTGGTGTGTGGCCGCTTCGTCCACATTGCCTGTTGGTGGCGTTTACCTTTGTTTTCAACTGATATGTACTCAGCTTGTTTTGTGGGGATTTATTTTTTCTGCTCGAGGCCGGCTAGTGCGCACGGCCGTCGGCTTCTCTCTTTTTTTTTGGTTCCCTATTTCAAGGGGTATCCTTCTTTCAGGCTTCGGCCGAAGGGTGTGCTCGTCCTTCGGTCGGTTCGGACTTCGTTTATAACGTCCGTGATCTCAGGGCGGGTCCCGTCGCCTATTTATGACGCGGGCTAGACTTTTGGTCGGTTTCCAACGGCTGTCGTTGCCCGTCCCTGAGTTTTGGGATTTTGTCACCTCGGCCATGATTTCAGGCCTGTCGTCCTGCGATCTGGCGTGTGGACGACGCGGTGAGCTTCCCGTTTCAAGACGTGGGCCGTTTGCGGGCCCCTCGTCCTGGGGACATCGTCGGCCATACCTTAGCGTTTCACTTCTAGGATTTCGGGGCCAGGACGATGTGCTCTCTCAGCTAGGCCTGAGCCCTTCACTGATACAAAATACAATGGAGCGCCTGATCTTGTCGATCGTAGGCTGCAAATGCAAGGTGCCACGTCGGCCATGCCTGAGCCTTTCGCTCTAAGGTGGCCGATGAGGGCACCTGCTAATGTTTTACTTTAAATTCCAAAGAAAAATCAAGAACATGATTTTATTCATAGGTGGCTCGAGGCCGAGGGTGGCGTTCAATCAGTAACCCGTTAAGGGGTGAGGGCTTCGCCGTCTGCACCTCCTTCGGATTACTGATAAAACTTCACCAGATGGTGTACATTCCACGTTCGTGGTACATTGGACCCATTCGGGCGTTTAAGCTTGTAGGTGCCGGGTTTGACCACGGCACTGACGATGTAGGGCCCTTCGTACTTCAATGCTAGCTTTGCCACCCTCTGTCGGCTGGCTTGCTTCCCTTCGACGGAGGACATAGTCCCCCACTTGAAATTCCCGGGAACGTACCTTGGCGTCATAGTATGATTTCACTTGGCGCCGATAGTTCTCCGCTCGGACGTAAGCTTGCTCACGCCTCTCGTCGACCAGGTGCAGGTCAAACTTCATGTTTTCTTCGTTGGCGTCAGGCTCGTATTGTTCCACCCGTCGGCTGGGGATGACAACTTCCGTGGGTGCCTTTGCCTCAAAGCCGTAGCACAGGGCGAAAGGCGTTTCACCTGTCGCCCTCCTCGGCGTGGTTCTGTAGCACCACAGGATGTTGGGGAGCTCGTCGACCCAACTACCTCCTGCGGCCTGGAGTTTCTTCTTCAGCCCCTCCATGATTGTCCTGTTGGCGTTCTCGACCTGCCCGTTACCCTGAGGGTAGGTAACGGAGGAGAAACGATGCTTCACCCCAAACTCTCGGAGGAGCTCCTGGAAAGGGGCTGCCTCGAATTGGGTGCCGTTGTCTGATATAATCTCCTGGGGGACGCCGAAGCGTGTGATGATGTTCTTGTAAACAAATTTTTGGCATCTGGCCCCCGTGATGCTGGCCAGGGGTTCCGCCTCGACCCACTTGGTGAAGTAGTCGACGGCGACGATGATGTAGCGGTTGTTCCCGGTGGCTCTGGGCAGGGGGCCGACCAGGTCAATCCCCCATCTAGAGAATGGAATTGCGGTGCTGACGGGGGCGTAGTTGACGGCTGGCCGACCAGGGGCCTTCTGGAGCACCTGGCACGTGGTACACTTCCTGGCCAGGTCCGCACAATCTCGCGCCATCGTCGGCCAGAAAAAGCCCTGGACGACGAGGCGTCGGGACATGCTGAAAGGGCCCTGGTGCGAGGAGCAGACGCCACAATGAACTTCTTCCATGGCCACGTCGGCCTCATCCTGGTGCAGGCACCGGAGGAGAGTGCCATTATAGGATCTTTTGTAGAGTTTGCCATCTTCAATGGTGTAGCTTGGGGCCCTGAGTTTAGCAAGTTTGGCCCTCTCCTCGTCCGAGGGCAGTTCCCCCGTTGTGATGAAGGCGATGATGTCGGAGATCCAGTCCTCCGGTCGCTGTTGGACGCATAAGACGGGGCTGGCATGGATGCTGGACATGCTCAACTCCTCGATCTTGGCTAGCTGGGAGATGTGCTCTGGGGTGGCCGAGCTGAGTTTGGAGAGGATGTCGGCCTCAACGTTCTCGGCCCTTGGGATCTGTGTGATCTCGTGGGTTTCGAACGCCTTCAGTAGCTCTTCCGCTGCTTGTTTGTACTGCTTCATCCGGCCTTCCTTTGCTTCGTACGTACCCTCCACTTGGCCCACTACCAGTTTGGAGTCGCACCTGATTTTGAGATGCTTGGCCTTGAGGTCGGCGGCGAGTCTGAGACCGCTGAGGAGGGCCTCATACTCGGCTTCATTGTTGGATACCCTGAAGTTGAAGCGGATGGCGTAGTAAGCTCTGAATCCTTCAGGGGATATGAGGACGCCGCCGCCGCATGATTTCGCGGCCGACGAGCCGTCAGTGAATAAGGTCCATGTATCGTCCGGCTCCGGCCCGGGGTTGGCAACGACCGTCTCCCTTTCCGTGCATTCAGTGACGAAGTCGGCCAAAGCCTGGCTTTTGATAGATGGCCTTGGCTTGATCTCAATTTGAAACTGGCTGAGGAAGATCGCCCATTTCACCATCCTGGAGGAGCTGGTGGGGCTCCTCATGAGTGCGCCGAGAGGCTGCTGGGTCAGTACATGGACGGCATGGGCCTGGAAGTAGTGTCCCAGCTTCTTCACCGTATGGACGATGGCCAGCACCGTCTTCTCAATGGGGGAGTACCTGAGCTCGGCCTCCCTGACTGTTTTGCTGACATAGAAGATGGCCTTTTGCACCCCTTCGTCCTCACGGATGAGCACGGAGCTGATGGCCGACGTGCTCACCCTAAGTACAAGAAGAGGGTTTCGCCGGCTTTGGGCTTGGAGAGCACGGGCGGGGACGATAGGTACCTCTTCAGCTCTTTGAACGCTTCCTGGCACTCCGTCGTCCACTTGAAGCTGTTGGCTTTCCGCATGATCTGGAAGAAAGGGAGTGCCCTTTCGGCTGACCTGGAGAGAAAACGGTTCAGGGCCGCCAGGCGCCCCGTCAGTCGCTTTACTTCCTTGACGTTGCGGGGCGGCTCCATGTTTATGATAGCCTGTGTCTTCTCCGGGTTTATCTCGATGCCTCTCCGGCTGACCATGTAGCCGAGGAACTTACCGCCCTGGACGCCGAAGGCGCACTTCTTGGGGTTGAGGCAGAGCCTGAACTCCTTCATGATTTCAAAGATTTCCCGGAGGTCGTCGGCGTGGGAGGAGGCCTCCCTGCTCTTGATGATCATATCGTCGACGTATGCCTCCATCGTCCGGCCAAGGACCGCCCTGAAGATCTTGGCCACCATCCTAGTTTAGGTGGCGCCGGAGTTTTTGAGTCCGAAGGCCATGACGAGGTAGCAAAAGATTCCCTCTGGGGTCATGAATGACGTCTTCTCAGCGTCATCTTCATGCATGGAGATTTGGTGGTACCCTCTGAAAGCGTCAAGAAACGACATCAACTCGCACCCCGCCGTCTCGTCCACCAGCTGATCAATGTTGGGGAGAGGGAACGGGTCCATGGGGCATGCCTTGTTCAGGTCAGTGTAATCAACACACATTCTGAATGTCGGCGGTTTCTGGGCGAGGACGACGTTGGCCAACCACGTCGGGTACTTCACCTCTTTAATGTGTTTGATTGAGAGGAGCGTGGTGACCTCCCCTTTGACGAAGTCCCGCCTGTCGGCGGACAAGTAGCGCCGCTTCTGCTTGACGGGCGTGGAGGCCGGATCGACGGTCAGCCGGTGAGTAATCACCTGGCGACTGATGCCTGGCATGTCGTCCGGGCCCCACGCGAAGACAACGGCATATGACCGCAGGACGAGGAGGATGGCGTCTCGCTGGTCCTGAGGGAGCTGCTTCCCGATTCTGAGGACCCGCTCCGGCCGGGAGGTATTCAGAGGGACTTCCTTGACCTCCTCGGCCGGCTCGGCATGCGGCCTCTCCTCGTCCTTGGCAACGGCTGCCGTGATGGTGTCTATTCTCTGTCCTTCCCTTTCGGCCGGCTTTGTTAGCTTGAGGTAGCATGCCCTGGCTATCCTTTGGTTTCCTCCAGCGTAGCCGATGCCGTCATTGGTGGGGAACTTCAGACACAAGTGCTTCATGGAGATGATGACCTCCAAGTCCTCCAGCGTTGGCCGCCCCAAGATCAGGTTGTGGGCGCACTGGAGGTTGACCACCATGAACTCCATGTCAATCCTGGTACGGTGGGGGCCGTCACCGACCTCTACGGGGAGGACTATCGTGCCCTCGGCGTCGATAGAGTCCCCGGTGAAGCCGGATAACGGTGTCTTGATCGGCTTCAGCAGAGCTCTGTCCAGCTTCAGCTGTCTGAAGGTATCCAGGTACATCACGTTGACGGAGCTCCCCGTATCGATGTAAGTGCGGTGGATGATGGAATCACCGATCTCACACCGGATGACGAGGGCGTCCCTGTGTGATTCCGTACCCGGAGGCAAATCCTTGTTGGTGAAGGTGATCACCTCCGTTCGCTGCTTCTTCGGATGAGGGGAGCGTGGGGACACCTCCCCAATGTAGAGGGATTGGGCCCATTTCTTTCTCTGAGTGGCGGAGTCCCCCCCAGTGTTCCCACCTACGATGAGGTGAATGTGATTCTTCTTTGGCGGGGGCTCTTCGAAGTCCTCGTCGTCGCTGAGCCTTCCAATCTCCCGCTTCTTCGCAGAGGGTTCGCCCCCATGTTTGCCGGTGTTTACCCATGTGTTTTTGCGTGGGCCACCTTTAACAAACTGGGAGAGTTCCCCCTGGCGAATAAGACGCTCGATGGCCTTCTTCAGCGTGATGCAATCGTCGGTGTTGTGCGACGAGTTCTTGTGGAACCGGCAGTATGTGCCGCCCTGCTGGATGGCAAGGACCTCCTCGGCCGGCCGAGGAGCCTGCTCGATGAGGCCATGCTTCTCGGCATAGTCGAGGATGATGCCGACCGGGTGAGTGAGGGCAACCCCCGTCCGTTCCAACCTCGGCCGCCAGTGGCGATCTTTCTTACTCTGTCCACCAGAGCCGTGATGGCCCTGGGCACCCTGGCCGGCCGAGGACGGACCTGGGGCCGGCGAAGGATTTGTCTTCTTGGAGGGAGGGCCCCCCTCTTTCTTGTGATTGTGGAGCTCGTCGGCGTACAAGACTCCGCGCTGGAGCGCCTTGGCGTACGACCTCGGAGGGTCGATGATGAGGCTCCTAGCGTACGGGGAGCTGCGGAGGGCTCCCTGATACAAGGCGAGGAGGGTGCGCTCATCGGCCCCCTCGACTTCTTCGGTCTCCCTCGTCCACCGATCAATGAATGACCGAAGGGACTCCTCGTGCTGCTGCTTGACGGAGAGGAGGTGGGTGAAATACTTCTTCGCACGCTTCCTCCCGGCAAAGTGAGTGAGGAAGCATTGGGCAAGATCCTGCCATGAGTCGATGCTCCCTTCGGGGAGCGCGTTGAACCACTCGTACGCTGGCCCCTCGAGAGTAGAGATGAACCAACGGCAGAGGTATTCGTCTGACGCGTTCACCATCAGCATGTTGTTCTGATAACGGCTGAAGTTTTCCTGGGGGTCTGATCGGCCGTCGTAGGACTTGATGGCGTTTCCCATGTACTTCTTCGGGATGGGGGTCGAGAGGACCCTGTTGGTGAAAGGGGTCCTGGTCCTGACCTGGATGATGGGGTCACCTCGCCCCTCGGCCAGCTCCCCCTCCAGGGCGCTAACCTTGTTCATGAGCGCGTTGAGGTCTGGGTCGTTGGAGGCGCCGGACGTAGGGATGTTGGCCGAGTGCTTGGCCTCCATCTGAGCCAGCCTCCTTTCCAGTTGGGCAATGACTTCATCCCGGGGGTCCCTGGCGGCCGCAGCGGCGCCCGGTTGGTTCCTTATGCGCTCGTCGTGAGCCGTATTGATTCGGTGGCGCACGTCGTTCTCGTGCAACTTCCCCTTGCCCTTGTCCGGGCGGGGCTGGTCCGCTGTCCGGGACACAGACCCCAAGCTTTCCCTCGGCGAGCCAGGACGAGGCTCACCAATCCGTCCTGCCATCCTCTCCGAAACCGGACGACGGCGCGTGTCACCTAGCCTGTTGAAGGCAGAGGCTTTTCCACGCGATGGGGTCTGCCCAGGCCGAAGAGGGGAAGCAAGGTGGGAGTGGGACGACGCCGTGTCCTGGGCCACCACCCCCTCATCGTTGCCTATCTGGACGGCCAACGGTTGGGGTTGAGGAGGTGGAGTGACGTTCCCCCCGGTCCTTGGCAAGAGTGCGCTGAGGACGGTGGGGTTCTGAGCCAGGCTGGCGATGATGACCGACAGCGCGACCTGGACCTGTGGATCCACGGACGGAGAGGCCGCGGCCATAGGCTGGGCCGGGGCGTGGTCCGTCTTCTCAGCTCGTTTCTTGTCCAAGCCGATGCGGGCATCAGGGGCTCCGCTGTTGAGTTGGTTGCGGAGGTCCGTCGTGAGGTTGAAGGCCTCCTGGAAGACGTCCCCCCCGCCGACCTGGTCGGCCGTGGCATCCTCATCGTGCTCCCTGGCCTCTTGGTCCTTATGGATGGCCTTGCTGACGAGGTTGCGGTTTGATTTAGTTCTTCCCATGATCAGTGGTTAGTTGTGCTTGGTAGCGACGAAGGGTGCTAACTTGATTGTTCTAGCTCTCAACGAGAGCATCAAATGATAGAGTATATCTAGAGAGAAGTGAGAGCTAGAGAGAGAAGTGCAATAATATGCTTCAATAGAATGAATTTGTGACCCCTATAACTACTCCCAAGGGGAGTATTTATAGAGAAAATACGGGCTGGGCTCCCAAGCCTTGGGCTTGGGAGGCCCATTTACAACTGGACCGCTACTGGGTCGAATACAAAGCCACTAATGGGCTGTACAAATGAGTAAGTGTAGAATCCGGTTCTGTGAGGTCTTCGTGGCCGACGAGGGCACGGCCGACGAGGGCACCCGGGTTCCTTGGCTTCAGGATCATAATCCGAGTTGGCACCTTTTCGGTCGACGGGGGTCCCTTGGCCGACGTGGGCGCCACTCAGTGTCTTGTGCTTTCTGTTCTTCTGAGTATGTGGGTCCGGGGGCTCAGACCCATATACTCCATCAACGAGCGACTAAACTAAATTTGAATAAGCTTTTTAAACTATTATAATATTTGTCACCGACAATTTTATAAATCAAAGATTATTTTCTCGCGTTTATTTTTATAGACGGTACTATATACCGTGCATCGCACGGGTCAGATACTAGTGTATAAATATTTGTAAGCATTAAAATATACAGAGTACTTTATTATATAGGAAAATTTTAAGTTTTGTCTTCTAATATAAAATTTTTAAGCTCCAGTTTTTTAACTTGTCATTTTGGTTTCACCAGCGGGATCTACTCGTATATAATTGAGATCTAAATTGAGATGAGGTTCAAATTATTCGGTTATTCCACGGATGGGACGACATTGAGTTATGAATGAAAAAAGAGAGAGAAAATGTAAAAATACATCATTGAGTTAAATACTCATATATCATTTACATTTTCTTGCTCAATTACAATATACATTTCCACTCTATCTTCACTTTCTTAATAAGCGTGACAAGTCAAAGTGGAAAATATTTTTTGGGACGAAGGGAGTATAATTAAAAATGACCCTAAAAATCAGGAAAAAGTTTTTTATTGATTATACACACACACACACTCCAATATAATTTCAAAGAAATCCACCCTCATGAGACATCCTTTTACTTTCTCATAGCATAACGTTAACCCTCTAATGGGAATTTTATTAAGAATCAGAAGAATCGTGCGGAATTACCTGGCGAGCGGAGGTGCCTAGCGTTTCAATCTAGGTTTTTTTGGGGGCGACAAAGTGTTCGGCAGACAGATTGGTTGTGTAGTGCAATTGATGCCACGAGACAAATTGGTTATGTGGTGCAATTGATCGATTCTCTTGCTCGATTTATGTTGATGCGCTTCAGCGATCTAAATTAGTCAGGCGGAAACAATGGATTCAGAAGATACCCACGAACAGAGAAGAAGGCACTGAGGGTTGTTGTTAGCGGCGGCCAAGTGGGGACTGTGTGCGACCTATCGCTCTTGTTAAATTGTTGAACTATTGAAGACATGAAAAACTTGTAAACATTTGGCTTTACTCGAGGACGAGTAAAGAAACTAAGTGTGGGGGAGTTTGATGGTGTGAATTTCCTATCATGTATTTTTGTATTTTTAACTAGTTTTTATTAGTTCTAGTTGTGGAAATTACACATTTTTGGTGTAATACTTTGTTTTCATAATTATTTGTAATTTGTTTAGATTAGGACTATTCTGAGCTAAACATGTCAAAGACCATCCAAGGGATCAAGATTGGACCTCAAAAGATCAAGGAAAGTGCAAGGAGGCGAGAAAGATTTCGATTTGGAAAAATTACTCTTATACCCGGTCGGGTATAGGCAATACCCGATCGGGTATTTGCTTGATTCGGTTGTCCAAATCAAATCCGGGAACAAAGGATCGTGGGATCAAATTTTCGTAAAGATTTGTCACATACCCAATCGGGTAAACCGACATACCCGACCGGGTATGTCCAGAAATGTGGCTTTCCGGGAAATTTCCTAAGATACCCGATCGGGTATCCTATATACCCGGTCGGGTATCAGCCCCTGCAGCTCCCAAAAGCCTATAAATGCACCTCTTTCCTTCACAATAAAATCACCAATTCACATATACTTCTTAGATCAGTCTAGAATAATTCTTTCTTTATATTTTTCATCATGTTTAGTCTCCAAATGAGGAGCTAAACTCTTCCATCTTGGTTTTGCTACTTTGAAGCTTAATGAATTTGTAAGTTGTGAATTATTTTCTTTAATCTTCTTCCTTGAATATTAATTCTTCCTTTAAAATACTATTTCTATATCAAAGTTGGGGAGTGTTACTAAGATGACAATTAGTTAACATCTTGACATCGGTTATAGTAATAGTTATTTCTTCCTCTATGTTAATATTGGGGAGTGTTACTAAGATGACAATTAATCAACATCTTGATATTAACTATAGTAGGATTCATATTCTTTAATATTCTTCCTTGAGTATTAATTAATTCCTATTCATATTTCATGTTAATATTTTGAACATTACTTAAAGGATTAACTAGATTTGTTTCATATATTAACCATTACTAGAATTAATCGATTAATACGCTTGTTATTAATTCGGTTTCTTCAAATGTAGCAAACTTGGATGGTTAATGCATGCATCTGATGGTTAATAAACCAAGGAGAATTAATTATATTGATTAAACCAATAAACCGCTTGTGTTGAGGTTATCAATCTCAATCGTTTTCATCTTACGTTTATTGCTACTATCAAGTTAATATACGACACTTGTTCTATATTGACTTGATAGTAAGTTTTATTAATGAACGCATCTCGTTATTAATAACTACCCTCGATGAACTGGATATACTCCTCGATTGAGTATTCGAGAGGAAGATAGTTAAAGATATAACTGGAATCGATGAACATTTCATTAAGTGGATAAAAGCAAAATCAAGTCCTCATCTCTATTAATTAAACCACATAAGGCGTTCAACTTAGTGTTAATTAAATTAAATCGAATCAAACTCAAAACCCCCCTTTGTTACTCATCATTTAAAAGAAAAATATTCCTTTCCCTGTGGATACGAACCTAACTTCGTTATACTACGTATATTCGTTGTATTGTATTTATTTTGAGTGGACCTCACGACAAGTGCACGTCAGGTACCGATGAGCGAGGACAGCGGTAATGGAAGACTGGAAAATCGCTGGTGAACTTGTCATGAGGTCTTTGATCAGGAAGGAGACAACAACCCCTAAATCGGGAAGACGCAGATCGCTGATCTTTGATGAGGCGGTGATGTTGGATTTAATTAGGGGAAGGGCAAAAATGTAATCTGAAGTCCTATTTAGGGATAAATAAACTTATACTCCTATTTTGGAGTTTTGCCAATGTTTTAGTCCCATTTTGGATAATTTGTTAAAGTTAAAACAACCTCATAATATTCCAATATACCATTATGATCTTATTGAAATATATGATGATGCTTCTTGTTTGTTAAAGTTAAATCTTCCTTATTGATAATTAATTCAATTTTCAATAATTAAAATTTACATGTTTAAAAACTATATTAAAATCTCTTCAAAGTTACTCATTCCAAATTATAATATCATTAAAAATTGATATTCTAATTAAGTGAATAAAATTAAATTGTGTGACCAAGAGAAGTCAATTTTGCAAATCAATATGGGAAGGAGGTAAGATATAATTTGACATAATATTTATTTTAAGCAAATAAGTATTATATAAATGTATTGCAAATTTTTTTCTTTTTCAGTATTGAAATTGGAATTTTATCAGTTAAAAATGTATTAAAATTTAAATAATGAATTACTTCTTTTTTGGGAAAAACACCCAAACCCAGGTTTTTCGAGTTTGTCAGGTCCGGGTTTGGACCAGTTTTTTTTTTTGAGTTTATCACTTTCGGCTTTATAACTAACCGAACCGGATTTTGATCCATATTGCCGAGTTTCGGGTCGAGCCGGCCGGTCCGGGTCCGTTTTTTAAACATAGCTGAAACATAGCTCAAAAGGAAATTATGTAAAAAAGTTTCTGAAGAATAGAAAAGTAGTTGGTGGTTTCAAAATTTACTCGGCACGAATTATGCTTTAATTGATTTATTTTTAGTTAATAGATCGAGGATGGTTACTTAACTTACTTTCTTTTGAAATCATATAAGATATAAATATTGAAATGACTCGCCGGCCTAAAATATGCTATCAACGCCTATAGCTTCTTCAAATGACTTGTGGTAGGTTATGAAAATGAAAAGCACCGGTTCACATTAGTTTTTCACATGAAAATTTAGGATTATGGAGAAAATCTTACCGAAAATGTATAAAATAATTCAAATAAGGAGAGAAATAATTTATTTACTAATATTTATGTCGCTTTCTCTCATGTCACATGTGCACCGTGCACATTGTATCATTGGAGATACGTCGTAAAGTATATAAAGTATTGTTTTGGGTTGAAGAAATTGTCTATAGTCATTCTTAACATCATAAAATAATATGTTTTCTTGGGCATTCACACGAACACGCATGGCACGTTTATTCACTAGTAACAACATACGAGTGTGAGTTTGTGTATGATTAGTGATGGAAAACTTGCCACCATTAGATTTGTTGTATTTCTAGACTGTTAGTGCACATTCCTTAAATTTAGTAAATCATAGTTTTCTCACAAATTTTTCAAGCTATATTTTAGCTTATCTTAACTCTCAAGGTTATTTATTAAAAATGTAAATGCAAGGGGTTAAATTTGAAAAATAAAAAACTATAATGTTATCACAACAACTTCCATTAATGAAGTAAGTGTTTGTTGAAATGTTGTGAGGTGGAAAATTAGAGAGCGTATTACACTTAAAATATTATAGTGTATGAATTATTGAAACAAAATTGATGTTATACCCGATGAGTATAATGTTAAAAGAAGTATGCACTAATATAACATTTCAAAATAAGTGCAACAAAAAAACAGAACAACTATTTAATGTACATTGATATAATATTCTAAATTTCAAACATTCTTGATGTACACAAAAAGTGTAAATATTGGTCACACAAAAAGTACACATATAACTATTGTCTTTTTCTAAGCGAGTTATTTCTATGCACAACCAACTAGGGGTGTACATATTTTGTGTGAATTTTATACACTCACTTTTGTACACAAACAATTGTTGTCTTTTTCCAAATGAACTGCCTATGTGTAAAAGCGGAATTTTTGTGTACTAGGTGTGTATAGATTTTGTGTACTAAACAGAATTTTTCTAAATAAGTATACATCGTCTATGAAGTGATGATGAATTGCTCCCCGCCTGGCCCGGAGCCATGGAGTATACTATTATGAGTTAAAACTCTATTATTAACTTTGACTTTAATTTTTTTGTCGGTTAGCTTTTTCCTTTTATTTTTCCTTTTTCATTGTCTTCCTCCGCCCTCATCATACATACTCCGTATTTCAATCGTATGTACGTTGATATATAATCATAAGTTAGACTATGTTTGTACCATCATTTCGAAACATTTGAGTTCTTCTTCACTTCAAATTTAATCGGGGCAATTACTTCACATATCACATGTAGAGTTGTTTGGTAACACGAAAATCGACTTATTCTGCTGATTTTGCTGAAATTTATCAAGTTTTGGCTGAAGTGGCTGCATTTACTGATTCTTCTTATTTAAGAAAAAATTATTTTTAAAATATATTTTATTAATAAAATAAAATAAAGAAAAAATTACTCCATCCGTCCCTTAAAACTTTGTCATCTTTCCTTTTTGGGACGTTCCAAAAAACTTTACCACTTTCCCTTTTAATCAATTATTTTGTGATTTCTATTATTTCTCTCTCCTCTGCACAAACATCAACCACACAGTTTTTACTTTATTATTCTCCGTGCCGGACAACTTTGGCAAAGTTTTAAGGGACGGAGGTAGTATATGTAAAAATAACTAAAATGGTCATCTACGGTAACTTCAGCCAATACAGCCAGAAAAGTAACTCTAACTTTTTTGTTATTATTATTACATAATTCTGTGTACGAAAATAAAAGTTACGTGGAGTTACGTGTTTGGTGAAAAATTGGTTGATAAGCCTGATAAGCCGAAAAAAGTGTTACCAAACGGCCTCGTAGTCTTGTTCGGATGAAGTGTTGGGGTTGATTGAATTGTTAATCACTTGATTTGAAATTTTAAAAAATTTAGATTTCCAATTCAAAAAAAAAAGGATGACACCCCATCCTCGAGGGCTCCCCAACCCCGACCGGACGGTACGTTGGGAGGATGTAAGTTGGACTATAATCCCAATCTGACAGATAGAGAGTGGGGCTCTGTCCCCGGTACTTGCAAAGGCCCTATGCATTTTTTAGCATAGTAACCCCTCATCGCAGTTGACGGGATTCGAACTCGGGACCGAACCCTTGTGTCACTCCCTTCCTACCAGTTGAGCTACGCCCACCGGTCTAGATTTCCAATTCAATACTTTAATTTATCTCAAATTTAAATCATTTTTACCCTGTAATTTAACCTTTTCAATCCAGTACTTTAAATTTATCTCAAATTTATTCAACGCTTTTCTCGCTTTTTAATATGCTCTTAATTGATAAATTAACTAGTATGAGTGTATGGCAGTTCAAAATTCATACCCATAATGACATATAAAAAATACTATCCTCCGTATCACATTAATTGCAATATTGGAATATATACACTATTCATGTATTTTACTTTAACTACATTTTATTTATTAATGTATGTGATTTATTATTTTTGAAAAATATTGTTAAATACGTCTCATTATTAAGTTTTATAATCCGATTTTTATTTTATTTTTACTAATACAGAATTAAATATAATGACGGTCAAAGTTATGTGTTGGGAAATGTGAAATGTTGATTGTTGCAACTAAAAAGAGACGGAGGAAGTATCTAGAATGAATTAATTTTGATCCAAATGTTCTTCCAACTTTGTTACACAAATACAAAAATCCTAAGAGTGTGTTTGGGAGTTGGGTTTTGGAGGGGAGGAGAAGGTTAATGAGGTTTATGACCCTCATTTTCATGTTTGGTAGTTTAAAAAATTGGAGGGGTGGTTTCGGATCGGAAGGCTTTTGTAACCCTTCAAAACCCTCCAAATGCTTAATTTTTAAATTCTCCCAATTTGGAAGGTTTTGGAGGATAATTAACAAGATGTGATTTAAGCTAAATTAGAAACGAATATCAGCTCAATGATTTGAATTCGTCATATCTCAAAGTGATTTTAATTATAATTCCTTCAAAACTCCTCTTCTTCCAATTTTATTATTCCCAAATACAAAGAAGAGCTTCCTCACCCTCCCCTCCCTTTCCCCTCCAACAACATACCTCCAAAGCCTACCCCTCCCTTCCCTCCAAACTCACAAACATACCCTAAGAGTTACCCTTGATCATTCACTTCACCGCACACACTACACCACACCATGACTCAACACCTCATCCCACCTTTGAAGTAGGGCGGACCAAGGATTTCAATGTCGGAGGGGGTGGGGGATTTTAAAAAATACTCCATATAATATACCTATAGTTGCTTTAAAAAGTAAAATACAAAAATAAATGTTACAAGTGTTTACAGTATTATATAAGAGTATATCCAAGCCAAGTATAAAAAACACTCACTAAAAAAACTAGACTATAATTGAAAGATCCTCACATATCACAAGTACATTAGATACAATAGAACTAAGATAAAATTTAGAGATGAAGAACAGGAGTTAGAGCACTCCGGGAGCTTTTTAAAACCCATACCTCCCATGTTTTTTGGCCAACACATAAATCCGAGTTCCTCCATCTGATCCCTTTCCCATACTTCCCCAGCCACCAATACTCATTCATAAGCGTTTCGATTTCCCTACACGACTCCTTATGCATAAGGATTATAAGAGATGATGTGAGGTTTTTATTGCAGGTGCTTCGAAGGCTTGGACGAGAGTGCTTTCCACACTAGAAGCTGAACCGATAGCGATGTGTGAGGCATTCGTCCGAGGCTGTTTTGAAGATTCTGAAGGAGTCGAGTGTTTCATCGGCAGGGATTATTGGCGGTGATATTAGAGAGATTAAATCTTGTTTTACTGATATCTCTTTTTTCTATGTTAAGCAATCAGCGAACAAGGCGACACATGAATTGGCTAAAGTCGCATGTTCTCTGTCTGATTGTATTGTTGGAGTGAATTTCCTACTAATTTTGTTTCTCATGTACTAAATGTTGATTCTATGAATGAAATTAAAGTTAATTATTTCCTTTTCAAAAAAAAACTATTGTTAACGTGAAAGCTGAAAACTATATGTGTGTGTAGTATTCCTGTCCGGCCACCTCATTTTGAGGTGGTTCCCGGTGGTATTTTTTGTTGAAATTTTAAGCATGTTCCCCATGGAGTATAAATTATGCCCACCAAATTTGAGCAGAAAAATCAATCGAGAAGGAAGTCAAATAATTTTTGAAGATATTGTGCCAAAATATACATGTAAAATGCAGTTATTTTCCAAAAATCATTTGAGTACCTTTCCGATTGAATTTTTTGCTCAAATTTGGTGGACATCATCTACGCTTCATAGGGAAAATTGTTCAAAAAAATTGAGCAAAAATACAACCAGGAAACACTTCAAACCGAGGTGGCCAAACCACTCTCCTGTCCGGCCTGGCCAAACATGAATATTTGTGTGCATGTGCGTGTGCGTGTGCGTGTGTGTGTATAGTGGCTTTCCTGTCAGAACAGCCTAACTGGAACCATCGTCTGGTCAATCTCGTTTGAGGGGCTTCCAGGTTCAATTTTTTGATGAAGTTTTGTGAACATGTTTAAGTGTAGATTATCTCAACATAATTTCAACTTAAAATTCGATCGAGAAGTCAGTTAAATAAATTATTTAAAACAATTACACTTTATATATATAAATATATATAAATACACACACTATGGATGACATAATTGTTTCCATTAATTTATTGCTGACTTTTTTCGGTCTTAAATTTTCCTGATTTTTTTTAATCAAATAACATATTCATCAATAATCACTCTTAAGCAAGTTCACAATACAATCAGGTGGTGAATTGAACCAAGTAAAATCAGATTGTAAAACCGCTTGCCTTGCCAAGACATGAGCAATCCGATTCGCTAATCTGTGCATGTATTGGTCACTTATCCTAGCAAAACTTTTCTCAAATCTTTATATATTATAAAGTAACAGTGTTTGGGCAACGATTAGAGAGAAAAATCCCGCCCAAATTAGGGTCACAATAGACAATTAATGTAGAATTGTCATATAAAAGGAAAACTCCACGTATGCTCTTATCAATATAGTACATGCATGTCTAGAAATTTTCTTCATTAACTTTTGATAATTCTTACCAAATTAATGACCATCCAATTAATATGTTTGTTACTACGTAGTATATTTAGCCATTTTTACTTTTTTAGCACGTGGCCATTTTAAAAGTAATGTATTTACTTTTAGGAGTTTTTTATCTTAACTAGACGAAGTACCCGTGCGATGCACGGGGTATATCTAGAGTGGAGTAATAACCTATTTGACATAACATTCTATTACAAAGTGTAACGGTACCTACTATTTCCACTATTATACCTGTGCGATGCACGGGGTATATCTTGAGTGGATTAAAACATGTTTTTTTTCTCAAAACATGTTCTAATCTCTATATTAGTGGAAATAGACAAATAGTAGGTACCGTTACACTCTGTAATAGAATGTTATGTCAAATAGGTTATAACTCCACTCTAGATATACCCCGTGCATCGCACGTAGGCGTGGAGTCGGGCCGGGTCAGGCCGCCGGTTCGTATCACATGGGCCCGAGACCGGCCCGAGGGTTGGACGGGCCCGGTTCGGGCCGGGCCACCCCCCGGGTCACGGGTCGGGCCACCCGCCGGGCCGGGGCGGGTCGGTTAATTTTTTTTTTAATTTATATTTTATACTTTATAGTTTTATACAAGTATTAAAAAACAAACTTCAAGTGCATTTATTTGAAATGAAATAGGAACTACATTTGAAAATTAAAACAAACTTCAAGAGACAAACATTTTGTAAATTGTAATCAATCGGAACTTCCCGTACCTCCCGATCCTTTGGCTTTGTCAATGACTTCATATGCTTCATTGTCATCCCGTATCCGCCTGAAACCCCCATGCTACATTTTTTCCCGCACCATTTACAAGTTGCGTACCACATCCCGTTCTTCGGGTCCTTCTGTTTATCAAAATTATACCGTATAACGGCATCTTGATTTTCCATCTTAAGTATAAAGTAGATATATAAATAATAAATTAGTAGAGAATAGAGATTAGAGAGTAGGAATATTTGGAGAAGATGTGTAGTAAATTGTATAGAAAAAATGGAGTATTTATAGTTTTTTTGTACCCCCACCCCCCACCCCCCTAACCCACCCCTGGACCCCAGGAAGGCTCCCAACGACTATATAGCCGTTTGGGTTCAATCACAACGGCTCTAAGGGCTTGTTTGTTAGCCAAAAGTTTTTTTTTAAAATTATAGCCGTTGGCACGAACCGGGCCCGAACCGGCCGGGCCGGGCCTTCCTTTTTGTGAACCGTGCCCGAACCGCTAGCCTCCCCCGGGCCGGGTAAAAGGCCGCACCGCCCATTCCGTAACCGGGCCGGGCCGGGCCCGCACAGTGGCTGGCCGGGCCGGTTCAGGGCCTGACCGACCCGGTTTGGTCCATCCTTAATCGCACGGGTACTTAGTCTAGTCTTTAAATAAATTTTGAGTTTAGTAAAAACCCGATATAAACCGGATCAATCGGAGTATCGGACTCCTACAAAATATCACTGTTTGAGTCAAAAGCCTTCATTCTCACCGTATGGCCCAGTTAGATTCAAGAACGACGATGATGAAAAATAGTTCGTTGAAAAGTCAGAAGCGAAAGAACAATTTTTTACTGACAAAGGGGCCCAACATAAAACTTCTGGCTCAGAGAGAGTGTCTGTCCAATTCTGAACACCACTGTCCTCTTCCACTCTAATCCACACACTTCTGCCTTTCCGCCCCTATTATTTTTATTATTTCTAAAATAAGCAGGGTTAGAAGAAGTTTCCAGTGTCAAAATCAGTCATAGAATCTTTATTTCCGCACGCGATTTTCAGATTATATATTTCAATCCCAATCCCGTCCCGCCCCTGTATACTTTCTGCAATCCGTTCAGTTCACAGCACTTAGATGCTGTGATGATAATTGAAACGGTTCATGCTATCTGATTCCAGTGAAGAACATCAAGTAAGCTTCTTCAAGAATGTTTTATTTTATCCCTGCGCGGAACCCTAATTCGAAAGCTTTGCTCTTTTAAGTTTGAAAATTCAGGTTCGGAATTGAACCCATGCGGATTACAGCTTAACTTCCGATCGATTGATTCTTTGGAACTTTTGCTTTGTGACTAAGACATTACCATGTTGAATCCTTAATCCACTAGCTAATTATATTTGCTGTGTGTATATGTGCTGATCAAATGTTATTTGGGTTTAAGATTTTTCTGCGATGATGCCCTGCTGTCTGAACTCAGTTAGGATTAGTTAATTAAACTGATGATTGTTATGTGTTTCTCTCTGTTTCCAGGTCTGAAATTCAATTTGAGGTTTTTTATTTGGAAAAAGCGAGCATGATGGCATCATCCTCTGGCCATGACCTTTCAGGTTTATATATGGCATAATAGAGATGCGGACTATGGCTATGTGTATATTAAGATGATATATTGTTGCTATAGATGCTCTTTCTACTGAGATTGTACCGAATAATATGAATTACATGACTATCCATCCTCCATGGCAGCAGATATCCAGATTGAAGTTTCCAATGTCCAGAAGACAAATTGTATTTCTATGCTGATAAAATACCTCTTCAGAAGGAGGATGCAACCATAGTTTAGTTGTCATGGCGTTTGGTGACATGCATGGTGCCAAGGAATATGTTCATGGCTATGTCGCATTTATGTCATTGCCACATGAGTGACATGACACAAAAAATAAATATGGAGTACTAAAACTATGAACTATAGATACTTTAAATTTGTAATTCAACCACTAAAAAGTGGAGTTGAATAACTCACATTCTAACCAAAACATCTGAAGTTAAATTCATTTAAAGTAATTTAAAAATAAATTAATATCCAAAGATAACCACATCCTACGATTAATGTTTTATATAGCGAGTCAGTATACTTAAAGGGCATGCAGATGCATAGTGTTCTTAAGGCTGTTTTAAAGTTCATTTTGAAGTTTATATAGAAGTCAAAACTAAAATTTGTTTTGAAGTTTATCTTCTTTTATGAAGCTTAGTTTTATACTTGCGCAGCTTCTTTGGCTTTGGTTTTACGTTAGCTGGTCTCTATTTACTTGGGTGATTAGGGTTTGTATATAATGAGTGGGTAACTGGTAAATTATTAATCAGGGCCAAAGCCCTAAATTAGTCAAGCGAACATGTTAAAATATGCTCCCAAAAAATTGTGCACATGGGCACATGGCGCGGCGATGCAGCTCATATAGCGCTGCCTTGCCAGGCCTCTTTGTTGTGGCGAAGGCTTTTCAAATTGCCATATGGTGCATTATAGCACATTCCGTTTGTGCCACTAACAACTACGGATGCAACAATTCATGTTCTTAAGTGAACTCTTTAACCCATTTAAAATTTCAATTAAGTATTGACGTTAATATTTGTGGGCTGGTTATATGTTTGGCCAAGTTTGCCTTTCACAGAGTTTTTTTAGATAGACTATGTGCCCATTTGGTGATTTTTTAAGTGGCTGCTTTGGCTGAATTAATTGTGTTTGGTGATTTATTTGGCTGCAAGCCTGCAATGAACGATTCAGTGTGTAATTACCTAAAAGCATAAGGAAAAATGCAATAACTTTTTTATTTGGGGTAATACAAAAAAAGGAGGATGTAATTGTCATTTGATAGTTAAAAGGAGATTTGGCCAAAATAGGGACAACAAGCTGATTCTTTCTAGCTGAAAAGCCATATAAACCTAATCTTGGGACCTTTGGGGCTTTTTGGAAATCCTTTAAGGCATATTGGCCCATTTGGGCATACCTAAATGAGGCTTTAGTCTAGCACATTTTCAATAGACTAAGCCACTAGGAACAAATCCTGTATTTAATATACATAATTATTTCACGTAACAATTTGGCCCATGGCAAAGTATTGGTACCTTATGTCTTGATCTATGGTTGACGTTGTAGAGTTCATCTTCTTAAGAAATTTTCAGCATAGCATAATACGTAAGTTACTTCTTGAAGTTGTTAGACTTAGCCCACTGTTCTTACTCTTAATTAAGAGCTTCGAAGCATGGAATCTTTTGGGAAAGAGTACGTTTCCATTTCAAAAACTTTACGGATGCTCTTTGGAAACATTCCAAACAAAAGTTTTTCTATTAAATGATGGTGTTTCCCATTTCACATTTCTCCATGATTCCCATGTTTCCGTGCAACATAGATTAAGAGATCTCTTTAATCTATTTTAAATTCCAAGCCATCTATCTTTTGATTTAACATCATTAATATTGTCGAAGGATTCTACAGAGTAACCATTCCCCACAATTATGTCCCTTTAAATATTTGTTTGTCTGCGCATATTATTATGTACTAGTGTACTACATACAAAGTTTCTACTGATTGTTATTGTTTAAGAGCGTGATTTTTCAAAAATCGATTCAGATGTTGAAATTAGTACTTATTAGGTCTGATCTTTTTCTTAATGAGGGTCGGATGCTATATTATGCTGTTATTTCATATTTTATCTCCCTTTCAAATGAAATTTACTTGAATGTGTTTCTAACTGATGTTTGTTTGATGGGGTTTTAGATAATAGTGAGACTGAAAAGCAACAAAGTCCATCGGAGCTTGACATTCAGTCTTCATCACATATGATGCCTCATCCTGGAATCATTCCTCCGACAATGCATTATGCAATGCCTCCACATGACGGAAATGGAAATGCTATGGTATGGTGTTGTATTATAAGAACCAAGTAACATAGTCTTTTTTATAAACATATTTCTGATATAACATTGTTATTTGTAATGGCATTCCCATTAAGCCTCTAGATGTTGTTCCTAGGTGGCTGGTTTTTTTAATTTACTAATAGGCCAAATATAGAAACAAATCACTAGAACGTTATTGTTCTGATTGCCTATTGGGAAATAGAAATTCAGTAATAAAGATTTAATGGTGTTGCAAAAATTGGTCTAGGCCGATGTGCAAAGTAGACAGCTAGGCTTATTTATTACCAAGCATACTAGCCTGACCAAATCGATGACCTATGAAACTGGGAACGTACGTGACTGCATGGTTTGAGTAAAAAAATTCCCTTGTTATTTCTGCTCAAAACAGCATCGTATTAGTCATTTACTTTAAATAAAAATGAAACATACCCTAGTTTTCTGTAAAGCTAAGGTCTCGTCTACTCGCATCTCTAATTCTATGAATTGACGAAGTTTAAAATCCTCAGAACCCAGACCCAACCATGGATCACCTGTTACAAAATATGAGTGAACTACATAAGATTTGAAGTTGGTTATGTTGAGTTTCAGATCAATGTATGGTGGAAATGTGGAACAATATAAAAATCTACTGTAGGTTGTTGCGTACTATGTTTAGAGAATAATGTTTACAGCATTATTTAAAGAAAAACTTCCAGACTTGCTATTTATTTTTGAAGGTTTCTTTAACAAAAGATGTCTGATTCAGGCATACGAATTTACTTGTAATTTCTTCCCAATAATAGATGCAGCAATGAAATTGTTGAATTTAAAATGATAATGAGAAGAGTACAATGATCTAATTATTAATTATTAGACTGTTCTGGACTCTATAGCTATTCCGCATGATATAATAGAACCATATATACATTTTCACTGTAAAATGATTTGGTTGAACTGCTGCTCTAATCATTGTCCTAAACCGCACCGCTTATGTTAGTGCCCTGGTTTTTAAAGCAATGCCATAACAATTTCTTCTGATATGGAACACTGCCAGAATGCGATAATTTTGTCTACTCTAGTCCAAATTCTTTTATGTTCTCTCCGCTTTCATATATTCAAAATGTGAACTATAAGTCTAGTTTTGACTTTTTAGACTATCTGTTTTAAGAACTGGCTAAGAAAGTTAATCTGTTTTCCATCTAAGATGTGACACATAGATCTTGTTGATTACCATGTATGTTAATTGCACTTCAGTAGAGGTAGAAAGGGCAAAACTAATGTGGAGTCTTTTTGTATATATTATATGGTGCAGGCACAGACGGGGTATCCCTTTCCAGACCCGTATTACAGAAGCATCTTTGCACCTTATGATACACAGCCTTATGCTGCACAACCTTATCCAGCTCAGCCAATGGTATTATTGTAAATAACTGACATTGTCATTTTGGGTAACATGATGGTTCAAAGAAAGCATCACATAGTTTTTTTGCAAATGTATCTCAAGCGTTGATAATGTCATAATTGACAGTATCCGCTTAACATAGGAGTAAACCAAGAGTTACAATTCATAACGTTATTGAAGCGGCTTCCCATACCATACCATAGGCTGCAGAATTTGCATATCATAATGAACATAAAATTAAGAGAAAATTTGAGTTCGGATCATACAATTAATATTTGCATCTGCTCTTAGAAAAGACTGTTAGTCGGGTTTAAAAACAGGACACTGATTCCCATTTAGCTTTTTGACCTACTTGGTACCAATATTTTCTCCGATTTATCAAATTGGTACCTAGCTTCAGTTTGTATAATTGTATCTTTCTGGTACTAATACTTCAGTAGAATGCATCATATTGGTACCAATTCATTGATTTGTACGGAGTATCTAAGTGGTACGAAACTTATCATATAATTTATATTTTTGTTTCAAAATGATATGAAGAAAAGCCTTGTATGAAGCGTTTATGGAAATATCATGAACTTTGCAGAAAAGCAATCCTTAAAACAACAGATATACCTATGTGTACTAACCAATGTTTTTGTAAATCTGGCATAATTTAAAGAAATATTGTTAGCTCGTTTGTACGTATGTGTTATTAATTTATAGAAATATTGACAGGTATTTTAGAACATTTATTTTTGGACATTTTAAACACTGGTTAACATTATCAACTCTTAGTTTCAGTGTTTGAGTTACCTGTCCATGGATAAGTTAACGGTTTTGACATTAAATTGAGGTTTGTGGTATTCTTTCTTATTACATATCCTGGATATTCAGAATTTAGAAAAATCAGTAACGGTATTTTTATTTGAAAAACAAAATTTCAGTTTATCTGGGAAATCAATCAAAGATCCTGTACTTTTTCATAAATGTATAATATACTCAACAAATATATAAACAATATTCGTTATATTTATTAAAATATGAAAATATTTATTATGCATAGTAATAACTGAGTCCTGTGAATAGTTTTGTACCAATTAGATATGCATTAAAGATTTATACCAATATGATTCATTCCTAAAAAGTATTGGTACCAAAAAGATAATAATTAAAGAATTGGTACCAATTTGATATGAACCCCAATGTATTTGTATACCAAATAGATCAAAACCCTTTCCAATTGGGAACAATCTTTTGGGGTGCAATCTAAAATGATGTTAACAGAATAGCACCTATTGACAGTCTTTCCTAAAATTAATGGATTAATACTTGAAAAATAGTGCTATTAAAGTAAATATCATACAAAATAGATCAAACGATGTCCCGAAGAGATTAAGGAGATAACTTAAAATGCATTTAAAATGTCCATCTGATCCCAATTAAGCATCCCATAGTGAGTTATTGCAGTAGCAGTAGTTAACTATACAGTGTCTTATCTCAGGTTCATCTTCAATTGATGGGTGCGACACCACAAGCAGCTGCTGGGGTTCCTTTGCCTTCTGATGCAGCGCTTGAAGAACCTGTCTTTGTTAATGCAAAACAATACCATGGCATCTTAAGGCGTCGACAGTCTCGTGCCAAAGCTGATTCTGTAAATAAACTTCTCAAGCCTAGGAAGGTAGTATATTTTTCCACACCTTTTCCATGACAGCATGACTTTTCCTATTAGTTTGGGCTATATGTTAGTATTGTCACTTTTTAATACTCCCTTCGTCCCACTGAACTTTGCCAACTTTCCTTTTTTGTTTGTCCCAAAAAACTTTGCCACTTTCCTTTCAAAGCAATGTTTTTGTGGCTCTGTTCATTTCTCTTCTCTGCACAAACCTCAACCACACAAATTTTACTATTCTAATTTCACACCTAACATCAACTTGGCAAAGTTGAGTGGGACGGAGGTAATAGAATTTTTGCATATATTTTAGATTTCTTAGTTTTCGTATATTAGAAGTATATAAATAAGGTGATTTTGAACAAATAGTAACATCGGTTTGTTGAACTTGAACTATTTTTTTGCCCCAAGTTTTGTTTTCTTCTGATTTCTCCTCTATATATTTCTCTCTTGTTTTCTTTCCTTAGTATTTTCCTAATAGACCGTTAGAGCATTGATGCTCTTAACTTTTTGTGTATTCATATGAAGAATATTTCAATGCTGTGCAGCCCTACTTGCATGAATCCCGACATCAGCATGCACTAAGAAGAGCTAGGGGATGCGGGGGCCGGTTTACTTCAAAGAAAAATAACAACCAGCAGGAAAATGGGGATGAATTAGGAGATGCTGGTGGTAAATCACTGCCGCCCAATGTCAACCTCAATTCTGAAAGTCGTGATATTGCATCAGGACATGCATCTTGATTCTATACTTATATCAGATATTTCAACCTGCTAAATATGATTAGACTTTTGTTTCTAAGATAGAAGAGAACTTTATATCAGTATGTAAAAAATCAGAAATAGGCTTTTAGGACACCAAGAGTGGAAGATGAGTGGTTTTTAAACTGCATGGGCATGTACTATTAAAATGCAATAGAGTTTTCTTGAATAGTGATGTTTTGCAAATTGATGGAGTGGTCTCTTTAACACTTTCTTCTGTACATTATTATTTCGTTTTCCCTTGGTTTTAGAGAAATTTTAGTGAATGGTTGGCTTGCTGGAACTGCTTAGATGGACAGTGGGTAGGACAAACATTCATTCTCATGATGATACTCTTCGATTGTTCGAACATGTACGTCGTGAAGTAAACGGCATTGATCCAAAAGCTTCATAACTAAAGTAATACTTGGGAATTTGGAAGGGATAGAGTGGCATTTGGTGATGTCTTTGGAATGGCATTTTGCATTTGTGATTATCATCACTGCAGAGTCCAAATTGATTGGAAATGGTGTTTGACCAAAGTGTATAAAGACTATAAACAATGGCTATGAGAAATGTAAGGAGTAGCCGAGTTGGTGCTAAATAAATTGCTAAGAGAACAGATGACAGTTTTCTGTATTATATTGCTTGATAAATTTATAAATTACAAGTTTGTCAAAAAATTATAGCACGACAATTGACAAATACCAAATAAGTAAAATACTCTAAAACAAGATATTCCCCAAATCTGTGTTTGTCACTTCTCGGTGGAGCTTACCACCAGGCGGTAAACAATTTCAGGAGTGAGGGGTTTTGTGAAGCACTGGTTGAGCCCAGCCCCCATAAATGCAACCATGTCTGGACCGGGTCCGAGCGAAGTCACGCCCACTATCATGCTCTTCACACCCATTTCCCGCAGCTCTCGTGTAGCCTTCAAAAAATATGATTTTTTTTAGATATATGTAGTATAGAATAAGATCAATTTTTTTGAGATATTAATATTAAATACGACTAATAATGAATTGAATAAAAGAAAGGGAAATAAAGTGAGTAACTAACATGGACACCATCTTTAACCGGCATTTCTTTGTCCATCAGAACAAGATCAAATTGAGCACCGGAGCGGTGGAGCACGACGGCTTCCTCCCCGTTCTTGACCACCTGAGTTTTGAGACCGCATCTGTCCAAGAGCACCTTGTGGATCCTCTGAGCAACTGGGTCATCGTCTACTACAAGTGCAGACAACCCATTTCCAACGTTTTTGGAACCCATTTCCCAACTCTGATTTGATCCTAAAACATACCATATGAAGCGTAAATGCCGTTCTTTTCATACAACAATCAAAATAAAATAAAATGCAAACAAATAACAGAATTGACATGGATTGACGATGATTTCGTGTCAAATAGCTCCTGACAAAAATTTGTTGGCACATATTTGGCGTATCCATGCCAAATCCTTTATGAATTTTGACGAATCCATGTAAAAAAGTCCTTGTCAATCCCGTTCTTTTTCGAAATGACGTTATTATACTGCCTCGGTTTTAATAATTCGCTTTGGCCATTTTTATGTCATTTTTTTATGATTAAACATAATCGAACGTAAGGACTATGCTATAATCTGCCTGGTTTGATATATAAATAAGCATTTTTCTAGATATGCTTATTGTTTCCATATATTCATATACTTCTTCCGTTGTTGCAGTCCAACATATCTCAAATTACATTTTGAAAAACAGCTTTAAATTATGTAATGAATAATTTACTCGTAATATATTAGTGAATAGTGATCACAAAGTGATGTTCAAAGAATAAAAGCTTTCAGGGATTGCTAACCTATAGAAAAACGAAATTATATGATTGATTTTACATGGAAAAGTGAGATATACATCATTATTGACTTTATAAACATCAGAACATATAAAACAGAAATAATATATTTTCCATAGGAAAGAATGAGATCATGTGTACCTTTCCTGGTGAAATGAACTTATTTAATACTTTACAAATTAGATTAGATTGGTGAAATGGTCGCAGGCTTAAATAGACTGGAGAAATGGTGGGTATGGTCCACAAATTAGATATAGTTATAATAGCTGGAAAATCCAGTTTTGTTTAAAGATCGAGTCACCAAGAAAATGCATGGATAAAAGGGTAGCAGATATTTGCTGAAAAAATGCAGACATTAGGAGAAAATCGAATCTTGTTTTGATATTAAGAGAATCCCCAAGCCCGACCATGCCATCAAGATTTGACTATATTTGTGCTTCTATTATTCCTATCAACATTCAACATGTGTGATCTCAGCCTTTTATGACCAGTCTAATGATAGGATTTTCAATATCCAAGGATTAATAAAGAATGAGGGTTTTTCAAAAATATTATGAAAATAAAATTTATTTATACAAATATGACTAATGGTTACTACAATGTAGTTATATAGTGTTATGATAACTAAAGTTTAAAAATTGAACATAACTTACTATAATCATTACTTTAGCCACTAATCACATTTTTGTAAACAATCCATATTATATATATATATATATATATAATTATTTCAAGAATTGGTTTTCTAATTTATTTTCATTTTTCAGTACAAAAAATTGGTCCCGTTTTTTCAAATAGATGGGATATTTATTTAAACAATACTCTGCATGCCTACGTTTTTTGTGTCTATATGACTTGTATCTATGTGACTTGGATCACTTTTACATCAAAAGTCATTACAATAGCCACATCACATGTTTTTAAGTTTTTTTTGTAAGTTTGTTTGTACTTTTAACGTTTTTCATTATTATCCATAGTGAAACATAACATTATCTTTTCAGTTTTCAAAATGTCATCAAAAATAGCTTCTGGTCGGCGAATTCATTCTTGGTTCACCGTCTTTCATACTATCAGCCGTTTGAGGCGAGCGCCGCGATCTCTCCCTAGCAGGTCTAGGGTTTAATTTTTCCTTAACAGATCTAAGGTTTGGTTCTTCCGGCCGGTGAATCCTCTTCACTTGTGTCCGATGCTGGGATTGGATTTGAGACAGATTTACAAGAATCCTTACCCAAGCTTGACGACATCGAAGCAAGAGTTCAACGATCAATTTCTTCGTGAGCAGGGTAGCAAGGGCATGGCAACGATGAAGATGATCGCTAGCGGTGGATTTGCTACGAGCGCGAGACTAGGAGAGGTGCATGGATTTCGAGCAGGCCAGATGACGATTGACAATAGAGGATCAATTAGAGTGGTACCAAAGATACGACCTCCTCCTGAACCACCGCCATGGTTTGTACGAGGTGCTAGAGTTCGTGGAAGTTTTCTTATTAGTTATTTTTATTCAGTCATTTGGCTTCTTGTTATCGTCTATGTTGTTAGGTTTGTCAGTTTGTTTGGTAATTCAGCCTTTTTTATGTCATTGAGTATGTTTGGATCTATGGGAACAGGGATGACTGTGTCAAGCTCGCTACATGGTTAGCGATTTGTGTTGCTCTTTCAGGGGTGACCGTCTCTAAGTCTGATCATAGGGTTTACAGTCGTAGTTATTGGATTTTAGTTGGTTTCAGTTTTGATTTTCCTTTGATTGATGTAATGATACTGAAACTTATGATATGAAAGAAGGCTAGTTATCGATAAAAGAAAAGTTTCTTCACAAAAAAATGTCATCCCTCAATTATCTAAGATACTGTAAATGTCACTCATGTGAAACTAATGTAAACCATCTGAGTATTTTTTTTTCTTTTTTTTTAAACATCTGAGTATAGATTGTGTTAATTGTGACTAGGGGTGAGCATATTCCGGTCCGGACCAAAAAACCAAACCGAACCGGACCAGTTGATTCAGATCGGAACCAAACCGGTTACACACCAGTCCAATCTTCGCTCCAAGCTTTTTGAAGTTTCTGATTCTGGTTCATTTCGGTCCGGTCCAAAACCAGAAATATTTAGGCTCAGTCCGATTGGACCGTAATTAATTAATTATTATGTTTTAAATATATATTTTAATCTAAAATGTATTATTATGGAACATATAATAAGAACTAATTTAGATTTAGTTTTATTTGAATATTTGTTCAAGAAAGATTTATGTTTAAATAAATTAATAATTAATTATCACAGCCCGGATCGCGTCTGTGCCATGTGGCAAACCGCCTACAACCCAATAGGAACAATTGTAGTTCATGCCTATTGAATTACACATGGCGTCCACGATTGTCCAAACCGATTAGTAAACATATACAATCAACATCGATATCATAATCAAACGAAATACGAAAATAATAATAGGTTTGATCTTTAGCTACAGCCTACAAGTGGCAAACATGAACACGCAGGCTCCCAAATGTTTCATAGAAAACAATGTCAAAATATCCATGAGCAAAATGCTAATTTCAAACAGGAATGAGAAGCACGAACCACGTTTTCCTTATTTGACAATCACTCTGTGCAAAGGTGCTGGTAGCACGACCATAGCCTTAACCTGCAAATAGTGATGCCCCTGAAGGGGTTAGTACTCCACATAAAGTAGTATTGGTGAAAAGCAGGCTAAATGAGAAATAACTAACGTTTCAGACGTGAGACCCAACAATAGGGTCATACATATATTTATAGTTGTAACTACTGTTACCCATCCACAAGATGATACATACCGTATATACTTGTAAAATATTTCAACCCGTAGGTCATTTTCATTTAGAAACCTTTTTAGAGAATTAAGTTTTTACCCAACCTATCCCACAATTTCTCACGAATGCCTAGCTCACCAGTTGTCTCATATATTCGAGTAGCCTATGAGTGTTTAATGGATCATTTACCGTCCGGGGTCACTCTCCCCATCCTTGTGTGTTATTGGATCAATTACCGTTCGGGGTCACTCTCCCTTACCTGAAGTGTTACTAGGTCATTTACCACTCAAAGTTACTTTCCCCTACCTAAAGTGCTATTGGGTCATTTACCACCCGGGGCCACTTCCCCCTTCCTTACTCTACCAGAATCCTAACCCGGATATGGTTACCTTTTCATCCGTGCAAATATGGACAATACCTAACCATATAATCATATATTAAACCTTAGTAACTATCGTGAACGGGTCCCACCTGAACAACCCATGTTAAATACTCAAAACTGCTCCATAGAGTGTTTGATAGTCTTCGACTTGGCGGTCAACGCCCGTTTGACCGCCTAAACTAAGTTCGATTGCCATGAAATTTCATACACATATACATCTCAGCGTCCTCAATCCAAAAATACATTTCTAGATCCCTGGAACGTCATACCTGCAATGCCCCTCTCATGGTTAGAGGAAACGTTACACTAGCATACTACTTTTAAAAATAAACTCCAATATAACGACCATTTGTTTAAGAAATAACCCTGATAAATTCTCAAAAGTGACTGAAATATAATTCCAAATAAAAACTTAATAAAGGGGGGGTGTTTGGAGCTGATTTTGCTTCTGCTTCTTTTTTAAAGTAGAAACAGAATCAGAATCAGTTTTGAGAAGCTGATCTCCCACAGCTTCTAAAACAAACTGCTTCTAGGAGTAAATACGAGCATCAAACGCACTTCTGCACTTTCATCCAAACACTCCAATTTCTGCTCCTGCTCCGTGAAGGAGCAAACACAATTTTAAAAATCGGATCAAAACACCCCAAAATCTTATTATCACCAACAAATGTGATAACCACCTGTATCCAGGAATTTACTCAAACTCCAAACAATCAAAATAAATACTCCAAATCAATTTAAATAATAACAATCACTCTACTATAATAAATGAAATGCTTAAATAAAATAATATGTAGAGGTCACTAAGGTCTTCCTTGGCATTGACCTTGCCCTTAATATTTGTACATTCGAAGGAAGAAAACTAATAAACTTTAAGCTTAGTAAGTCACTATGGATCCACAAAAATATCTGAGAAATCTATGTTAATTTATCATAAATTAGACTATAAGCATGCACTTAACAAATAACTCACAAATAACTTCTCAAATAGATCCCGGAAGGGATCTCAAAAGAAAATACTTTTTTGTAATTTCTCAAAAGAAAAAAGGGTCAATAAGCTCTTCTACTATTTCAAATCCGTCACTTAAACCCCATGTACCCAAAAAAGTATCATATGAGTACATCGACTTTTAAAATACAATCAATCAAGTCATTTGGCTTGCTATAGCAGGTTTTTTTTAAAATTAAATTAGGAATATTGATAAATCTTACAAAAAATCATATAAATTTGAATAAATAGTATGATATTAATGTAAAAAATAGTATAAATGTAAAAATAGATAAAATTTAAAAACTTTAAAATAAAAAAATTAAAAATAATCATAAAACTGAAAAAATAAAGTGGAAATATAAAATAAAAAATAAAAATATTTAAAAACATTTTAATTAGATGTAGAATATACAAATATTTTTGAAAATAAAAAAAATGTTGACTTTGATATTCTGAAAATTTTCACAATTTTTGTATACATTTCTTCAAATTTTAACAATTTTTTAGAGTTTTTAAATATAAAAACCTGCTATTACATGTCAAAAACAAATTAAATGGTCAAATTGATCAATTTTGTAAAGTAGGCGTATTAATATGATATTTTTTGTAGTACAAGGCCAGGCTTAAGTGATGGATTGAAAATAGTAGAAGGACCTATTTGATCCTTTTTCCTTTCTCAAAATAAATTGCTTAAGAGATCTTGAAACTTCTTGCTAAAAAAATTCTGAAATAACTTCTGAAGATATCTCAAAATGTTTTATCCAACACTACTGTAAAACTTTCTGAAATGGATCTCATAAACTTTCTGTGAAACTTTTTGAAAGAGATCTCAATAACTTTCTATAAAACTCTTTATGGCTAATTTTAACCGAGCTAGTGATTTGTACTCAATGGCGCCAATCCGAAAACTCAAGGGAGTGACCCATGTACTAAACATATGAGACTCTCTAAAACTGATAACTGATAACTCTGTGTGAACTTGTTCTCGAGTACATATCACCTAATCTTTCACTTTATATATTGATTCTTTTTATGGTGACGTTTGATTAAAAACATCGTTAAAATCTTAAAATAAAAGCACTGAAATAATTAGTCAAATAATAAACATAACTTAATACAACAAATAAGATTCACTAAATATCTTAAACTGACAAAACTACATTATCATAACTATGCCAAATAACATGTGTATCTCATGCTCAACAAATAAGGCAGTTAGGCAACTAATCATGTATTTTCACAAACGTTTCAAGTTATGAAATAATTCCACATAAAACACCTTACGATTACAAATAAAGCATCATAGTCTAAAATTATCTATTTTAAAGTCAACCAGACTTCTTTCTTTTGGTTGAACAAACATGTACAAGTGGTAGTGAACTTACCTATTAACGTCTGAACTCAAAATACTCAAAATAAGTGTGGCACATTGATAACGTCTTCCATTAAATTCTTATCTTAAATCTTTAATTTAATAAAATAATATTATAAGAATTCATTTTGTCATAAATCCAAAACTGTTTTAAAAAAATCCTATTTTAAGCTGACCTTCTGTACGGTTGAGTATAGATTTCTAAGCTATTAATAACTTCAATCTAAATGACCCAACTTTCTACTCAACTATAGATTTTAAAAGAATTAATAAAATGCTCTGGTAAAATAATAACTAAACAATGATCCTAGACAGTGCCCTTTAGTGTACCCAAACGCACCCTTAGCGTAAAGCATTCACATAACAATTTCCTAAAATCTAAAAAAATAGCAATGCGAGTATGCGACTTGTCCAATCAGTCCCTGTTGAAGATGAAAATTTAAGGCAAAGAAATCTGATTTCTAAACTCAATATAAATCTATTTTGGTGAAACAATACCTTATGGCAAGAACATATTCCCAGAAAATTAGAACATACTTAACACACTTCATCATGCATAAACATACCTCGCGTATTTGCATATGTAAAAATATGTGTGTGGGTAAAATACTGAAATTGGAAGGAGGATTAAAAGTATTGTTTAGATTCAAAAAACTAATTAAAAGCCCTTTGAAGTAGTGGTAATTTGTATAGAAGAGATCAAGCTGTCCAAGGTATACTAGATGAATAAATTACCTATTGAATTGAATTAAACCCTCTGCCCATGCTTCAAGACAATCCCTCCACAAGGTATAAGATTGGGGGGAAATAGAGATAAACTTACCAGATTGAGATAGTGATTTGAAAGTTGAACCAGGAAAAAACTTTTTAATTGGTGAATTGAGGTAGAACTGTTTGAGGGCGAGAGAAGTATATGCTCTTTTGTAGGGTTGACTGCTGCTTATGTCTAGCGGGTTTGGTTTGGGTTAATCTCACAAGAAGACCAAAATGTGATGCACGGAATGTGACATATCCATGTTTGTTTCACCGGTTCGAGAAAAAAACAGAAAAGTTGCATTCCCGTTAATTTAATATGGAGGAGAATCTTATAACCATTCATGCCTTAGGTTATCTTACATTCCCGGGGATAGTCTAATTTTCTTCCGAAAATAGCATCAATTAATTATGTCTTTTCATTTAATTTTTTTATATATTGCGATTTTATAAAACTTTTAATATAGTTTCTAAATATGTAAATTTTATTTACTAATATATAATCTTATTATTGAAAAAGATCAGTTAATTTTATGGTCAGTTGATCGTAGATTGTGTGACAACCTTGTAAGGGGGGCATATGGAGTATGTTTATTTAATTATATTTGAATGTCTATTCTTGTTATTTTCATAATTCTTTTTTCCTTAACATTTAAATTTTTTAAGTATTTATTTTATAAGACTTATAGATTATTTAAGTTTTTGATGAGTGAATTTCAAAATTTAATTGCAAAATTGATCATTTTTTCTTTAATTTGAAAAGAGGTTTTATGAATAACTTGGACATTTTTAAATTTATATATATTTTAAATAATAATAAATATATTTAGATTAGAACCAAGTTTTTTCACTTTTGATATGGATCTACAACTTTTTACAATAAAACGTAGTTTACTTAAAAATAATTCAATCAAGTTTGATTTTATTTATCAGTAAGACATTTCATTTTTTATTTAATTTTAATTACTTTCGATGTTGGTTGTAATAGATATATTGTGTTAAGATAAAATATTTAAAGGGCATTGAAGTAATTAAATGGGCATTGATATTAATGAGATATTTATTTATGTTGTTGCCACAAAAGTTATAGATGAAAACAATAACAATGAGCCAACATCAATAGAAGAATGTCGGAAATGACACGATTGGCCAAAATGGAATGAAGCTATTCAGGCTGAATTAAAATCACTTGAAAAATGTGATGTTTTTGGACCAATAGTCCCTACACCAAAAGGTCTAAAACCAGTGGGTTTTAAATGGGTATTGTGCGTAAACGCAATGAGAAGAATGAAATCGTAAGATATAAAGCCCGACTTGTTGCCCAAGGTTTTTCTCAAATGCCGGGAATAGATTGTAAAGAAACCTATTCTCGAGTAGTTGATGCAACTACATTAAGGTTTGTCATTGGCATGTCTGTTTTTGAAAGGCTGCAAATGCGCCTAATGGATGTAGTGACTGCATATTTATACGGTTCACTCGATACACACATTTATATGAAGGTTCCTGGAGGATTTAAAATGCCTGAAACATACAACTCGAAACCTCGAGACATGTTTTCCGTTAAACTACAAAAGTCATTGTATGGACTAAAACAATCTGGACGAATGTGGTATAATCATCTCAGTGAATATCTTCTCAAAGAAGGATATAAGAATGATCCAATTAGTCCATGTGCTTTCATTCGACGATCAAATTCCGGATTCGCCATAATTGCAGTATATGTTGAAGATTTAAACATTACTCCCTCCGTCCCTAAATAAAAGCATGTGTTTCCTTTTCAGGTCGTCCCTAAATAAAAGTTCCTTTTCCTTTTTTGGCAAACAAAACAGTGCAAAACAGTGCCAAACAGTGTCCAAACAGTGCCAAACAGGACCAACCAAACCCACTTTCTTAAAATGTGTGGAAAACGAATGGATACTTTTATATAGGGACGGAGGGAGCATTATATTGGAACTCCTGATGAAATTGAAAATACTGCAAAATATCTTATGAAAGAATTTGAAATGAAAGATCTCAAGAGAATAAAATTCTGTCTCGGACTTCAAATTAAGCATTTGAAGAATGAAATTTTCATTCATCAATCCAATTACACCGAGAAAGTTTTGAAGCGGTTCTACATGGACAAAGCTCATCCGTTGACTTCACCGATGGTGGTTCGATCTCTCAATATACATGACGATCCATTCCATCCCCGAGAAGACAATGAAGAAGTACTCGGTCCCGAAGTACCATATCTGAGTGCTATTGGAGCTTTAATGTATTTAGCTAATAATATTAGACCAGATATTGCATTTTCTATAAATTTATTAGCTAGGTACAGCTCATGCCCAACAAGGCGTCATTGGAACGGGATTAAACACATGTTTCATTATCTCTGTGGTATGATTGATCTCGGCCTATTCTACCACAAAGATGCAAAAGCCACTTTAATCAGATATGCAGATGTTGGATACTTATCAGATCCTCAAAAGGCGAAACAATGAAACAGTGCCAAACAGATCCCGACATTTCAGATATATGGTAACACTGCAATCTCATGGAGATCTATGAAGCAGACATTAACAACTACATCATCAAATCATTCTGAGTTAATTGCACTATATGAAACCGGAAGAGAATGTGTATGGATGCGATCTATGATTCAACACATTCAAAACGAATGCGGTATGAAACCTATTACTTGTCATCCTACTATGATCTATGAAGACAACACTGCATGCATAGGTCAAATTAAAGAAGGCTACATCAAAGGAGATAGAACGAAACAAATATCACCAAAATTCTTCTCTACTCATGATCTGGACAAAGAAGGGACGATTAACATTCAACAAATCAAATCCAGTGAAAATCCGACCGATCTCTTCACCAAATCTTTACCCCCAAAGAAGTTCATAGAACTTGTACAGGAAATCGGCATGCGCCGCCTTCAAAATTTATGTTAATTTCAGGGGGAGTACTTGAATGCACTGCACTCTTTTTTCCTTTATCAGGTTTTTATCCCACCGGGTTTTTCCTGATAAGGTATTTAACGAGACGGTACATCCAAATACAACAACATTGTAAGTCGTAAACTTTACCCCTTAATTTTCACACTCAAGTTTCACAATAAGTTTTTTAACATAAGAAATATCTATTCAAGGATGAACATTCAAGGAGGAGTGTTGTAAAATCGTAAAAATGACATGTGTGAATGTCCATCCTTGTAATCAGGACACCTAGCTAGTTTTAATCCTTGTAATCAGACCACTCATCCACTTCTAGTCCTTGTAATCATAGATAGATGGCTTGATTTACATGTGCCAGCAAAATTATGTAGAACTATTTGGGGTGATTCATCATCAAGCTCCATCCCTATAAATAGGGGCTTGATAAACTCTTGTAAACTCACTCAGAAATTCTGAAAATTTTCAAATATTAAGAAGAAGTAATTGAGAGATTATTATTAATATATGAGAAAAGTGTCAAATAGATCTCTGTACTATACTGAAAAAGTCAATTAGGTCCCCGTACAATTAATTTGGTCAATTGAATCTCCTAACTATTAAAAATGGGTCAATTTAACTATTCAGTCGGTGAGTAACCGGTTATGCCCGTAGACGCTGATGTGGCTGCATATGTGGCATGATTTTTTTGTAAAATCCTTATTGGCATGTCAACAACTTGTTGAATTAGGGTTTCATCTTCCCCGTATTCTCCTTCCTTATGAAAAATATTCCCAACCCTATGACGCTCTAAGTTTTTTTTTGGAAATTCAAAATTGTGCAGCCAGTGAAGAAGATCATCCGTGCTCCATGGTAAGACTGTCTCCTTCCATATGTAAATTAAAATTTCTCCCTCCTGTTTTTGCTGGAGATCGTCTTCTTCCATCTCTACTCCTCCTGACCCTATCTACAAAAATTACAGAGGTTTTGGGTTCAAGGCTAGATGGAAGAGAATCAACAAAAGCGGCTATGGAACCTGCCAACAATCGCTTAGCCAGTGAAGAAGCATCGTTCATACTTCAGCTTTAGAGGAAATCGTAAAATTACTAGAAGCAGTCCATCAATCGCATGCCAAGTAATCTATTCTCAAAATTTTATGTGTGTAGTTAACCTTACGATTGTACTTAAAGTTAGATATTGTGTCCCCTGTTAACATTTTTAATCACAATATAATTAACAGGATGGTTGAGACCATACAAGTAATTATTCATCATGGAGGGAATTTTGTGTGTACTCAGAATATGTATGTAGGCGGTGAAGTTGAAAGTGTTGAAATAGATCCAGATTACATATGTTACCCACATTTGATGAAGTTCCTAAAATTTGGAAGTTATGGAAACATAAAAAGTTGTATTTTAAGCAACCAACTGAACCTGTGGATAGATTGCGTGAGCTCTTCAATGACGAATCCACGTTAGAGTTGATAGATTTGGCTACAAGCAGTGGAAAATGTGATTTATTTGTTGAGCATGATTCAGATGAATATGAATTACTTGATTTTCTCTCTTTGTCAGAATCAATTGTACCTCTTGAGGAGGAAACACTTATGTCCAAGAGTCCTAATGGTGCAAACATTGACGGAGATGATGAGGGCCTTATTGATGTGCAATTAGGCTCAAATTACAGTGAGTCAAATGATGTGCATGGCAGTGAGGTACCAAAAGAGATTGTGGAGGGATTTGAAGATAATTCAGAGCAGCTTGACAATCATGATACCTAAAGAGAGTTTAATAATACAGATCATGATCAAAGTGAGGGTGCATTGGGCAGTGAAGGGAATGAAGAAAATAAGGGTGAAGAAGTTGATAATGTGGAGTATGACTCTTCCAACCCACATAGCCATACTTCGGAGCATGAGTCAGATGACGGTCAATCCAAAAGGAGAAACATCAACTATTGTTCATATAATACCGAATCTGAACCTCATTTGATTAGGTTGGAAATGCTTTTTGAAGATGCTAGACAGTTGAAGAATGTTATTATCACATATGTTTTTTCTGAGAAAAAAGACGTGTACTTTGTAAAAAATGACGACGTGAGAGTTAGAGTGAAATGTGTGCCGTCTTGCCCTTATCATTGTACTGCCCGCTGGGAGAATACACTAAAGTGTTTTCAAATGAAGGTGTTGAACGAAGAACACAAGTGCAATTCTAAGTTTAAGCTTAGAGTAGTCAGCCAAAAATGGATAGCCGAAAAATTTGAGGAAAGGGTGGAAGAGAACCCTTCCATTGGTGTCGTTGAACTTAAAAATGTAATCAAAGCAGAGCTGAAGATCAATGTCTCTCTCAGTATGGTGACCAGAGCCTTGAGGATTATTCATAACAAAACACAAATTGATTATAAAGATCAATTCATAAACCTAAGAAGCTACACCGAGGAATGTCTGCATTCTATACCTGAGAATACTGTGGTTATTAAAACAGTGAGAACGGTACCAGAAGCTCCAACTGTATTCCAGAGGATTTAAATATGTTTTGGTCCAGTGAAAAGGGGGTTCTTAGTGGGTTGTAGGAAAGTAATTAGATTAGATGGTTGTTTTTTAAAAGGTGAGCTGAAGGGGGAGCTACTAACTGTTTTGGGTAGAGATGCCAACAATCAAATGTTTCCATTGGCATGGGCTGTGGTTGAAATAGAGAATAATTCCTCTTGGTCCTGGTTTTTGGATTTGCTGAAGACATATTTGCAAATTGACATCAGTCAAATGTGGACAATAATAAGCGATCAGCAGAAGGTAAATTTAATTATATATACATATTTTAAAATGCACTAGAGTGAACTTCAATGGACTGTCCATTGATTTATCCATTTATAAACTTGTAACTCTTTTAATGTAGGGGCTGTCCAATGCAATTGCTAACATGTTTCCGGAGGCCGAACACAGAAATTGTGCCAGGCATATTCATGCTAACTGGAGCAAGAAACACCGAGGTATGGTTTTGAAGACACTTTTCTGGAGATGTGCAAAGTCAACGTGTCAACCTCAAATGGAAGCAACATTGGAAGAGCTAGATAAGATAGATAAAGGGGCTGGAAGAGACTTGCGGAAATACTCTTTCAATTTGTTCTGCAAGGCGTACTTTAGACCTAATGTCAAGTGTGATACAGTGGATAATAATTTGTCTGAGACATTTAATAGCACTTTGATAAAATGTAGAGAGAAGCCCCTTATACCAATGTTAGAGGATATTAGAGTCGCAACTATGAAGAGAATAGCGAAGAAGAGTAAGTATGTGACCAAATGTCCATGTATATCATATTATTTAATAAAGATTTTAACTTGTTAAACTTTTTGTTTACTGATTACTATCTTGAACTATAAATCAATGGCAGGGGAGTTTGGACCTATCATTATGATGAAGCTAAACATGAACATTGTTGCTAGTCAAGATTGAAATGTAGATTTTAACGGGGATGATGGTTATGAGATTAAGAAGGGTCGACAATAGTTTAAGGTAAGCATTCAAGCAAGGTCTTGTTCATGCAGAAGATGTGATCTATCTGGAATCCCTTGTGCACATGCCATATGTGCCATATTTGACAAAGGCCAAAATCATGAACACTTTGTAGATTACTGCTACTCCAAAGAGATGTATGAGAAGACATACTCTTATACTTTGCATCCAATTAATGGCCAACTATTATGGCCAATAACCGAAAGTGAAGAGATCCTAGCCCCGGTGTCAAAGAAAATGACTGGCAGGCCCAAAAAGAAAAGAAAAAGGGAAAAAGCTGAAGCTCCACCAACCGGTTCACAAATTTCAAGAAAAGGAAGAGTCATGAGATGCTCGATTTGTAAGCAAGAGGGACATAACAAAGCATCGTGTACAAGTAATACTACAACAACGATTGACATGAATGAAGAGAGGGGCAGGTCATCTACTTCAGGTAGGGGGAGGGGGAGGTCATCTACTTCAGGTACTAAAAGGGGTTTTTGGAATATACACAAATCCTGAAACGGGAAATACCGTGGTTAATGTAAATTTGTTTATATCTAAATATTTGTAAGTGTATGATGTTCGTGTTGTATATATGTAGTCGTACTGATTGTAATATTCACATTTGTCCAGCCTGTACAGCGGAGTGAAGTGCTTCTCTGAGTATACATGGAACTACATGTTGAAGAGTAGTTTAAAAGAGGCCATGGTGTGTCATATTAGGCTGATAAGCTGCTGGATGGAAGAACTAGTTTATAGTTAGAATGAGATGCTGGTAGTTTAGTAGCATTCAGTGTTCTAAAAGACGCTAGGCGCTAGTCAGGCGGTGACTGACCGCCTAGCGCCTAGCAAGCCCAGGCGGGCGCCTAGGCGCCAACTAGGGTGCCTAAGTATTTTTCCATCAGTTTTTGTTTTCTTTTTATTTCCTTTGAATTTTAATTATATCACTAATAATTTTATAATATTTTGAAAATAGAAATAGATCATATAATCATTATATGTTAAGTTTTTTTATAGTAGAATCATCAATAATAAAATAATTAATAAATAAATTAAGATATTTGTGTTTTTTACTCTCTTAAAATCTTAAAATACATTCTAAAAAGTTTATTTATATTTTAAAATTATTTTTTTATTGTGAGAATATGAAAATAAATTATATAGGAATAGTATACTTCTCGATCTCACGAAATTTTAAGATAGGGAGAACTATCAAATAAGTCCTCGAACTTTCATAAAAAGTGCAAATAAGCCCTTTTATAGGAGGCTCTGCACGGCTGTCACCAATTGGGGAGGTTTCCGATTAATTTTTTTGATGACATTTTTTGAGAATCTTCTTCATTGAGTCTAGTTTACTCATACCAAATTTCAGCTAAAAATTCAATCTGTAAGACAGTCAAATTAATTTTTGAAGATAACTGCGCAGTTAGGCGGCGCAGTATATTTCAGAAAATCATTTGACTGCCTTCTAGATTGAATTTTTAGCTGAAATTTGGTATGAGAAAACTAGACTTAATGAAGAAGATGCTAAAAAAAATTCATAAAAAAAATCCACTGGAAACCTTCCCAAATGACGACATCCGGACAAAGCCTCCTGTAAAAGGGCTTATTTGCACTTTTTATGAAAGTTTGGGGGCTTATTTGACAATTCTCCCTTTAAGATAAAACGAGAAAAAAAGTTGGTTCGGGAAATTTTTTAGTCCAGGCCGTCTAGCCACCGCCTAGCCTGCCTAGTCGCCCGCCTAGCCGACTAGGCGCCTGCCTAGTCGCCCGCCTAGCCGACTAGGCGCCTGCCTAGCCCGCCTAGGCCCCGAAACGATTTTTCCCACCGATTAGAGCGAAATCGGGGCGACCGGCCACTGCCTAGCAACTAGGCGGCGCCTAGGCAGGCGCCTAGGCCGATTTTTAGAACCATGGTAGCATTGTAATATGAAGAAATTCCACTTATGGTCCTTCGAGTTTTGCACCAATTCCACAATTCGTCCTCGTCTTTCATGTTATCCATTTTTTGTACCTCACTATTGTTTTCTTGACCATATATAGTCCTTTTCCGATAGTAAAAATGCTCAGAAATGGACCACAAATGGTCAAGAAAACAATAGTCAGGTACCAAAAATGGATAAAGTAAAAGACGAGGACTAAATATGGAAATGACACAAAACTCGGAAGACCTAAAATGGAATTAATTCTTGTAATATTAAACTTGATTTAGTGAAGAGTCATTTGTAGTGGCTCTGTTTTGTGGAATGGCTACTTCTATGGTTATGGGTATGCTTTTGTATGGAATCCCATTCATTATATGTATTAACTATATACTCTGTACATTTCTTTGTATGGAGTATATAAACTGTTTGTTACATATAAACTGTTTGTTACATGGCAAACCTTTAATAACAACACATCAAGTTTAAGGAAACTTCAAGTTTAAATTGAAAAATACATTGTTTTAGGTTACCAATGACCACACATAAACTTACACACTATGAACAATAACCATTGTTTACATTGAGATACACCATAGCAATACAACATATGATCAAAATCAAACTAAATTGACCTAATGACCTAAGCTTCTTGTTCTTCCTTTCAGTTTGTAGTAGCTTTTTAACGCATTTAACGTCTCTTTGGACAATAGCCACCCGTTGATCAACATCAGCGATGCTCCGTTGCATTTGATATATGACTCGGTTCACTTCTTCATCCTGAACGACATTACTTTTTGCTTCCATTACATCCTTCCACACAAAAAACCACACCCTTCACCAACCTGTAAAAAAACGAGTCACTAACAATAATTCCAAATTAATAATATATTCACAATTTTACCACTAAAAACTAATCACAGTATGTACAAAACTATAACCGCAATATAGCATTTACCTTCCATTTTTCACACCCATAAAACTTGCTCTCACTTTCTCTTCCATCACATAGAGGCACTTTCAACCCACATAGACAGTACACCGGAGGTTCATAATCGAATGTGGAATTCCGCTTCCACCTAGTTATACTTCGGAGCATGAGTCAGATGACGGTCAATCCAAAAGGAGAAACATCAACTATTGTTCATATAATCCCGAATCTGAACCTCATTTGATCAAGTTGGAAATGCTTTTTGAAGATGCTATACAATTGAAGAATGTTATTATCACATGTTTTTCTGAGAAAAAAGACGTGTACTTTGTAAAAAATGACGATGTGAGAGTTAGAGTGAAATGTGTGCCGTCTTGCCCTTATCATTGTACTGCCAACTGGGAGAATACACTAAAGTGTTTTCAAATGAAGGTGTTGAACGAAGAACACAAGTGCAATTCTAAGTTTAAGCTTAGAGTAGTCAGCCAAAAATGGATAGCCGAGAAATTTGAGGAAAGGGTGGAAGAGAACCCTTCCATTGGTGTCGTTGAAATTAAAAATGTAATCAAAGCAGAGCTGAAGATCAATGTCTCTCTCAGTATGGTGACCAGAGCCTTGAGGATTATTCATAACAAAACACAAATTGCTTATAAAGATCAATTCATAAACCTAAGAAGCTACACCGAGGAATGTCTGCATTCTATACCTGAGAGTACTGTGGTTATTAAAACAGTGAGATCAGTACCAGAAGCTCCAGCGGTATTTCAGAGGATTTACATATGTTTTGGCCTAGTGAAAAGGGGGTTCTTAGAGGGTTGTAGAAAAGTAATCGGATTAGATGATTGTTTTTTAAAAGGTCGGCTAAAGGGGGAGCTACTAACTGTTGTGGGTAGAGATGCCAACAATCAAATGTTTCCATTGGCATGGGTTGTGGTTGAAATAGAGAATAATTCCTCTTGGTCCTGGTTTTTGGATTTGCTAAAGACAGATTTGAAAATTGACATTAGTCAAATGTTGACAATAATAAGCGATCATGAGAAGGTAAATTTAATTATATATACATATTTTAAAATGCACTAGAGTGAACTTCAATGGACTCTTCATTGATTTATCCATTTATAACCTTGTATCTCTTTTAATGTAGGGGATGTCCAATGCAATTGCTAACATGTTTCCGGAGGCCGAACACAGAAGTTGTGCTAGGCATATTCATGCTAACTAGAGCAAGAAACATCGAGGTATGGTTTTGAAGTCACTTTTCTGGAGATGTGCAAAGTCAACATGTCAACCTCAACCGGAAGCAACATTGGAAGAGCTAGATAAGATAGATAAAAAGGCTAGAAGAGACTTGCGGAAATACTCTCTTTCATTTTGTTAGTTTATAGTTAGAATGAGATGCTGGTAGTTTGGTAGAATTGTAATATTAAACTTGGTTTAGTGAAGAGTCATTTGTAGTGGCTCTGTTTTGTGGAATGGCTACTTCTATGGGTATGCGTATGCTTTTGTATGGAATCCCATTCATTATATGTTTTAACTATATACTCCGTACATTTCTTTGTACAGAGTATATAAACCGTTTGTTACATATAAACTGTTTGTTACATGGCAAACCTTTAATAACAACACATCAAGTTTAAATCGAAAAATACATCGTTTTAGGTTACCAATGACCACACATAAACTTACACACTATGAACAATGACCATTGTTTACATTGAGATACACCATAGCAATACAACATATGATCAAAATCAAACCAAATTGACCTAATGAACTAAGCTTCTTGTTCTTCCTTTCACTTTGTAGTAGCACTTTAACGCATTTAGCGTCTCTTTGGACAATAGCCACCCGTTGATCAACTTCAGAGATGCTCCGTTGCATTTGATATATGACTCGGTTCACATCTTCACCCTAAATGACATTATTTTTTGCTTGCATTACATCCTTCCACACAAAAAACCACACCCTTCACCAACCTATAAAAAACCAGTCACTAACAATAATTTCAAATTAATAATATATTCACAATTTTACCACTAAAAACTAATCACAGTATGTACAAACTATAACCGCAATATAGCGTTTACCTTCCATTTTTCACACCCACAAAACTTGCTCCCACTCTCTCTTCCATTACATAGAGTCACTTTCAACCCACATAGACAGTACACCGGAGGTTCATAATCGAATGTGGAATTCCGATTTTTTCTTGTTGTAGATGTAGAGGATCCTGACATTTGCACTATGCTCCTTCACTCCAACAGAAGAAAGACCAATTGAAATTACCTCTATGATGCAGACGTTTTAGTTGTTTCTCTTCCACCTAGCTCTGAACCTCAAAACTCTGCAATTTTCATGAATAAGGTTACGAACAGCAGAGATGAAAGAAGAAGTGTTGAGCAAGAAAAGAGAGGGAGAAAGCTCAGGTTAGATATGAAAGGAAGGAGACAGTCTTACACCGGAGTATAAACCATGCTTCTTTGCTAGCAACGCGAAGAAGACGGTCTCCAGCAAGAACTGGAGGGAGAAATTCCAACTTACATATGGTAGGAGACAGTCTTACCATGGAGCACAAATGATCTTCTTCACTGGCTGCACGATTTTGAATTCCCCCCAAAAAAACTTAGAGCATCATAGAGTTGGGAAGTTTTGTCATAAGGAAGGAGAATACGGGGAAGATGAAACCCTAATTCAAGAAGTTATTGACATGTCAATAAAGATTTTACAAAAAAATCATGCCACATATGCGACCACTTCAGCGTCTACGGGCATAATCGGTTACTCACCGGCTGAATAGCCAAATTGACCCATTTTTAATAGTTAGGGGATTCAATTGACCAAATTAATTGTACGGGTACATAATTGACTTTTTCAATATAGTACTGAGACCTATTTGACACTTTTCTCTTAATATATATGTCTCTTAAATTTAGTCTTATCTTCTTCATTTTACGACACAATTGACTTTGTTTTCATTTTAAGACGAAAAGGGCAGCCCATACAAAATTACGGGCTTGTCGAGGACTCCACCAAGCCCAACGTGGCAACTGATTTGCCTGAAGGCTCCCCTCAGCTCCCCTCAGCTCCCCTCATTCATTTTTCTGCAGCACTGTTCCACCATTGTTGAGAAACTGTGAAGCCGGGAAATATCGTTACGATCGCTAAACCCTTTACATCTTCATACTATCAAGAGGTCCAGGGTCTTTTCCGGCTTCTTCAAATCTTCTCACAGCTGCTAAAGAGATGCCTCCAAAAGCTGCCAAATCCAAAGAAGCTCCGGCTGAACGACCTATTCTCGGCCGCTTCTCGTCTCACCTCAAGATTGGAATCGTAATTTCTCTTCCTCCACTCTATTTTATCTCCTTGTGCATGTGTAGCATCAGAATTGCTTTTCAAGAAAAGTTGTCACTCTTCATTTTCAGCATACCGTTCCTGTAGACTGTAGCGTTTTTGTTCATTCGTTAAGAGTTTTCAGCACATCACTGGAAGTTTTGTTTTTTTAAAACTGAATATATTTATTTACAATGTAAACTTTTTATTTTTCAGGTTGGATTACCAAATGTGGGCAAGTCCACTTTATTTAACACACTTACTAAGATGTCGATCCCAGCTGAGAACTTCCCGTTTTGCACTATAGAGCCCAATGAGGCGAGAGTGAATATCCCAGACGAGAGATTTGAATGGCTGTGTCAACTGCACAAGCCAAAGAGTGAGGTTTGCGTTCTGAATTTGAATATTTCATGTCTCAAAGTGCACCTAGTATTATTTTTTAACTAAATATGCTAATGATTTTTTTGTATTCTGCTCATTTGAAATATTGTGGATGATCAGGTGTCAGCCTTCCTAGAAATTCATGATATTGCTGGACTTGTTCGAGGTGCTCATGAAGGACAGGGGCTGGGAAACAGTTTTTTATCTCACATCCGTGCAGTTGATGGCATTTTCCACGTTTTAAGTACAATGATTGCTTAATCTCCTTTCTTTTTGTTATGTGTGTACACCAATCGCTATGACACCCTATATAGGACCCAGTTGAGTAAGAGTATGCCACCTTGGCCTGAATGACACAAAGAAGCTGTATTACATAGTATACATACACATTCATTGTGTGAGGCTTCTAGCCCTTTTATGGTTTCTTTGGTAAATCTTGTAAAGCCTTTTACAATGAGATTAATATTGTTGTCACAGTCATTCCTTTTCTTTCCCAAGTATAGTTATTAATCTAGCAGGCTGCTTTTCCACCGTCCCCCAGGAAAAACCAACATGCCCATTACTTTTTGAATGCATTGATGGATAATCACTGATAACTAATGTGTATTTTTAATAAACAATTCCTGTTTCACAGGAGCCTTTGAAGATCCAGATATTATACATGTTGATGATACGATAGATCCCGTGAGAGATTTAGAGATCATTAGTCAGGAATTGAGGCTTAAGGTATATCTTTGTTGAAGTCATGACTCATGACAAATAAGTGTATCTTATATGCACCATTTGAAATATGCAGACAATTTGCTTAGGTCAACTGCACGCACCGAGTAAGATGCTAGTATGATGACACATTTATTCAATTAAGCTAGCATTGGAATATTGGATTTAAACAAAGAAATGGGTGGATGTCTTGTCACATGATTATTTTATCACACCAGTTGAGACACATTGAATAGCCTCGATGTCAAAAAGTTTAGGATCTTATACAAGTTGAAGGATAAACGACAAAGTGTTAAACCTTTTTGGTGTAGTGAGTGGTAAGACATATCTTCTGTTTGGATGAGGTCTCAGCAGAAACAGTTGGTGCACACACTTTCACAAAAGCTCTTTGTGGCCTCCAAACCTATATATCCAATCTTACTAGATATCTTTGTGGCATCCTGCCTCCTTTTAAAGTCTGATACACAGAAAGAGATTTAGAAGTTAGGCATTCCGATTTAAAAAATACAAAGGAGGACTGCTTTCTTTGTAAGACATGATGCAGATATTCAAAGAAGGACTGCTTTCTAGTTTTCAATACTAATTTACTTCTTGTTAAGCTCAACTTAGGAGTCCGGGAATGATGTTAGGTTTTTCCTTCTTACAATCTTGAGATTTGAAGCAAGATCTATGCAGTGAATGAAAGTAACCTTTGAGAGAGAAATACGAACCTGTCTACTCTCTACTGTATTGAACTTCTGATATACCTCTCCATTTTCACCATTTAGTAGGCTTTCATCACAATATATATGCATTAGGTTAAATCTCTATATTCTTATGAGTTATATCAGTGACGCATGAACAATATTTTTTGGAATTCATGACAGTTTATTGGGATGACATTTAAATGTTACTGAATGTGCATTAGGATGCTGAGTTCTTGGAAAAGAGGATCGAGGATGTTGAAAAGAGCATGAAGAGGAGTAATGACAAACAATTGAAAATAGAGCATGAACTGTGTCTAAAGGTTTGCTTTATACAGGACTTGGAAGTTTATCTTTTAAATTTCCTGAAATATCAAATCACCGTAATCAATAATGTCTCTCACCATTATTACTGTGAACTGCTACATAGTAGCTGTAAGGTGGAAAATCTGCTTTTTGAATGTAGTTAGATCCCTAAACATGTGGAGTGGCTTTGTAAAATGTTGCTTGGTTTGATGCCCTCAATTTTTCCCAGGATTTTTTTTCCTAACCAGTTTGGTGTAACATGTACTCATTGTTCTGTAATTCCAGATATTGAAAAATTTCTTGTCTCCTATCCATCCTGGACCCTACTGTATCTCAAGTTATTTAATTTATATTACACTAAGATGACTGATTAGATCACTTAGAGTCCTTTTTGCTATTCTACCCCTTCTAAAATGGTTGGTTATGTGATTGATGTCATTCTGAGTGAAATGTTATAAGACTCATTGGCTCGTTGCTATGGAATACTTCGAAGATAATAGCATTGAGCTATTAAAGGAATTGATAGTCAATCTCGTTTTACCCCTGCTTTTTTAGCGGTACCCCTGCTTATTGTTTCTCACCAATATAGCAAAGAAATTTGCTCTTGACTATGAAAGAAATTGATCTGCAGGGGGTGTATAGCTTCACTCAAGGTCACTTACTCACCATCAGATTTACAATAGCTTTAGTTTCGAGTCTCTATGTTTTTGGACATTTCTTCTGTTTTTTGACGTGCACAATTGTACATTTCATTCAACAATTATATTGCAAACAATCCAAATGCTGATAACCACAAATATGCAGACATCCTACTATTGCAATTTTGTTGGATTCCAATCAGCATGCTGTTAATATATATATATACAGGTCAAAGCATTTGTTGATGAGGGTAAAGATGTTCGTCTGGGGGACTGGAAAGCTGCTGAGATTGAGATATTGAATACCTTTCAGTTGCTTACTGCCAAACCAGTTGTTTATTTGGTAAGTATGAGTGGCATTGTGTTAGTCTTGCTTGCTTCCTTATGGTTGCTTGCACAGTGCACATGCGAGTAATACTTCTTTTCCCTAAATATCTATTCTCTAATGAAAAAGAGCAAGGATTTTTTTAACACAGTAATGATCCAACGTATAAGGGTGGGGTAGGGACTGGGGAACAACCTACCTATTTATTAAAATAAGAAGAGAAAATGAGGAATACAGGGTAGGAGGACTTAAGGCCAAAGCCTACCCGTAAATCAATAAATGTATCGATAACTAATCACATCAAATTGGAGTATGCCTACAAGGTGTTGTAATGTAAAGAACTATTCGTAATGGATACATTCTTATAAGCTACACACTCAGTTGCCCTATAACAATTATTATCAATGATGCTAAAACGCCAATGGAAATTATAGAGAACGCTGGACTTGGTTTATTCTTGCCCAATATTTCCACTGATGAACACTGGTTCCCTGATTTTCCTGTTTTACCCTGCAGAATCTCAGTTTCAATGACAATATTAGTTGTATTTGATACCAGAAATAATTTAAAAATATCAAAAACGAGAAAGGAAAAATGTGACTAAATATGGAGGCGATAACAAATATGTTTGCCTGCTATGGTGGAGTATCACATGCAAAGGAAACCATTGAAAAATATGACTCTAGTGAAGAGTTGAAATAATCTTTTATAATCCTCCATTTAAGCCAACTAATTTTGAGGCTTGCTGTAAACAATTGGCTTATGGAGCTTGCTGTTATTATACTTGATTTCAGCATATTCCTCACAAGGATTCTGCTTCTTCACTTGAATAGAATAAAATTTCTTGAAGAAAGTTCATCCTAATCTTAGACTCGGTATTTAAAATGTCAATATGACTATATTAGGATTTAGGATGCCCAAAGCTGTCATGTTCAATTGATTCAACAATACCTCACATTTCTTACTTACCAAAGACGTTGCCAGAAGATTTATACTTCAATACTCATGATTACAAAAGCCAAAAGCTAATAAATGCATATATTGTCTTAAATCAATCTATTTTCTCACCCTTTTTTGTTTTCACATGAGGAATGTGAGATTCTCAGATATTGCTTGAACTCTTTTGTACTAGTTTAAATGGAAATTAATGTACACTAAATTATGTATTGAATCCTGATCTATGATTTCATTATTTTGCTGTACCATTTCCTCTCTAACACCTTGTTTGTGAATTTTTCTGTGGTTATCCACAGGCTAACATGAACGAGAAAGATTATCAAAGAAAAAAGAACAAGTTCCTTGCTAAGATTCATGCTTGGTATGTTCTTTCACTTTACTCTTGGTTTTAAGTACCTGATCCCTTACTACCTTATTTCTGCTGATACGTTTAAAAAAGATTGAGAAAACTGTGTTCTAGAGGGTCTCCATAGAACCGGGCTCACTTTCATTTTACTATGCTGATGAATGGTTTGAATGCACAAGCTGTCTTTTAATTTTGTAAGGAGATTATTCTTGAGAACATAAAAGACATTGCTATTTTGAAGCATGTCTACACTTCAACACATTCTAATTGGTTAATTGTGTAAAGATAGGAAAACAGGTGAATACAAATATGTTCCTCACTTCCTCTAATGTTTCTCTCTCTGTTCTGCACTTGATCAGAATGTGGTTCCACTCCTAAAAAAGTATTAATTAATAAAAAAATTGTTTAAGGCAGGAAGGACGCAAGTATCAGACAAAACTAGAAGTTGGTGCAAGGGGTAGTAGGTTTCCTTGTCTTTCCTTTAGTAGGTGTCAGCCTCCTCTAATAAGGAAAGGTGACTTGGCGATCATCATGCACTTTGACCTTATGACAGTTAGAAAAATAACATAATAATGAGGGATATCACAGTGCTTCTGAATACCTAGAAATTTATATATTTTGTCTTAATTCTCCTTAACATACATGATGTTCTCCTGGTTTATATTATTTTAATTCTCATTGTTTAGGTCAATTTTTTTGTGGTGAACTTCTGGCAACTCTTACTTGCTTGAAAACACTAGTCTATGTTTAAGTAGGAGAAAACCCCTTATAGACACAAACCACTTTCACTTCTTGCCAATAAATGTTTATTCTACCTCCGGGCCACTATCTTTGGGACATGAGGTAGTGGCATGCATGTTATTTTATATTGAAATGATATGGTTGATAATGATATGGTTGATATTGAATGTCTAAAGTATGAATGACTTTGAATCATATTAATACTACCAAATATAGTATGTGATAAATTTATTCATACAAACGAAAGATGGGACAAAGTCAATGAGAAGGAAGGAGTACCAATTACCACACAAGTAAAAGATAAAACACTTGTTTATCTTATTCAAGTCGTCACCATCTGGTGATATTCCATGCAAGTTTATTAACCTATGATGGTGGTGGTTTTGTGTTAGGGACCTACATAGAATAATAATAAATAGAATAAGTTTGTAATAATTGTCTTCTGTTATTAGCTATTAACTATAGCTAGTGGAGCTGTAGGTCTATAAATAGAATAAAACGGGTAAGAAGAAGTAGGTTATTTTTGGATGTATTGTTGCCTTGAGAGTCCCGGTTGCCTAAGAAGTCCCTGTACCCTATGGTTTACCCCTATATCATCAATAAACGTCTATTTCCATCTCTGTTCATCAAATCTGTGAGTTGGATTACAGTTTTAGCTTTGATTTGTGTCTGTGTCTAACATTGGTATCAGAGATTGTTGATTCTGTGGATGGTTTGGACACGAACGAAGATGGATTTGCGGTTGAATGAGTTGGATGAGAAGGTGGATGGATGCGAGAGATCAACATCGTTCGCGTAGTCGATCGACGGCCTCTCATTCATCGCATCACTCATCGCATCATCACTCGACGAAATCGGAGGATAGTTCCGATGGATCAGAAGGTCACAGAGGGTCGGCATCACCATAACCATCAGACGCACAGAAAGGTTGACCTACCTTTATTCAACGGTGAAGACGCTTATGGCTGGCTTGTCAGAATTGATCGTTATTTCCGACTCAACAATACAGAAGAAGAGGATTAGATTGAAGTTGCAGTAGTAGCGATGGAAGGCAAAGCTCTTGGATGGATTCAATGGTGGGAGAAACAAGCAAAAGAAAGGACATGGGAGAAATTAAAGAAGGCGTTGATTCGTCGCTTTCAACCAGAGTTGATCCAAAATCCCTTGGGTCCTTTGTTGAGTCTGAAACCGAAAAATTCTGTACAAGAATACAGAGAACAATTTGAATCGGCCCTTGCTTCTCAAGAATATTTGGACAAGAAGGTTATGAGAGGCATCTTCTTGAATGGATTAAAGAAGGATATCAAGGCTGAACTAAAGTTGTATAAGACCAAAGATCTTGCTAAAATCATGGAAAATGCACAGTTGATTGAGAATAAGAACGAGGAAATATTGTTCAGAAAGAATAAAGAAGGAAAAAGAACATGGAAGAACACGGCATCTAAAGGAAGCAGTTATCAGAAATGGGAAGAAGGGATTAGAAGTAGCAGTAATCCAACTCCTACACAGTCTTCTGGAAATAAGAGTAATGATAACAAGAGTGGGGAGATTGGTGAAGGTTCTAACTCCGGAAAAATAGGCCCCAGTTTATCCCAAAAAGAATTGGTGGAAAGGAGTAAGAAGGGATCGTGTTTCAAGTGTGGGGACAACTGGAATAGAGGACATGTATGCCAGATGAGAAATTTCAAAATGTTTTTGATTGAAAACTCTGAAGAAGAGGCAGAAACTGAAGACGATTGCAGCAAGTCTGAAGAAGAAGAGGGGCCTCACCCTGAACTAAAATCAATGCAATTATCAGTGCTCAGTAAAGAAGGTATACCTTATATGAGAACTTTTAAAGTAATGGGGAAACTAAGTTGGTCTGCAGGAGAGAAACCAGTAAACATTCTCATTGATTGTGGTGCTACCCACAATTTCATATCACAGAAATTGGTAGACAAGTATAAAATTCCTTACTATAAAATAAAAGGATATAAGGTCCAGACTTGGAATGGGGAGTTCATTTCCAATAGTGGCAGATGTTTGGGGCTGAAATTAGAAGTGCAAGGGAATGTAATACAACAAGTATTTTACATCCTGGAGTTAGAAGGGATAGAACTAGTGCTTGGAATGGAATGGTTAACTCAATTGGGAGATATGGCTGTCAATTTCCAAAACCAGAACCTTATATGGAAGCAGGAGAGTCAGATTTGCTCAATCAAAGGGGATATAGCCCTAAATAGTATGATGGCAGTTTCTCTCACAATCATGGCACTGATTCTGCAACAAAAATGGAGAAGAGAACCTGCTGAATTGTAAGCGACAAGAGCAAGAACATAACATGGAACAAGCTTTATACAGGAGAGGAGGCTGTGAAGGAGTTCCCTGAAGTTTTCAAAGTCAGATTAAACTTCCCTCCAATCAAGGCTTATGATCATGCTATCCAGATCAAGGAAGAAGCTAACTCTATATTCTCAAGCACAAAATGTGGTTCAGTTCATGTGTTGAATCACACTGGCAAAGAGGTTCAGGAAACATCAGTGAGTTGGAAAGATCAAGTATTGAAGCTTCTCTCTCAGAAATTAGTGAAATAATGGGAAGGCAGAAGCGCCAGGATGAAGAGGACGCAGAAGGTTACCTATCGCCCACCTTGAGGGCAAGGTGGTTGTTTAGGGGGGAGATTTGTTAGGGACCTACATAGAATAATAATAAATAGAATAAGTTTGTAATAATTGTCTTCTGTTATTAGCTATTAACTATAGCTAGTGGAGCTGTAGGTCTATAAATAGAATAAAACGGGTAAGAAGAAGTAGGTTATTTTTGGATGTATTGTTGCCTTGAGAGTCCCGGTTGCCTAAGAAGTCCCTGTACCCTACAGTTTACCCATATATCATCAATAAACGTCTATTTCCATCTCTGTTCATCAGATCTGTGAGTTGGATTACAGTTTTAGCTTTGATTTGTGTCTGTGTCTAACATTTTGATTTTTGAAATTTCATTCTTCATCTTTTGAAGGTTGCAACATGAAAAGCATCACACGTAAAACATTGCTGTTATACATTTTTGCATCATTTTGTAATGTTTACTGATTTTATTAAATTAATTGACTCAAATTTGTATATGACCGCAACATAGCTGAGATTAAGGTGGTGCTGATGATCGTTCTATTTTGAAGGGTGTTTTTTATTTCCATCAAACATAACTTTTAAACTAGACATCTTTTTTTCAACCTTTTAGGGTGCAAGAGCATGGTGGTGGAGCCATTCATCCATTCAGTGCTTCTTTCGAAAGGAATCTTGCTGATATGCCACCCGATGAAGCTGCAAAGTACTGTGAGGAGAACAAGCTACAAAGGTTAGTCGAAAGAAAATACTGATCTCTTTTTAATGTTTATTGAGGTATTTGTATTGCACACTGCATTTAAAAGGAGGAGTAATGTATAGAACTTAAGATATTAATATTATTATTTACTAATTTTTATTACATCTCATGGATGTTAGTTTGCGAATTGTAATGGTTCCTTTTTTAATTATACGAAATGTCATTAGAACTACTCCATCCTTTCAGTTGTGTTTCTATCTTCTCAAACTAGTTGCCTAGTACCTGGTTGAGTAAATTTGCCATCATTCCCATCTAATCCTGGAATGGCGGGGTATATATTCTTTTCAAATGCATCCATCTTTTATGCTTGCATTGTATAATGAATTCATGGCCTAGATCCAATACTGTCTTAAATAGTTAAATATACCTAGAAAATGGAATTAGTGACATATTGTGTATCACATTTCAGTGCCCTCCCAAAAATCATAAAGACGGGATTTTCTGCAATTAATCTCATCTATTTCTTCACAGCTGGACCAGATGAGGTATTTAAAGTTTCTTAGTTGGTTACTATCATGATATCATCATTACTATATATTATTTGAGTTGTTATTACATTTTTATTTTTACTACTTTTGTTAGTTGCATTGAGAGTTTGTCTGCTACTAAATTGTTTTTTGCAGGTTAAATGCTGGCAAATTCGGCGCCAGTCAAAGGCTCCACAAGCTGCTGGAGCTATTCATACTGATTTTGAGAGAGGATTCATCTGTGCTGAGGTATTTACTTGCAGACTTGCAGTTTGCTAACAGGGTTAAGATGAAAGTTTTTATTACTATGTATATCACCCTTTTGTTAGAGTAATTCAAGAGTATTACTACCTCTGTCCCAAAAAGAGCACTATTTGACTGAGGTATAACAGTCATAAACCATAAAACCTATTATTTTAGTTTGTTTGTTTTACTGAGTTCATATCTAGTTTGCTTGTTACTTTCTTTGCAAAGCCAGACATGGGACCAAAGCTATGCTTGAAAAAAATGTCTTTTTTGGGATGGAAGGAGCATTAGAATAGTGTATTGTTCCCATTAACCCATTATAAACAAGTTAACGAAAAATTGGTGCCGGTTTTGCAAGGCAAAAGGAACACATTGTCATGTTAATCTTCTTGCATAATTTTAGGGCTGGTTTGGTTGGGGTGTTTAGGAAGGGAGGCTTGTTTTTTCTAATTCAACTCGTCTGTTACTTTTAGTCTTCGATTATAAGATGACATCTTAGTTAAAATGTGTATCTCTATAATTGTTCATATTCACATTCTTTCCAACCATCCATTGCAAGAATAAATTACTATTAAATCAAAACCCCTTGAAACCCTTCAACCGAACAAGGGTTTAGATGATTTTGCGTTTTGAAAACATTTGTAGTTGGAATCAATTACGGAGTAATAAACGTGTTGTTTTATGTTGTCTAAGTAAGATTGATAAGAAGAGCTTATTCACCACCACCAGTTCATGTGTATCTAGTCTCTGCTAGAATGTTTGTCATCAAGGTTTCATGATGTGTGATGCCAGGTGATGAAATTTGAAGATCTAAAGGAGCTTGGCTCTGAGTCTGCTGTTAAGGTATTCTGTAATTATTTATTGCACAGTGAATATTTTCTCATTCAGTTGTGATAGTAGAAGGACAAGTTCTCATTAAATTTAGTACTTTAAGGGCGTGATTGGGAGGGTTTCGGCCGTTGGTTGTGGGTTGAGTTTTCCTTTTGTTTTAATTTTCAATGAACTAAGTGAATTGTAAATGTTGTGTATGGTGTTAAATAAATAATTTGAGCATTACATTTTATACCAGTTTATCATTTTCTTTTTAAATTAATAAAGTTAAAGCATTTTTTAAATGGAAAATAAGTCATCCCTCTCTGCCCCTACAAAACCCTCCCTCCTAAGCATACCCTAAATAAGATACAAATATTTAGCCTTTGGGGTTAGGACTCTCTGTATTGTGGAACATGCGGGCTTAACACTTTTTTTGAAATAGTATTTCGTGACATGAGGTGAGGTTGCATGTAGATATGCAGGAAAACTGAAGTTTTATAATAAGCATATCACATGAGACGATAATGAGCAATGGATTTGGAAACATATACCTTTTCTGCAGAGGCACTGCAGGGAGAGACTAAATTTATTTAAGTTAAAAATCATTAGTCCAAATCAATCCGTACTGGCCTTGTAGCAGCTCCATGGATGAGTTACCATGGAAGACCGAAGACCTGGATCCGACTTAGAGATGAATAGTTGTTTCCAAATAAAGTCGTGTTTAATAAATTGTTCGCTTGAGATTTGTTTAGAAATGTAATAATCAATATGGACACACGATTCTTTTCTTCAAAGTAAATGAGAACTTTTAGGAAAAGCCAAGAAAGGAAAGTGAATAGTAAATTTTTGGACAGTGTGCTTTATGACATTTCCCCCTCAATTTCTTCATGGATGCTGAAGTATTAACTTTCCACTTTTCTTCATCGGCATTATAATCTCAAAAACGCCTAGTAGTATTAAAAATAACACACTGCTCATGTGCATAGGCTGCTGGGAAGTATAGACAGGAAGGAAAGACGTATGTGGTCCAAGACGGAGATATAATATTCTTCAAGTTCAATGTCTCCGGGGGTGGCAAGAAATGAGGGAGTTATATTTGCCTGCCATCGAGGCCAAACTCAATGATTGAGTAGTATTTTATTATATTGACAGAAGGCCTTTAGGAGGTATATGGCTGTCTCTGTGCTTACCTTCCTACAAGCTAAGTAGTCAATACGTACTACTGTACTAGTAAGATTTTTGGCTGTGTTCAAAATGTTATGTTAATTGCCACTTCATAATTTTGTATGCCTTACAACTCCCCCCACCCCTCTTTCATCTTTATTTGAAATGAAAGAATGGTCCGTTTGCTCTTCTGTTTTGTTCATCTTTTGAGAGGCTAGGGTCAGCCCTCTCTTAACACACTTTTTAATTAATGAATACTCCTTAAGGATGGACCGGGACGGGTTAGCCCGACCCGTGCCCGGTACTGTTTAGACCTGGCCCGGCCCGGTCCCGGCCCGATCTCGGCCCGGTGGCTATAAGGGCGTGCTTCGGGCTTGTTTTTTTGGGCCCGACCCAGCTGGGCTGGGCCCGATTGCACTATTTTTTATTTATCTATTGTCCAGTCCCGTCCCGGAGCCCCACCCGGTCCGTTCCCGGTACAAACCCAGGCTGGCACCGGGCCTGGAATTTTTAGGCTTGAGCTCGCCCAGTCTCGGACTGACCTGGTCCTGATCCATCCCTAATACTCCTTATAAAAAATTATACTCCATACGTTCCATAAAATAGTTCCCGCATTGACTTGTATCGGAGTTTAAAAAAGTGGGAATAAAGTGGAAATGTATGGTTGTGATTGTGTAAGAAAAAGATAATTGAATGTGAGTCACACAAAACTTTCCAAAAGGGGAAGTGAGAATTACTTTTTGGGATGACCTAAAAAGGAAACCGGGAACTATTTTGCGGGACGGATGGAGTAGTACATGAAAGTATAGTTGGATGAATTCATGAATCCCCTGTACTTGAAACAATCATTTGAAACAGTTTCCCAGCAACTTTAGTTGATGATATTCTACATTAACATTTGTTGGTGATATTAGAAAGTTGTTGAGTTATGGAATAAGAATAAGACAAGACCAGATGTGCATTTTTTGGTTTTGTGGACCATGGTTTTCAAATATAATTCTTCTTGATGACCTCAAATCTTCAATGTTCATGCTAGATTACCAATGAAATGCAGATGTGCCTAATTTGCCCTGTTGATGAGGAATTCGAATTTCAATTTCAAGAAGAAATTTAGAATGCTAATTCAAGGTTGTAATATTTTAATGTAATTACTAATAATACATATTCGTATGAAAAAGTACCTCAAGAGAAATGAGTGGAAAATGAATAAATTATTACCGCCCTTACTAAATAAGAACTAGATTGTAATCTTATACGCCTTTTGGCAGTAATGGGTATATATGGTTGTTAATTGTCAACGAAAACGACATTATACCTAAATACTTAAACAATGATATATCACCCCAATCTGTAGTTGCCAATTCCCTCGTCTGCGTGCTCTTATGACTGTGATTGTGACTACAATAATAGCATAATAATTATAGTCAGCGTAGTTACAAAAAATTCGTTATTGAGATAAAGGTAAAATATAGTACAACAAAAAATGTATTTACATGTCCCATATGGCCATATATGACAAGGATTGTGATTATAATATCATAATCATAATTAACTTTGGATACAGGTAACATATATTATAATAAAACCTATGTATTTACATTATTCCAAAAGGTGGAATCTCCCGCCCCAGGAGCCCCCACACTTCGGCCCAACAAGATTTTTAAGAGGATGTAAGTCACGGTGACTCAGTTGACCCAATGATGGTAGACCTTTTACCCGTGCACACAAGAGTTTCAGCTAGTGATGGATTCGGGCCGGGTCGGGCCCGGGCCTAGGCCCAGTCGGGCCGCCGGTTCAAGAAAAGTGGGCCCGGGACCGGCCCGCGGGTTGGACGGGTCCGGTTCGGGCCGGGCCACCCGCCCGGGTCACGGGTCGGGTCCGGTTCGGGCCGGGCCGTTTTTTTTTTATAATTTATATTTATAGTTTATAGTTTTATACGAGTATTAAAAACAAACTTCAATTGCATTTATTTGAAATGAAATAGGAACTACATATAAGAGATAAACATTTTGAAAATTGTAATCAATCGGAACTTCCTGCACCTCCCGATCCTTTGGCTTTGTCACATGACTTCATATGCTTGATTGCCATCCCGAATCCGCCTGAAGCCCCCATGATACATTTTTTTTCGCACCATTTGCAAATTGCGTACCACATCCCGGTCTTCGGGTCCTTCTGCTTATCAAAATTATACCGTATAATGGCATTTTGATTTTCCATCTTAACTTCTTGGAGAAGAGAATATGAGAGTAGATATATAATATATTGGAGAATAAGAGAATTAGAGAGTAGAGAGATAAGAATAGGAAGAATTGGAGAAGAGATATGAAAAAATGTTTAAGATTAGGAGTATTTATAGTTTTTTTTTACCCCCCACCCCCCCACCAATCCCCCCACCACCCAACCCCCCCCGGACCCCCCCTTTACCCCACCCAACGGCTATATAGCCGTTTGGGTTGTCCCCAGCCCCACCCCCAACGGCTAGTAGGAGCCCAAACAATTTTTTTTTTTTTTAAAAATTGGACCGGACCCGGGCCCCGGCCCGACCCGGCCGGGCCGGGTCACAAAAATGCTGAACCGAGCCCGCCCCGCCCTTCCCACCGGTTCGGGCCCATACCCGGTCCCGGACCGCCCGAACCGGGCCGGTCCCGGGCCCGCACAGTACCGGGCCGGGCCGGGTCACGGACTGGGTGGCCCGAACCGAATCCATCCCTAGGTTCAGCCCAACACGCATGAGTTGTTGTAACCTTCACACGTTCGTTGTGGGTTTCGAATCTTGGTCATTGTTCCAAATTTCCCATCACTGAACCAACTGAGCTACCCGTGCGGGTAACAAATGTATTTACATGCCATAAATAAGGGCATGCCCCAATTCCAAGCACCAAAAACCAAAAACAAAACGAACGAGCCAAAAGCAAACCCCAAGGACAACAAGCTATACGGAAAACTATACTTTAATCTTCAAAAAACCTGTAGCATGAATCCTACACAAAATCCTACACACTAGAATTTTGATCGGAACAACAATATCCCTAGGAGGGGTAGACTGGTTAGCAAAAGAGTAGTGTTTCAGTCTTCCAAATGGTGTAGACTGTAGATGGATTTCACTACAAATAATAAATAAATCAAACTTAACAAGAATTAAATACATCAGACATGATTTAAGTAAATCATATTGGGCCAGACTCTGATAATAAAGAATGCACATAATATCATACTTTATATAAAAAAAATCACCGAACTGACCAAATCATATCAAATTTGATATTTGAAGTGAAAACATTCTAAAAGAGTAGTGTTTCAGTCTTCCAAATGGTGTATATTACGAGAACACGAGGCTTAAAATGTTTGGTACAATCTCGTTTTAAGGTTCGAACAGTTTAAACTATAAATAGATATAAATAGTATTATATTACTTATATTTGTTATCTAATTATATATTACTTATATATTTATTATATCTATTAATATAGTTGGAATTATATCTAATTAATTTGAAGTCATTCTATTACTCCCATCCGAAAGACCGAAAGTCCGAAAGAGGTACGAAATTATTCTATTATTTACACTTGTTTAATTACTAGTTAATTTGCTACATTTGACTCTTGTTTAATAGTTAGATAAATAGTTAATTAGTTTTTTACAATTTTTTATTAATTGCTACATTTGACTCTAGTTTAAAAAATATGTTGTACACAAAACTAGTTAATTCACTACTTAATTTGCTATAACTCGAATTAATAGTTAGATAAATAGTTAATTAGTTTTTTACAATTTTTTATTAATTGCTACATTTGACTCTAGTTTAAAAAATATGTTGTACACAAAACTAGTTAATTCACTACTTAATTTGCTATAACTCGAATTAATAGTTAGATAAATAGTTAATTAGTTTTTTACAATTTTTTATTAATTGCTACATTTGACTCTAGTTTAAAAAATATGTTGTACACAAAACTAGTTAATTCACTACTTAATTTGCTATAACTCGAATTAATAGTTAGATAAATAGTTAATTAGTTTTTTACAATTTTTTATTAATTGCTACATTTGACTCTAGTTTAAAAAATATGTTGTACACAAAACTAGTTAATTCACTACTTAATTTGCTATAACTCGAATTAATAGTTAGATAAATAGTTAATTAATTTTTTACATTTTTTTATTAATGGCTACATTTGACTCTAGTTTAAAAAATATGTTGTACACAAAACTAGTTAATTCACTACTTAATTTGCTATAACTCGAATTAATAGTTAGATAAATAGTTAATTAGTTTTTTACAATTTTTTATTAATTGCTACATTTGACTCTAGTTTAAAAAATATGTTGTACACAAAACTAGTTAATTCACTACTTAATTTGCTATAACTCGAATTAATAGTTAGATAAATAGTTAATTAGTTTTTTACAATTTTTTATTAATTGCTACATTTGACTCTAGTTTAAAAAATATGTTTTACACAAAACTAGTTAATTCACTACTTAATTTGCTATAACTCGAATTAATAGTTAGATAAATAGTTAATTAGTTTTTTACAATTTTTTATCAATTGCTACATTTGACTCTAGTTTAAAAAATATGTTTTACACAAAACTAGTTAATTCACTACTTAATTTGCTATAACTCGAATTAATAGTTAGATAAATAGTTAATTAGTTTTTTACAATTTTTTATTAATCGCTACATTTTTTAGATGGATCGTCCTAGATATTCGGTTGATATGGGTAACCTCGAGTGCAACCGAACGAAAGAGCTTGCGAGGAAGAGATCCCGCAAAGGTAAATCACATATCGGCTCTTCATCTCAAAGTCAAGATGATTTTGATACGGGTTACGTAAGGAGGGATGGGGATGCGATGACCGACGAACAACTAGAACAAGAATTGCACCGACATAATTCCCGCTTTTTTCAAGACCAACCGAGGACCATTGACGAAGAAGAGCTCGAGGACGAGGACGACGATGTGGAGGAAGCAATTCCGGAGAGCCACGACGACGAGGAGGAGGAGGGTGGCGGCAGCCATGACGCCGACCAAGCAGCCTCATCCCAAACAGGTACAAAAAAAAGTAAATCTGAATTAATGGCTAATAATTTTTCTAAGTGGAAGGACCCGAACACCGGGAATTGGACCGCAACTTGCAATTGGTGCAAGAAAAACTATAGCTTGGGGATTTCCGGCGGATACGGATCCGCCACAAGACACCTTAAGTCCAAACACCCGGTGGAGTATGCAAAATTAGGCGGCGGAACGGGGAAACAAACACAAATATCGAGGTTTGCAAATAACCAACAAGCTTTTGGTAATTTCTCATACAATGATGCACAAAATTTGACAGGTATGGCTAACTTACTTGTTGAAGAAAATTTGCCTTATTTGTTTTCTGAAAGTCTTGCTTTTCGTGATTATGCACACACTTGTTTAAATCCGCAATATAGAGGTTATAGTCGCAAAACGGTTAAGAAAGAAATTTCAAGGCTTTATGGTGCGGAAAAGGTAAGGTTACAAAATTATTTTGTAAACTTTGATGGACGTGTTACTGTATGTTCTGACATATGGGAGGATACTTATCATAATTTACATTATTTGGGTCTGACTGTACATTATATTGATAATGATTGGCATATGCATAAACGTGTTCTTGCTTTCCGTGAATTTAATGATCGACACACCGCTGAACATATTTATATTTTGATTGAACGTATTTTAATTGAGTATAATTTAATTGATAAGGTGTTTGCTATTGGTTTTGATAATGCTACTAATAATATTGCTGCTATTCCTAGATCGCGTGAATTGTGTGGTTCTACTTCTTTGATGGGTAGATTTTTTCATCAACGATGTGCATGTCATGTTCAAAATTTATGTGTGCAAGATGGTCTAAAAGCGTTGGGAGCATCGTTGGAGGTAGTCAAGGGGAGGATTAGACGTATTTGGGGGTAATGGACACCTTAGGAAAAAATGGCATGATTATTTGATAGAAAGAAGTGAGAGATATGTGGCTTTTCCAAAAGATTTGTCTATTCGTTGGAATAGTACCTATAAGTTAATTGGAGTTCTTCTTAGATATAAACAACATTTTCCTGCTTTTATGAAACAATATGATAACTATATTATAAACTCGGCTGAGATCGACACCTGTGAAAAAATTTGTAATGCTTTGATATATTTTAATAATGCAACTGAAACTTTTAGTCATGTTTATAAACCTACCTCAAACCAATTTATTCGTGAAGCTGTTAATCTCGCCGGCGCTTTTTCAAATTTTGAGAATGCTGATTATGTGAGTTATTTTGCTGGTTTTATGAAGGAAAAGTTTTTAAAATATTATTCACATATTCCGCATATTTATGGTATTGCATTTGTTCTCGATCCTCGTTTTAGACTTGGTTCTTTAGAAGAATGTTTGAATTATTATTATGCTGCTTTTTTTGGTCCATTGCCAATGTATGAGGACAACCCAATTGATCCGAAAAAAGAATACAACGAGGTTAGTGATATATTTTATGCATTATTCAATGAGTTTCATGCACAATATGGCAATGCGCCCCCTCCCCCGACACAAACATCATCTAAAGGAAAATCAATTTTTAAATCTACGTTTGCCAATCTTATTAAAAAACAAAATCAACTCCCGCTACACAACAAAGCACAATTAATGAGATTTCTTTGTATTTAACTTATGATGTTGATTTTGAAGAAGATGATGATTTTGACGTACTAAACTGGTGGAAGGGAAAAGAAAGAATGTTCCCGGTTTTAGCAAAGATGGTTAAGCAAGTGCTATCAATGCCGGTTTCAACGGTTGCCGTGGAACAAGAATTTAGTTCGGCCGACAATGTTCTAACACAAACCAGAACGAGGTTGAGCGCTGAATCTCTTGAGATGCTTATATGCTACCACGATTAGTTGAAAGCAGCACGTAGAGCTCAAGAAATTGACATCACTCCATCCCAACACTTTATGGATGAATCTACAACAGAGGGTGGCTCTACCTATGCCGGAGATTCCGATTAAAAACAATTATAGTTCCTATTTAATTTTCAAATGTAGTTCCTATTTCATTTGAAATAAATGCACTTGAAGTTTGTTTTTTAATACTTGTATAAAACTATAAAGTATAAAATATAAATTAAAAAAAAAATATTTAACCGGCCCGGCCCGGCGGATGGCCCGACCCGTGACCCGGGCGGGTGGCCCGGCCCGAACCGGACCCGTCCAACCCTCGGGCCGGTCCCGGGCCCACTATTCTTGAACCGGTGGCCCGACCGGACCTAGGCCCGGCCCGGGCCCGACCCGGCCCGAATCCATCCCTAGTTTGTACCATGCCAATACTAATAAATTTGAAAAAAAGAAATGTCCAATCTTGACATACCGTTGGTCTTTCAAGAAGTGTAGCTTTAACAATACAATGTATGTTTTAATTTTTTAAAAGAGACTTTCTTTCTCTATCCTATTATCAAGTCACCAAAATACCAATATACAAATTGGTGTCCTGTAAATAACCATGTTATTTAAATATTTAATATATGTATTATCACATCGACTTAATTGACAATAAGATAAACAACAACCAAACTTATTGATGCAGTTGCTATGTTTCACTTATAACTCAAATTTAACAAATATTTTTTCGATGCAGTTGTCTACACTATTGAATTTCAAAAGCGTGGTTTGCCTCATGCCCATATAGTCTTATGGGTTACTCAGAAAGGTAGGAGAATATCACCCTCAGAGATTGATGAGATTATATAAGCAGAGATACCTGATGAGAAGTCTGACCCGAAATATTATAACGTGGTCAAAGAACTTATGATACACGGTCCTTGTGGTGCAGCAAACAAGTCAGCACCATGCATGGACAAAAATGTTTGCACAAAACACTTCCCCAAACGTTTTGTTCAGCAAACAACCATTGATGGGGATGGTTATCCAGTTTATAGACGACGAGATAATGGTAGACATGTTACAAAGGGTGATGTGGATCTGGACAACAGACATGTTGTCGCGCATAATCGTACATTGCTTCTCAAATATGGTGCACACATAAATGTTGAGTGGTGTAACCAAACAAGATCGGTCAAGTATCTTTTCAAGTACATAAATAAAGACGACGACCGTATCACCGTAGAATTTTCTGAAGCAGTGGATGACTCCAAACAACAACAAGTTGAAGAGATTAAAATGTATTACGATTGTCGGTACATCTCAGCATGTGAGGCTGCATGGAGAATATTTGGGTATCATATCCATTACAGGGATGTGTCGGTGGAACGTCTCAATTTTCATTTGCCAGACGAGCAACCGGTATACTTCCATCCGGATGAGCCGATGGAATCTGTTCTTGGGAAAAACACAGTTCGGGACACAAATTTCTTGGCTTGGATGAAGGCAAATGAAAAATATCCAGAGGCACGAGAGTTGACATACGTTGAATTTCCAACCAAGTTTACTTGGAAACAATCAACCAGGGAGTGGGTGCCAAGGAAAAGGGCTTCTCAATTGATCGTGTGTTTTTCGTACGTCCTGGGGCAGGGGAAAAATTCTATTTGAGGACGCTACTGAATGTTGTTAAAGGTGCTACATCTTTTGAAGAGTTGCACACATATAATGGTACATTATTTCCCAGCTTTAGGGATGCTTGCTATGTCCGTGGGTTGCTAAAGGATGATAAGGAATATATAGATGGGATCACAGAGGCAAGTCATTGGGCATCAGCATATGCATTGCGTAATTTATTTGTTACTCTTTTGTTGTCGGATGTGTTGTCAAAGCCACAATTGGTATGGGAGAAGTGCTGACAATACTTTTCAGAGGACATACTCTACAACATTAGAAGAAACCTCAATGACCCTGGTATGTTACTAAACTCACTATTCAACTTTGACTAAGTTCCGTGCATGAGTTTTTATCATATTACAAATATTTATAATAAAAATATGTATATGGATTAAAAATTTTAATTAATATTTTTTTCTTATAATATGATTTGTCTTTTAGAACGGAAATTCTTGACATATTTTTATAGAGTGCAATTTGCACTGTATTTTCATACATTAAATATGAAAATAATTCTATCAAAGCAGCTATATTTTACTTTGATGCATTAAAATGAATGAACTAAAATGGAATATGTATTTTATTTATTAAATGATAATAAATATTAAATGACAATATATTATTTAAATAAATACTTAAATGATTTAAAACATTTATTACAATGAGAAATAATATGACCTAGAGTTTTAGGATGCACTTACTTCATTTCCAGACCAGATCAAAGCAATCCACACTTGAATTAATTGATTCAATTCTAACCGAGTTTCCGTGCATGACCTTTTATCATATTACAAATATAAATAATAAAATATATGTGTGTAGAGTACCAATTGAGCACAGATGATGTGAAAAAATATTGCTTGATCGAGATTAAGAAGTTGTCAAGGAAAAGGTGCAGATCACTGCGAGATTTTGTGGGAATGCCAATGCCACCTGAATCCGATATTCCTTCCATTGAAGACACCATAATTCATGAAGAATTGAAGTATGACAAATCTATTATGGCCGAGACGCATGCAAAATTATTGAAAAACATGAATGAAGAGCAACGAAGTGACTACGATAAAATCATGGCATCTGTTGACGGGACGAGTGGAGGTGTCTTCTTTTTGTATGGTCACGGTGGCACTGGAAAAACATATGTATGGAAGACTTTATCAGCAGCAATAAGATCACGAGGTCAAATCGTGTTGAACGTTGCATCAAGTGGGATTGCATCACTTCTTCTTCCTGGAGGACGTACTGCGCACTCAAGGTTTGCTATTCCACTCAATGTTAGTGAAGACTCAACCTACAATATAAAGCGTGGTAGTCCGTTGGCTAAATTGATTCGAATGGCCAAGTTGATTATTTGGGATGAGGCCCCTATGATACATAGGTATGATTTGCCTATAATGAATTAAAATATTATCTATTCCATTAAATTACAATATCATTTTATTTAAACTCAAAAAAAGATTATATTTATTTTATTATATGTAATAAAATTAGTTTGGTTATTATATTGTTTTTTATCATTATCAACATCATGAATTGCTTTTTAAAGTATTATTATGAATACAATTATTAGTATTATTATTTACTCTATATTATCTTATTGTTTTATTTATTGTTATTAATTACTAAACTTTTAAATTTTCATTCATAAAGTTAAACAAATTACTCCACAAAAGGTCAAGAATACTTACATACGTAGTATTTAAGATTTAAAAAAGGGTGTATAAAAGGTTGCAATAGTAATTTTAGTCATGGTAGCTTATATTCAAGTTTTACAATTTAGTTGACGCGAGTACACAACACTACATTGTTGTAACTTTTATTCTTTTGTTTTTAAATATGTTTTTAAAAAATTAACATTTTTGAACTAACTACATCTTTTAAGAGATTAAATTTAATTATCATAATTGATGTGTTCAAATGGGTCTTAATACTATAAATCAATGTATTATTGTTACTTTTTTATATAAATTTTAACAGACATTGCTTTGAAGCTCTAGATAGAAGTATGAGAGATATACTTTCTTGCTATCATGATGGCAATCCAAAATTGCCTTTTGGTGGAAAAACAATTATTTTTTATGGATACTTTAGACAAGTGTTGCCTGTCATTCCTAAAGGCACAAGACATGATATTGTTCATGCATCTTTGAATGCATCACATTTGTGGCAGTATTGTACGGTGTTGAAGTTAACAAAAAACATGAGACTCAAGAACTTCACAAATGAATCAGCCAATCCAAGTATTTTGAAGCTTTTTGCCGATTGGATACTTCATATTGGTGATGGTGTTCTAGGAGAGAGCGATGATGGAGAAGCAGAAATTGATATACCGGAAAATTTTCATGTTCCAGAAATGTCTGATCCCATTGCATCCATTGTCAACGCTACTTATCCAGATTTTTTGAAGAACATGAACAACATCTCATATCTTGAAGGGAGAGCAATTCTTGCACCGACAATTGATGAGGTAGACAAGGTCAATGACTTCATGCTGCTGCTGAATAGCTCAGAGGAAAAGACATATTTCAGTTCAGATTCAGCGTGTTCCTCAATCTCAGACAATGGGCTCCTTCAGGAAATTCATTCTCCCGAATTCCTTAACGGCATAAAATGTTCCGGTGTTCCAAGTCACGAGTTGAAGCTAAAAGTTGGTGTACCGGTGATGCTCATGAGTAATATTGATCATTCGGCCGGCTTGTGTAATGGTACCCGACTTTTAGTGACAAAACTTGGTGAACATATTATTGAGGCGCAGATGATGTCTGGAACTAATGCAGGTGAGAAATTCCTTATCCCGAGGATTAGTCTAACCCCGACAGATGTGAGGCTACCTTTCACATTCATGCGTAGGCAATTCCCCTTGATGGTTAGCTATGCAATGACGATAAACAAGAGCCAAGGACAATCGTTAGAGAATGCGGGCAATTTTCTACGACGACAAATTTTTACACATGAGCAGTTATATGTTGCAGTTTCGAGGTGACGAGTCCGTCAGGATTGAAGTTCGTGATATGCGACGACGAGGGAAATAGGAAAAAGACCGCAAAAAATGTTGTCTACAAAGAAGTTTTCAATAATTTGTAAAGTTGTATACTTATTAAACTCCAAATATTTTTTATTATGTATTTATTTGTCGTTACTCTCATTCCCGTGATAAATTATAATATAATCTTTAATTTCATTTAGAGGTAGAATGATTTTTTTATACTTATAATATTTGTATCTTACACCCCGTGCAACGCACGAGTGGAATACTAGTTTTTTAAAAAGACTTTCTTTCTCAATCCTATTATCAAGTCACCAAAATACCAATATACAAAATGGTGTCCCGTAAATAACCATGTTATTTAAATATTTAATATATGTATTATCACATCGGCTTAATTGACAATAAGATAAACAGCAACCAAACTTATGTAGAAGCCCTACTTATGCACCCTATATGATCTTAGCATTGAAGTAGAAATGTTCTCATATTTAATTGATACGAAATATATTTGGATGACCCAAGTAAAAAAACCATGTACTTTATTTTTCAATACCTTCCCTGTCCTGCATAATTTGGCCAAATTTTTAGTAAACTTTGAACAATTATTTTAGCTTTTATATTTGTGTAAAGTTTATAAGGTTTATACTTTATGAAAGTATTTTTAACAAAAAATATGTCCACATAATTTTTCATTTTTTAAAAACCCCCGTATAAAAAGTATCATTAGTAAAACTTGATCATCATTGATAAAAAAATCAATTTAACTAAATTTGTGTGATAGAGGGAGTACTTCATAATTTAGATCAGGCCACATAAAGGTTCTCATTTTCCTTTTTTGAATATTGCATACAAAGGTTCTCATTTATGTTTTTAAAAATAGTTAACACTCTTAAATATGACAACTTAATAATCAAATATGAGAAATAATACATCTATAACATCACAGTTATCATCATTAACCTCATTATATTACATTATATTCCTATCAAATATATTTATCAAAATATATTTGAATTATCATATTTAATTAGAGTGAATTCTCCAAATAGAAGTAAAACATAGGCAAAATACAAAAATAGGAGTACCATGTTTTGAATAGGAGTAAATTTAATGTTTGGACAAATAAGCCCCCACCTAGCAACTTTCATTAATAATTAAAACATAAAAGAAATAACATTAATTAATTTATCATAAAATTGTAAAAAAACACAAAACTATATATCAAATAAAATATACTCCGTATTGAATAAAATTATTAAAAATAAAAACTTATTAAAATAAAAAATATTAAATGAAACCTAAAAAAATAAAAAATGAAAAAATTTTGCAGACGTCTGCCGCTGCCTCAATAACCTCTCAGAACCACTATCTTCGATTACCTAAAAAATTCCAACATTTGTCTGAAATGCCATTTTTATGACAGTTTTCAAGAAAATTTGGCATTTTAAAGAGTAAAACTATCATCTTTATGACATTTTCAAAGAAAAATGGTAATTTGCACCCGATCGGAGGTGACATTGTTGGGTGATGGCCGAGGCTGCGAGAAAGGCCAACATAATTTTTTTATATTTTTAATGAGTTTTATCTATTTTTTATTTATTTTTAAAGTTTTCTGTTTTGTTTTAATTTTTATTATTTTAATGCTACGTATATTTTTTAAAATATTTTAGAATTTTTTATAGTTTGCTAAGATCAAATAAGTCATATTTTAGAATTAATTAGGTTAGGGCTATTAAGGGTAGAAAATTAATGTTTACTCGAATTGAAAGAAATTTTAAGTTTTACTTCTATTTATGCAATTATGTTTATGTTTACTTTTATATAGGACAATTTTTAATCTAATTATCGTTTAAATAATCCTGATAGTACTCGGAATGACTTTTCTTCCGCCAAAGTATTTGATTTGCTTGGTCCAAAAGGTCGAATGCCCAACCCCAAGGCCACCCACCCCCGACCCGACAGAATGGTGGGGAGCATGGGCGGAGCTAGGGGTGGGCCAACCTAGGCAATGACACACCCCAAATTTTAAAAATGGCTTAATTTTTAAGGTAAAAAATTTTGTGTAAATTTTTTTCTAAAAATATTTTTTTGCCGGCTCAGTGTCCTGGCTCCGCCCCTGGTGGGGAGGTTAATCACGGTGACTTAGTCAGCAAAGCGGCGGTAAGTCTTATACACGTGTGCATCAAAGGTCCAGCCTTATTTCAGGTTCTGTAACTTCCACATGGCCGTTGCGGGTTTGGAAAGGTATTTGATTTGCAACCACTGTGGGTCGGGTTGTTCGGTTATATGACCACCCCTAATTCTAACTCTTCTTTCTATTATTACTGCAAAAGTAATTAATATTGACCGTTTGATATTTATTTCGGAGCACAATAAATATGAGAGATTATAAAAATACAGAGGTGACATTAATTAACATAAGAATGATAGGATACGAAACGAGCAGAAAGCAGAAAATTTGAATTGGTTTCACACAGTCCAATGTACGTTGTCACTCCAAGACACACTCCGCAACTCGTGACCTTTTGGGAGAGAGGGAAGAGAAAACAGTCGGTCTTAAGAACCAAATTCAGACAAATGCTCAAAGTCTCACTACCTTTCTGGGTTTGGCTTTGAACCCATTTTCTCTATTATCTTAAGCGTAAAGAGAAAGCAATCATAGTATTTAGGGATGTCGTTCTTTGGTTCAAAAAGTGTCGAGCTTTTCAATTCGATGGCTTTCAATGCAGCTTGGCTGCAGATTTAGGCACCCACTCTCCTCACTTTTTAAAGGTCGCCCATTTTTCTTTACTCATTCCTCTAAGGTCTTGGTCTTTTCTTTCTCTCAAAGAATGAATCTTTGACCGGGGTTTGCTTCCTAAGCCCCAATTCTTTCTTTCTTGGTTCCCTTCTGTTAGATCTCTGACACTGACCAAATGAGGCTTCTTTGTTTGATATAGAGTTTATGTGTTTGATTATGCCCAGTTTCTGCATTCTGTTGAATGAATAAATAGCCTGTCTGCATTTCTTCCCTATTTAAGACTCATTTTGTCTGAGTGAGGTGGTTAGCATGAAGTTAATTAGGTATTTATTTTTTGCGGCCTGTTTTGTCTTTGCCCTCGGACAGCTTCCCTCCCAGGACATTTCGGCTCTACTTGAGTTCAAGAAAGGGATCAAACATGACCCTACTGGTTATGTGCTTCAGTCATGGAATGAGGAATCCATTGACTTCAATGGCTGTCCTTCTTCCTGGAATGGCATTATGTGTAACGGTGGTAATGTGGCGGGTGTTGTTCTTGAAGATTTGGGTTTATCTGCGAATATCGATTTGGGCGTTTTCTCTAATCTCACAATGCTGGTCAAGCTCTCATTAGCAAACAATTTTATTTCTGGTAAATTTCCTGATAAAATTGCAGGCTTCAAAACCCTAACTTATCTTGATGTTTCAGATAACCTGTTCACCTCATCTTTACCACCAGACATTGGAAAGTTTGGGTCTTTAAAGAATCTTTCTTTGGCTGGTAATAACTTCTCTGGTCCCATTCCGGATGAAATTACGGGTCTAACCTCGATAGTGTCATTGGATTTTAGCCGTAATTCATTCTCAGGACCGGTCCCATCGTCCCTAACCAAGTTGTCCGGTTTGGTGTACCTAAACCTGTCCAAGAATGTGTTTACCAAGAACATTCCCAGAGGGTTTGAGGCTATGGAAAAGCTTGAGGTGTTTGATTTGCATGGTAATATGCTTGAGGGCCGTTTGGATCCAGAATTCTTGATGCTCACAACATCGACTCATATTGACCTTAGTGGGAATCTCCTTATCAGTTCTGCTTCTCAGCAGAAGAAGTTTTTGCCTCGTATTTCTGAGACTATCAAGTATTTGAATCTTAGCCACAACAGGCTTAATGGGTCACTCATAGGTGGTGGGGGTGAAGCAGAAGTATTTGGGAACTTGAAGGTTTTGGATTTGAGCTACAATCAGCTATCTGGGGAATTACCGGGCTTTGATTTTGTGTATGATCTTCAGGTTCTTAGACTGAGCAACAATAGATTTTCTGGATTTATCCCTAATGATCTTCTCAAAGGGGATTCTCTTGTTTTGACTGACCTGGATTTAAGTGCCAATAATCTAACAGGTATGCTCATATAACTTGTTCTTTTTTCCTAGTGGAGTTTTTCATCTAGTTTCAGCAAGCTTTTTGCCCTTTTAAGAAACTCTTTGATGCTTAAAAACTTTTGCTTTTCTTTTTACTTTAAAAAAGCTAAAACCAGTGTTTTCTATTAAATGTTTAAAACTAGTTTTTTTTGCAAGACATTGTACCAAACTAACACACAAAGAATTACTTCTTTAGCAAACACTCAAATTTTACTTTTTAAAAACACATTTGTTTAAAGACACCACCAAGTATTACGATTAAACATTTTATCTATAGTGTTTAAAATAAATCGCATCTTACAAAAACAAGCAAATAAAAAACTACCTTAGTGCTTTGACTATTTCGACAATGACATTTGTATTCCGTCATTAATTTTTTACTTTTAGCCCTAAAGCAATTGATATAGAGACATTTTTGGTACACATTTTTTAGTTCTTTTAATTTAAAACTCTTGAATATTATGATAATGACACTTTTAGTCTTTTTAACTTTGATTTTTTTAACTTTAATACTCTAGCTATTGTGAGGATAAAAAATAATTGGATGACCAAAAGTTGATTGTTGCAATAGATAAAGAATTGAAAGTAGAAAAAGTCAAATGACTAATATGGAAAATTTCCAAAATTTAAATGCCAAAAGTTAATGGAGTTAATGGTGACGATAATGGAAACACAAAAAGTAGGAAAACTTCATTTTCAATATTTTTTCAAAATATTTAGTTTTCTCCCGCTCTGGCCCGTCCTAATTTCACTTGCATCCCACTTTGCCACTGCTTAATCAGAACTAATTCCATTTATACATCACTGTTCTCAGTCTATTTCAGAAACAAATGTTATTCTTGATTGTTGTTCTTTTTCTATTCAAGACTGCTCCTTCCAGTTAATGATGTGTAAATGATTTCTTTTGCGTTGTGATTAATAACATACATAACATACAATTAGTTGTAACTATATTCCAAAAATCATTGTGCAGGGAAAATTAGCATGATAAGATCCACCACTTTAACTGTTCTTAACCTATCATCGAACGCGCTATCTGGTGAACTTCCATTAGTGACAGGAAGTTGTGCTGTTATTGATCTCTCTAAAAACCAGTTTGAAGGACCACTTTCCAGATTGAAGAAATGGGGAAATGTTGAATACCTCGACCTAAGTCAAAACCGTTTGTCTGGATCCTTCATCGAAGACACTGCTCAATTCATTCGCTTACATCACCTGAACCTTTCCCAGAACACCCTCACCGGTTCTCTTCCTAAAGGCATTACACAGTTCCCGAAACTCACAGAGCTTGATATAAGCTTCAACCAGTTGACTGGACCTCTTCTTACAGCTATTCTGACTTTACCTAACCTTGAAGAGCTTCATTTGCAGCACAATTCGTTCTCTGGAGGCATTGAGTTTCCTCCCCCACCATCCGGTGGGTCTAACCTCCACATTCTTGATCTCTCCCATAATCGCCTTTCTGGGCTTTTCCCTGATGGGTTTGGGTCATTTTTAACCGAGCTTCAAGTGGTTGATATATCTGGGAATAATTTTAGTGGTCCATTGCCGAAAAATCTTCCCACAAATAGTCTTCAAAGATTCAATGCATCATTTAATGGTTTCACTGGCATTGTCCCGGAAAACTTAAGAAAGTTTCCATTATCATCCTTCTTCCCTGGAAACTCAGATCTACATTTCCCAAACGCTCCTCCAGGTTCAGCCCAATCTCCTCGTGGAAGTCACAAAAAGAAACCATTGAAAACTTTGATTAAAGTGGTTGTCATAGTTGCTTGTGTGGTTACTTTTCTAATCTTTGTCTTGGTTTGTATCCTTTTATGCTACATCAAAACAAAGAGGCCCCAGCATCCTGAAATTCACCGCCATGCTATACCAAATCCTTCTGATTTTAGCAGAAGAGAGGGTAGTGGTGGTTTAGTAGTTTCGGCGGAGGATATTGTGACTGCACGAAAGGGCCTGCCATCCGATATGATTATTCCAGATGATAAAATAACTGGTTTTTCTCCATCTAAGACCAGCCATTTCTCTTGGTCACCTGGATCCGGGGATTCATATAATGCTGAAAACTTTGCCAGGTTGGATGTTAGCTCTCCCGATCGGCTGGCTGGTGAGCTTTATTTTCTTGATGATGCAATCTCATTTACCCCCGAAGAACTCTCCCGGGCCCCAGCTGAGGTTCTGGGCAGAAGCAGTCATGGGACATCGTACAGGGCAACCTTAGATAACGGATTGGTCCTCACTGTCAAGTGGTTGAGAGAAGGGGTAGCAAAACAGAGAAAAGAATTCGCAAAGGAGGCTAAAAAGTTTGCGAATATCAGGCATCCAAACGTGGTGGGATTGAGAGGGTATTATTGGGGTCCCACTCAACATGAGAAACTTATTCTCTCAGACTACATTTCTCCTGGCAGCCTAGCCAGTTTCCTGTATGGTAAGTTGTTGTATATATTCTCATCTTTATCCAGCCTTGCAGTTCATATTTCTGTATTATGAAACAGTTTTCTACATTATCCAGTGATTTCTTTATTAGATCATGTTTGTTAGAGTTTTTTTGTACTACGTATAATTTTACTTAAAAAAGTATTGGATTACATGGTCACTCTAGAACTATGAAAAATGCTACCATGATCAGTATAGTCACGGGAAAAACATTAATGTGATAAGTTGATCACTAATAAAAGTAATATTTTCATCTACTACGTATTATTTACTTATATACTGTTATTCTCATTTTTACTTATATATGATGAATTGCAGATCGGCCCGTAAGAAGAGGTCCTTCCTTAACATGGCCACAAAGACTTAAGATAGCAGTCGACGTAGCACGTGGCTTGAACTATCTTCATTTTGACCGAGAGGTCCCACATGGAAACCTCAAAGCAACAAACATACTGTTAGATGGCGGTGACCATAATGCACGGGTTGCTGATTACTGCCTTCACCGCCTCATGACTCACGCAGGAACAGTCGAGCAAATTCTTGATGCGGGTGTGTTGGGCTATCGTGCGCCTGAGCTGGCTGCCTCCAAGAAGCCGATCCCCTCCTTCAAATCAGACGTGTATGCTTTTGGAGTCGTGCTGTTGGAGCTTCTTACTGGGAAATGTGCAGGAGATGTGGTGGTTTCTGGAGGAGAAGATGGGGGAGGCGTTGACTTGACAGACTGGGTGAGGCTGAAGGTGGCTGAGGGCCGTGGGTCTGATTGTTTCGATAGTAGGCTTTTGAGTGAGATGGGGAATCCGGTGGTGGAGAAACACATGAAGGAAGTTTTGGGAATTGCACTGCGGTGCATTCGGTCAGTGTCTGAGAGGCCAGGGATCAAGACTATCTATGAAGACCTCTCATCTATATAATGTAATGGGATATTGTTAGCTAGAAGTGGTATACTGGTATGTGTTAGCTTATTTGGGGATCAATTAGCTCATTGGCCTCCCCTTTTTCAGTGGTAGGAAGGCATGTTAGTGTGGATGGTTGGATGAACTAATTTTGTTAACCATTATTTATGTATGTATGTTGGGGCTGAGTTTCTACTCAACTCAAAATATTCCCTCCCTATTTCTTCATTCTCTTGTTTCTGTCTTCTTTCTAGTAGTATTCCTCATCGTTGGAAATTGGAATACTACGAAGGTAAGTCAGAGGGACCGAAATGGCTCTGTATTGCTGAGAGCCTCTGGCAGGCGACAATGCAAAGGAATTGAAGGAACGGGACATTCACTGCCAGTTTCCTCGTGTCCAAGGAATTGAAGGCAGCATGTTACACACCACTCATGGTTGGAGAAATTAGGCTATTGATCACCAACTATTACATCTTATATTAAAAAGCATTATAATCATTAATCAACATTCAGCACGGTACATCATTTCCCCCTCCAAATATTCCTGTGTTTATAATTCTCAGTCCTACTGACTGCTCGTTTTACTTTAACTATCGTTGTACTTTAACTAGCTCTGATCTCTGATACAATGTTAGACAGTGTTTGCGATTGCTTCTACTTTAAAAAAATGTTTTTAAAATGATATTAGAAAAAGTGTTTACTAATAAAAGTTGGTAGTATTTGAGAAAAAAATGATTCTCAAAAAGTAAAAGTTGGTATTGTTGGATAAAATAAGTGTTTTTTTGTGTTATAGAAAAAGTGAAAAGCAGTGATGGCACGCAACTAGGCATGGACCGGGCCCGGGATGGGCTGGGCTCCGGGCCGGTTCAAGCCGAGCTTTTTTTCCAGATGTTGGGCCCGCAACATGCTCGGATTGATACCGGGTCCGGGCCAACCTGGCCGATCCAATATTGTTTTTGCTTTTTAATTAACCCCTGACCCCCACCCCTCAAACCTCCCCAAAACACCCAATCCTAACCAAGGAAAAGGAAACAAATTGAAAAAAAATGAACCGGGCCCGGCCTGAACCGTCCGGGCCGATTCAAGGGAAACAGGGTCCGAGCACAGACTGCTAGGCCCGCCCAACCCGGGCTAAAGCCTGGAACCGGCCATCCGATCCCGGTCCGATCCAGCCCCACACAGTAGCGGCCCGGTCCAGTTCACGGGCCGGTTTGGCCTGGTTCGGTCAACCCCTACACGCAACTGGGGAGCACCAAATTAAATCGGGTGAACACAAACCTGGCTTTGGTTTGTACGACCTGGCTTGTACGAACTCAGCCAAACACAAGCAACTCCACCTCCGTGATGGCATAGTGGATCAGTGGATGTATCCACAAGTATTAGAGACGAAAAAGCTTCAAATTACATATAGGTGATGGGTGTTTTTGCTGGCCAAGCATGAAAAAATGGCATGAAAATTACTAATGGGTTTTACATTTTCAAAACTATGTCCCAATTTATCTTTTCAAAAAAAGTGACAAATTTGCCTTGGACCCCTGCACTGCGTTTCTTCTCACCCTCCTCTGCGTCCCGAAAGGCGGTGTTTGTACGGTGCCTCTTGTCCGAACGTTCGGACAGGATAAGTTCTCTCTCTCTATATATATGTATACACACATACATACACACACACATAAATGATCAGGTCCGAACGTTCGGGTCTGGGCCTCCGTCCGAACACCGCTGTTTGGAGCGGTTCCCGGTCGAATTGTTTTATGAAAATTTTATGGTATGTTCTTAATCAAATCTAGTTTATCCACAAAACATTTCAGCTCAAAATTCGATCGGGAAGGCCTTCAAATTAGTTTTTGAAGTTGATTGCGCCAAAGTATACATAGAAAAACGAGGTCAACTTAAAAAAATCATTGGAAGGCCTTCCCGATCGAATTTTGAGCTGAAATTTGGTATGGATAAACTAGATTTGATGAAGAACATAGCATAAACATTTCATCAAAAAATTCTACCGGGAACCACCCCGAACATCGTTGTTCGGACAGTGCCTCATGTTCGAGCGTTCTGACAAGATAAGTTCTCTCTCTCTGTGTGTGTGTGTGTGTGTGTGTGTGTGTGTGTGTGTGTGTGTATACATATATATATATATATATATATAGGGGTTGGTTCCTGTGAGAAAGAAGCCTCAGGAGAGAAAAAAGAACAACTAACCTTTGATTAATTGAATCCGATGGTTATTTTTTGATCCTAGTTGTCTCTTTCCTCCACAATTGGTGCCTAACGTGTATGTTTAAAATGGAAAGAGTGCAACCATATAATCAATTAAGGGTACAAAGGTAAACTTCATGGTGGTTGACGTGGGAAAATAAACCACTAAATTAGGAAGTCTTCCTAAAAACTAGGTTGACTAATAACTACTCATTAATTGATCATTCTCTATTAAATGCTTCTGAATTCCTTTCCGTTTAGCATTCTGTAGCACAAAACTCGGATAAATAATTTATAAAATCTTTATCCAAATTTGTGCATTAACTTTGACTCAAAAGTAACAATTGTTGTTGCAATTTTATTGAGATTGAGATGCACATTTATTGCTAACATCGTGCACTTCTTAAATAATTGAAGAAGAAAGTCATATATTATTAAATGTGCATTATTAAAAGAATATAGGTGCATTATGTTTAAAAGTATTGCGATTAGCTCGTGATGCACATTTTGTGTTAATATGATGCAAATACACTATGCACAATTATTGATAACACGATGCACATCAACATCCTCACAAGCTTTGTGTGATGAAATGTTACGTCTAAAACCTACAAAGTGATTCATTCTACCCATTAAATTGCACATTATTATTTAATATTCTCAATAACATTCTCATGTAGATCTTAATTAATAATGCAATTTTACCCTCATGCATGTGTACAATAAAATGGTGCACTATCATATTTGCTATGGTGCTAATATGATTTCTGAAGTGCATTCAAAATTAGGAATTGTGCACAACGGGATCTTCACATTGCATTCAAAACTAAGAATTGCGCACAACGTTAGGTGTGGTTTTGTTGAGAATGTAGCCACACATGATGACATTTTCTTTGTCATTGGAGCAACACCATCTGATTTAAATTTAATTCAGGTACTTATTTCATCTGCCGTTGAATTAATGTTTCAATGCACAATGGTATTGTGTACATGACGATTCTTGCACCTCTAGCTACAATATACTTGTGAAAGATTTAGATCATAAAAGTCATCTCCCTTGAATACTGTGTGATTAAGAGGAAATTCAAGTTTGTGCAAACATACTAAAATCCATGGAGAAACCATTTCTCATTGTTGAAGAAATCAAGGAAAGACAGAAAAAGGAAATAAGAATGCCATAAGTTTTTATGAAAAAGATGGATGAGTTCTCTAGTGGAGTTTTGATTAAGAAGGAAGAAGATGAGTCACGATGGAATCAATCCATGAAATAATAACGTAAACAAGCTAAAATTTTGGGATTGAAATTATGGAAAGAATCGGTGCTCATTAATAGATAAAGAAAATCTCTAGTTTGCCCTCAATTGAAAGAGAAACGCACGAATGATGAAAACCTAATCCAATGGTTGATATCTATTCTTTTTTACTCTCCTAAGATTAAATTCTCACGTGATCTTAAATCTCTCTCTCTCTCTCTCTCTCTCTCTCTCTCTCTATATATATATATATATATATATATATATATATATATATATATATATATATATATATATATATATATATATATATATATATATATGTAGATAGATAGATTTAGGTTCAAATAAGAATATCATCCAGGGAGAGAAATGAGAAAGAATCACAACCCTTGGATCATCTTGTTGTATTTACTCCGTATTATTTTCGACCAAGGCTAATTGAGTAACTTTAACTTCTCTTTTAATGAGAGCACATTAATTGGCTAATCCATGTCATTAAGTACGTATGATTTTCCTTCCTTATAGAATCTTACACTTTTAATTTTTAAACGTAGCTTATCCTCCATCTTAGATCACATATTAAATTTTTTTAAGTTCGATTAAAACTAAATATTACAATTATATAATTTTAATAAATTAATTTTGCATGATGTCACATATGATTATGATGATTATTTATAATAATTTACTTTTACAATATTAATTCTACACACTTGTGTATGATTGCTCACACTTTTTTAAAATGAAATATAAATAAATACCATCAAAATATCTAATTTATTTTATAACAATTATCAAATAATTATTAAAGGGTTCATTTCCATTGAGTTCAAAATTTGTCTACCGAAATCGATTATTACAATACAGATTTTTTATAAGCTAAGTCTAAAATATAAAACTATTTAGTGAACCAAAGTGAAAAATGATCAGTATTGCAGTGCAAACTGTATAATAGTGCACCTAATAAAAATTTAAAAGCATAACATAGAGTATGATGTTTCATATCAAATTGTATAAGTGCATGATGTTTCAAGTATAAGTGCATAGACATAAATATTAAAAAACTTCTGGATAACCTATGCAAAAATGTACACTCATTAAAATAATCATCCTACACTTTGCCTTATTAATTTTTCTCTTTAAAGTTTTCAAATTAATTTTTCATAAATATCAATTCAAGGTGCACAAATTGTTTTTTTATAGTGCAACTTTGTGTTTTACACAATGCACAAGTGAATTACATAAATAATATTCAAAAGTGCACAAATGTACAAGAAATGTGCAAAGCGATTCAATAAAAAGCCCCGTTCAAAAAAGTGCAAGATATTCTAATAACAAGTGCATGAGAGATTCTAGTTGAAAATTCGGTACATTTATAGGTTATGCATTTTTAATAAAATATTAAAAATAAAAGAAACTCACTCTTTATATGCTCAACATCATATAACAAGTGCAAATATTGATTTTTTATAGTGCAACTTTATGTTATACAAAGTGCACAAGTGAATTACATAAATAATGTTTAAGTGCACAAATGCACGAGAAAGGTGCAAAACGATTCAATGAAAAGTGACCTTACAAAAAGTGCAAGATAGTCTAATAAAAAGTGCATCAGATATTTTAGTAGAAAATATGATACATTTATACGTTATGCATTTTTAATAAATTATCAAAAATCAAATAAGTCCACTCTATAAAACGTGAAAAGTAGATATTGATGTTGATTCATTAATATCAAATAGCACATTTTATGTAATTATGTTGCACTCATCTCACTAATTTGTACTACGTACATTTTTTAAAGTCATATCTATACATGTAAAAAAAGTCATATATGTGAACGTTTGTACTGTCTAATCAACTTTTAATAGAAACTACTTGAACTTTTCCAACTCAAAGGTTAGTTGCATTTAATGAGTTGAATAATATGGAAAGTATATAATTTTAAACAACCATATATAGCATCAACTAAAATTTGGTGGTGTTTTGCTTTTACTGTGATGCCCCTACGTGACTTTTCATTTCAATTCAAATGGATTGAATTAATTACTTTCCTTTCCTATCCCAAATTAATAGGTAATCGTGAATTAATTTAGTACGTCCGATGGAGATTATTGAAGGTCAGATTTCATTCTTATTTCTCTCCTGCGCCTCCTTTCTCACCTGAACCGTTCCCTATATATATATATATAGAATAAGGATCAAATGAGAAGAGTGCTTATCGTAAGAAGTGAGAATGCATCTGGTGCGTTCAATTTAAGATCTGTGCATCAGATTAGCAAAAAAAATCATGAGAAAGTGCAAAAAATATTAAAAAAGTGATGCTAGACGCGATGGCATTTCCGTAATTAACCGGAACTTTTCTGCCATCACAAAAATTGCATCAGATTAGCAAAAAAGTGCATCAGAAATAGGCAAATGTGTAACTTCTCACTTCTCATTAGAACCCAACCCTATATATATATATGTATATATATATATATGTATATGTATATATATATATATATGTATATGTATATGTATATATATATATGTGTATATATATATATATATATATATATATATATATAGAATAAGGATCAAATGAGAAGAGTGCTTATCGTAAGAAGTGAGAATGCATCTGGTGCGTTCATTTTAAGATCTGTGCATCAGATTAGCAAAAAAGTGCACGAGAAAGTGCAAAAAATATTAAAAAAGTGATGCTAGACGCGGTGACATATCCGTAATTAATCAGAACTTTTTTGCCATCGCAAAAAGTGCATCAGATTAGCGAAAAAGTGCATCAGAAAGAGACAAATGTGAAACTTCTCACTTCTCACGTTAAGATGTCTTCTTATTAGAACCCAACCCTATATATATATATATATATATATATATATATATATATATATATATATATATATATATATATATATATATTACCACCGCATTTTGAGCCATTAGATCTGAAAATGAATGCACAAGAGTAATTCTCACTTTGAATGGGATGACCTCTTTGTATTTGAATCCTCCCTTATATGTGTGTGTATGTATTTATGTGTGTGTGTATATATATAGGGGGAAGATCCCATGCAAACCAAGCTTCCGGTGCAAACTACAAATCAACTGCATCTGTTGGATTGAACAATACGAATGGTCATCCGTATGACATCCATGATAGTATTCATTGATTGAGAAGTAGAAAATTATAATCCTAACGCCACTACCGTTTAAGATTTAATTGCAAGGTTATTAAGGTCATCTCAAATCCTCTTTCCCTGGAATTTCCTTCAACTTTTTACTAATCAATTGACTATCCAAATATAAGCCATTCATAAAAGGAAAGTGACATACAAATTAAATCCCTAGATTGATGGTAGCCACGAATTGCAGGAATAGTGGGTTTAGGATTATAAATAATAATTAATGGTAGCTGACGTGCACTTGTCGTGAGGTGCACTCAAAATAATTTATCAATACTAAACACTTATACGTAGTATAGCGTAGTAGAGTTCGTATCCACAGGGAAAGAAATAATTCTCTTTTTATGATACTTAGTAAATAAAAGGGGGGGATTTGGATTGAGTGATTTAATTTAATTAAGAACTAAGATGAACAACCTATATGTGTTTAATTCAAAGATAAAAAGGACTTTGCATTGCTACTTTCCACTTGTTGATATATTTTAGTCGATCATTGTTATATCTATAACTTATTCCCTCTCGAATACTCAATCGGGGAGTATATCCACTTCATCGAGGGTAGTTATTAACAACGACCGTCCATTAATAACCCTTACTATTAATCAAATATAGAACAACGCCTTATATCGATTTAATAGTAGCATTTAATCTTTCTAACTCCTTGATGAAATCAATTGAGATTGATAACCTCAACACAATGGTTTTGGTTTAACCAACAAAATTAATCCCTCTTAAGTTTATTAACCACGACCGTGCATTAATAATCCGAAGTTACTTACTTATGAAACCATCAACGATTAACCATCGGTTCGTTGATCGTTTCTAGTAATAATTAATATATGAAACAAAACTAGTTGATCCTTTAAGTAATGTTCAAAATATTAATATGAAATATGAGTAGGAATTTATTAATATTCAAGGAAGAATATTATTAAAGAAGATGAATCCTACTATAATTAATATCAAAATGTTAACTAATTGTCATCTTAGCAACACTCCCCAACATTAATATAGAGGAAGAAAATATCATTCTAACTAATGTCGAGATGTTAACTAATTGTCATTTTAGCAACACTCCCCAACATTAATATAGAGATGATATTAAGGAAAGAACTATTAATTAATATTCAAGGAAAGAAGTAAAGAAAATAACTCACAACTTTAATAATCAACAAGCTTCAAGAGCAACACCAAGAATGGAAGTTTAGCTCCTCATTTGGAGACTAAACATAGCTAGAAAAATATAAAGAAATGCTATTCTAAACTGAGCTTAAGAGTATGGAAGAAGGGATGATGAAAAGTGAAGGAAAATGGGGTTATTTATAGGTGTTTTCAACACCTAATGCCGGATACCCGGCCAGGTATTTTGACATACCCGACCGGGTATTTACCAAATCAAATATTTTCCCATGTTTTTGTGTCTTCTGCACGTTCTTTGGTCCGAAATCACTTCATACCCGACCGGGTATATGGAATACCCGACCGGGTATTTGCTAGTTTTGCAGCAGTTTCTTTTGTCACTTCATACCCGGCCGGGTGAAGTCCATACCCGACCGAGTTTTGCACATAACTCAGGTTTCTTCATCCTTTTTGCTTCCAAACCTATCCTAAACTTATAGCCAAACTAACTACAACTTACAACAAACAATAAAATGCTAGAAATACGATTACAATCAAATGCAAACTAACAACTATAAACTTGCACAAAACTCGTAAATAGATATTACAAATAATAATAAAAATGTACACTTAGGCACTAACAACTAGTGCCTATCAAACACCCCCACACTTGAACTTTTACTCGTCTCGAGTAAAACAAATCTTGTCCATGAGGTTTCCAAACCAACAATTGTAGCAATTACAACCATTCACAAGTGTTTTTGAAAATTAACATAAAAGAATGTTTCAATGATCAAAACACATGAATAAAAGGTCTTCAGCATCATTGGGTTCCTCTTCTTTTGCTCCTTATGTGTACCCTTAGGATCCTGCAAATATAAAAGAAATACTTTCTCTCATTCTCTCATTTTGCCTAGGTGCCCTTTCGGGTTTTCATCTCACCTTCCCACATTTTCCTTTTTAATTCTCCCCAACTCACTCTTCTTTTTTTTGCTTTTATTTTGCTTAAGTTGCCCTATTTGGGTTTTCAACCTAACAAGCTTAAATATATTTTTTTTATTTTTTTTAATAGCAAGAATAAAGAGTATGAAATGGGAGCATACCAGAATAGTTCTCCCCCCAGCTAGTTCATGGCACTGCCCCTAGTGCCCGCCCGCATCTCCTCCATCAAAGAATCCACCCTGACCATAGTAGCTGTCATGAAAACCGCCCGTATATGGATATTCATCATCGTTTGTGTCTGAGCTGTCGCCATATCCGCCATCACCACCTCCGAAATCCCTGTCAACACCATCACCGCCAGCTTGTCCACCTCCTCCGAAGCTAGATCCTCCGAAATTACCCCAATGTGAGGGGTCATACCATGTAGGATGTTGGACTGGAGTGGGCATGTGGGAAAAGTACCCTTGGTGGTCAAAATATGCGTACATAGGCCCGAAGGCCCGTCTTTGATCGTCTTCCACCCTTTGGTACGCACTGTAGAGATCGTCAATGCGTGTGTTCATTGCCGTTTGGTTAAGATTGAGTTGTTGTATACCGGCAAGCATTTGTTGTTCAAAGGGGGTGTATTGAGGGGGTTGGGGATCGGGTTGTGGCTCTTCTTGTGGTTGTTCGGGACTGGGTGGTGGCTCAAGTTGAGTGATGTCATAAAGATAGTGGTCAGGAGTAGTTCCGGGTAGGCAAAGGTGTCTCCTATCCCCGAGTTGATGGTTAAAGATGTTGGGAAATTCATCGGAGGGGATTGTAAAAAGTTGTGTGGGTGAGGGATTTATGGTCCAATGGTAAAATGTTGTGGTCCCAATGGTGTGGGAGTGACTCAAGTCATGTGCAGTGAGTAGAAACTTAAGATTAAGGAAATTCCAATCTTGAACTTGTCTATTTGCACAATAGCCAAATTTGGTACAAATATGATGTATGTGCCCTCCTATGAAAATGTCACCCATAGCTTCACATTCCTTTTTTAGATGGTCCCACAAACATGAAGCAAGATCTAATCTAGGGGCTTCTGGGAAAATACCCATAGCAAGAACGGCCAATTCACTAATCCTTGTTTGATGACTATTTGGCCTCCCAAAGACATCATACCCAAACCATTTCAGTGCGATTCGAAGGGTAGGGTGTTGAACATGTGTAACATGCATATGTGAATATTTAAAAAACCTAACCCCTGTCATTCTTCGCCACAAATCATGCACAATGGTCTTATCAATTCTTACCTTTCTTTCCTCCACACCTAAAATCGGTAAACCAAATAGCTCGGCAAACTCACGTTTCGTTAAAGTTCTTGGTATGTTGTTATACCGAAACGTGAGTTTGCTCTCATAGGTGTCCTCTATATCCTCAGTAAATTCAACCGATGCTAGGAACTCATACATAATTCTTTTGTAGATATTATAGGACATATTGAACAATGTAGTAAGTCCTATGTTGTTGCACAATTCTAGCATCATATCATACAACATCAATGCTCGCAATGTTTCATGACAAAGAAATTGGGTTGAATGTACCTCTCGGTTGAGTTGGGTGAGGAATTTCTTGTGATGAGCCCTAGATGTGAATTCGATGCTTTCATACCCCGGAACTTGTGGAATTGGAGCACTTGAGTTGGAGGAAGGTGCTCTAGTCCTTTTTGGTGCCATAGTTAACTTTTTCTTGGACTTGGAGGTTGGAATTTCGGACTTGGGACTTGGTGGAGTGAAAAATTCGGACTCTTTGAGAATTTGGTGTTTTTGAGGGTGTGGAGGTGTAGAGAGTGATGCGGGGAAGAAGAAATGAGGTTAGGTTTGGGTTAATTTGAGGAAAAATCGGACCCTTGAGGATTTTGGGATAGGGTTTTCGGATTTGGGGATTTTGGGGTATGTGGTGGTTTTTGTGGGTGTAGAAATGGAGAGGATGATGTGGGGAGGAAGATTATGGAGTTTATTTGGAATTTTGGTGGATGATTGGGATGGATTTGGAGCTTGGGACTTTTGGCTATGGAGGTTTGGGGGGTTTTTTGTTTGGGAGAGAAGAAGAAGATGGAGGTTGGGGAAGGATTTGGGGAAGAAATCTCGTAAAAAAGCCTTTTTTCGCAGAAATACCCGGCCGGGTATTTCGTAATACCCGAATGGGTATTCGATTTTCCGGTAGGCAGAAAGTTTTTTAGCTGAATACCCGGTCGGGTTTTCGTAATACCCGGTCGGGTATTAGGCTATTTTATGCCTTTCCTTTATTTTTTATGCTCGGCCGGTTTTTTGGTTGATACCTGAATGGGTACGCCCGACAGTAGCTCCCAGGGGCGAACAAAAATGCTAAAACCCGGTCGGGTTTTCTACATACCCGGTCGGGTATTCCGTTATTTTTTTGATTTTTTCATTTTTACCCGGTGGATGAGTTGCCCGGGTATTCCCCTTTTGTGCTGGTACCCGACCGGGTATGAGATATACCCGGGCGGGTTTTCCTCAAATATTTTTTTTTAAATTAAAAAAATTTAACACACACAACTGAAAATGGGAATAATTAAAATAAAAATTTTGGGTTGCCTCCCAAGAAGCGCTTGATTTAATGTCGCGGCACGACGTTATTTTTATTTTATTTTCTATTTTAAGTGGGATCATGAACATCCCTTGTTTCATTTTCAAAGGCCATGTTTGGCCATGTTTCAGCTTTCTTCTTCGATCTTTTCCAGTAAGGCCGAATTTTCTTCTTCGTCACCACCTCAAGTGTCGGTGGTTTTAACTCGCACTGAGGCGACTTTTCAAATTCTTCTCCTTTCAAAATAGATTTTTTTGGCCCAATTTTTATTTCATTAAAAATTGAGAATTTTTTTGTTTCCTCTCTAACAAAAATATTTAGTGTTGGCGGTGGTTCAAAAACATTTAAAGAACAAAGAGATTGATCTTTAATTTGTTTTTTGGTAGAATCAAAGATGTTGTATTCTACTTTTTGATCATCAAATTCTATTGTTAATGAACCACTAGACACATCAATTTTTGTTTTAGCGGGTTTTAAGAAGGGTCTTCCCAAAAGAATGGGTGTAGTTTGGTTATCATCTCCCATTTCCAGAACATAAAAATCAACAGGGAAAATCAAATTTTCTACTTCTACTAGCACATCTTCTACTACACCCTTCGGGTAAGTATTAGACCGATCCGCTAGTTGAATCACTACACCAGTTTGATGTAGTGGGCCGAGTTGTAAGGATTTATATAAGGAATAAGGAATGACATTTATTGATGCTCCTAAATCCAACAAGGCCTTAGAAAATACGGTATCCCCTATTTTGCAAGGAATAGTGAACATGCTTGGATCGCTACATTTCTCAGGGAGTTTCTTTTTAAAAATGGCCGAGACACGTTCACTAACTTCAACCCTTTGTTTCTCTTCCAGTTTATTTTTCTTTTTCATTGTGCATAGTTCCTTTAAGAACTTTGCATAACGGGGAACACTTTTGATCAGTTTGAAGAGTGGGATGTTTACCTCAGAATTGACGAAGGTTTCGTAGATGTCCTGATCATTCTTCAGCTTCCTCGTGTCTTTCAATGCCTCAGGGAATGGAGGGAGTGGTTCATATGATGACAGTGGAGGGAATTTAGTTTTCGTTGGCTTCTCCTCTTCCGTTTGAAAACCTTCTTCAAGATCAACCTCTTGCTTCTCCTCCTCAACTTCCCGTGGTTGCAATTCTTTACTGTTCCTCAACATGATTGCATTGACATGTTGTCTCGGGTTTTGCTCAGTTTGGGAGGGGAGCCTACTCGAATCTTTTGCTTCAAGTCGACTTACGATATTTGAAATTTGGCTAACTTGAGTTTCCAAATTTTGAATGCTCGACTTGGTTTCATGTTGGAATTGCATCATGGTTTGTTGGAATTGCCTCATGCGTTGCTGCATTGTTCCCATATTAACGGCCAGAGCTCGAATCATGTCTTCGGTGGACATACTCGAGTTCGATGTTTGGCCTTGTGGTTTGTATTGTTGAGGAGGAGGATTTGTTTGAGAATTTCCATACCTTAAATTCGGATGATCCCTCCATCCCGGGTTGTAAGTATTGCCTTGAGGATCGTACTTCCTTTGACCTTGGAACCCCAAAGCATTGACTTGCTCGAAGTTCTCTTCTTGTAGCGTTGGGCAAGAATCTGTGGGATGCCCTTGCGTTGAACAGATGCCGCAGACCTTGACTTCTTGGGTTTTTGGATTTAAAAGGAAATCTTTAATCAAAGAAGTCAAGCCGGCTACTTGACTCTCCAACGAGTTGTTGGATTACGCTGCCATGACTCGTTTCAATGATGACCTTCCGTTGTAATGTCTCGAGTTTTCGGCCAACTCCGGAATGAGGTCTCTTGCTTGAGAAGGGGTTTTGTTAACAATACCCCCTCCGCATGCCGCATTCACCATGCGTCTATCTTGATCAACAAGTCCATCATAGAAGTATATGATGAGATCTTGTTCCGAATACCCATGATATGGGCAACTAGCACATAATTTTTTAAAGCGCTCCCAATATTCATACAAGGTCTCATTATCCGCTTGCTCAATGTTGCTAATTTACTTCTTGAGACTTGAAGAGATAGATGCGGGATAGTACCTGTCAAGGAAGCTCTTTTTCATTTGAGCCCATGTATTGATGCTTCCCGAGGGAAGATAGAATAGTCAATCTTTGGCGGTGTCTTTGAGGGAGAATGGGAAGGCTCTCAGCTTGATTTGCTCCTCGGACACGCCATTGGGGCACATGCTTGTGCACACAATATAGAACTCTGACAAGTGTTTATTTGGATCTTCCCCTCGTAGACCATGGAAAGAGGGAAGTAGGTGAATGAGCCCAGATTTTAGCTCGAATGTGACCCCCGTATCAAGAGTTGGAAAAGTGATACATAAGGGTTGTTGATTTAGATTCGGAGCCGTGAGCTCCCTCAGCGTTCTTGTTTCCAGAGCCATGTGAAAGGACTCTTCGGATTCGCTAGAATGAGAACTAGCACTTGATGATTCCTCCGAAGAAGTATTCGGAAATAGATTCCTGAACCTCTCGAAGGCTTGTTCTGTTTCGGACTTTGTTTGGTAGGTGATTTGGTTTATAGATCGGTGTTTAACCATATACTCAAACAAAGCTCAGCCAAAATAGAAATCTTTTAAATGTTTTTTTTTTATTTTTCTTGAAATAAAATAGAAAGAAAAATAATTGCCTTTCCCCGGCAACGGCGCCAAATTTGACGTGCACTTGTCGTGAGGTGCACTCAAAATAATTTATCAATACTAAACACTTATACGTAGTATAGCGTAGTAGAGTTCGTATCCACATGGAAAGGAATAATTCTCTTTTTATGATACTTAGTAAATAAAAGGGGGGATTTGGATTGAGTGATTTAATTTAATTAAGAACTAAGATGAACAACCTATGTGTTTAATTCAAAGATAAAAACGACTTGACATTGCTACTTTCCACTTGTTGATATATTTTAGTCGGTCATTGTTATATCTATAACTTATTCCCTCTCGAATACTCAATCGGGGAGTATATCCACTTCATCGAGGGTAGTTATTAACAACGATCGTCCATTAATAACCCTTACTATTAATCAAATATAGAACAACGCCTTATATCGATTTAATAGTAGCATTTAATCTTTCTAACTCCTTGATGAAATCAATTGAGATTGATAACCTCAACACAATGGTTTTGGTTTAACCAACAAAATTAATCCCTCTTAAGTTTATTAACCACGACCGTGCATTAATAAACCGAAGTTACTTACTTATGAAACCATCAACGATTAACCATCGGTTCGTTGATCGTTTCTAGTAATAATTAATATATGAAACAAAACTAGTTGATCCTTTAAGTAATGTTCAAAATATTAATATGAAATATGAGTAGGAATTTATTAATATTCAAGGAAGAATATTATTAAAGAAGATGAATCCTACTATAATTAATATCAAGATGTTAACTAATTGTCATCTTAGCAACACTCCCCAACATTAATATAGAGGAAGAAAATATCATTCTAACTAATTTCGAGATGTTAACTAATTGTCATTTTAGCAACACTCCCCAACATTAATATAGAGATGATATTAAGGAAAGAACTATTAATTAATATTCAAGGAAAGAAGTAAAGAAAATAACTCACAACTTTAATAATCAACAAGCTTCAAGAGCAATACCAAGAGTGGAGGTTTAGCTCCTCATTTGGAGACTAAACATAGCTAGAAAAATATAAAGAAATGCTATTCTAATCTGAGCTTAAGAGTATGGAAGAAGGGATGATGAAAAGTGAAGGAAAATGGGGTTATTTATAGGTGTTTTCAACACCTAATGCCGGATACCCGGCCGGGTATTTTGACATACCTGACCGGGTATTTACCAAATCAAATATTTTCCCATGTTTTTGTGTCTTCTGCACGTTCTTTGGTCCGAAATCACTTCATACCCGACCGGGTATATGGAATACCCGACCGGGTATTTGCTAGTTTTGCAGCAGTTTCCTTTGTCACTTCATACCCGGCCGGGTGAAGTCCAAAACCCGACCGGGTTTTGCACAAAACTCAGGTTTCTTCATCCTTTTTGCTTCCAAACCTATCCTAAACTTATAGCCAAACTAACTACAACTTACAACAAACAATAAAATGCTAGAAATACGATTACAATCAAATGCAAACTAACAACTATAAACTTGCACAAAACTCGTAAATAGATATTACAAATGATAATAAAAATGTACACTTAGGCACTAACAACTAGTGCCTATCAGTAGCATTTACAAAACTAATCTCCTGATTCATAGAACCAATCGTTCCTTAATAAACTTCTATTATCGAAGCCTAACTCCCACTTTCGTGAGAACTGCATATTAAGGTTATGAGATGTGCATGGTAAAATTATAACGTTCGCATATGATAATATTTGTAAAATAAATTCCTTTATTTATGAAATTAATCACTTCATAATTATAACACCTGCATATTAGTTTTGAACATGTTGCACTTTTAGTCACATGATATTATCATTATGACAAGTGCATCCATTCTTTAATCATTTTCAATGTTCATATGTTGCATTGTACCATCATCATATTTTCATTTTTAGAAGTTCATACGAAGTATATTGTTTTTCAGTAAGATGACATGTGCATCTTAGGAGACCATATGATGCATCATATCGCTATAACATCTTTGAAGTTCATACTGCATCTTATCGTTTTGGCGTCTGCATCTTAGTAGTTCATATGTTGCATTTTATCATTGTGACATGTGCATTCATAAGTTCATATATTGCATTTTAGTAAGATTACATGTGCACTTTAGAAGTTCATACTTCATATTATCGCTATGGAATCTGCATTGTATACTCAACGGACGTGCATATTAAATTCATGAGTTCACAAAATCCATAATGTTTCTCGCACACTAAGGTAGAAATATTTAAACATTTTTTTTGCATAAATATGAAATTGAAGAACTTCATGAAAAAATCCGGAATGCACATGAAATTGTGTGCATCGATATGAAAACAGAAATCATTTCCTAAACATCAAAATGCTCAAAGTATTTGCAATGTGAACACCAGATTCCGTGGTGACAGAAATGACTACCTCATCATTCCGGTATACTTATATGTCAAAGCACTAATTTGAGAAGATAATGACGTGAAGAGTTTTTAAAAAGAGAGTACACTAAAATCACAAAAACTTTGCATAAACACGAAATTGTTGAATTGATATGAAAAACAAAACCAAATAAAAACATAAAAAATCCGGCGTGCATATCGGATTCCATGGCGATGTCGGGATCCATGGTGTTCAAGAACTAAAAAAAGATGACACCCATCCCTGAGGGTCCCCAAACCCCGACCGGACGGTACGTTGGGAGGGTGTAAATGGGACTATAATCACAATCTGACATATAAAGAGTGAGGTTCTGTCCCCGGTACTTGCAGAGACCCTATGCATTTTTTAGCAAAGTAACTTCTCATCGCAGTTGCCGGGATTCGAACCCGGGACCTAACCCTTGTGGCACTCCCTTGCTACCAGTTGAGCTACACCCACCGGTGGTGTTCAAGAACTAATGTTCTCCATGTGTGTGTCTGAATCCATAATTCGAATAGAAGAACACTAGTCAGCTTGTACTCCCTCCGTTTCGGATGAATGCTGACGTTTGCTTTTGGCACGATGTTTTAGGAGACCAGTTAATTGAATAGCAAATGCCTTTTATACCCTTAGGCACTCCTTTGGCATTTGTTAATCTACCGAAATGGACAGTTCCCACTGACTGGACATGTGAACAGTACCTGGCAGTGGGAGTTGATTTTTACTACTTGAGGCTGCTTAGTATAGATGCAGTATATTTTGAGCATAGATGCATTATATTTTGAGTACAAATGCAACTTCTTAATTGGGTCTCAAAGCAAACAGAGTGAAACTCAAAATAGATCAAATCACATCACACAAAGTCTTTAGTCAAGGTTACATAGGCGTTCGTAGAGGGTATCAACCAAAACATAAAGCAAATTAATTAAAGGATGTTTCCTAGCTTCCCTCATATAGGAAGAGGAGTATTCCAGTAAATGGAACAGATTTAGTTGTACCTACAAGGTTGAGAATAACTGAAATTCAGGAGAAGATTTGAAAATATTTTTTTTTTGGCTAAAGTTAACAGTGTAGTTTGAAAAATACTTTGGGGTATCTTACTTGTGAAGCAATTCCGGCAAAAGCTGTCAATGGCCTCTTGCACAGGAAGAGAAGTGACACAACGTTCAAAGGAGTTTCCAGCAATGGCTCGTTCGAGATCTTCAAGATCCATGCCTGAATTGGGATATGTCATAGTTGTTTAACAAAAAAATTAATACCCTAATCACATGAATGCAATGATCAACACACATAGGTAGACCGATTAAAAATTACACTTTTCGTGATCAGACGAACGAACTCCAATGATCGATAATTAAGAGGAATTGAAGAGAGCAACTGAATAAATTCTTGAGAGAAGATGAACAGATGGAGAGTACGAAGGTTATTGCTAGAGACTGGGTTCTTCATATGGGGGGTTTGGGGATTAGTACGGAGTATACGAGATGGACCGGTTGGGTAGTGGATGGGTAATTAATGGTATCTGATTAATTGTAAATGTGGGTGGGTGGTGTGAAGGGTAGTTATGGAAAATCATGTAAAAAGAATTGCCAAAAAAGAAAACGTAAAGGAGTAAATGGGACGTCCTAAAAAGGAAAGTGTAAAGATTTAAATGAGATGGGAGGAGTACTAAATTTCAGATGGAGATGGGGATGGGGATGGAGATGGGGATGGGGATGAAGATGGAGAGACGCTTTGATATGGACGAACAAAGTGTTTAATATATGAAACAAAACTAGTTGATCCTTTAAGTAATGTTCAAAATATTAATATGAAATATGAGTAGGAATTTATTAATATTCAAGGAAGAATATTATTAAAGAAGATGAATCCTACTATAATTAATATCAAGATGTTAACTAATTGTCATCTTAGCAACACTCTCCAACATTAATATAGAGGAAGAAAATATCATTCTAACTAATGTCGAGATGTTAACTAATTGTCATCTTAGCAACACTCCTCAACATCAATATAGAGATGGTATTAAGGAAAGAACTATTAATTAATATTCAAGGAAAGAAGTTAAGAAAATAACTCACAACTTTAATAATCAACAAGCTTCAAGAGCAACACCAAGAATGGAAGTTTAGCTCCTCATTTGGAGACTAATCATAGCTAGAAAAATATAAAGAAATGCTATTCTAAACTGAGCTAAAGAGTATGGAAGAAAGGATGATTTTTTGTGAAGAACAAGTGTGCTATTTATAGGTGTTTTTCAACACCTTTGGCCGGGTACCCGACCGGGTATAGTACTTACCCGACCGGGTCCGGTCAAAATCAGATAATCCGCCACGTTCTGGTGATCTTCGCACGTCGTTTTGTCCCGGGTCACATCTGACCCGACCGGGTCAAGTAGGGGACCCGACCGGGTCTAGTGACTTTCTTGGCAATTTCGTCTGTTAAATCACACCCGACCGGGTGGGGGTTTCTACCCGGTCGGGTTTGACTCCTGGGCAGTCAAATTTCTTGTTTTCTTCTCTTCAAAGTCTTCCTTTCCGACACCACAAATCCTAACTATACTTTACAACTTATAAATGAGAATTAAAATACGATTACAACTAAAATCACACAAATGTTTACAAACTAAATAAAACGGTAAACAATACACACAAATCAATCATAAAAATATACATTTATGCACTACTAATTAGTGCATATCAGGACGAACCTGGTAGGAGAAAAGGAATGAACCGATTAGAATAGGTTATGGAAAGAAAGGCAACGTGAGATTTGTTCCAAAAATAAAATCAACTTAAAAGACTAATAAGCCCTTAATTCTCTAATCTAATCTGGATAAATTGTACGGTTGTTTCATTAAAATAGATGGTCAAGATTAGTTTGTAGGTTATTAAGTTAAGCATGGTTTGTATTTGATTTCTAATATATGTATATATACATAGATACATACATGCATGCATGTATGTATGTATGTATGTATGTATGTATGTATGTATGTATGTATGTATGTATGTATGTATGTATGTATGTATGTATGTATGTATGTATGCATGTATGTATGTATGGATGCATGTATGTATGCATGCATGCATCCATGCATGTATGTATGCATGCATGCATCCATGCATGTATGTATGCATGCATGCATGCATGTATGTATGCATGCATGCATGCATGCATGTATGTATGTATGGATGCATGTATGTATGCATGTATGTATGGATGTATGTATGTATGTATGTATGTGTGTATGTGTATGTCTGTATGTGTGTATGTATGTGTGTATGTATGTATGTATGTATGTATGTATGTATGTATGTATGTATGTATGTATGTATGTATGTATGTATGTATGTATGTATGTATGTATGTATGTCTGTATGTGTGTATGTATGTATGTATGTATGTATGTATGTATGTATGTATGTATGTATGTATGTATGTATGTATGTATGTATGTATATATTTTGATTTGGCTCAAATTACATTTGAAAATAAATGTAGTTGCATAAGGATTTCCCTAAAGTTACATGTCTATTAGCGTGAGTTACATGTCAACTTTACTGAGCAAGTTGCATTTTACTTGCACGTGATTTACATTTTATATAATACGAGTTACACCGCAATATAATATGAGTTACACAACACAATAAGCCCCTGATATTCAAAGAAAAATTATTTTTATAAAAAAAACATTTTTATAGCCCTGATATTAAAAACAAAAAATATAAACTATTTATGTAAAATAATTAGGCAATTAGACTTCTTTTTTTCCTTTATTTACATTGGAATCAATGTTTTACTTCTTATACTATGTATTTTACAAGTTACATTTCGACTGGATTTAAATTGCATTTATCAGTAACGTGAGTTACATTTGTTTACATGCCAGTTACATCATTCATGCTACTCGGATGAAAAGAAAAAAAAACAGTTACTTTATACTTGTGTAGTAATGTTCACGTGTGTACTGTTCACGCAATATTTTATAATTGTTTAAAACTACGTCAATTTGGACGTGGACTATGGTGCTCACCTCCCATGGTATATGCACTGGTTCCTCATACTATATTACTTTAATCCGTTATGAAGGACTTTGCTAATTTATTGATCAAGTGGTCTAACATACTTTCTTTTTATTCTTTGATTGTGTGTATTTTGTACTAATCGGACCAGGGAGTAATCCGGACAGATGATTGGGTCACGGATCAACCCGGTCAACGACCGGTAAACCCGATCAACACCAATACATATACTTAATTAATTATATAAAAGATTTAATTGATTATTAGAAAAAGTATATTCCTTCATAATTTAATAATGATAATAAAATACTAGTATAAGCAATGTAAAACAACTATTGAATTTAAGTATAATGATTTTAACAAAATTAAAAGTACATTGGGATTTAGATGAATAATAAGAATTTAATATCATCGATTTGTATTTATTAGTATTTTTATTAAAATTTAATTAATTATTGAACTAAAAATTAAAACTTATAAAAATACTTCAAGCTTAGTAGAAAGAAAGCTAAACAACAACAGTCAACCAACCATTCCAGCTCACTGGATGGGAGGTTACCGTGTCCTAACGGAGGTCTCGGGTTTGAATCACGACAGACACATTTAGGGGAGATGAGAGAGGTCTTGCTCCCAATGATTTTTCCTATCTTCATGGAGATTCACAACGGCTTAGAAGGGAGCGGATGGAAATTCAGGTCGCGAGTTCACGTGGTGGGAGGACCCTTCTCGATATAGATGAAAGCAAGCCCTGCATAGTAGGAGGACCCTTCTGGATTCAGTTGAAAGGAAGTCCTGCTGGATTCGTCCTGTGGTACCAGTACCGACAAAGGCTGACTGTGATAATATCCGGATTTGACTGTCTACATATTGTGGAGGGTAGTCAATAGACTCTAGGATTAGAGGAACGCAAACAACGACACCTCGACTATAAAAAAACAACAATAGTCATCAACTATCTTGCGTAGCACATAGGTTGGCAGGTCTACATAGGAAGCAAGCGGCGCATGTTCTACTCTTGATTGGTTACAGAGTTATTTGGTTCGAAATTTCTTTGTTTACTGAGATTTGTTGTTTTAGATTTTTTATAAAAACGATTTTTTTGTTCAATTCAATCCGACTTTATTGTCACCTTTAAACATATAAAATGTTAATACTAATACTCGCTCAATTCCATTTTGTAAGATATTTTTCCTATTCACTTGGTCAACACAATCCCATTTTGAGACTTTGTAAAACTCTTAATGTAGTTTCTGAATATGTAATTTTTTCCCTAAAAATAATTTGAGTACGGGCAGGAATCGTTTTCTTTATAGTCTATCAAACATCGTAAATTGTAAAGTATTTTACAATTCAGAACGGGGGCTGTTATAACTAATCTCTTGTTATTCATGATGCACAATTTACATTGATTTTCTTGTTAATCCTAAATCTTGTATTCTTTTGTGCTCAAATTTGCACTGATTTTCTTGTTAATAGTAACTCTTGTGTTCTTTTGTGCTCATATTATGGTAGCCCACACCCTCTCCTTCTCTCGAATCCCGCTATGCGAGGTGATTTGGTTAATCTTTTTCTGATGACCGGTGAAATTGGGGTTAATCTTATAATTGTCTCCTTATCAACGACTAGTAAAATTGAGAGGTAATCAAGTTTCTTTTCATTAACGATCAAGTTGAGACATGAACGATCAATCTAGAGGTAGAATCTACGCAGTTACCTATTCAAATTGTTTCTATTTGGATCATCTTATTCAAATAAAAACAGATGATCCAACTAATTAAGTCTTTATTCTCAATTTCTCTGAAATATTAAAAAGTGTAATGCTATTGTTTACTCCATAATACTACGTACTACAAGTACAGTACTACAAGTACGTAAAAAACAAAAATGATGTTTATACTCACTCTTATACTAAATTTTATACTCATTTATGTTTGTGATTTTTTTGTGAGTGAATCGATATATTTTGCATAAACAAAACGGTTGACAAGATAAAAAAAATCTTCACGGACATGATATAAAAATGTAGCATATGCAAGGGAAGCAATTTTGCCATGGAATATACAGCCCGCCGCCACTTTAGACTTCGCATGGAAATCGAAGTGGCAAGACTCTGTCCATTCCCTTTCCTGCACTTTTGTCTTCTTTACCCAAAAAACTTGCCTTCGATTTAGGGGTTCTGCTTGTGCTTCTGCAAATGTCTGGTATGTTGTCTAATCTCTCTACCAATTCGCTTCCTTTCGCTCAAAGTCTCTATAGCTTAGAGCAGTAGGAGCGATGATTTTGCGTATTCCATGGAAGAAAGGGAAGACCCGTACCCGTATTTCTCAATTTGTGAAGGACCAATTTCGCCGTAGAAAGAACGGCGCCGCGTCTCCGCTCGTCGTCGAGACCGGGTTCCCCACTTCCCTTGTCGATCTCATCGTTAATCATCACGATAGATTCAAGATGCTGCCGTCTCCTTCACTCCGATCCAAGAAAAAAAATCCACCGCCACCACCGCCTCCTCATCAGCCGCCTTCAGTCGACTATTCCGTTTTCGTCTCTCCGCCCCAATCGCCGCCTCCAACCTCGCCAATTTTACCTGCAGTTCCCGAGCAAGAAATCCATGCTGAGATTCATAAATGTGAATCGAATCCGAATGGAGTGTTACGGGTTTCTCTAAAGGTTTTCTTCATAGGTGTTTTAGCCATAACCACGAAGAAATTCACATTAGGGCTCACTATGTCGGCGTTCTTGCTGTTCTTTCTTGAGTACCTGGTTAAACACCTTCCTAGATTCTTCAAACCATGTTCTGAATCGCGGGCAAGCTTAGGGAAAGAAGATCTTGTTTCTCTGGTGCCGGAAAATCTACTGAAGATTCTTCCCACCGATAAGAGTGATGGAAAGAGTAGCAGCATAGTTCAAGAAATTGAAATTGTTGAAAGGTCCTGTGACTGGAAATTGGAATGTGTAGGAGGAAGACTGGAGGATATTATAGACAAAGATGGAGGGGGCAGATGTGTAAAGTCTCAAAGATGTGTAAAGGCAGCCAAGTTTAAATCCAAAATGAAGATACTCTTACCAAAGAAGTTTAGAAACTTAAGGAAAAAGTTAAAAGATGGTAAAGAAAAGGAGGAAATTGTTTATATAGGGGAGATCGGTTTTGAACCTTGGGGCAATAGTGACATTGTCAAAATGAAAGATGGTTGCGACAACACAAGTGGCTCGCAAGAATTGCTTCACAATTCGGGCGATTTGTGTGATGGTTCATCGCAATTGCTCAATGGTTCAGGCGATTTGCTTGACAGTTCGGAAGAGAGTATGGAAATGGGCAAAGTTAACCGGATAGAAAGGGATAAGAATCCTGGATATATGGTTGTTTTAGTAATTGTGCTTCTTGGTCTTGTGGGAGGTCGGGCTTTTGCACTTATCTGTATCTTGGCATGGTGCTTCTTGTTGAGAGGAAGAGAAGCATTAAGGAGATTGTTGAAGGTGTTCATATTCAGCTCAAATACCTATTTCTCCATGTTCAAAGTTTCAATGTGTTAATTTTCCTCCCACTCTCACATTCTAGAGTTTAGCTGTATTGTTTCTTATGAAATGCCGTGTAAATTTATTCATAGATACATGATTATAATTATTGATGGACTCGGGCCGGGTGGCCCGACCCGGAACCGGCCCGGGACCGGCACTGTTCCGGCCCGGCCCGACCCGGTGGCCCGGTCAGTGACCGGTCCGAGTAGGCCCGGCCCGTGGGTTTTCCGGTCCGGGCTCGGGTCACCCAAAACAAGGCCTGACCCGGCCGGGCCCGGGCCCGGTTCGGGCCAATTTTTTTTTTTTTTTGTTTTTTCAAATTTTTTTAACTTTTCGGGTTGGGCTGGGTATTTTGGGCCATTTGGGGTGGTTTGGGGGTAGGGGGTGGGAGGGGGGTTAATTAGGAAGAGGAAAACCAAAAAAAAAAATATAATGGGCCCGGCCCGACCCGGCCCGGACCCGGTGGTTACCCGGGCCGGTCCCGGGTCCACCATTTCTGACCCGCCGGCCCGCCCGGGCCTAGGCCCGACCCGGACCCGGCCCGGACCCGAGTCCAACCCTAATTATAATGTATAACACTTCTCTTGTGAATCAATTTTTGGATGCGTTATACTATTTCATCTCATAGAAACAATTAACTCAAGTCACTAAAATTTCCAAAATAGTACTCCGTATTATGTCAGGAATTCAGTTGAGACTTGATGTAGATCATTCCCTTGTTAAAGGGTACAAAAAAACCATTTGACCACGTTTTTTTGTACACGTTTTTTTGTACACACTCTTACATATGTCGGTGTTTTGTACACACTCTTACATATGTAGGTGAGAGTCTTTTATGTGTGTGTGAATAGAAAAAATCTAAAGGTACACATTTTGTGTACACATTCTTACACACTTGTGTTTGTGTAGGCGTTTTTTTGTCTGTCCTAGACAAAACGTATTTGACAAATACGTTTTGTCTGGGACAGACAAAAAAATGCATACACATATACGAGTGTGTAAGAGTGTGTACCTCAAATACACCTGATGTGAATATCCTATTCAAAGACAAAACAGAATATTTGTGAAGGGTACACCTCACATACTACAATAGTACAATAATACTCGTGAGGCGTAAAGACAAAGGATGGGATTCACTTGCCCCTAATTTGTCCGTTCTGTTTTGGGTGCTTTCATGATGTGAGTGCATTGGTTTTGGAATCTTGGTTGATTGGTGGGCTAAAATTAATGGTTTTTTCGAGGTTTCAATTTGGTAAAGGTCAAATAGGCCTCTTTATCAGCCTTCAGTCCCTCGACTAAAAAAAGATCCAATTCATACCCCGAATTGTCAAAAAAAGTTCAAATTTCATTTTTTGGTTAAACAGTCGGTAAAAAAGGTCCAATTCTCACCCCTAAACTAATAAAAAGTGTCAAATTGCAATAAATTGAAAATAAAAAATACAAACAATTAAAAAGTTAAAAAAATGATCGATTGGTTACCCGTAAGAAATGAAATTTGAACCATTTTTTGTAGGTTTGGGGTGTGAATTGAACCTTTTTTAATTTAGAGATTGAATTAAGCTTACATGACCAGTACACGAGCCTATTTGACCCTTTAGCCTTCAATTATTTAACTAAAAATATTCACCAAATTACGCATCAATCTAAAATACACCGTAGATTAATGTTCATATGAATTTATGTTACCGGTGGGCGTAGCTCAACTGGTAGCAAAGAAGTGCCACAAGGGTTAGGTCTTGAGTTCGAATCCCGTCAACTGCGATGAGAGGTTACTATGCTAAAAATGCATAGGGCCTCTGCAAGTACCAGGGACAGAGCCTCACTCTCTATCTGTCAGATTGGGATTATAGTCCAATTTAAATCCTCGCAACGTATCGTCCGGTCAGGGTTGAAAGGCCCTCAGGGATGGGGTGTCATCCTTTTTTCCATTTGAATTTATGTTTACATGGATGGACTTTCGAGAATATTTGGTATGAGAAATTACTTGGTAAGACTTGGGTTGTTACTAGATTGCATAAAAAAAATGGGTTGGTTTCCGTCTAAGTATTTATTAGACTAGACCAATCACAACAGACCACATTAGACTTGATCTTGATAACATTTTGATTGAGACTTTTTTCTATAACATAACTCAAGTTATATCTCGAAAGTCCTCCGTGAAATAAGGCAGCGGTTAGGTAGTTTGGTCTATCTTCACTAGAGATGTCAATTCCGACCGATCCGTTGGATACCCGCACTGAACCGGTTTGGTCAAAATGAGGAAAACTGGTTTGACCGGGGAACGGGTACGGGGCGGGGAATACCCGGTTTTTA